>BPUM01000813.1:0-1200000 GCA_020521455.1 Prunus kanzakura | reverse complement strand
TCTTCCCTGACTTCCTCCCTCAGCCACAACCTCACCACACCAACAATACCTACCTCTTCACGGTTGATTGCCCCACTTTCGAAAGCACAAAGTTCATCCCAACCAGATTGAGGGAGGCCATGAATGGCGGCGATGTTGTATGGAGACAGAGGAATCCTTTTGCCTTGTATAGGAACAAAGCAAGGATACCTTCTTTCTAGGCAAGGTCTAAAATATCAATGGTTTTGGAAACATCGGTAGTCTAAAAACACGAAAATTTCTATGGAAATATCGGGATATTATCGATATCGATAAAAATTGAATAAAAATCACTAAAATTATAAGAAAAACATGGAAATTTTTCTTGAAACTTTGGAGGATGTTTATTTAGTTAATTATCTATTACTGTATCACAAAACATTGGAAGGAAATGCAATGCAAGATGGGTTTAATTGATTTAACTTGATTATATAGCAAGCTGACAAACACTGGGAGTGTAGAAAATATGTAATAATAGAAGATTAAACACACCATAATCATTTATTTATAATGATTTACTACAATATTTTATACTTCATACATTGCATGATAAGATACATGAGTGGCTTAGTACCACATAGAGTTCATATTAGGTTCAAATTTTAGTTATTTACACTAACACCTCCTGAGGTTTTCAGCTTTTTCACAAAACTCCTTGAGGTTTTAGAAATTACAAGAAGACCACCTGAGGTTTTAAATTGTTTTTATAAAACTCATTTTCATTGATTTTTCATCCAAAGATTGATGATTTTATACCAAAAAAAAATTCTCCAAATGAAAAGGTTGGCATTTGAGATTAGATAGCATATACTTCATTGAGGTTAGGGTATACTGGTGATTTACCCCCCTGAACTTGTACCTAACTTTCAATTTGCCCCTATCCTTTTTTTGGTTGAAAATTAAGGATATGAACTAATTCTTTTTCTCCAATTTCCCCCCTACCATCTAAATCCTCAACATTTCATTCGATTTTCAGTTAAATCATTTTTAAAATTGTTTTTTTTGAAACAAATTGAAGAAAAAGAGTACCATCCTCAACCTTGATAGACCTTCCCCCCCACCTTCCCCTTCTGTATTTTTGGAAACAATTGAAGAAAAAGAGTAAACCTAATGTCAACCCCTTCCATCTCCTCCTTTCCTCCTCCTATGCCCCCACGACCACCATCCTTTACTCCCAGACCAATCCCCCACCCCCACAGACCCTTCCCCCCATCTTACTCTTCTGTATTTTCATCCCTCGAACCCAGCCCACCCCCTTTTCCTCCGGGTTTTTCTTCTCCTCCCATTCCCCCATGACCGCCACCCTTCACTCCCAAACCAATCCCCCACACCACAGACCCCTGCCCTCACCTTCTCCCTTCTATTTTTTTACACCAGAGCCCAGGTCGCCACCTACCCCACCCCTTGGGTTTTCTTCTCCACCCATTCCCCATGTGACCATAACCCTCCACCCTCAGACCAATCCTCCCGGCCCCCACCCAAAGAACTCAACCTACACCTACAAAGAGAGAGAGAGAGAGAGAGAGAGAGAGAGAGAGAGAGAGAGAGAGAGAGAGTTTATGAGAGTTTATGAGAGTTTATTTCAATTTTCTGTTTTTTATTTTTTTTATTTTTAACGTACAAAATGACCACTTTACCTATAATATCCCGACCCAATTTTAATCAATTAATTAATCTTTATAAATTTATATAATTTATTTAATTATGAAATTACAATTTTGCCCTCGAGGATAGGGTTATTTTTGTCACTTTTTAATCCGAAAGGATTCTAGGGAATTTAATGACACCATGATGTAGATCGTGTCAATACGAGTTCATAGACACATAGTGGGCTCAAATCGAAGTTGTAACGAAGAAGTTACGATTTACGGATGTGCAGTGGCACAACCATAAATATTTCGAAGTTCAGTTTTTAAAAATTTGATTTTCTCTCTCTCTCTCTCTCTCTCTCTCTCTCTCTCTCTCTCTCGATCTTCTTCCTCTCGCACGAACAGACCTCCCTTGTTACAGTCGTCGCTATTTTGGCCCACCACTACCGCCTCCGGCCACCACCAGTCACAAGGCCGGTACGAAAACAACCACCTTCACCTCCTCTCTCTGTCCCGCCCAATTCCCGCCTTCAACTGCAACACCTGTCGCTGGAAAACAAGAAAGTTTGGTCGGTTTTTACGTAAATTTTCCGTTGTTTGTTCCGGCTATTCCGGCCACCATTTTCATCGATCTAGGTATGCTTTCTCATCCTCTCAATGTGTTCTAGCTGATGGTTGGGTTGATTAGGATCAATTTTTGAGTTTTGTGGTTCGATTTACAAACCAAAGTTTGGTCGGTATTCGACTCGTGATTCCGACAAGTTCTGGTCACTTTTTGGCCGTGGCCCAAAAATAAAAGTTACTCCACTCATTGTCCTAATCACGCATGTATAGGTATTGATGGGTGTTTAGAGAATTTTCCGGTTGCCAAAATTTCTCAAGACACCCACGCATTGCCGGCGTGACCCACGGTACTAAAATGATCCTCATGTCGACCCGAGCATGACGGTATGCTTGGATTTGAATTTGGTTATCGTTTGACCATCAATCGAATTACGCATAGTAAGCGTTATCTGGGTTCAATATGTTTGAACCATTGGATCGACTCCATTTTCAAATATGTTGATCTAGGTATCTCTAGGATTGTGTAGGAATTCGGGGATCGTGAATCAGAGTCCCGGATACTTCGATTTAATGATTCAAATATTAGATCAAACGGTAACAGTCCGATTGTGCGATTGCAAGCGATCCGACCATTCGATTTAGACCAAACTTGCAGGACATGTATAATAAACTTGTTGAACCTAAAGGAACTTTCGGATCGAAAATCGAAGGTTGTGGGCCCCACGGGCCTGATTGACCAAATTTGGAAGGTTTGACCACTCGGTTGGCCGAGCATCTAACGAGGCTATTCCACCATTCGAAACACATAATTGGACCTTAGGAACTTCCCGTCCGTCATACACACACTTGAATCTCTGGAAATTAGGAATTTATTTTAAAGTTCTCGTTCTAGGTGCTTTTTTTTAATCTAGTCCTCGTGTCTTTAAATAGGTACTCCGACCCAACGTACGCAGCATGCGGGACCCTGTCAGGGTCAAGCAGCGTGGGACTATCTGTGAGTGGACTTTATTTTCAAATAATAAACATTATTTTCATGACGAAAAGCTATGCATAATGATTTTTGGTTTATTGAGTTTATTATATAATTAATGGTTGAAACATGATATTTTTACAAAAGTATTTGGAATACATTTGGGTATTGGCATATTGTGATTATATTGAGTTGATATATACTATTTTCGAGAATTTCTATCTATGCTTGGTTATGTGTGGGGTACATGGGTTTGTTGGTAATGAGATTATTGAATGAGAGTGGATTGTAGTTTATGTCAGCTTGAAGTGCTATAAGCACTACCCTATGTACCTCCCTGGATTTGGAATACTAGAATTGGATACATGGAATTTTGTGATACTTGGATATGTTGGAACCCGGGCACCCTTGACGGGGTGTTTCATAGACCCTTAGTGGGGTTAGTCTGTGCGCGTAGGATTTGTCACAGGCGTACGAGTATTGAGTATTCTGTTGTATGTGTTGGTGAGCCCAATCCCTCAGTTGGACGGCTCGTTCCCTAGCCACATGGTCAATTGAGGATTCTTCCATGTGGTCTAGTCAAACAATCCCTCAGTTGGATTGTTTTCCCGGTACAAGTTTGGTAGTGGTCATACTTATATATATATACACCTAAACATTCATTCTTATTTATCGGTGAGGTTACTCGCTCGTAGTGCCAACAGGCATGCGTTTCGAGAGAGTAGTTTAGGGAAAATGGGAAAGGTTTTGAATGGGATGGTGTTAGTAAACTATTACGGGAAATAAGGATTTCACTTTGGTTTTGGTATATATATATCTCTCTACTTCGGTTTTGAGTACATGTCGTTTTTCAGCATCATTTTCTAAACGATAGGGTTATTATATGTTGTTTTCAAAGATAACAAACTTTGTTTTTGTCCACTCACAACTTTCTATTTTGCCCTTCCCCCTCTCCAAGGCAGTAGATACACTCGTACCGAGCGGCCGAGCCAAGATCCTAACTTCCGAGCCCCTTGTAGGATGACTTTCTTTGTTTTTATTTCCATAGAACTTTATGTTTCACTTGTAACCTGAGTTTTACTAGATATGCTCTGTTATCGCCCATGTTAGGATTGATTGTAAGGCCGGAGGCCAATTCTGTAAACTGCATGTTATTATCTTGTGCATACTGTCGGTTGAGACTTATTAATGTGTTTGAACAGGTTGAAAATTTTGGGAATGTCCATTTTTCAGGGGAGACACTGCCGAAATTTCGATAGAAAGTCTTGTTCCTTTCTAGTAAGTGGGCCCGACATCAGTATGATGTTGGAAATACCACAGGATTTGTCGCGGATTCCGAGGAGTTCAGGGCAAGTTCTGTCATTACCCTCATATTTAACGGCAAATTGGATGAAAAGTTGCGGATTTAAAGGGTAGTAGGGAAATCGGCGAAAAAAAAGAAGTTCATATCCTTAATTTTCTATAAATAAAAAAAAAGGATATGGGCAAATCGAAAGTTAGGTACAAATTTTGGGGGTAAATCACTAGTATACCTTTGAGGTTAATTTTGTCATTTACATAAATGTTTTTTTTCGATGAAATCATCAATTTTTGGACAAACAATCAACGAAAAAAGGTTTTTTGAAACAAACTGAAATCTCAGGGGGTGTTCGTATAATTTTTGAAATATGAGGGAGTTTTGTGAAAACACAAAAAACCTCAGGGTGTGTTAGTGTAAATAACTCTTCAAATTTTTCATTGCCTTCATCATCTCGATATTATTGATATTATAGCGATATTTTGGACAAATGTTACTGAAGTGTGAGAAATTATCGACGTCGATATTTTTCAATAGTATGATACTTATACAATATGTGTATGGATATGTTCCAAAATATCCTAGACCCGAAAAAATGATAATATCCTCAATATTATTGATATTTTAGTGAGTTTTTTTTTGTGCGTTTGCAATGAATTCTTTCTCCAACCAAAAAAAAGACCTAAAAATTCAAAAACAGAATTGGGAAATAATTAAGGAATTATAGCTGCAACTTACTGTCTTTTAGGTTTAACCTTGTGAATTAATAAATTTTATTTAACCAGCAGCCTGACGATGATAAGTTGAGCATGGAGGGCAATCACTTTGAGGGAATCGAAGTTCCTGTTAGGAAGTTTTGAAATTTTTAGCAAATGTTGTAGAGCATAGCTTGGGGTGGAAAACAAAAACAGAAGAAAAGCAAAAATATTGACTTATTAGCAAATAATTGTTGTCTTGTTTGAAGTATTAGGCTAGACTTACATAATTATGTGTAAAAACATCTAAAAGGAAGACTTAAAAATAGAATAATAATATTAAAGATATTATTTTTCTGACGTGTAGGCTAATACAATCAAATCTTTAATTAATAATACTTTAATGTAAAATATTATACCATTAACCATGGTGCTGCATTATCAAGTTCATTAAAGATTTGATTGAATTTGATCAAAATATTATAGGAGGGATATTTTGCAAGGACCACAAACATTGGGGCTGCACACTACTGGGATGTGTCATAATCAAAACCTTATAGCCTTTATTAGCTTGTTTGGTGAGTTGGATTATATGGCTCAATAGGATTTATAAATTGTAGCCAAATTTTTGGTAGCCTAAAAACAATATGGATTAAATTCTGTCTAATCATAGTAAGAGGCAAATGAAATGGTTGGGATTAAGTTGGATCGGATTATGTCTAATCTTGCTAGCCCATGTAATAGCATAGTTTAGTTAATGCAGCTCCTTAATCATGAGTAGTACTAAATACATCCTTGGATTAATATTATCCTCTCTAATCTAATGCAATCTAATTCTACCTCATTCAATCCTACTCGCTAAACATCCCCTATTTTTAGAAATCCAAGCAATTTTATTTCATTAAACGAGGAAATAAACTCCATGCAAAATCAGAATATATATATATATACATAAATATAAAGTTTCAATTCATCATCTTTTCAAAATTTTCAGTCCAAAATATAAAGTCAGATAAGAGGTTCAACACAAATTCAAGACAATTAGGTTTTATGCCCCTCTTTAGTACAAACCAACATCAACTTCAGATGTCAAGGTAGGACAGGAAGTTCCACCTTGTCAAAGGAAAAGAAACTCACCCACCCTTGCTCTTCATGGCAAACCTTCAAAGGAATGTTCTCACATTGTCTCTCGAGGGCTTCAAGGTCTGCTTTGGATGGTGGAGGACCCCTAGAAAAGAGAAGGCGAGTGTACAGTTAAATACTATTACATGAGATTGGGATACTCGAATCGATTACTAACACATAAAATTTTGAAAGAACATTCTTTTTATGAATGCCAACCTCCAACTAATTTGTCCATCTAACGTTCTGCGTCTACCTTCCACCACCTATTACTATTGATGAAGAGTCTAAACTTTGAAAAGATGATAAACAGGGATGCATTAAAACTTTTAAGATGACAATTGCTAAGGGGCAGCCTCAAATTTAAAAAGATTTCCAAATAATAATTGCAAAATAAGAGTACAAGAGAAGAAAATACGAGATAGATGCCTTCTTGTTCTGTTGCATAAATAAATTTGTTAACAAAATGCTTCTCAATAAAGTAACTTCTTCTGCACAAACTCCATCACATACAACCTCGCCAAGATGCAACTTAACATGGTTTTCTAGTTGAACTAACTGTTAATTACTCACAAAATATGTAGTCTTTGGACTATTCAAGGAATAGATATATCTTATGATAATAACGATTGATACTTCAAAGAAAAAGAATCATGGCTAATCACAAACAGAACTAATTTTGTTAAATTCTCGGGATTGCCAAAATATGCATACCTAGTAAAGCAGAGCACAAAACTTGGATCACCAGGAGAAGACTTCCTGAACTTGCTATTTGGGAGATAAACATCAAAAATCAGCCTTGCTTCATTTATTTGCATCCCATTGAACAATCCAATGACGGACCCAGTCTCTTCTGATCCCAAGTCCACCACCTCATCACTTTCCGGACAACCTTGAGAAGAAACAGTTTCATAATTACTCTTCAAACTCTTCATAGACCAGGGGATACCATGCCGCCCAACAATGTAACCAAGAGACTTGAGTTGCCTATAAGCTTGAAATTCCTCCCAACAACACCCATTCCTTCTATCTGAAATCTTCATATATATATCTTCCAAGGAAAGTGTATCACTATCATCCAAGAGAAGCAAGTCCCCTATTTCAACCAAAAACCTTTAAAAGGACTGTTACAATTTGCAAGCACTTCCATCTCAACGGAACAAGAAATAGGAAATTTTCATGCTAATGAGTACTACCAGACTCTGAATTTACATCAAGCCCCTACTAAATTTATTTAACAGTCCCAAATTTTGGTTAAAGTGCAGGTCAATTGTGGCTGACTCTAAAATTTCAGTTGACTTCATAATAGACAATGTTTGTGGCCCTCTACCCAAATTTGTTCCTCTTCATGCACTTTCTTTTTCGTTTTGCTTTAAATTATTGAAATGGAAAATTTTCAGAAGATAATTGTAAGGCCACCAATGCTTGAAAGGTAAAAATTTCAGATACATACAAAATATTCAAATCTAAGGCTCATTGAGGGAAAATTAAGACAAATGAAATGAAATAAACCAAGATTGATATAGTTGCCTTATTTCGAGTCAAGTCTATTGGTTTTTACATAAACTTAATATTTCAGTAACTTCGCATGAGAAACCCTCAAACATAGAGCACAAGAATCAGAATAAATAGAGTATATTTTATTTCACTTACAAAACTTCCTCAATAGAGTAATAGAGCTTGCTATGCCGCACAATTCCCGTGGATATCCGATATCTACCCTTTTCAACTACCACCTCAGCCATGCCCATCTGGTCATTCCAGTGAGCCTTGGATGTGATTTTCCTGAAAAGAATGATCAACATGAGAGCAATATAGAAACTGTACTGTATTTTGTTTTTCATAAAGATAGTCATTTACCTGGGCTGAAACTTGGATGGAGACCCAGAAGCATAGTGATTTTCTTCATCAGTGCTGTTGGCATGTTGTGCACGGGCCTCAGAAACACTCTCCCCTAAAGAATTCCCCCAATCCACGACCTCCATAATACCTAAAATTTTTAATGAAAAACCACAGCCATTCAATCTCCCAGCAGCCACTTAAAATAAGGTTACACCATATAACAAATTCAGAATTCGTTTCAATGAATCAATCTATATAAAATAACAATTGCATTCAACCAACTACTTCTATTCAATCTAGCATGAGAATATTAATAAATAAAAATTAAAAAAAAGAATTGCAGATGAATGATAGTAGATAGTACCTGGCAGCGACTGGTGTTGCTGACTTGCTGCCGTCGGCCGGTGACTCTTCGACGCCCACCGGCGTGCAAGGGGTGACGGTGACACACAGTAGCGGTCACTGGTCTGCACTCTCAGTACTCAGCAGAGGGATGGGTTTTGTGCCTTTAGTCACTGGTTAAACGGCGTCCGACCGATGGGCCGTTTATTTTCAAAGCATGGTTTTTTTTTTTTCATAAATGGTCTATTTATTGAAAGTTTATGCTCTCAAACTTTAAAATCAATTTGACCCCAAAAAAAAATTAAAATCAATTGATGTAGGTTTACACATAAAATTCATCATTTACGTCGCATCCCATCAAAATTTTATTAAAATTGGTAAAGGGATTTTTTTTATGAGGAATTTATAAAAAAATAGCATGACAAAGAATGGAGAAATTGTAATAACTCTCGAAAGAAAAAAATTCATAGGTAAAGGTTGACTTAAAAATGCCTTATGTGCCAACGGGGTCTAATCAAGTGGAAAATGGCATTAACTTGTATACTTTGAACTCTCATGGCATCGTGATATGTGAGAAATCATCTCCCCTCCTATAATTTAGATTATCGTTTGTACTAAAACCAATGTCATAAGCAGAGGCTCATATTATTTTAGCCACTATTTTGTGCTTTTATTTTTCAGGGCCTAAATATCCCAGACTTTTTAAATTTTTTGGGATCAAATACTTGAGCAAAACATTTCTAATGGAATATTGCAGGTTGAATTAGCATAGTTTACATGACGTTCAAGCTTTCTTTATTGTACAATTGTTGTTGGGAAAATGCATCGACTTCAATACCACCCTTTTCTTAATTAGGCATTCAAAAAGCACGTACTACTTAAGTTGGATTGGATTTAAAACACCATATTCTAATGTATAATCTTCGTTCATCGGAAGGTTCAAATATTCAAATCCCAATCCTATCCCGGAAATTGGAAAACGCAAGTTCAAGTATTCTTAGCAGTTCCAATCAAGGGCGGAACCACACTAAGGGCTACAGTGGGCTGTAGCCCAGTGTGGTTTTTTAAGAAAAAATATATATAACCTATATATTTAACTTATTTTCAATATTAGCCCAGTCAATAGCAGTGTATAGATTACCTTATTTTCATTTTCAACATTTAAGTAAATGTCTTTGTCGTTTTACTTTTATTTATTTTTATATTACTCCATTTACTTAAGTTTACAATGTAAATAAGGAAGTACCCCCCATTTGGATTCAAATAAAAATACTAGAAAATCAAATTCCCACCAAATCAAAATATGAAAAATCGGTTTGAGTGCAAAATACGATTTAGGTCAAAAATGATGGCTCATTAAGTCAATATATACTTCATACTAAAATCCCATAAAATCAAGTTTTCTTATTTGATGTGTGAGGAATAAAAGCCGCCAAAAATTATCTTGAGAAAATGATTATTCCGAAAACCCATTTTTCATACTTAGTCAATATTTTTACATAAAACAATTTTTCATGTATAATATGAATGCATGAAGGAACTAAGGTCAATCTAGGTAAAAAGCCTTAGATGTTCAATCCACTATGGTGTTAAACTATATTTGGTTTATGTTAAAACTTATTGAAAATTAGTTTATGAAAATTAGTTTATGGAGCTATGAACTAGCGTGGTTTATATGATTTAATGTTTACTTTTATTTCTAGAAAGACAATGGAAATTGTAAGTACCAAAAAAAATAATCATTAAATTTTAAGCTAATAACTTTAGCTAGCCCACCCATTGAAAAATTCCTGGTTTCGCCCTTGGTTCCAATGCTGCTTCTATTAATTTCCACTTTTGACTCTTTTAATTCTTACAATCAAATTGATGCACTACAATCAATCAATCTGTGTTATTATATGGCCATGCAATGCAGCCCTCCAATTCCAACTAAGCCACAGAACCAGAAAAGCACTTTGGAATATTGCAAAAATGGGAGGCACAAAGGATCTAATGGTAATAGTAATAGCCAGGTGGCAAACCAAAATGCTGGTGGGGCCAAGTCATCTGATGTGGCAGCAGCAGCAGCGGCAAGTGGTGGTGGAGCCCATTGCAGCAGGCCAGGGTCTATGAAAGCTCCTGTAAGAGATACAATCTCCAGGGAGAGCTTTGAGAGCAACCCAGCTGCCTATTTCAAGGATTTGCGCAAATAAAATAGCTATAAAATAACTACTTACTAGTATATCAATAAAAGTACCCTCATCTTGGATTTGGGATTAATTACTAATTTCATAGTGTTTAAGTTTAAGCTTTCTTTCTGCCATTATTTTGAAAATTCGTTTTACTATGTGGAATTCCATTTGAAATCGTAATACGAGAGCCGTGTTCTTGTTGAGCAAATGACATTGTTTTATTGTCTCCTAAGTGGATGAACTATATTTTGACGAAAATACTCTTTTAAAGTTGGTCATGTGATGAGACGAGATCAATTTTAAAGAAAAATGAGATAAATGGGATGAGAATGACCAAATTAATCTCCATTACACTCAAACATCGGAGTTCAGAATAACTTACCTTTCTCATTATAAAAGATTTAAAATCACACACAAACATTGCGGTAAATATGTAATGTGGGTGATTTTGATGCTCATATGTCGCCGGAGAAATCCGACCACAACTCACTTCAGCTTGCCTAGTTGAATTCAAAACCAGGAAATTGCTAATATCCAATTAACAACTGTGTCATCGAAGTACTACTGCTACTTTAAATTGTATTTTACAATTGGTTACATGCATGGTAATATCAACCAAACCATACAGGCATCTTGGCCCACCGTAGTTCGTCCGCTTTAAAAGCTCCGGGCAACTTTCTCATACAAATCGCGAGGCCAATTCCTACTGGAATTATTTGCAATGAAGCTAGCAATCTGCAAAACCCAAAGGACGCGGTCAATCATGAAGCAGAAAACAGTAAATCAACTTCCAATCCATCTAACTTTTACTAGTATTCAAAGTTAAACTTCAATGTTCACCTAACAGTAAAACATGAAACTATTGGTCAAAGCATACCTTAGCCCTCAAGGCGCGAAGCGATCCATCAGAATCCACCATGTTGTCCAGACAAGTGAGTGCAACCTTCAGGAGGTCCGGAACACAGGCTTGGACATGAGGAGATAAATTCTGGAACACATCAGTGGTAGCATCTGGTGTCCGGGGATCTAATGGAAGAAATGGAAGTCTGGCAACCTCCCTCAAAGCATCAGCATAATGGCCTCCTCTTGCCAATTTATGGATTGACAGTACGGCCTCAAGTTGTCTTAACACAATATGCTGCTCTGAAACACTTTCCCTCTCTTGAGGACTGCACGGTACGTTCAAATGAATGTTACGTCAGAGAAATTGCATAAAAAGTGAAATTTTCATTAATAATGAGAAAAAAAGAGTTAGTAAGAATTGAAAGAAAAAAAAAACAAACCATCCCAAAAATACAGTTGCTCAATGTATATTCTTTACAAAAATAAACACGACTCTTGTATACACTTCAGCATCCAGAAAAATACGACATGTTTATGGTGAATCAATTGCCAAACCATATGAATGCCAGAGGAAAATATGTTTTATTTCATGCGTATGTTTGTAGTTCTTGAAATCTGATTTACATATCCTAATCATATCGTTGGGAGACTCAATCTAAACAGCATAGAACTCAATACCAACTGTGTGAGCATATCCCTCAAAATTAGGCACCACTGTAAACAGAAACATCATTCAAACTAACTCAAATTTAGAGGAAAAAAAAGTACACATAAGCTGTAGAGTGTCAAAATGACCTGATTTCAGGATAATATTTGTGCATCTCCAAGATCTCATTTCCAGAGTGAATGAGACCAGCTGTTCGACTCTCACCATCCAATCTACCACGTGAGAGGGCACAAATAGCTTCAGAAAGGCACTTGTTAATCGTATCCAATGCCATCGAGAATGCCCCTATTCGTTTCTGAATTTCTATAGACTGAATGGACAAAGAAGAGTCAGGGGAGAACACAAGATTACAGAAAAGAGCAAAAATAAGTCGTTATAGCATCAAATATATATATGTGCATATTTTTTGGGTACTCCACTCCCTTTTTATCCACTTACACTCCATTTTTCTAAACAAAAAGGAGTGTAGGTGGATAAAAGGGGAGTGGGAAAATCATTTACCTATTTTTTTTAAAGAAAGAAACAACATATTAAATAAGGAAGAACAACATCTGAAGAAGGCAGAATCAAGATTAAAAACATTTATCTGGTTTTTTAGGGGGGATAATAAAGCACTTCCCCAAAAAGTTGAGAGCAAGATGGGAGGACCAATCCAAGAAACATCAAAATCAGAACCAGAAGAAAATTGCAAACTGTTGAGGGTTAGAATACTCAACTCAAATCAAACCCTCTATCCTAACCAGCTGCATGAGGTAATTTATAGGGCTTTCAATACATAGTTAATACTTCATTATACCCAAATAAAAGAAAAATGGTTCATAAAAATGGTTCATATTGGAGTCCAATTTTGGCTCAAACAAGTCCCACCACCCAAGAAGTACTAGAAGGAAAAGGGTAAACCCATCAACAAGGCCAAAAAAAAAAAAAAATTAACAAAAGAATAATTATTATTTTCCCTTTGAACTGCCGAACAGTAACTAAGATGGGAATCAGAAGGAAAACTTACATTACTAAACATAAATAAATAAATTAGCCCAAACAGAGGAAAGAGGATAAGTACTACTTGCAACTTCTCCATAACAAGAAGCATGGAAAGCAGGGAAGATATATTACCTTTTCATACAATCCAGCTTCCTGACATTGGTGAGCAGCTTCAAGCAGAAATTGTTGTCTTTCTTTTACATCAGTCAAAAATCGCCCCAATTCACCTTCTTCTCCGGCACCTCTTGAACCAAGTAAAAGATAGATGCCCCCATCCCGTAACAACAGTTCTGTAAGGAGCTGCTTCAGCATCAAATTTCTCTGCCTTTGCTGATCCACATTACCTCTTCCAGTCCATGACAACTGCCCACCACCAACTGCAGCAGCAGCTTGTGCATAATATTCTAATGCCACCTGAAGATTACCAAGACGTAAATACACAGACCCATACTGCCTGATTATGCTAGATGCCTCTGCGTAAGCATCCATCACGCCCATTTTCTGTCCAGCCCCGGCTCCTTCAGAAAGGACCCCATGGTCTGCTAGCACAATTGATATGTGGGCAGCGTCAATGTTATATCCTTCATCTCCAGTTTCCTTGGACAAGTATACCACACCTGGTATCAACTGGATGCTTAAAAGCAAAACATATGGGTACACCAGAGGGTCCTTTCCATTTTTTGTATAGTATGAGGGGTCAAATTTATTCAAGTAAATCTGCAAATCATCCAATGTGTATGGTACCAAGCTCTCATTCATGACAATGGGTGCAGCTCCACCAGGGCAGTCTCTTACAGCTGACAATTTGAACCACAAGAAATCCTCTATGGTGTTAAAAAGAGTAGGTAGATCTCTTAGTAGGCGGTCAATTTGCCTACGAGAACCAGATATGAGAGCATATAGTAACAACTTTTTCTTGTCATATGCAGCTCGGCCCACACGATCACCCGTTCTTAACATTTTTTTCACATTCTTCTGATGCAGCAGCTGCAATCTCCGCAGGCACCATACCTCCATTATTAATCCACTCAGTAAGCTGTCCAAAAATGAAGTAATGAATAAGCCGGCATATGCTATAAATTTAAATGAATATAAAAAAAGTCTTTACCAGAGGAGCAAACTGGTTTGACACGCGAGATGACAAAGCAACAGCTCTTGCTTCATCATAATACCCAGTTCTCAAGCAAAAGTAGATCTGCCACATACAAATAGAACTTAGTGACAAGCATGCAAAAATTATGTATTACAAGCATTTTGTTTTCGACATTTCCTTATTCTTCAAATAGTTTTTCACACAATAAAGTCATCCCCTTTCTCTGACACATATGACATACTTAAAATTTAATCTAAGGAACGATTGAAATTTGTGAAAATGTGCAAGTTTTAAAACTTGTAAGCTGAATATATTAATTATATTAAAATTCAACTTCATATATTAGGATATGTGGTAAAAGAAAGGTAAACAGGGAGTGAAATTGTAACTTCAGAAATGCAAAAGTGAAAAACAGAAGACCTGCTGCCAAGTGGTATCAACAGGAGGCTGCCTACGAGCATCGCCTGCATCAAAATCTAGAACTCCATAATCTCTTAAACGAATCTGCAGAGAAACAAAAGAATACAAAATTGCATGATAAAAGATCCTGAAGGATAGTATTATAACATGTAACAACATGCAAGATCTCACAGTTTAAAGAAAAAAAAGATTACAAACCCGAAGAAAGGCACGAATTCTTTGTAAATTTCCAACAACTCCTCCAAGGGCTGCCTGCAATGAGATCAAGAGGTGACCATGAATTGTGATTGTTGTGATGAAAAGTGAAATAAATTACACACGTTATAAAGAAAAAGCTTCTTGCAGAAGTCAAATTGTAATGGCAAACCATTAGAAGTCCAAGAAAATTAACCAAATGGGTTGATAGACCAAATGCATAGCACGTAACCATTGTGAACAAAACATATTTAACAAATCTGTTTAGCAACCAACATACAAAACAAATTTAGTACCTGTGAAGGATGACTTTGGATTGTATCCATGATGTACTTTTCATGCCCCCATTCCAGGTGGCGCCTTGCCCCAATAACTAATGACATCCGTTTCGAAGCACCCCGTTGTATGGTTATATCTTCGCCCATTAATGTCTGTAAACATAATGAGAAGATCGTCAACCATTGATAATTTAATGCATATAATAGTGGCAAACTCCAAAAAGGTGTGCATACTAACATACACCAGATTAACGAAGCACATGTCTAGAAGTGTACCTGAAGAAGGTGCCATATCTTCTGCATGTTAACTGATTTTCCACCAGATGCATCAAGGCCTAAACTCTCATAAGCACCCTTGAAAGCTGAAGCAGGCTAGTGACAGTAAAAGAGAAAAAATAAAAAATTAATAGCAATCCGTTGATAAATATAGCAGAGCTCATTATCTAGTAACATCCACATTTAGACAGGATGGTTATTGCAAATAAAATAAAATAAAATTGTAAAAGGCCAAGGCCACCAAACTGAAAGGACAGTATCATGAAGTACTCAAGTTGGACTCACAAGAACTGCCACGTTGACAGCATATTGAGGTTCATTGTAATTTTGTAATTCAAATACACTCAATCTTGTAATCTCAGATTCCTCACAATATGATAGACAGATAGAGTCAGAATTTGAAGCCTAAAAGAATTATACATTAAAAAAGAAAACTTACTTTAAACGGTAATCCACGCTGCCTTGCATTATTCAGATTTTTAACGACTTCTGCATAGACAGATGTTTTCTTCTCAAGGATGGGCTTGCTAGCTAAAGGTACAAGCTCCGTACTAGATGGAGTAGATGAAACTTGAGGGCTAGAAGTTATGGACGCTATTTGACCAGAACGACTACCAGCGCTGCTAGTATAAGTCATGTTAGTCCTGGGTAATGTTGAAATCTGACTTAGACTTTGAAGGAAATCACGTTTTTCTTTCTGCCAATCCTCCTGCAAAATATCAAATTCCGCTGATAACCAACATTGACCAATGAGCAAAAATAAGCATCTCACTGATTTAAAACACTTTCGTGTCAATTATTTTTTCCTTCTCTAAGTAGCATTTTATTTTTCCTGGCACAGAATTAATCCTTGATACTGCAGCTCGCAATCATTCATTATTTCATCCAACAATAACAAAAAAAACAACAGAATAACGGAATCTTAACAATTCCATTGGATGAAAATGGCCAAACATAAAAAGAATAGTCAAAACTTAAACAAGGGAAAATCCAGTGATATTGGTATCCATTGGGGTACACTAACCTCCAAAACTTTTAACATGTAATCATTAAAACTTCTAAGGTTATCCTTCTGAGCTTCTTGAAGAGCTGAGACCATTGTCATTTGATGGACCTAATGAGACAAAAATTATACACATTATGATCTAGGTACCACCATCAATCTCTCAAAAAGGAGAATAAGCATTGCCTCTGAAAAGTGAATAAAAGCATTTTAAGCTATGCATAAGAAAAAAAAATGTGCAACCATATTAGATAATATTGCTCATTCATTTGAAGAGAAATTAAAGTAAGGCCAATATGTAAGGCCATATTAAATGATTTGATCAAATTTTATAAGCTGCACTTTGACATCGCAATAAATGGATAAATTCATATGTGAGCCATAAAGAGAAAATTCATAAATAAAAAATCATGAAACACTACTCTATCAGGTACCATTAGACGCCTTGAAGACAAATATTCGGAAAAAAAAAACAAATAGATGCATCGTTTATTGGAGAGTAAATAAAGACAAATGTAGATGTAGTTTTGACTTTGGAGGGAGAAATATAATTAGATGATGTTGAGAGCATAAAACCATATGGAAGTAAAACCTTGCATAATTTTGCATCACCTACAGAAGAAAAAATAAAAACAACAAAAGCAAGACTATTTATGATCGTTCTCTTAATAGTTTCCATTGCCTGTGAACAGTGAAAGATATGTAATTACACATGAAGCAGAAGTAATTAACCGAGATGTCATTCAATCATTACAAGCAAGGATAAAAATGCTGGTATCAGGGGAATATCATTGAACAATTAACCAATATGTCACATTCATGTCAACATGCAAGGAAGAAAAAGAACAATCAACTGGCAACAAGCATTATAAGATATGTAGGAGTTGCATCTTGTAATACCTATATTAATAGCCAAATTTTCAACAACAAAAATTCTTTCAAAATAAATACATAGTTTCTAATGGCTAATTCATTAGTTCCATCATGTTATTCCACACAATTTAAAGCCAAAAATCAAATAAAATCATGTTTTAGCAAGAGTTTCGAATGTTAAAGTAATGAAAAGAACATATACTAAACTAATCAGATCATTAGTGAATAGAGTTAAATCTACCTGCTGCAGATACTCTTCGACAGTTGTTGCTTCAGACGGAAAAACATCCTCAAATGTTGTCTTTGAATGATGAAAGAAAAGGGAAAATCACCAAACTAATTAGTATAAGAAGGTCAAGAATGGGTAAAAGCATTTCTGAAACTAGAAGATTATGACACAATTGTTCTCTAGATGTCTAAGCCCAGCAAAAGAAGGGAATAGGTAACAGGAGACATAACGCAGCCATTGACCTAAGAAAATAACTCAAAGAAAGTACAGTTAAAATTTGAACTAATGGTTCCTTAATTGAGCTGAACTGAGAATAAAGAGAAACATGACTTACAAATAAAATTTTGGAATTAAAGAATAGTCGCATTTCACTTGTCTAAGGAGATTCGTCTAAATATTAATTTTACTTTTACATTGTTCATGAAACACACAAAATTTTAATATGAAGTATCCAAATTGACTCATCAAATGTTTTGGCATGGTTAATGATGCCAAGGAGGCAGATTATACACAGTAAAATTTATAAGTATAATTACCTTCAATTCAAAGGACTTAAGGTCACGTGCAAGCTGCTCCGCATTTAGTCCCTCACGTGCAAGAAGCCTGTAAAATATCAACAGGATATAGTTGAACAGACGTACCATCTAAAAGGTTAAGCACACAACATAGAATGCAGAACAGAACTTGATATATACCCTCAAACTTATCTGCAAATCCATGCTTCAAATCACTTTCTTATGTTTTAAGAGTGAGTAGACTGAATTAAAGTGACTTGTTTTAGGAAAAGAACTTTATTAACATGAAGTAAAGTGAATATGAGCAATAAAATATCTTTTGAGACAGTAATAATTCAAATACCTCGTGGCAGCAATGGATTGTTGAGGAGTCTCAGTTCGTAGAGTTTTCGCCTTGAGTTTCTTCGATAATGTTTCTAACTGATCCAAATTTCTCTGAAACAGATAGAAATATGAATTCAGAGTCCTGAAAACTAGATACCTGGATCCATAGAAAAGTTGATCTCTTTTTGGTCTCATAATATACAACCGGAAAAATTAATTTTCTGCAGTTGACCTCCTTTTTGTCTCAACTAGACACCACCAGTCAAAAAATTCCAAATACAAAAGGAAAAGGCACAAGTCCAGGGTTTTGATTCAAAATCTTATCTAAACATCTTTTCAGCAACCCAGCAGAGCATATCAGTGGAAGGCGAAGAAACACACCAAAATATGTGCATTACAGTCAGCGGAACAGCAATAATATTATATGAACCTAAAGACTAATATTAGGACTTGATTTTGTATTCTTCTTAATCAAATGGCATCTAATTGCTTCAGCGGTGGACCCTCAGGGTGCAGAATAATGTGTCCAAAAATCTGGGTAATGAATCATCCAACATTCAGATGTCTAACTTTTCCTTTATCCTTCATTCTTTTAGCAACCACACACATTGTTAGAGAGAGTGCAGCTAATGTGCGCTTGCCTATTGATTTCTAAGAACTCACAATGACGAAAATCAAACACTAGAAATGAAACTTTTATTTTCTTTTCCCGAATTTTCTTGGAAAACTAAAGCAAACACAGCGATTACAGAAAGATAACAAAAACCTAAATGGTGAATTAGACTATGCCTAAGTTGATAAAATTCTTTCTCGAATGTCAGTGAAACCCTAACACTAGAAGTTTCTCGGGAAGATGTCAAATTTCCTTCGTTTTCTCGAGAACCAAACGGAAAGAAAGTAAAGAGAGATGAGCGGAACCTGTAGAGGAGGGAACTGCGCGGAAGGAGCGGCTTGTTCGAGAAGCTTGGTGGAGGAGTGGAGCAGATCGGTCCAGCTACTCATGTTTTGGTCGGTGGCCATGGCTGTCCAAGAGAGGGAAAGGGTTTAAGAGCTTTTGCAAAGTCCTAACACAATTTAAACGGCCATTGTATTGTTATTGCTAAACAGCAGACCGCTGCAGAGCTACGCTTCTCTCTCAATTCCTTGTCCCTGCCTAAAAAGTTGAAGGCGTTAAAAGGTGAAACTTTCATTATTCAAAACAAAAAAAATTAATGAATTATTAAAAATAAAATCATTCATTAATAAGAATAATATAGTAAATTAACGAATTATTTCTATTAAAAAATTTATAAAAAAGATGAGGACATTTTATTTTATATATATATACAGAGCACTTCCTTTGTGGGATCTCTTAAATAAGTTTATTTGAAGGACACATTTGTAGGGCCTACTCTGCATTGTATTTCGCTAATCCAAACCGTCTATTTTACAGATATTAATTTGAAAATCATCTCTGCAAAAAAATTACTTGAATCCGATATTATTTGATAACTTAATTAAATTATTGAAATTTTAGTACTTTCTAAAAGCACCATGTTCATTGATTTTGTAGGACACAATTAGGGCCAGTTTGGTATTGATGTGTTGTGAAAATAATTGTTGTCAGATTTGTTGTGAGAGAAATCAGCTGTGAGAGGAAGCTGTTTGGTGTTTGGTAAACTTTTTGTTAAAAGTGTTGTTGGTACGGATTCTCGTATAATCAAAAAATGATTGCCGTATAATCATTAAACTCAGCGCCTCTTCAAAACTGATTTCTGCATAATCAGAAAATGAAAGCACCTTATTAGCTGCTTTCCTTAATAGCTTTATCTCACAGCAATTTGTAACAATAAGTGATTTTCTCATAGTTTACCAAACGGGTTGGGCTTCCCAAATTTTTTTTAAAATCACTTATCATCCCAAATAAGCAATACCAAACAAGCACTTAGATGTCTAAACGGTTTCCAATTTGTCTAATTTTTTGTAAGGATAATCTGTGAATAAAAACTTAAAAAATATATGGTTTGGATTATTGGGGAAAAAAAAGTATAGGATACCCTAAAGGGTGTCCTCAATAGAAGGGTGAAATATTCAAAACCCTTGCCCCGAGCCCTTAATATCACTTGTATAAAAAAAAAAAATTAATACTAAATTTAAAAAGAACAAAATAAACACAAAACATGTGAATTGACACTCTCATGCGGACGCAAATAAGGCCAATTTGTGTCGTTTAATTACAGTTGAGTTTAATTCCTCTCATTTTTATCTCTACTATCATACACTTATGCCATAACTTGTGAGGTCACAGAATTCAGCAAAAATAATTATGACAAAAATGTCCATTAAACAAAAATAACGATAATCACATTTTTCTAGAATAGTTTACCAAAGATTATTCCCCGCAAAACAAATTATATATACCTGATTTAAAAATTAAATGTATTCCAACCAAAAATTTATATGCACACAACGAAAATAAAATAAATAAATAAATAAAGGAAAACCTTATTGGCTAGTTGTAATATAAAACTTAGAGATATTATTATCCAAATAATTTTAATATTCATATACGATTTAGGGCTTGGCACTGGCCTCGTCTCTGGTCCAGGAGAGCAAAAGCCCAAAAAGACCAAGCAAGGTTTCCAAGAATTCCCACAAGTCTATTGCGAACAGATTTTGATGTTGCATTCTTGTTATATTCCTCTGAGCTGAGACTGTGAGATGCCACTGCCATATAGAATGTCGAAGGCGAACGCTGCATTGCGCCAGGGTGGCAAAGCTCTCAAAGATCTCAACTTGCTCAAGGTTTTGCAGTCTGAGATTCAGCATGAGCTTTCCTGTAACCCCCCTGAGGTTCTCTCTCTCTCTCTCTCTCTCTCTCTCTCTGGTTTTTGTTTCTGTTGTGTTTTGAGAAATTAGCTTGTGGGTAGACGAATATTGGTTAAGTTATTGATGATACAGGTAAGCCGAAGCTCTTCAATGGGTGAGTTTGTGGTGGAGTGCGATTTGCCACAGTCACAAGATTTGGTTTTGAGGAGAAAGTATGAGAGTGGTGAGGAGGTTGCTGTTTCAGCTTTGTTGGGTCCTTTTTGTCCTGATGGCTTGGAGGGAGTGGAATGTCTTTACCCAAGGGATGTTTTGATGAAGGTGTGTTTGAAGAAGCCTGGTTTGAGCTCAATGCTGCAGTTTGATTGCAGTGTTTATGAGAAAGATGGTATTGGGTCTGGGTTTAAAATCCATAATGCCTATTGTTTTCAACCATCTGTTGGTCTTGGCCCTTCAGTCTATAGGCCCCCATTCAGGTTAGTCAGATTCAGATATACATTTACTTTATATCAACTTATACACCATCTGAAGATAAGCTTTCTGTTTCTGTTATTATCATTACCTTTGGGACTTCGGTTGAAAAGAAACGCTTGCTTGTTGTCAATTATTTTCACTTTCTTTCTATAGAACATAAACAGGACAAAAACAAAATGAAACATAAGGTTGGCAGAAACAGCAAAAGCACTGTAATATCTGAAGGGGTGGTTCTTTCATTGTTTCAGTCGGAACTTGTGCTTTGCAACGTTATGCTCAAGAAAGCCATTCAGGAACTGAGCCATTTTTTTTGGAACTGAGTTTTCTTAAGCAGAGTAAATTTTGAATAACCATGATGAATTTATACCTTGGGCCTTAGATTCTAGACTTAGAGTCTCTCCCCTCTCTTCTTTATTCCATGAGCAGGTTATGTTGTTTAGATTTTTTTTCTTTTTCCTTCAAAACGAGTTAATGTATTTTAGAATTATCCCAAAGGAATGAAATTGATCTTATCTATATGAAACCTTCAATTGTGTTCTAACAAATTAGAAATATGAACTTTTGCTGTTATTGGGAATATGACTATGGAGGAAAGCTGAAATCAGAACCATATACTTAGTGGATTATTGAACGAGCAAAGTGAATCTGATTGTTGCTGCACTAAATCTTTTGGGGGTACTTTCCTGAGACTACTAGAACATTTTCACCTATGTGTTTGATAGGGCATCCTTTGTAGCTAGACTGCACCAGAAGGCATAAAAACCTAATTGAATATGCTGTTACGGTACTGTGAGAAGTCCCCACAATTACATTAATTAGTCTTTTTTCTCTTTCTGAATTTTTTCTTGAATTTTGCTTGATGGTTTCTTATTCAATAGTAACCAACTTTGCATGCTAGAGAGTTATTTGAAAGAAAAAATTATTAGAGAGTTAGTTGTTAAGACTTTGGCTAGTGATGGATCGATATTATTGGCCAAAGAACTGAGAATTGGGAAGCTTGGTGAAGAGATGCTGTGTGTAGTAGCATGTCCTTACAAAATACGGGTTGTACACTCCAGTCCCACACCTTGGCTTCATCTTAGCATAGACTTCGTTCTTGAACTTCGAAAGGCAGTATCACTGCTAAGAGGACTCCTTTTGAGGTTGCTCGTGTAGAGAAGCTGCAATATGCTGTATTCAAGAGTTAGTGAAGATGGAGCTGCCTATGCTGATCGTGTAAGGCCTATTTATGATGAGATCATGCTCCTGAGTACAGAGTGAATGCAAACCAGCAATGCCTCTTCAAGGAATTTACCAAAAGTTAATAAGTTTTGGTGCATGTAAGGAAAGTGATTTGCAAAGTTAGTTTATCATAAGCTAGACTCTAGGAAGATTGGTCATGCTAAATATAAAGTGGATTAGCCAAATATAAAAGAGGATTAGCTGAAATGCTTGGGGTATTTCAACCAGATGACATAATGTCAGCCCTACTTTCAATGTTGTCGAACTTCTTTTACGGTGGAGTTGAGAACCAGCAGCAGCACCCCAAGGCTTTGGCGGAGGGGAAAATGGTGTGGTGTTAGGGAGTGGTGTGATGGCTGTGTATTGGATGGTAAGAGTAGAACGAAATAGAAGAATTTTGGACATCATTAGGGGAGAGGGAGGGAGATTTGTGTGATAGAGTTCGATTTTGGTCATCTGTGTGTGTATCAGTTTCTTCCTTCAATTGTCTTGCTAACTGCTTAGCTTTGGTTGTCAGCAGACAACTTAGCATCTCCAAATTGTTGTAATATCAGATTGTACACTTCTTTATATCTGAATGAAGTGCTGTTTCTTTATTTCAGATTGTACCTTAAAACCAACCTATTTTGGCTTGCTTATCCATCTTGCATTGCTCTGCTTTCTACTTAATCTGGACTATCTTTTCCGTGCTTAATTTTATAATTTCTTTTGTGGGATTACCCTACTTCAGATGCTTTCTGAATGTCATCCATCCTATTATTGTTGCATATAAATACTGTGTTTATTTGCCTAACTGTATGTTTGCTTTGTCTTTGAATGGTGAAACTTTCTCTTCTTCTTTTTTTATTCCTAGATTTATTTTCTTATTGTACTCTTTCTTGTTTTTTTTCTGTATCTTTGACAGCAAATTGGACAATGAATTACAAGTTGAGCTTAAGAAATATCTAGTATCCAAGGGTATTGGAGAAAGCCTGACCAACTTCCTCCTCCACCACCTTCACAAAAAGGAGCAAGCTCAATATGTGGACTGGCTGCACAAACTTGAATCATATGTTGCAAAATCAGAGTGACAGAATTCAGTCGCAGTTTCGAAAGTCTTTAAATGTTCGTTTGACAACTATGAAATTAGGCAATTTGGGTAGTTCTAACAATGTAACCTGCTGGTGGTGTATTGGTTGCTTGGGCTGAGCATTCTGGTGCTCCTGTTAATGGATTCCTATATTCAGATCAAGATACGAGGGGGGGAAAAAGAGGCAATGACTAAAGTTTATGGTCCTGTAAATCATGATTAAGAGACAAAGCTATTGATTTCTTTTTTGGTTCCGCTTATGGTGTGTTTGAACGAGCCATTTAACAAGAACGAGATTTAGGTATCGTCTGGTGATGTTTTATTTTCTGTTAAATTGGTGATGTGGCAAGCGTAAGACCCTATTTTCATACTGATGCGGAAGCCACACATCCACCACGCGGACACAACCTCAAAAAACAACTCTTTAAGAATTCCACTATTTTCTAAACCACCCTTGCCTTGCTCTTTCCCCCTTTCCCTAAACCCAACCCAATTCCAGTCGCTCTTTGGTTTTCTTTTCTTCACTCTTTGCGTGACTCACCTACTGCTACTGCTATTGCAACCAGCATTAATATGTAATTGCTTTGCTGGGTTACACGAAGCTTCCAATTTTGTTGGTTTCAAGACATGCAAAACTCATACACCTTCCAATCTAAGCTTTCTGTTTCTGTTGTCATCATTGGTGATGTGGAGTGGATATTTGAAATTTTTTGGTTGTAATTGGTTGTGTGGATATTTGAAAAACACAAGTGTTCTTCTATGCATCACTACAATCCTTGATGGAGGAAGCTGAAAGAAGAACTGAATAGAATTATAGAACACGCATGCACCATGAATGGTTTTCGGTCTTACCATGAATGCATACAGTGTGGTCTACCTACCACTGCCAGCATTAATATTGCAGCGGAACCACCAGGATTGGTTCTTATTGGCTCATCAGTTGCTGCAGCATGCTGACTTATATATACCCCGAGGGATCATGGTGTAAGAGTCCTCAATCTTATATTAACCCCCCACCAAGTATCCAAAACCTTCCACCAAAATCTTCGTGTTCTTCTTCTTCTTCTGTTTTTCTTAAATTCCGTCGTCTGTTATTTTTCCTTCTCTTCTTCTTCTTCATCTTTGCATTACAGAAATCTCATTTGCGTAAATAAGGACTTTGTGAAATAGCGCCTATTGAGGTGTTACTTACTCACTGGACTTTAGCCTCCCAAAGTTCCTCTTTCAAGTTGCACAGAATTTCTGAAATCCTCTTTCATATGGAACTTTCAAGTTCCACATTCCCCAAATCTCATCTCTAAGTCCCTCATTCAAACACACTGTAAACTCCATTCCAAAATCCCTCAAGCACTCCGTACGCTGCGATTATATCCAATGCGGGTTTTTCCAGTCGCTTTGCCAATAAACAACGACGTCCCACATTGCATTGGCGAGTTTGCGAATGGATGATGGTTTGAAGAGGAAAACTCGATATCTCAACAAACCATCAGCCGTTCGCAAAGCGTCCCTCATGTATGAGAACAACTTTGGTTGGGGCCGACCATTGGCCATTAGAAATGGCAGGGCAAACAAATTCGATGGGAAGGCTGAAGTGAAACAAGCCAAAAAGAATGGACGTATGTTGAGAGTCATGTTAAGAAAAATGTTCAATGTGTAAAATGCCGAGCAATTTTGGTTATATACAAACTCAAAAATTTATATTGCAGTAAGGTATTACAAACAATTAGCAGAAAATGAGATGAAGCTCATATTAAAAAGAAAAACATACTCAAATTGTGGCCATTGGATTCCCACAACCATAATATCATTGCCTTACTAATTCTTATCTCAAGTGAATTAAAAATTAAAATATTATAAAACCATTCAAATCAATTAGTTATGACCTTGCACGTGGGCTGCCCAACAACCAAGATTGGGCTGCACCATTATCAGTCCGAAATCTAGATTGCTAATCCGCCTGAAATTCCACCCAACCTAAATTATCACCCACTTTTATACCTACGTTGGAGAAGTTTTTTGGGTTCAAAACCCTATTTTTGACTTTTCGTCAGACCCATTAGAAATGACCTAAAATCACTTGGTTGAGTTTAGACCATAATGATAATATCTAATTCTTTTGTCCATTTAATTTTAATTTTTTGTTTTATAATAAAAAATGATAAAAATGTATTAAAAATTAACTGAAAAAAGTACAAAGACGCTAAAGAGAAACAAAATCTTTTGTCCATTCATTGGGTTACTAAAATAATCATTTTAAAATATAGTAGACAAAAGCCAAAAGCAATTAGATAAAAAAAAAAAAAGCCAATTATGTTTGGTGAAAAAAATTTGGTTACTAAACCATATTATTTGAGCAAACGTGGGTTCGGCTAGTTAAATAGGATAGTAAGCTCGTCTTTTTACACCCAAGTTCGAATCCCCTCTCCATTAATTTAAATTATCATTTATATAAATAAATAAAAACCATATAATTTGAATTATGATTTCTTCTCACCCCATTTATAATTTTTTAGAAGTTTCAATCCTGTAAAAAGAAACTAAAAAAGATGGACTAAATGCAAGGGGCTTGTAGTTAGGGGTGGGCACGATATGGATTGGATCGGTTTCACCTCAAAATTGTGGCCGAATCAAGTAAAACATAATGGTTTGGTTCGGTTCATTTTTTAAAACAATCACGGAGGAAACCGAACCAAACCAACCAATTTAAGATAGATTGGTTCGGTTTTATTTGATTTGGTTTAGTCGGTTTGGGCATAAGCCCAGTTCTCTTTCCTTTTGCATTTTTTTTAACATTGTTAGCCCAAAGAATGACAACTAAAAACTTCACAACTTGCTACATACTTTTTTCATTTTCAAGTGTATCAAACCATCCTAAATTTCAACTTCCCATAAAACTTCAAATTTCAGTAACTAATATAGCTACAATTCAAATATCAATAACTCCAAAGGACCACCAAACTTCTAATTCAACATTCATATCTAGTTATTATCTAAGTAGAGGAATACACATGTAAAATAAAATATAAGTAAATAAATATACAAGTAGATGGTCCAGTTCAGTTTAGATCGGTTTACAGAGGTTGAAAACCGAATCAAACTCAACCATAAATGGTTCGGTTCGATTTTTAAACTGTTTGACTTTTTCTTACTGTTTTGGATCGGTTGGTTTAGTCAGTTTGGCTAGATTGATGTCTACCCATACTTGACGATCAAGTGGTTATGAGAAATTATCTCTGTACCTAAGTCCTAGGTTCGAATCCCCCTCTCTTGTATAAAAAATAAATGTACTAAATTATAATATTTAGTAATTTAATGGTTTTTATAATTAAAAAATGATTGCAAACCAAATCCCCTTGGGATCCCAATATTTCAAAAATCAAAACCATTTTTACAACAATAAAGGACGAAAATTTAGAAAACCAGACACAAGGTTGTGTATGTGTCATAAAGTTGGAAGAACATATGCCATTATATTAGCTTCACAATATGTATCGTGAATTTCATACCACTTACATAGGTGAAAATTGTACACTACATAAAAATAAACCTAATGAAAATAGGACAAATTACAAAAGACTCCCTAAACTATGGGGTCATTTTCAAGTTCATACCCATTTTGTAAGATATTTACAACTTCGTACTTAAACTCCTAGAAAACCTACATTTAATCATTCAAGGCCAACACTTGAACACCACCTATTGGGTAAAGGGTAAGGGTAAATATTCAAGCCTAAAAAGTGAACACCACATATTGGGTAAACGCCTAGTAATTCAGGCCCAATCAATTAGCCCCCTCTAATACCCTGTTAAATTTGAGAGAGACGAACCAACGACCTACTATTAGCGATACTGATACTGTCCCCAACTTAACCACTTACATATACGATATGTGTGGTGTTTGATACAAAGGCTTTGATGCTATTAGTAGTGGAACCACCCATTATATGTTGGCCAAGTTTTCGATGTGGGATTGTACATTCTTCAACACTCCGAACACCCAGAAAAGTCAACTAAGTTTCTTGAATTATGAGGGAAAAACAATACATACAACTCATAGAGTTTCTGGACTTTATATAACAATCTTGACAAAAAAAAAGGGTCACTAATCTTCTTTCGAGACATGACATAAAGAGTGCAACTTAGTAACTCCATAACCCCAACGCACCAATGAACAATAGATTGACCATGACCAAGCAGGAACACCTCAAAAGAGCAGCCCCTCAAGATGAGGCACAACCAAAGTCAACTCAGATTTGGGGCAAAGACAATAAATTTTCCAAAAGAAGATCAAATCGATATAGAACATTGAAGATCCGACGGGATCCAAGGAAACCCCATGTATATGAAGTTCTCTCTCTCTCCCTCTTAGTCGGCTAGGTTTTTTTTTTCTTCTTTGTCCATTTTAAGTTTAACTAATTAGATTTGTACCTTGACCTCATATTTCACTGGATGTATTGTGTTTAAGTTCCTACTCACTTTTCTTTCTTAGAAAAAATGATGTATTTTTTATTATTTATAAAAAAAGTTCATACATAAACTATAAGCTTAGGTGTGCTAATGGCTCCTATGGTGAAATCTCACACATTGCCTCTTGAAAAGCCAAAGTGACCTTCTTTACTGAAATGACCGATGTTTAGCAAGTGACCCACTTTTGACCCCATTAACCGACATTTTGGGTCTCACTTTGTCCCTAATTCTTAAGTATGTTCCATTTAAAAATGTTGATATCACATGAATGAGCCTTTTTTTTCTTGCAACTTAATTGCTCTACTAAGTCAAAGTGCCCCTTGATCGATATTTTACATCTCACTATTGTAATGTAGTGTTATTTGAGAGATGAGGCACTCAACTGTTAGCATCTATTTTAATGACTTAATTTGGCTAAGATTGTTTTACATCTTTTTACCCATTTTCTGCCAAATAACCCTACACATCCGATGCTGGAGAAGACCTAAGGCACGCAGGCTTGCAGAAGGGAAACGAAGGAAGAGGAAGAGCCCCTTGCAAGCCTAAAAGAAAACCCAGTCTCTCGAGATGAAGAGATGACCCACTGTTTCCGACTCAGCTTGCAAGATTTCTATAAGGTATCCACTGTCGTGGTTTTTTTTTCCTTTCAAAATCTGGGTTGTGGTCGTCGATGTAGAGATATACGAGTCTGAGTTTGTAGATTTATGAGTTTTTTAAAATCTGAGTTGAAATTAATCTCCAGATTTAATATGGGTTTGGAAAAATTCATGTGACTTATGATTGTTGTGTTGTTCTGGTATCTAACATGGGTTTTTTTTATAAAAAAAAAAAATTGATTTGAAGATTTCTGCTAAAAGTTGAGATTACATATCCAAATTTGATATGGGTTTAGAAAATTTCATGTGATTTACTTATTATTGTTGTAGTTGTTGTGATATCTAATATGGGTTTTAAAATTGATTACAGCCACAAGAATATTAAATAATATTTTTTCCTGGCATGGAACCTCTCATTCAAAGTAATTGTTTGTGCAAATAATCTCGCGGGAGAATAATCGCTTCTAGATCCTTTGCCCTTTGATCTTCCTTCTCTCTCGTCCTCGATTCCTGTAAAAAAGACCGGAGTAAATAGACCACACCCGGGGGTGTTGGCCAAAGGCACTCCGATGCCTAAGTTAGTTCAATTGAATCTAGGTGAAACAATAGCTAAAAAAGGTACAAAGATTTCTCTAGGGTGAGAACCTGGTGGCTGGAGCCGTGTGGAGAAAATATGGAGAGTGGAGAGTGGAGAGGGAGAGAGAGAGCTTCGAGTATTTTTCTCGGGTTTTGGAGCTAGGTTTAGAAGTCGTCCCTTTAATGATGAATGAAGTCACCAATTTATAGGAGCCTCGGGGCTAGGGTTTCGTAGAGATTGAGTCGGACTTGATTACATCCCTTTATTAGGATAATATCTAAATTAATGATATTATCTCATTAATTATAAAATAATATCCTATAATTAAGATATTATCCCCTTATTAGGATAATATCCAAATTAATGATATTATCTTATTAAATAAATATAATATCTTATAATTAAGATATTATCTCTATTAATTAATTAACCAAATAAATTGGTTTAATTAATTAATTTAAAGGATAATCTTCTTTTCCACATGGCGTGCTGTAATTAGAGACGAAAATATTTGCTCCCACAGTAATAATATATCTTGAGTAAGTAAAGTCATATGCTACCTATGTAATTAGCTTGTTCTTGATAAAATTGAATTAATTATTTTCATTTGCTTTGTCTTTTCAGGATGATGTACTTTTGAACTCCTAGTGAGTAATGGCCAAAGATATCTAGTTTTACAATTGTGTTCAACATATTTCTGGTGTTGTATGTTTGCATTGACAGAGATCCATTTTAAGCTTGTCTAAGCCGTATAGCTTCTTAGGGTAATGTGAGTTATTTTTTATTAGACAAGAAATAATGGAATATATGAGGTTTGAAATTTTGTTAAGGTCAATTAGATGGTGCAAGTCTTTCTGAATAGTTGTTTATCTGACTCTATTGAACTATGAGCAAGGGCTGTTTAACACATATCTTGTTTGATTACTTTGTAATTAGTTGTATTAATAAAAATTGTTGATGCAATATGTCAGATTGCGTTCTCTATTTTGCCTCTTATCATCTTTATTTGCTTATATTTGTACTTTGCATCAAATGGAAGATTATTTCTCCAAAATCTGCAGTGTTTGTGATAATCTATTAAGCTGCACATAAACACTACTACAAAAAGTGAAAAAGACGACCAGAAAAAGACGACGGTAGAAGAAAAAACCGTCGTTGTGTTTAAAAAGACGACGGTAACAAAAAAACCGTCGTGGATAAGTGACTTAAACAACTAAAAAACAGAGGTACTATTGAATATTTTTTTATAACGACGCACACAAATAAAAAAGGGTCGTCTTATTAAAAAGGTTTTCTTCAGAGTTAAAATCTGACCAAAAAACGACGACAGCAGATATGACAAGCGTCGTCTTTTAAAAATCAAGTGTCCTTTTTTTAGTAAAGACATGGTTGTTTTGAAAAAACTGTCGTCTATTATATGTAAAGATGACGGTTTTTCTTTAAAAATGGTCATCTATTATATGTAAAGACGACGGTTTTTTTTTAAAAAGGGTCGTCTATTATATGTAAAGATGACCCTTTTTTGTAAAAAATGGTCGTCTATTGTGAAGTAAAGATGACGGTTTTTTTTAAAAAAGGGTCGTCTATTATATGTAAAGATGACCCTTTTTTGTAAAAAATGGTCGTCTATTGTGAAGTAAAGATGACGGTTTTTTTTTAAAAAGGGTCGTCTATTATATGTAAAGATGACGCTTTTTATAAAAAAAACCGTCGTCTATTATATGTAAAGACGACGGTTTGTTTTAAAAAAGGGTCGTCTATTATATGTAAAGACGACGGTTTGTTTTAAAAAAGGGTCGTCTATTATATGTAAAGATGACGGTTTTTTTTTAAAAAGGGTCGTCTATTATATGTAAAGATGACGGTTTTTATAAAAAAAACCGTCGTCTATTATATGTAAAGACGACGGTTTTTTTTTAAAAAGGGTCGTCTATTATATGTAAAGATGACGGTTTTTTTTAAAAAGCGTCGTCTTTTAAAACACGCTAAAAAAAGACCGCTTAAGTGAATTCGCGCTCGACAAATTTTCAAATTTTCCCCCGTCTTTGAAAACCTTATCTCTCATTAACAAACGTCGTCTTTTAAAACACGCTAAAAAAAGGCCGCTTAAGTGAATTCGCACTCGACAAATTTTCAGATCTTCCCCCGTCTCTGAAAACCTCTTCCTCCTTGAAACCCTCTTGAGCTCTCTAAAACACTCTCATGAAAGGTTTGATTTGAAAGTGACCTAATCTCTCAATATCCTTCTATATTTTGCTAGTGAATTCTGGATTAGTCTCTTTGCGTTTCTGGTATGTTCTTCGTCTCCCTGATTTCAGATTTTCTGTCTCTCTTGATTTGTCTGGTTTGTTTACATATTTTTTATTTATTTATGGTTTCTTTTTAGATTTTCTGATTTGGTTCTCAGGAGATGAGGAGGAAGCTTGCAGATTTATAACTTTTTCTTTTGCAGGTTTTCTATGCGAGTCATATGTTTTTTTGTTGTTCAAAATTTGTTACCTTCTCTTTTCACCATCATTTTCTTTATATATTTTTCCTTTTGCAGGTTCTCGATGGTCTTTTTTATGCTCATTTTACAAGTTTTCTATGGAAATATGGTCCAATGGTAAAATTTCTCTTCCACCTAATTTTATATGTTTATAATCTTAGCTTTTTTTCTCTCTTTGTCATTTTGATTTATTTATAGGGATGATGGAGGAGACTTCAGTTGTGCATCATTTGTCTGTTTGGATGACGAAGGCTTGGATTAGGAGTACGTAGGTCTTGTTGGGAAAAGATTGTACTACTTAATTGGTAGGACTTATGTTTGAATCTTCAAGTTTTATGAAAGAAACTATTTTTGAGTGTATATATTCATTAATAAAGCATTATGGTTGGTTTTCCAGTTAAAATTGTTGTATAGCATCATATGAAATCAAAAAGAACTAAAATGTAGCAGTTTGGGAACTTATTAGACGACGGTTTTCATAATAAATCATGGTCTTTACAGATAATTAACGATGGTTTTTATAAAAAGGGTCGTCTATTATATGTAAAGATGACGGTTTTTTAAAAAAAGGTCGTCTATTATATGTAAAGATGACGGTTTTTTTTTAAAAAATGGTCGTCTATTGTAAAGTAAATATGACGGTTTTTAAAAAAAAGGGTCGTCTATTATATGTAAAGATGACGGTTTTCATAAAAAACCGTCATCTTAACCTACAATACACGACGGTTTTCATAAAAAACCGTCATCTTAACCTACAATAAAACCGTCGTCTTTCCTCCTATAATTAACGATCTTTACCTCCAAACAACGACGATTTTCTTTAAAAACCGTCGTCTTTACAGATAAACAACGACGGTGAAAAGCCGTCGTAATTTGACACCCAAAAAGACGGCGGTCGATTTAACGACGGTTTTCAAAGCATGACAACGACGGTGGATCCCCGTCGTCTATTTCGTTTTTTGTAGTAGTGAAAGTAGATGAGACACAACATTTAACGAGGTTTGGCCATGCCTACGTCCTTAGAGAGCAACAACAGTAACTTTTCCACTATGTAAAATAATAGGCTACAACTTTAGTGTTTACAATATATGTGGCTCACTGATTTTTCTCTCTTGGAGAATTTCTCTATGCTCTCTTTTTCCTCTCCTCTCACTTTCTTTCCTTCCTTCTCTTCTTTCTTCTCTTCCTTTCTCTCCTCTCTGCCTGGGCTCTCTCTTCCTTCTCTGATGGTTGGTGTGTATCACGCAAGGGAAGGATGAAGCCTTTTTATAGGAAAAGTTGATAGCTTTCCCGTGAGTGTGCAATAAACACATGCACCAAAGTCTTCAAACAAATAGTAAGTGGGCTCCACTACTTTATTCTTTACAACAATAATGTACTTTTCCCATGGGTATATTTTTGCTCACCAATTAAACCCAAGGTGTATCCTCATCACTCTTCTAAACACTTGACACGTATCCCTTGGCATAACCATAGTTAACTTTTTACTTTGTATTTATGCAACCATGATTATGTCAATAGACACGTGTCATATGTTGAGAAGGGTGATGAGGGTACACCTTGGGTTAAAGTGGTAAGCAAAAATGCTCCTCTTTTCCCACTAATAATGCACACATAAACAATATTCTCTGACCCTCCGTTTGGATGCGGGAAAATAACTCGGAATTTAGCTAAAAGTCGGGAATTTAAGAGAAGAAATTGACAATTCCCTTGTTTGGCAATTTAAGCGCGGAATTTATTAAATGACGCACGGAAAAAATCATGGAAATTGAGGCATCAAATTCCCGAGTTTAATTTCCACCAAAATAGACGTCATTTCACAATTTCCATAATGCGGGAATTCATATTTTCCGTGGAGCCAAAACTTAAATAAATAAAAAAAACGCCAAACTTTTCATAAAAAAAAAGTCATTTATCACTCTGTAGTTGTTTGCTAGCTTTATTATCGCCTTGCTCTGTAGTTGTTAGCTTCATCTAAAACAAGTCATTAATACCCTCATAATCTTAATCGTTTATTCCTATACTATTGTCTGCAACTTTTTAATCGAAGCCCTTTTAATTTCTCTGGTCATTGGTCTTTTGGCAAGTGAAAAAGATGTATCAAGGTCTTGATTGCTTCTAGTTCTAATTGCATAGGTACCAGAGAAGTGTCTGCACATGAAAATATTGAATTAAAGCTGATTGATGATATTAATTCAACAATACCTTGTGTATCGAATTCTACTGATAAAGTTGATTATATTGATTTGGATGGTGATACACAAGATTTAGAAGATATTCATGTTATTGATGATATTTCACCAACATCAACAAATGGTCAAAAGAGAAGAAATCGTGCATCAAATTCTTATGATATTCTTCCTACAGAGAAAAGAGTTGTTGTCAAAGATGTTATTGCTGATTCGATTGCTAGAATGGCTTTATCATTTAAAGAGTTTATCCGTGCTGATACTAAGAACCTTGATCCATCAAAGGTATATGCTGAAGTACAAGCAGTACCAGGTCTTAGTGAAAATGAACAACTCAAAGCATGTGCTTGGCTGATAGAAAATGACAAACAATTTCAGATGCTGAAGGCACTCCCAATTGAGAAAAAAAAAAAGTATGTTGCTGATGTTTATTACACGTGGGGAGTGATTTGGTTTGCTAATATGCTCTATTTGTTTAAGTTGAGTTATTTAGTTCATCAAACGATATGTTATTTTATACTTCGAGGAATACCTTCTATGTCGGTTATCAGTTTTTTTTTTTTCGAAATATTTAATTTCTGTAATTTATAATTTACATGAGATATCCAAACATTGAAATTTTCAATTTCTGTCATTTACAAAATCCGACATACATAAATCCAAACACTGAAATCTTCAATTGCCAGAAATTGAAATGACGGAAATCTAAATTCCGTCATTTTAAAATTCTATGTAATTGGCAATTCCTTCATCCAAACGGACAGTGATAGTCCAACTATTCGAGTGTGGACTTCTGGATCTTAAAAAGACTGCGACTCCACACCTTTGGCTTCCCCTTCCCATTCCCTTCCCTCTCTCCCTCAAGTCTTTGCCTCTGAGCGACTCTATCTTTTTCTGCGTCTCTCTGAATATTGTGAGGACAGAGAAGAAAACTGTGGAAATGGAGAGGTACTTGAAGGACTTCGAGGTGGAGAGCAAGAATCATTCGGAGGAAACTATTCAGAGATGGAGAAAAGACGTCGCGCTCGTCAAGAACCCTCGCAGGAGGTTCCGCTTCGTCGCCGATCTCGCTAAGCGGAACGAGGCCGAGAAGAAGAAGCGTCAAATCCAGGTCTCTTTCTCTCTCTCAGCTTATGCATTTTTTACGTTTTTGTTTTCATTTCGTTAACAAAATACGAACACGCCGCCGTTTATAAAGGTTTTATTGGGCTGATTGTTTGGTTATTGAGAAAAAAAGGGTAGGAAAACAAAAGAAATTAAAACGATTTTCAGCATTTTAATTTGAGTAATTTGGACTGCTAAAAACTCAGTGATCACTAATCGTAGGTTGTAAATTAAATTGTCATTGCCTACTGAATGGATTATATTTATTTAGACTAACCTCTCCGTATGCGCTTGTGAGAGGTTTTTTTTAAAAAATTTAAATTAAAAAAAGATAATGGGTAGTTGTATTCCATAAAAATATGATCCATTTTCGGATTTTTCATTTATTTTTAATTTTAATTTTTTTTAAATATGAAAAAGTGTGGGCATTTGTATTTTGAATGTTTCACCATTCTCTGCCTTTTGCTTTATATATATAGATGAGCATTTTGGATTAGAACTCACAAAATGAAAGAAAGAAAGACAAGCAGGGTGCTATGGATTTTGTTTCGGCTTACAATGCGTTACGCGTGGGTGGTCCCACGTTTGTTCTTAATTTCTTTATTGTAGTAATGTTTTTCGATCCCCGTCCGTTTTGAGAGCTCGTGGTATTGATATCCCCATGCATTACCTTGTGTACTATTGTATTGATGGCCTCCACTCAGGGACGGACCCACAGTGGGGTCAATGGTCAAACGACCCTACGGACTCCATGAAGTTAAGGTAGAAGGTCCCCTTTAATGGCTGTGTGACCCCATGAATGGATGAAGAAGGAGAGGGTCGCTGGTCTGAGGAAGAAGAAGAGTCCAGCGTTTCTGTTTTTTTTTAAAACACGCTGTGGCCAAAACGACGTCGTTTTGGCCCAGCGTATATATATTTTTTTTAAACGCGCCAAAACGGCGTCGTTTTGGATACAGCGAAATTTTTTTAAAAAGACCTGGCCAAAACGACGTCGTTTTGGTCCAGGTCTTTTAAAAAAAAAATTAGAACAGATTGCAAATACCCTCTCGACTTCAGCCTCTCCAAAACACCCATTCCTAAACCCTCAAACCTAAATCCCCAATCTCCACCCCCCAAACCTTTAACCCTCTCCCCCACAAGACCCAGCTCCTCCATTGCCGCCGCTGCCATCAGTGCCGCCGCCTCCAAAAGCTTGCCTTAGCTTCCACCAACTCACAATTCAAGGTAAATTCTAACTCTAAACCTAAATTACTTGAATTGAAATTGAATTTATGATTGTATTAGATTGTTTTGATTTATTGGATGTTTCATTTATGGATTATTTGTGGTAAATTGGTATAAATTTGGTGTTCTCTTAATTGATTTTAGTTATTGTTTTGATTTATTGGATATTTCATTTATGAATTTTTTGTGGTTAATTGGTATAAATTTGGTGTTCTCTTAATTGATTTTAGTTATTGTTTTGATTTATTGGATGTTTCATTTATGAATTTGTTGTGGTTAATTGGTATAAATTTGGTTTCTCTTAATTGATTTTAGTTATTATTTTGATTAATTTATGTAGAATTATGGAAAGATTTTTTAAGAGAAAGTCATCATCGGTTAGTTCGGATAATGTGGGTAGTTCAAGAACTGCAAGTTCAAGACAAAGTGAGTCAGATGATGTTTTGGCTAATCTACAGGCTGACCCTGGACTAAGAATTCGTATGATTGAGTATGATACTAATATTAGAGATGAGGTTCGAAGAGCATATCTACAAAAAGGAACTTGTCAACCTAGAGGTCATTCTTTCCCACAAAGTAATATCTCCGGAATTAATCGACGCTTCATTCCCCAATGGTTTGATGAATTTGATTGGTTGGAGTATAGTGTATCTAAAGATGCTGCATTTTGTCTTTATTGCTATCTCTTTAAATCCAATTTTGAACAAATGGGTAGTGAAGCCTTCACTGGAGCAGGGTTTAAGAATTGGAAGAAAGGGAGAGAAAGAATGAAGGTGCATGTTGGACCGGTTGGTAGTGTCCACTTCGGAACAAAATGGGAGATCAATGGTTGAGTGATAGTTTACTTGTTTACGTTGAGAAGGATGTTTTTTATTGTATTGAAAATGAAGCTATAATGCTACGTTTTCAAAATATGAAACCTCGTCGTGGCCAATTGTAATTTGTAATGTTGTTTTTTACATGAATTATGAATCAATGTACTATAGTTTCATTTTCAATGTTATTTTAATCTTTAAAAAACATTTGAACTTTTACACTATGACCCTACGAGCTAAGAATCCTGGGTCCGTCCCTGCCTCCACTACACCGTGGAGATAGGAAAGTCATCAGCATGCATTACTAAAACAAAAATTGTGAGGTTTGAAATTTTCTTACAAAAAGAAAATATCAATTTTCCGATGATGGGTACAAAAATAATAAAAAGATCTGACTTCATCTTCCAATAATGGCAAGGGAATGAAATTTCTAGGAGCTTTCGCATGACAAAAATGTCAAAAATAATGACTTTAAAACAAGAGGGTTTCGTCGTGTTGGCAGTGGGTGGCCATTGATAGAGATTATTGGCTGTCTCTGTCCTATTTGATCCTTAAAATAGGAGGGTGGGTGATGCAGGAGCATCTACGAAGCTGCAACAACTTTTAATACCTTGTATATATTGAATGCTGAGATGCATTGAGAGTAGTTCAAATCTGATGTAATAACTGATAGCAGGACTTCGTTAGAGATCTTATTTGAGGACCGTAGAAGAGAAACAACTGCATATATGTGTGCAGATGCACAAATGTGGTTGTAAGCTATATCTGTTTGAATATACTCGGTGGTTACTCTGTTATTTTCAGTTGAAGACATTGACTTGTGAACTTTTACTGCTACTATAGTTCTCGGGGACTATGATTTTCATCAGTTTTTTCACTTTGTTGTTCTTCTTTGTTTTACCAGGAAAAGATTCGAGTTGCTCATTACGTTCAAAAACCAGCACTGCAGTTTATTGATGGTATCATCTTTAAGTTTATAGGTCTAGTAAAAGTTCATTTTGTGTGTGCTGATGTCACGTATTCATTCCTTCCCACTCTTTGTTATGTGATCTTATGAAGCTGGTGCTGGTGATCGATCCAATGAAAAGCCAGGACAGGATGAATACAAGCTGTCTGAAGATGCACTACTAAAAAAAGGCTCAAAAGAGACTGAGTACTATCAGTCCCTTTTGGCTTCTTTAGGGACTGAAAACAGTGCCTATTGTAGTATTAGGGACTGATATATATCAGTGTCTTTTAAAGGGGTCCTCTATTGATAAATATGTCACTGATTATAAAAATCAGTGCCTAATTTTCGCAATGGGTCCCACATTTCTAGCACCCAATACGCGTACATCAATCTCAAATACATCCGTGCCTAATATAATCAAAAGGCACAGAAAGCTCATCAGTCCCTACTAAAATAGAAAAGCATTTTCATTATTTTTGATATATTTATATTTATTTGGTGTTTTTTTTATATATGATTTGTAATTTTCAATTTATCCACCATCCGTGCCTATAAAAAATATTCTTTTAAAAGTTATCATATATTTAAACATTTGCAACCCAGCCTCAATCCGTGCCTTTCAAACATTCATTGGTTTTTTTTTTTTTTTTTTCCAAATATCCATTGTTCTTCAAATAAATGAATTACATTCCTAATGGAAATACTTATATTCAACACTTCCGAAAATAATGAGAATACACCATACACAATAATTCCATTAATCTTTTCATAATGAAAATACAGAAAATGTTGAAAGTGGTGGACCTATCCTCATGACTATTACATTAATATTTTCGTACTGAAAATAGACCAAGAATTGCAAGTGGTCAACCTTTTTAGCAAGGATATTACACTTATGATATTAAAAACCAAAAACTTACTTGGAAAAGAGAAAAAATACAGAATTTCATTAAGCTCCACCTTGCTATTCACCATTAACTGCCATTCAGCTCCTCCTTGCTTGACTTGATTCGCCATTGAGTTTCTCCTTGCTTGACTGGATTTGCCACAATCACTCAACTGAGTATTGGCTTTCCTCTGGCCAAAAGGTAATTATGAGGTACTCTCTATATGCTAAGGTATATATCAATATAAATGAAATACAAACAGCATGCCTATAAATTGGAAAACAAACTAATTTGTATATTATCATGCATTTCAATAGTTCTCTCAAGATTTGGAAGTGAGTTTTCATAGTATAACTCACCTTGGTAAGAACTTTGCAAGAACATACAATCTTTTAGCACCAAGTCTCCCAACTTGCTTGATCTTCCTGACATCCAGAAAATGAAACGAATACAAAAAGGGAAAGGGCAATGATCACATATTAGTTTACCATATAGAAAAAGGATTATTTCTCCATTGTTACAAAAGAAGTAACTTTCTGATTTGAATAAGTGACAATAGCAGTTAAATTTCGCATTGAAGAAACAAATGGGAATCAATGTAGATAATCTCTTGGAGTTATTTCAGTCAATGATAAATCAAGATCACATAAGCATTCAAGAACCAATAACATTTTGATAAACTGATGTGAAAACATAGAGATATGCACCAACCTAGCTGTGGTTTTCAAACAGAACAGCCTATAAAGCTTCAGCCCATGGCCTTAAAAAGAAAGATATAAAATTAGAAAGAAAAGAAAAACATCAACAATAACAAATAGAAGCCACAGTTAGTCAAAGTAGTGCACCAAATTTAACCTTATGTCTCTAACTCTAGTCAATACAAAATTTCATCACAATAAACTAAATTTATCAGATAAAAAGGAATAATAAATAAATTTTACGAATATAAATTAAGATATAAAATGTGCTCATCAACAGCCATAAAATACCATTAATTAAGCTCCTCCTCCTTGACTTGGTGTAGTCTCCATTTGCTTCAAGGGGCAGCTCATCTTCAAGCCTTTTTCCATTCCTCTACACCAAATTTTTCCAAGATATTAAGACAAACTATACCTAATGTCAATTGTCATGTACAACACTTGTGCCCCTATTATATGAAATTTATGAATTACCTCAACATCCATGTGTACCACAATTGTAATGGGTATTTTTTAAAGAAACATCCACAAGCTCAAAGGGAAGTACCAAAAATGAGGAGAATCTAAGAGTCATGAATTAGTAAATTTGAGGAAAGCAGAAGATGACATTTAATCATAATGCTGCAGTTAATACCTACCATAGAGATAGATGACTATTAATAATCAAGATAAATGGGTAAAAGGGTAGGGAATAACTCAAAATTAGCTTAAACAGTAAATGACTACTATGTTGCTACTCTTACTCCTGCCTAGTATGCGAATCCCTCCTATTCATTGGTTTTGGTCAACATATTTGCATTTTCAGGCTCAAAGAAGCATCTTCGTACCAAAATATTTGTTGCAAAAACTACCTCAATCCTTCATTTGAATGAATGCGTTAACTAATTAATTAATTAATTACTCTGCTTCAAAAAGAGAGAGAGAGAGAGAAAAAAAACACAAGGAATTCAAGCATTAGGAAAATGTACCAAATTTATGATGAAAATTGAAGGTTAGTGCAAGTGTAGATACGGGCAAAGTTCATACCTTCAAATGCAATATGATTCACAGACTCCCTAATTATAAAGAAATTTGGGCTATTGCCAGTGCGCTGTCAAATGGAACCCTAAAAATGATTCAAACATGTCACCTTTGAAGAGTCCAAGTTCACAATGAAAAGAAGGAAAGGCCAATAGTGGCTTTGACAGAATCACAAACACATTCAAAAGTGGCTTCGACACCAAATTTACCTGAGTCCAAAAAACTAGAGACTTTGCACCTGTTAAAATCCACAAGACACTGATTAATTAATCTGGAAATTGAAACTAATGATGTAGGGATTCGTAAATCAATAGTTAAAATACACAAGATAGTTATGCTTTCAAATTTTCAAACCTTCCAAAAGTTATCAAATTATAATATGCAGATCAAATTACAAAAAGAAGAGGAGAAAAGAAACAACTATACCTTTCGCCTTTGAGCTGGAGGAGGCAGTGGTCTGAGTTTGGTTTATGGGTAAAATTTGGGGGTTTTTCGTCTGGGTTTCGGTGGGGTCATTCGATGGTGCAAGAGGCAATTAACGGGACTGAGAGGTTGAGAGAGAGGGCTGACGGAAGACTGCGGTGTGAGAATATATTAACGACTACGATGGAGAAGCGCCGTGTCAATTGCCGAAGACCAATGGACATCGTCATAAAGGTTATCAAAAAAATTGAAAACTGTTAAGCCACGACAAACGATCCCAGAGAACGGAGGATCTGAGGGAGATAGAGAGGTTGAGAGAGGAGAGAGAGAGGAGGAGGAGGTAGTTCAAGAATTGATAGAGAGAGAGAGAGAGAGAGAGAGAGAGAGAGAGAGAGAGAGAGATCTATACTTGCCTGAAAAAAGAAAATGAAAAAACCTAAAATCTGAGGGGTAAAAGAAAGAAGGAAGGGTGTAGATACGTATAAGTTTTTAGTTGGTATTTGGTATAATGACACGGTGGAGGGGCTTTAGGCATGGTCTTTAAGTTATCCGTGCCTTTAGTGAAGATGGTGGAGGGCTTTTAGGCACGGTTGTTAGTTATCTGTGCCTTATTTGTTAACTTATTCAAATTATTGGTCACAAAATTTATTAATCCGTCCCTAATAGGATTATATAGAGACTGTTTCTACTATCAGTCCCTAATAACATTCAATAGAGACTGTTTTTATTTGTGTCTCTAAAAAGGGGTCCCTATTGAGCGTTTTTCTAGTAGTGATGCCAGAACTGCAGGTTTCAGCATTCACCCAGATGAACTTGCATCTATCACGCTCGGCCATGATATTACGGCCTTGAAAATGCATGGTGGAATTCATGGGATTTTAAGGAAAGTCTCTGTCTCGCTAGATGAAGGTGTCAAGGATAGTAACATACCAATCAGGCAAAATGTTTATGGCTTAAACCGCTATATGGAGAAACCTCCCCGAACATTTTTTGTGTTTGTATGGGAAGCCCTACAAGACTTAACAATAATTATCCTTATGGTATGCGATGTGGTTTCGATAGGAGTTGGAATTGCCACTGAGGGGTGGCCAAAAGGCATGTACGATGGTGTGGGAATTTTAATTAGTATAGTTTTAGTGGTTATGGTTACTGCCATTTGTGACTACAGACAATCGTTGCAATTCAAGGATTTGGACAGGGAGAAGAAAAAGATTTTTATTCAGGTCACTAGGGATAAAAAAAAGACAAAAAGTTTCCATTTTTGACTTGGTTGTTGGAGATATTGTCCATTTGTCAATTGGGGACCAAGTTCCAGCTGATGGATTTTTCATATCAGGATACACTTTGCTGATTGATGAGTCAAGCTTGTCAGGTGAGAGTGAGCCGGTGAATATATCTGAAGAGAAGCCTTTTCTATTTTCAGGAACTAAAGTGCAGGATGGGTCAGGTATAATGCTGGTGACAACAGTTGGTATGAGAACCGAATGGGGAATGTTGATGGAAACTCTGAGTGAAGGAGGAGAAGATGAGACCCCACTGCAGGTAAAGCTGAATGGTGTTGCTACAATTATTGGTAAAATTGGTCTGACTTTTACTGTGTTGACATTTTTGGTATTGGCAGTAAGATTTTTGGTGGAAAAAATACTTAACAACGAGATCACTGATTGGTCTTCAACTGATGCAGTAATCCTATTGAACTACTTTGCTATTGCAGTAACTATAATTGTTGTTGCAGTTCCCGAAGGATTACCATTGGCAGTGACGCTGAGCCTTGCTTTTGCTATGAAAAAATTAATGAATGATAAGGCACTCGTAAGGCATCTCTCAGCATGTGAGACAATGGGTTCTGCTAGTTGCATTTGCACAGATAAAACAGGGACATTAACCACAAACCACATGTGTGGTAGTTAACAAGATATGGATATGCGAAAAATCTTTAGATGTAAAAGGTAATGAGAGTAAAGAAATATTGAGTTCAGAAATATCTGGAGCATCAAGCATCCTTTTACAGGTTATATTCCAAAATACAAGCTCTGAGGTTATTAAGGAAGACGGAAAGACCTCCATTTTGGGGACACCAACAGAGTCAGCATTATTAGAATTTGGGTTACTTTTGGGTGGCGATTTTGATGCTGTGCGCAGAGAGGCTAATATTCTTAAGTTTGATCCTTTCAATTCTGTGAGGAAGAAAATGTCTGTGCTTGTAGCTTATCCTCATGGTGGGAAACGAGCCTTTTGCAAAGGTGCATCAGAAATAGTACTGGGAATGTGTAACAAATTTATTGACTTTAATGGAGAATCTGTTATTCTCTCCCAAGAACAGGAAAAGAATATCAAGGATGTCATTGATTCTTTTGCTTCTGAATCCTTGAGAACTCTCTGCTTGGCTTTCAAAAATATAGATGACTCTTCCATCGAAAATGACATCCCAGATGATGGCTATACATTGATAGCAGTTGTCGGTATCAAGGATCCTGTGCGCCCTGGGGTCAAGGATGCAGTTCAAACTTGTTTAGCTGCTGGAATAACTGTACGAATGGTCACTGGTGACAATATATATACGGCTAAAGCCATAGCTACAGAATGCGGCATACTCACAGAAGATGGTTTAGCCATAGAAGGACAGGAGTTTCGTAAGATGTCTCTTGAGCAGAAGAAAGCTGTTATACCGAGGATTCAGGTTACTAAATAATTTCATTGGAAAATTTTCACCCTTAACCATAACTATTTAAAGATGTTCACAAAAAATTTAAATGTTCATGTGGATACAGGTGATGGCTCAGTCTTTACCGTTGGATAAGCACACCTTGGTAAAAACTCTGAGAGATGAATTTGGTGAGGTAGTTGCAGTGACTGGCGATGGGACCAACGACGCTCCTGCTTTGCACAAGGCAGACATTGGACTTGCTATGGGCATGGTAGGAACAGAGGTTTGTGTCTCAGCTATTATTTTTGTTGTTTGTTTTATTATTGTTGTTACTAATATTACTATTTTGGTGCCTCGTGCCTATATTTACCCTTGGACAGAAATGACCACCAAAATAGAACTTCTTCCTAAGAAAACCTGACCACCAAAAGAGAACTGCTTCCTAAGAAAACCTGAACGGGCCTCTCGCCCTCTTCAGTACCCTCCGAGCAAGAAGCTGGTGAATGCAACTTGATTGTTGTGTCTTGTTCTTTTTGTCAATTTATGTTGCTTTTTAATAACACCCCTCTGGTCCTCTGACTTGGGAAATAGGCCAACTTGAGATATTTACTGTGATTTCCCTCTGGTCCTCTTGCTAATTATAGCATATACCGCTTTCTGGAAATCACAAGTACCTCTGCTTAAATCAACTATTGAATTATAATCAGCTAATTATCGACAATCTGAATGTGCATAAGGTTAACTACCATTTTGTGTCATTTAGGATTTGTTTTCTCCTCTCGGCTGCTTGATAATTGGATGTTGTTCCTAGTTCTAAATAGCCAATTCATGGATGGTATATACAGGTTGCCAAGGAAAGTGCTGATGTCATCATATTGGATGACAATTTTAAGACTATAGTAAATGTGGCCAGATGGGGACGTTCAGTGTACATAAACATTCAAAAGTTTGTGCAGTTCCAGTTGACAGTTAACGTTGTTGCTCTAATAATCAATTTTGTTTCTGCATGTGTCTCAGGTATGTTGGTCTGGCAGATTTTTCTCGCATGCTACACCATTATATTTGTTTAGAAAGACAAAAATAAATAACAATAAATTTCACATCTCTTTCAGGATCTGCTCCCCTTACGGCTGTGCAATTGCTTTGGGTCAACATGATTATGGACACTCTTGGGGCATTGGCACTGGCAACAGAGCCTCCAAATGATGGACTTATGAAAAGTCCCCCTGTTAGGAGGGGTACAAGCTTCATAACCGAGGCCATGTGGTGGAATATCATTGGCCAGAGTATCTATCAACTGATTGTCCTTGGAGTTCTCAATTTCTATGGGAAACAGCTACTTGGACTTTCTGGTTCAGATGCAACTGAAGTTCTAGACACTGTGATATTCAACACATTTGTGTTTTTCCAGGTTCATTTTACTGGTTAAAAGCAACCCTAGTTTTCTCTTGCATCATCAACACGTTTGACTTTGATACAGCCTATAACTTCTTCTGGGCTATCCATGTGTCCGTCTGTCTCTCTGAAATCTTAACACACCAACATAAGTACTCGAATCCCGCATACATATGATGTTTGTTTGCTTTTGTTTTTATCAGGTGTTTAATGAGATAAACAGCCGTGACATAGAGAAGATAAACATATTCGCGGGCATGTTTGGCAGCTGGGTATTCCTAGGCGTCATGGTTTGCACAGTGGCCTTCCAAGTTATCATAGTAGAGTTCTTGGGAGCTTTTGCTAGCACTGTTCCACTAAGCTGGCAACTATGGTTACTCTCCATTTTACTTGGATCAGTTAGCATGCTTGTTGCAGTTGTGCTCAAGAAGCTTCGCAGGAGGTTCCACTTCGTCACCGATCTCGATAAGTCTTCCGAGGCCTTCAAGAAGAAGCGTCAAATCCAGGTCTCTTTCTCTCTCTCAGCTTATGCAGTTTTTACGTTTTTGTTTTCATTTTGTTAAAAAAAATATGAACACGCTGCCGTTTATAGAGGTTTTGCTGGCCTGATTGTTTGGTTACCGAGAAAAAAAGGGTAGGAAAACAAAAGAAATTAAAACGATTTTCAGCATTTTAATTTGAGTAATTTGGACTGCTAAAAATTCAGTGATCGCTAATCGTAGGTTGCAAATTAAATCGTCATTTTCTACTGAATGGTGATATTTATTTAGATGAGCATTTTGGATTAGAACTCACAAAATGACAAGGAGTTTTTTCTTTGCTTGATTTTCTCTGCTGCCAAACAAGCAGGCGGCTAGGGATTTGTTTCGGCTTACAATGAACTTTTATGACGTAATAATTCTAGTTTCTTTTGTAGGCTACTTCGTTAGAGTGGGCGTTCTTACTCACTGCCCTCTGCCTAGAGATTTTGTCCCTTGCTTTTGATCAGGCTTCCTCCCCAAGTAAGCCCCAATATGCACTGTTTGGTATGATATTGGCTATTGCAGCTGTACTCGTTTGCATCTCGGAGCTCATTTACAAGGGTATAAACGGAAGTGTTGTATTGATGCGGTGGGGACGGTTGTGGTGGTTCTATTATCCAGATCCCCCGCATAGGCTTTTTGGTACTGTTCTGGACTTTTATGGATTAGTTGGGGGAATTGCCCAGTGTATTTGCTCGACTGTTCAATACGTTTTCTTCCTTCGGCATGCTGATAATCCTATCAAAGTATCCCTTTTGCCTGCCATCTTTGTTATATGCTTAGGTGCTAAAAGATTAAATGATAATCGAAATGAGATCCACAGAGATTGAACGAAGACTAATTGAGAGTAGACCAAATAAGGGGATGGTTGTAAAAGATTGTTGTTGTGATTTTTTTCTTTTTTTAAAATTTTTTTGTTTTGTTTTTGGGTCATCCTAATCACCAGTTTTGATTTTCTTCATAGCTTCATATCCATTTTCAGACCTGATGATTTAATCCTATGTTGCTCCTTGGAATTTCGGTTCCCGTAACTTCTCCTTACTATCACTTGGCAGCTTCATTTTCCTTGAAACTTTCAAATGTTTTAATCCAACAAAATTGATTTACTCCATGACATGGTTACTAACATGATTTGTCACATATTTCACTCAAAGTCATTTCATGTCACATGTAGCATGCGTTGACAAAGACACATAATCTTTGATGGTAGGACACATGGCGCGTCATGTTACTGAGTAAAACAATTATGTTAAAGATATATCCTGAAAAGGCCTTAGATGTGATAAGGTTCAACCTGAAGGGCCTCTCGGCCTGTTCAGTACCCTCCTAGCAAGAAGCTGGTGAATGCAACTTGATTGTTGTAACTTGTATAACGTTTACCAGAAAAAGAAATTGGTGTCTTGTTCCTATTGTCAATTTAATAAGATGTTTGTTTCCCTTGGGGAATAGGCCAACTTGAGATATCCCTCTGGTCCTCTTTTAGTTTCCCTTGGATCCTCTTTCAATTAGGGTTATTTTTTTTCTTTTGTAATTATGAAGAAATTGGGTTATATTTTAAAGATGATGTGTCAAGTTAAAGCCCATTGGATTAAATTTTAATGAAGTGGCTTATGCAGGTGTTGAGGCCCAAAAAAATCTTAAGGAATGCCCATGCATATTTTAAGCCCAATGCATTATCACACTATAAAAGCAGCCTAGCCGATACATACATGTCATGCCAAGCAAGGCTATAATTTGGCACGTGGGGAGGTCGTGGTACAAGTTTACCACTTTCACACACAAACCTGTAAGGTTTACAAACTTCACAAGCCCAAGCCACCTAGCTCACTGCACTGTCAAACATTACCTAACATAAAGTCCAAGCCACTACAATACAACATAGTAGGGGTGGGCACGGTTCGGCTTGGACCGGTTTTTGCCTTAAATTAGAACCGATCCGATACTATTCATTCGGTTTGAATTGGTTCGGTTTTAATTAAAAAAAATTCAGAAACTATTCGGTTCGGGTTGAACTGGATTAAAAAATTATTTTTTTAATACAATTTTCAACTGAAATTTTATTTTTTAACTTGAAAATTAACAAATTATTCAATTTCATATAAAAATAAATATTAAAGTTAGAAAAGAGAGATATTTTGAAATTGAACTTGAATAAATATTAGTTATTAGATTAAAAATATAGCATTAAATATAAATAAATATTGAAATTATATATTTTTTAATTTGACCGGTTCGGTTCAGCCCAGTTCGATTTTTGAAGACATGAAATCGGATCCAAAACCAATCCAAATAGGTCCGGTTCGGTTTTTGACAGATTTTTGACTTTTTGGTCAACTCGGTTTTTTTCCAAAGTGGTTCGGTGCGGTTCAACTCGGGTTTCCGGTTCGCCGGTTTGAGTGCCCACCCCTACAACATAACCCAAGCACAAGCACGCGATACCAAACAACTCCCTTTTAGTATCAAATCTCGCAACAAGCTTAAGTGGGCCCAAGCCACTTACATGCATGGGGCTTGCTGATCGATTTGTGGTGTGGAAGGTTACAAGGTCCACAAGGCCAAATGGTTCAAAAGATGGAGGTTTTGGGTTGGGCACCAAAACTATGCCCATTTTCTTGACTCATTAAATGGGTAAGCAGAGAGAAGAGTTGTCGCATCTATCTAGCACCCAACCCCTACCCATATCCCGTGTGAAGTACCCATACGGCATTAAAACCAACCATACAGCACCAAAACAAACTATACGGCACCAAAACAAACTACCTTATCTTTTCTTGTAGAAACCAACTACTCGGCACCTACATAGAATGAAGAAGTCATGTCATCTCAACTGGAAGGCAAACGACCACCTCGAAGCCGGAGCGCACGCTTGCATAGAGAAGTGATCTCCCAAGGCCTATAAAAGGAGAGATGGGAGTAAGCGAAAAGGAGGAGAACATAGAGGGGGACATCCACAACTGGAAACACCAAAACAACCCAAGCTTTAGCCATTCCAAACTAAAAAACAACATCCATGCTCTAGCTGCAGTAAACAACATAGCAAACCATGCTCTAGATGCCATAAGCATAGGAGTAAACGCACAAAACCCAAGCCTTAACCTCCCCATGCTCATTTTCTATTATAATATCACCTCAAGCCTTAAACAACATCCAAAGCCTTACCAAGAACACATCGGCATCAATATCAAACCCATCCGCAAGTTGTTGGAAGTATCAAACTCAAGCCTTTCCCAATACACTATCCAATCATTCCACAATACATTGCCATAATCATCTATTTCTCAAGAAAATCACTCTCTCTTGCTAAACTTATGGATTCTTAGCTTCCACACCACAAGACTCTCATGCCAAGCCCAATATCTTGATACATCAAAGAAAACACTCATGCCAAGCCTATCTCTGTACAATGTCGATGTATCATCCTTAGCTTTCTCTAGAGATGTCGTACACAATACGACGCCATTTTACAAGACCATCTAGCAGCTCTGTCCGGCAGCGCCGTACACCATCTAGTAGCGCCATACACCATCCAGCTACACCATCCAGCAGCATTGTACACCATCTAATAGGCACCACTGTATCTCATTTGAATCCCACCATCTGGTGGGTGCCATACCTCACACAAGCATCGTACACCATCCAGTAGCATCGTACACCATCCAACAGGCACCACCGTATCTCATTCGAATGCCACCATTTGGTAGGCGCCATACCTCATACAGGCGTCATACATCTGCACTTGAAGCCAACCAAAACAAGCAACCCTTGAAAGTATAATAGAGTACTCCCCTAGGGCTTGCTTCCCCTTCGGGATACTTTGGGCTTAGTTCTTGCTAACTCAGAAACGGTGACTTGAAGGCTTCATTAAAGACTAGCAACCATCCAGCCTAGCTAAGCCTTTCAACAAAAAAAAGACCCCAACAGTAGAAAAGAAGTCAAGCAGATCATGGTAGAGAGAATCCAAGCAGAGGATTCGGATCCTAGAGATAAACCCTACACCATTTAATCCAAGCATCGGAGGGCCTTTGGCTAACACACCCCGGGTGTGGTCTTTTACTCTTATTTGTTTTACAGGAATCGAGGAAGAGAGAGAAGGAAGTTCAAAGGGTGAAAGATCTACATGCGAATATTCTTCCGTGAGAAATTTGCACAAACAAGTAATTCAATATTTATCGAAAATTTGGTGTTCAACTCAAATTCCAAATTTTGGGTTTTAGTTAGAAAAAAAATAAAAGAAAAAAAACGTGCATTTTTGTCTAGACTATTTTAGTTGCAACGGGTTATATTTGAATGACAAATTTAAAAAAAATCTTCTCTTCTTTGGTTCGAGAAATTCTTATCAATCATCCCAACACTACTACAAAAAACGAAATAGACGACGGGGATCCACCGTTGTTGTCATGCTTTGAAAACCGTCGTTAAATCGACCGCCGTCTTTTTGGGTGTCAAATTACGACGGCTTTTCACCGTCGTTGTTTATCTGTAAAGACGACGGTTTTTAAAGAAAATCGTCGTTGTTTGGAGGTAAAGATCGTTAATTATAGGAGGAAAGACGACGGTTTGTAATAAAACCGTCGTGTATTGTAGGTTAAGATGACGGTTTTTTATGAAAACCGTCGTGTATAGTAGGTTAAGATGACGGTTTTTTATGAAAACCGTCATCTTTACATATAATAGACGACCCTTTTTTTTAAAAAAAACCGTCATATTTACTTCACAATAGACGACCATTTTTAAAAAAAAACCGTCATCTTTACATATAATAGACGACCTTTTTTTAAAAAACCGTCATCTTTACATATAATAGACGACCCTTTTTATAAAAACCGTCGTTAATTATCTGTAAAGACCATGATTTATTATGAAAACCGTCGTCTAATAAGTTCCCAAACTGCTACATTTTAGTTCTTTTTGATTTCATATGATGCTATACAACAATTTTAACTGGAAAACCAACCATAATGCTTTATTAATGAATATATACACTCAAAAATAGTTTCTTTCATAAAACTTGAAGATTCAAACATAAGTCCTACCAATTAAGTAGTACAATCTTTTCCTAACAAGACCTACGTACTCCTAATCCAAGCCTTCGTCATCCAAACAGACAAATGATGAACAACTGAAGTCTCCTCCATCATCCCTGTAAATAAATCAAAATGACAAAGAGAGAAAAAAAGCTAAGATTATAAACATATAAAATTAGGTGGAAGAGAAATTTTACCATTGGACCATATTTCCGTAGAAAACTTGTAAAATGGGCATAAAAAAGACCATCGAGAACCTGCAAAAGGAAAAATATATAAAGAAAATGATGGTGAAAAGAGAAGGTAACAAATTTTGAACAACAAAAAAACATATGACTCGCATAGAAAACCTGCAAAAGAAAAAGTTATAAATCTGCAAGCTTCCTCCTCATCTCCTGAGAACCAAATCAGAAAATCTAAAAAGAAACCATAAATAAAAAAATATATGTAAACAAACCAGACAAATCAAGAGAGACAGAAAATCTGAAATCAGGGAGACGAAGAACATACCAGAAACGCAAAGAGACTAATCCAGAATTCACTAGCAAAATATAGAAGGATATTGAGAGATTAGGTCACTTTCAAATCAAACCTTTCATGAGAGTGTTTTAGAGAGCTCAAGAGGGTTTCAAGGAGGAAGAGGTTTTCAGAGACGGGGGAAGATCTGAAAATTTGTCGAGCGCGAATTCACTTAAGCGGCCTTTTTTTAGCGTGTTTTAAAAGACGACGCTTGTTAATGAGAGATAAGGTTTTCAAAGACGGGGGAAAATTTGAAAATTTGTCGAGCGCGAATTCACTTAAGCGGCCTTTTTTTAGCGTGTTTTAAAAGACGACGCTTTTTAAAAAAAAACCGTCATCTTTACATATAATAGACGACCCTTTTTAAAAAAAAACGGTCATCTTTACATATAATAGACGACCCTTTTTAAAAAAAAACCGTCGTCTTTACATATAATAGACGACGGTTTTTTTATAAAAAGCGTCATCTTTATATATAATAGACGACCCTTTTTTGAAAAAAAACCGTCGTCTTTACATATAATAGACGACGGTTTTTTTATAAAAAGCGTCATCTTTACATATAATAGACGACCTTTTTTGAAAAAAAACCGTCGTCTATTATATGTAAAGACGACGGTTTTTTTCAAAAAAGGGTCATCTTTACATATAATAGACGACCCTTTTTTTTAAAAAACCGTCATCTTTAATTCACAATAGACGACCATTTTTTACAAAAAAGGGTCATCTTTACATATAATAGACGACCCTTTTTTTAAAAAAACCGTCATCTTTACTTCACAATAGACGACCATTTTTTACAAAAAAACGTCATCTTTACGTATAATAGACGACCCTTTTTAAAAAAAACCGTCATCTTTACTTCATAATAGATGACCATTTTTAAAGAAAAACCGTCATCTTTACATATAATAGACGACAGTTTTTTCAAAACAACCATGTCTTTACTAAAAAAAGGACACTTGATTTTTAAAAGACGACGCTTGTCATATCTACTGTCGTCGTTTTTTGGTCAGATTTTAACTATGAAGAAAACCTTTTTAATAAGACGACGCTTTTTTATTTGTGTGCGTCGTTATAAAAAAATATTCAATAGTACCTCCGTTTTTTAGTTGTTTAAGTCACTTATCCACGACGGTTTTTTTGTTACCGTCGTCTTTTTAAACACAACGACGGTTTATTCTTCTACCGTCGTCTTTTTCTGGTCGTCTTTTTCACTTTTTGTAGTAGTGCAAGTTTCTCCTCGGTCTTATGAAACCAAGCATCATGGCTCATATTTGAGCAATTAATCTCACAAAACTGCAACTCATAATTAGTCAAATATGAAATGGAAAAAGAAAAAAAAAATACGTACGTGTATTGTTTGAAAAAATTATTAAAAAATACAAATGAAAAGTTCGGCCACTATATAATTAATTTAAAATTTATTATATATATTATTTTTATTCAACAATATATGAAAAATACGTGTATAATATATGAATTTTTTCTGTATTTTGTAAATTTTTTGGATGGCTACCAGGATTTTATTTTTTTATTTTTTTATTTTTTATTAAAACTTTATTGAGTTAATTAAATGGATAGATGTCAAAAGTTCAAAAATGATGTATCAAATCTTAAGTCGTTAGATTATAAGAATAGCCTAGATGTTGCGAAATGCCAATAAATTTATTGTGTGTAAATGTAGAGGCTCAGGATCCATATGCACCTACACGAACATACACAAATATAAACTACTAACAATTTCTTTATAATTTGGCAAGAAAAATGGTATGTTAAGTAAATATCTAAAAATAAACAAAATTGAAGGGAATTTAATTTTAAGGATGAGGTTGGGTTTGAAAGCCCATTGGGAGAAATTTGAGCTGAGAGGTGACAATGGCGGTGGCAACATCATGATGTGGTGGAGAAGATAATAATGTAGTCACATAGATGCGATGCGGTGGTGAATATGCTGACAAGCATATGCCGTGGCAAGCTTGGCTAAAAAGTCAAAATGGTAATCTTAAAAGGAAAATGCTAGGCTTACCATATTTTTATACCAGATTATGTATCATCTCTCTAATAGAGGTGGGCCTTATTGTATTGGTGGGTTCCATCTTTATTAAAAAGGTGGTACACGATGTGGTATAAAAATGTGGTAAGCCTTGCATTATCCATCTTAAAACTCTCAATCTAAACTTTTGTGGAAATTTTTTTTTTATCAAATTTTTATAAAAAATTTGTGGATATTTTTATTTTTGGAGAACTTGGTCGGGAATTGATTAAGCTTATAAGAACAAAGGTTGAAAAAGAGTTTTTATAAAAAATAGCCAAAATTTGACCCATACTTTCATAAATGTCAATTTTTATAAAAACTTTCAAATATAGCAGAAAAATCACATGGATAGACTTAAATACCCTTAAATCTAAAACTCACAAAAACCTTAAAAACAAAAGAAGCATTCAGGGAATACTCATGATATGTAGCGTATATTTCCAAAGTTCAATTTTTATTATGTATCAATATTACTACGTTTTCTATTTCTTTTTTTAATTTATAATTATTATAAAAATGCGAGATAGATTGATAACAAAACAAAATTGCACTAAATCATCATTGAAAATGTGCTGCTGAGTTTTCTGGTCCAGGAACAACAGAAAAAAGGCAAGACTTAACTAACTACTGTCTGTTACAATAGCAATCTGCAAACCATCATCCCTTAAAAATCCGATCTATTTTCAACAAGATGAAGGTCTACTTGAATCACACCCCTGGCATCCCCTTCTATCACACCATTAAATCCTTATATCTTGGATCGGTGCATGTATAAAATCATTAAATTTTTCTGTAAAAATTTATTGTTACTTGAATATTTGTTTACAATATCCAAAGATATTCACTATAACTTTACATCTTCCATGGTTTCTCTAAGTTAGAAGTATGTTTGCAGAACGAAAAAATCAACAAAATGATCTAAATAAAATTATAAATTAAATATATTCTCAAAGTTTTATCTAATAGGGTTTTGCCTTTTAGGTTTACGTGGGTTTTGTTTCGAGGGCATTTTAGTCTATTCAAGTGGGTTTTTGGCTACTTTTGAAAAATTTTATAAAAATTGACATTTATGAAAGTAAAGGTTATATTTTGGCTATTTTTGATAAAAATTCGTTGAAACCTAGTTATAAGAGGCGGTTAAGAGTGTGAATCCTTGAATAAAAGCCATGGCAAACCACTACTAGAAAAGGGACTTAAGGCCATTGCAAACCAGCCTTGATTATTGGTGTGTAATCTCATTGTTTATTCTTAATGTATTACGTTGGCCCAATATGAGATTATATAATATTGTATTATATATATTAAATGAATATAATAATGCGAATTGTAACGTAGATGTGAATTTTATTTCATGCATTGAATTATACATTATTTTTATTTTTATTTTTTTAAAAGGTATCAGTTGGCCAAGGTTTTAAATCTGTGGCTCACAAACAATATTAATATTTTAATTCATGGATACAGACTTTTGCAAAGGTGAGAATGCATGGTGGGATTCAGCACTTATAGGCCAAGGACACTCTTTGTCATGGCCAAAGTTAATGGCAACAATCGCAACTACTACAATTTTGTGTTCTGTGGCTAATTTGTGGCCAACATCTTTTGGCCACGGGTTGTTTGTGGCAAACCTGGATGTTGGCCACTTATTAGTGGCTTTTCTAGTAGTGATTCCACCACTTTTTTTAGTTGAGGTTCTTTAGGTTTTAACTGAAGTAAGTTAAGATTCCACCACAAAATCAATTAGAGAATGAAAAAGTGGACCAACTTCTTATGATATAAGGTCCCATAATTTTTTAATGGGGGACAATAGACGCAAAAGCAAGCAGAAAAAGAAAAAAAAAGAAAAGAAGAGTCAATTAAAACACTAATACAAAACCAAACCTAAAGAGTGACCATTTTTGTGGTGTGGAAAGAGTAACAATTTTTCAAACTTAAAGCTACTAAAAAAAGGATGCACTAAATTGAAACACTACAGAAAAAGAAACCCTAATCAAAATAACTTTAGTTAAAGCCAATATAAAACTCTTGGTCTAAATCAGCATATCTTATTTTTAAATAAAATTATATAATGATAAATGATAAATTAAAATAAAATAAAGTACATGACCATTGGAGTTTGTCAAAAAGTACATTGCTGCTGGTGGTGTTCTTAGATCAAGCTCTGGGATGTGGGTTAAAAGGTTTGCTGCTAATATTGGTTATGGTCAAGTATTAGATGCTGCGTTATGGGGTATCTACTATGGTCTCAAATTTGCTTGGGATATGGGTCGCAGTGATATTGTGTTGGAATCTGACTCAGCCATTGCAGTGCATCTTCTCAATAAAGCTGTGGACGCCCTCCACCCTCTTGCTACCTTGTTATGGGGCTGCCAGGACTACATCAAAAATGTTGGGGCTGCTCTATTTATCATGTTTATCGTGAAAGCAATATGGTGGCTGATAGACTTGTTAACTTGGGTTCTTGCCTTGATTTGGGTCTCTGTACCTTTCAGGTGCCTCCCGACAGTATTAGGTCCTCTGTTGATGATGACCTGCGTGGTCTCTGTCAATGGAGAAGCCAGGATTTCATGTGTGTGGGGGCCTCTTACAAATTATAAAGAATCAAAAATTCGAACTCACATTACATACGAAAAATAGTATATATATATATATATCAAATATGTCAAGAATTATATTGCTTATTCGTTGCAATCATAATTGCCCTCAACAAAGGGATAGACAAATACATTATGAGCAAGAAAAATTGCAAGAGATAGACAAATAGTAGCGATTTAGCAAATATCTCCCATTAAACCCAATAGAAAGAAAAAATAAAAATTTCACAAACTAAAAAAAAACCTTAGGTCCCTTCATTCATTCATATCATACATGAAAAAATGTTTTATGTAAAAATATTGACTAAGTATGAAAAATGGTTTTTCGGAATAATCATTTTCTCAAGATAATTTTTGGCAGCTTTTATTCCTTACACATTAAATAAGAAAACTTGATTTTATGGGATTTTAGTATGAAGTATATATTGACTTAATAAGCCATCATTTTTAGCCTAAATCGTATTTTGCACTAAAACCGATTTTTCATATTTTGATTTGGTGGGAATTTGATTTTCTAGTATTTTTATTTGAATCCAAATAGGGGGTACTTCCTTATTTACATTGTAAACTTAAGAAAATGAAGTAATATAAAAATAAATGAAAGTAAATTGAGTGGGGGCTCGTGACCACACTGGTCCCAATATGGCTCCGCCCCTGGTCTCTGTAGGCCACGACCGTAGTTTAGTTTTTTCTTTTGAGCATGGCCCCGTCTTTTAACAAAAAAAGAAAACCATATATTCACCATTAAAAGAGACAAACAATTCAAAAAAAATATTGGAAACACATGGAGAAAAATCATTTCAAAGTCCTTATGGTATTAATAGTGGGATGGATGGACGCTACACTTTGATATATAATCATTTCCTCCGGAAGCACCTGGCAATTGTTGACCATTGTCTATATAAGGTTTATGGAATATGTGAATCAAACGAAGAATTTATAGAATGTATGGAGTCTCATGTCAAAGAGTGTGCCAAAAACCACGTCTGAAATTAGTCTACATTTTGAGGTAAAATCTGTTATGGTTCAAATATGTTACAGCAAGAATATTTGTATTACTTGTTAATATCCCTAATTGCCTTCATATATTCTCTATAATATATACTCAAACTCCTTGTCAACACCGCAACGTGGTCTAATCCGGTAGAAAAGAATATTGACTTGTAGATTAAATGGTCTCAAATTCGAACTTCTGTAGCACTTTGATAATGTGTATGTGAGAAACACCCATCTCCTCATCAGTGTATGGGGGGCTCTTGTATTTCTTCTTCCACATTAATTCTTGGGCTCTTTACTATCTGGTCATCATTTTATCCAATTTCAATTTACTTTAACCAAATAATAACCCCTTCATCTCCATAATATCTCCCTCTCTCTCTCTCTCTCTCTTTTCTTGTGTGATTATTTGTGTACATTATTGGACTCACGTTTCTTTTTATTATTCTTTTTTATTTATTTATATTTTTGTCAGATATGGAGGGAAGGTTGAAATAAATATGTTCATTCTTGCTCTGGAACTTGCTCGAGTAGCATTAATAAAGAACTACGAGTTTGGTTTTCGTATTTCTTGGAAATATCAGCAAAACAAATCATGTTCTCGTGGAGTGAAGAATCAAATAAATTATGTAAATTTACATGTTATGACGTAATTATGAAAAGAAATATTTAGTTATATATCCATTCTTAGCCCTATTAATATATAAGGATTTGGATCCTTTGCTTGAACTCTCTTTGGCGACCTGCTTATCTTTTATTTTAAACATGCCACCTCATTTAAATATCATCCAATGACTATGAAAATAACACCAGACAAAAATAATTAAAAGTAGAGCCTAATCTTCTCTTCCCCAAATCAGTTCTTCATCCTCGTTACAACTAATTACATGTTTTTCTTTTCTGTTATTTTGTTTCAATATTCTTCCTCAAATCAGGTTCTTCCTCTTGTTAGATGTTTTTCTTTTCTGGTTTCTTTTTCTTTTTCTTTTTTTCAAATGGAGGGTCTGATTTCATATCCAAATATATAGAAGAGTAGAAACAAAGCAAGAAAATAGATTCTTTTTTTGTCGAAAGTAGCAGATTCATTCCAATGGCACGAAGGCCGGAAAATACAAAGAGACCAACCAGAAAGCAAACAACTATTGTCTCAAATACATTTTTTAAAATTGATAAATCTACAACCAAGAACTTAATCAACATTTCACAGAAACAACTCATTCTCAAGGCATGGCTTATTCACTATCGGTTTGTCTTCCCTTTGGATATAGCCTTCGCAGCATCAATCCATAAATAGGACAATGAGCTTGCCCTTTTACACCTGAGTTCAAATCCCACCCCTCTTTCCATTAATTTAAATTATCATTTATATAAATGAATAAAAACCATATAATTTGAATTATGATTTCTTCTCACCCCATTTATATTTCTTTAGAAGTTTCAGCCCTGTAAAAAGAAACTAAAAAAGATGGACTAAATGCAAGGGGCTTGTAGTTGGGGTGGGCATAGTATGGATTGGATCGGTTTCACTTCAAAATTGTGGCCGAACCAAGTACAAAATAACGGTTTGGTTCGGTTCATTTTTGAAACAATCACAGAGGAAACCGAACCAAACCAACCAATTTAACACGGATTGATTTGGTTTGATTTGATTTGGTTCGGTCGGTTTGGGCATAAGCCCAGTTCTCTTTCCTTTTGCATTTTTTCAACATTGTTAGCCCAATGAATGACAACTAAAAACTTCACAATTGGCTACATACTTTTTTCATTTTCAAGTATATCAAACCATCCTAAAATTCAACTTGCCATAAAACTTCAAATTTCAGTAACTAATATAAGTACAATTCAAATATCAATAACTCCAAAGGACCACCAAACTTCTAATTCAACTTTCATATCTAGTTATTATCTAATTAGAGGAATACACATGTAAAATAAAATATAATTAAATAAATATACAAGTAGATGGTCCAGTTCAATTTAGATCGGTTTACAGAAGTTGAAAACCAAACCAAACTCAACCATAAATGGTTCGGTTCGGCTTTTAAACTGTTTGACTTTTTCTTACTATTTTGGATCGGTCAATTTAGTCAGTTCGGCCAGATTGATGTCCACCCATACTTGTAGATCAAGTGGTTATGAGAAATTATCTATACACCTAAGTCCTAGGTTCGAATCCCCCTCTCTTGTATAAAAAATAAAATGTACTAAATTGAAATATTTAGCAATTTAATGGTTTTTATAATTAAAAAATAATTGCAAACCAAATCCCCTAGGGATCCTAATATTTCAGAAATCAAAACCATTTTTACAACAATAAAGGACGAAAATTTAGAAAACCATACACAAGGTTGTGTATGTGTCACAAAGTTTGAAGAACATATGCCATTATATTAGCTTCACAATATGTATCGTGAATTTCATACCACTTACATAGGTGAAAATTGTACTCTACATAAAAATAAACCTAATGAAAATAGGACAAATTACAAAAGACTTGGTCATTTTCAAGTTCATACTCATTTTGTAAGATATTTATAACTTCATACTTAAACTCCCGGAAAACCTACATTTAATCATTCAAGGCCAACACGTGAACACCACCTATTGGGTAAAGGGTAAGGGTAAATATTCAAGCCTAACAAGTGAACACCACATATTGGGTAAACGCCTAGTAATTCAGGCCCAATCAATCAACCCCCTTTGATACCCTGTTAAATTTGAGAGATGAACCAACGATCTACTACTAGCAATACCGATATTGTCCCCTACTTAACCACTTACATATATGACATGAGTGGTGTTTTATACAAAAGGATTTGATGTTATTAGTAGTAGAACCACCCATTATATGTTGGCCAAGTTTCCGATGTGGGACTGTACATTCTTCAACACTATGAACACCCAGAAAAGTCAACTAAGTTTCTTGAATTATGAGGGAAAAACAACACATACAACTCATAGAGTTTCTGGACTTTATAAAACAATCTTGACAAAAAAAAAAAAACGGCCACTAATCTTCTTTCAGGACATGACATAAAGAGTGCAACTTAGTAACTCCATGACCCCAACACACCAATGAACAATAGATTTACCATGACCAAGCAGGAACACCTCAAAAGAGCAGCCCCTCAAGATGAGGCACAACCAAAGTCAACTCATATTTGTGGCAAAGACAATTAATTTTCCAAAAGAAGATCAGATTGGTATAGAACATTGAAGATCTGACAGGATCCAGGGAAACCCCCTATATACATATGAAGTTCTCTCTCTCTCCCCCTCTTAGTTGGCTAGGTTTTTTTTTCTTTGTCCATTTTAAGTTTAGCTAATTAGATTTGTATCTTATCTCATATTTCACTTGATGTCTTGTGTTTAAGTTCCTACTCACTTTTCTTTCTTATGAAAAATGATGTATTTTTTTAATTTATAAAAAAGTTCATACAAAGTTCATACTTAAACTATAAGCTTAAGTGCTCTAATGGCTCCTATGGTCAAATCTCACACATTGCCACCTGAAAAGTCAAAGTGACCTTCTTTACTGAATTGACCGATGTTTAGCAAGTGACCCACTCTTTACCCCATTAACCAACGTTTTGCATCTCACTTTGTCCCCAATTGTTAAGTCCACAAAAAAATTAAAAAAAAATCTATTTAAAAATGTTGATATCGCATTAATGAGACTTTTTTGTTACAACTTAATTGCTCTACTAAGTCAAAGTAACCCCTTTCCCCTTGACCGATATTTTACATCTCACTATTGTAATATATACACACACAGAGAGCTTTTATTGAGGAATCCCATAAATAAGCTTATTTGAGGGACACCCTTGTACGGCCTAATCCATATTGTAGTTCACTAATCCAAATCATCTATTTTGTAGATATTCACTCAAATATCATCTTTACAAAAAAATCACTTGAATCCGATACCATTTGATCATTCAATTAAATTATTGAAATTGTAGTACTTTCTTGAAGCACCGTGTTCATTGATTTGGTAGGACACAATTAGATGTTTAAACAATTTCTTATTTGTCTAATTTTTTACAAGGATGGTCTATGAATGAAGACCTACAAAATAGAAGGTTTAGATCATTGAAAAAAAAATTGTATAGTACCCCAAAGGGCGTCTTTATTTGAAGGATTCCTCAATAGAAGGGAATGTATATAGAGGTCCTCCGTTACGGAGTCCACGATGCGGATTAGTTACGAATATCTATTTTTGACCGTGCGATGATCCCAACTTTCAACGCTTCATTTCTTCTTTCTTTCTCTCACCGAGTTCACTCTTCTCTCTCTCCTCTTTCTTTTTATTTTTTCTTCCTTTTTCTTTCCTTTCCTTCTCTCTTCTCTCTTTGTTTCCTGTGTTTATCCCTTTATCTCTCTCTCCTCCTTTTTTTTTTTTCTTCTTCTTTCTCTTTACCAATTTTCTTCTTCTTTCTTTGCACCAATTTTATTCTTCCTCTCTATTCCTTATCTCTTCTCTCTCTGTTTCTTTTCTTTTTTTCCTGTGTTTCCCCCTTCTTTGCTAATGGTGGTGGTGGTGGTGGTGGTGGTTAAGGCTCTGGTTCTGCCTCTACCATTGATTCTATTGAAGAAGTTTCAATCTTTCGAATGATTTAATATCCATAGAAATCAATTTGTTGGCTTTTTTTTTTTTTATAACAACAATTAGTTGGCTTTAACTGGAATTGGAACTTGAAGTGATGAATGATGTTTTTGCTTTTCTCAAAAGTTGTTTGCTTTTCTGGAGCGTGTGTGGCTTCTTGGCTTATTTGTTGGGCTTCAATCTTCAGAGGGGGAAGATGAAGGGAAAATTAGGTGTAGAGATTTATAAAATCCCTAGATGCTATGAGAGAACAAACCATCTAGCCTGTACAAATCTTTTATCAAATCAAATAGAAGCAAAAGCAAGAAAAAGCTAGAGATTCATGCAAGTTTCAACCTAGTTCCGAATCTTTATTGGTTTATGAAAGTTTGCACCTTTGACACTAATATCACATATTAAAGAGAAGATAGAGAGTGAGGTTCCTTTGGAGTGTATCTTGAATCCCAAAATGGTATTCAAGTAGAGGGAGTTGTCCCTTAGTTGTTGATTCTCCACCTTGTTCTCCAAATAGGCATAATATGGTTATGCCTCCCCAAAGTATCTTCACCAAGGTAGAATGAGAATGAGAGAATAAGGAACCAAGAGAATAAGAAGAGGTGCTAGCCTTTCTTCTCCGTGATGGCCGGCCAAGAGGGTTTGGGAGAGTGAGGTTTTGGTTTTTCCTTTCTTCCAAAATATCCAACTTGAAACCCTAAAGAAGTATGGTGATATGACTATGAATATATAGAGACATTTTGTCACACATGTGTTCCCAAAAGCCCCTTTATGCCGCACCCTGCCTATCCTTGGTCTTTTTGGGCTACATTGGTCCAACACATCAATCCTTTAATGTGTCACACTATGCCTAAGTCCATGAGGTCCATTTCTATTTGAGTCATATAGGACCAAAATTAAAATTCCATAACTTTAATTAATTCATTAAACTAATCCAATTAGTTTAATTGATTTAATGACCTAATAAATTAAATCACTATATTTTCTAACAAGTGTTGGTCCTAGTCAATCTTATGTTGACCGTGTCAAGTCTTGGGTCAATTGTTTGACCTTTGACTTTTGACTTTGACTTTGTCTGAGTTGCAAAATCATTTATTCTCTTTTCAATTATCAATCCATACCTTTTTCGTGTGTGATCTTATAGGTTCTAATTAGTGAGGCCATGGGTAAGAATAGTTACTTCTAAACTGAATGTGAATTGTATGTCTTTGTACAATTCTCCCTATTGGCGAAGGCTAATTGTTATTAATCCTCATAGGGCTTCCATAAACCATGAGTGACACCTAGCAGTATATCATGGCTACCCAAGCTAAATAGAATTCATTTTGAGAACCTAGTCAATTTGTGATTACAATGCAATTTGATCCTTCTATATTACAATACTCTCTGTCGTGTATCTTGGGATATGGTTAACTCGCGTCAATTCCCTAACATGACATCTTTAGGTTTTATGATTCACTTGGATGTAATTGCAAACGTTTTTGTTTCAGTTCTCATCCTGTACTTTGGCCAAAGATTCAACGAATCATATCTTTAGACTATTCTCTCTTATTACTTAGAGTAGAGATTCCTTGTTGTACATTCAATTGCCTTTGTGCATATGCTGAGTGTCCTTGGAAACACCGTTAAGTCACATCCTCTTGATACGACTGTATAGTGTTCTTAAAAAACAAACAGCTCATGCACAAGACAACTATGATGTCTTAGGTCTAAGGACTAATTTGCATTATCATATTACTTAGAATTCCTTGTTTGACACTTATGAGTAAGACTTCCATACAAGAATTCTTGAGTTGATCACATTTAGTGAACTTCATTTCTATAGAGCACCTACACACTTGTCTCAGTGTCTCTACATGAATTACTTGAGACTAGTCATCCTCATGATTGAGCAGACATAACATGTACCAGTCTTCACGGCTCACCATGTTCCAATTGGAGATCCTATGACCAGGAAACTTTTAGGATACAATACTTATATGATGAAGCGGTCTTGTGAATTTAACTTCTTTAGACTGCTTTCCATTCATATCTTTATCCATGGATTTGTTACTTTATGTAGATTATGTATCTTAGAGTAACATTCATGCCTTTTTGATTATATTGATTATATTATATTCTTAGAATATTCCATTATATATTGGCTTCCATGATATATATCTATCAGAAGATTCTTATTAGAATCAGAGACTATGTTTGAGTATGTTGTTCTTCCATGACTAGTTGGTTTTGTTTCTGAGACATTTTGTTACTTTTCACTCTCCTCTTTCTTTCTTCTTCATTCTTTGAGAATGATTTGGGGGAAAAATGATTTTAGAGGTTTAAACAATCCCTGAGAGCAATACATGGAGCAGTCAATTTTTTCCAGTAATTATAGCTGACGCCATGACAATTTTTCCTCCAATTGATTTTTTCCTCAAATCATTCTTAGAGAGAGAGAAGGGGGAAACACATGATTAAAAAAAAAAAAGAGAGAGAAACATAGATAAGAGATAATGAATAAAGAGAAAGAAGAAAACTACTGAAGAGAAAAAAGAAGAAGAAAAAAGACAGATAAAGGGATAAACGCAGGAAACGAAGAGAGAAGAGAGAAGGAAAGGAAAGAAAACAGAAGAAAGAATTAAAAAGAAAGATGGGAGAGAGAGAGAGAAAAGTGAACTCGGTGAAAGAAAGAAAGAATTTAAATAGGTCTATCCAATTTGGCCCACATTGTTGTCCTATTGTTCACTCGTTTTGATTTGTTTCCTGAGATGATAGGGCAAAGTTCCCCATTAATTCAAAGACCATGTTTTGGTCAGTAAATTAACTTTCTTTATGTGTTGAGCGTGCCACTGTTAGCAATTTTTTAACCCTAACAGACTTGAGAGTAAAAATAACTTGCGCCCCAAGCTACTGACTTTGAACAAACGATTGTGAATTTGGGTGAGGAATATCTCCCAAGTAAGTTCTTTTCTATGCCTTAGACTGGTAAGGACTTTTACAATTTTTCTCAGTATAAAAACCGGTAGTTCTGGCCAGAATGAAATGATGACAGATTGAACTAATTTCAGGCAGAACTCCCTTTCACAAGGCTTAAAAGGGGAAAACTGACTATACAAAGACACGAGGAGGGCTGTGCTTCCATTTCTGCCTGGTTATTTGCCTCTGTTCTGGGCTGGACTGGGTGTGTCTGTGCTGGACTGGACTCTGAACAGCTTCAACTGTTAGGCTTCGGCTGCAAATCGATACCAAAGCTTGAGTTTGGCAGAGCTTTAATCTATTTCATGCCCTGGACGGCTTTTGAATGGGCAGAACTGGGACTTCTCCAGTCTGAAAGGGGCAGAAGTGGCTGGACTTGAGCTGGAGGTGTACTGTAGTACCTGTGCTGCTTAGTCAGGGCTTTCCATAAATTCGTTGAGGTTTTCGTATTTGAGAAAACTCAACCTCTGCTTGTCTTGGCTTTTGCTGAACCAAATTTGTAACGAGAGAAATCTCGTTATTGTTGACTTGTGAACTGGGATTCAAATCAGAAGCAGTGATCTAACTGCCTTTGCTGGGAGAAAAACAGGATGATTCTGCAAGCTTGTTGAAAAGCTTTTGAAATTGAAGTACTTCAGACTCTGAGTCTGTTGGAACTTGTTTGGGATTTTTGTGATCAAGTGATTATTTGAGTGTTTGTCTTTTGACTGAGTTTTTGGTTGTGTTGATTGATTGTGTGTGCTCTGTTCACCTTCTCTTGTATATATAAGGAATGTTCTTTTGAGAGTGGGCGGCAAGTAATCACAAGATCTTTTTATTTTTTAATTGAAACAAACAGGGGTTTCATCCGTTTTTCTGGCAAGTAAACACTCAACGATCAGTTCCTGAGGTGACCACTTATGTATTTTTGATGGGGTGCCATGCCTGTTCTTTCATTTCAACTGCTTTTGCACGAGTTTGAAAGTTTTGAGATAGCAAGTTCTCAGTTTTTGAACAGCTCCCTGTTTCCCGCTTATCTCCTTTTCACAGGGGCAGAGTCTGCTTATCCTTGAAAATGGTGCTTTTCTAAAAATATCAGAATATCTTTAGATAAATTAAACGGAATTTGATCTCCTGGTAACTGAGTTTTTCTTAGAGACGTCCTTCTTTCATACCTGCCCCTGTTCAATCTTTAATTTCAGCCGACTTTGTTGACTTCTCCAAGTTAGGGATCACGTGAGACTGTTTCATTTAAAAAGATCAGTTGGGTTCAAGTTGTTCCGAACCCAATTTTAGTTCTTCCAAGGCCCAAATCACTTTCCTGGCTTCCACTATTCCCAGGCCTTTATCGCTTTGGGCCAAGTTCCTTGTTTTGGCCTGTCTATTTGTTAACGGGCTGGGCACGCTGATGGTTTGAGGGTGCCAATAGTGGGCCAAAATAGGCGTTTTTTAGAAGAAATGATGTGGGCCTTTGCTTTCAAACTGGGCGTGCCAAATTTAAGCCCAAACACCTATTATAAAACAAAATTCCAAACCCATTCACCAAATCCAAAATCAAAATACTTAATTTATGATATCTTAATTATGAAATTTTTTTTATCACAAAACTATACTCTTTTTTTTTTTGGCAAACACTAAACTATAGTCTATACACTAATTTTTCTAATATTTTAGCCTATAATACTAACCCATTCACCAATCCGCATAATGGACTCCGTAACAAAGAAGGACCCTATATACAGTCCATTTCTATTGAGGATTTCCTCAAATAATTTTATTTGAGAAACACCCTTTAGGGTCCCCTACAAATTGTTTTTTTCAATGATCCAAACCATCTATTTTTCACATATTCATACCATAAAATGCACTTGGTTAATGCAAACATTAAGAATTAAAATTATTAATGAGGATAATATGATAAATTCACACTTTTCATATTAATTTATTTTAAAAATAAAAACAAAATCAGGAAAGGGGTCCTATTTTTATTGAACACGACTACCCATTATCTTTTTAATTCTTAAAAAAAAAAAAAAACAATTGGCACATACGCATATGCTAAGGTGCTAGTATATATATATATATATATATATAGTTCCCATCTATTCAGGATTCCCTCTAATAATTTTATTTTGAGAGAAATCTCTTAAATTAAAAGGGGCAAAACAGTCTTTTCCCCTATGAAGTTAAATAGGTCTATTCAATTTGGGCCACATTGTTGTCCTATTATAAAACAAAATTCAAAACCCATTCACCAAATCCAAAACCAAAATACTTAATTTATGATATCTTAATTATTAAATTTTTTTTAATCACTAAACTGTACTCTTGTTTTTGGCAAACAATAAACTATATTCTATACACTAATTTTTCTTATATTTTAGCCTATAATGCTAAGTCAAACTTCGACAATTTCAGAATTAGGGTATTTGGGTCAAAGTTAATTTGTTTTTTTCTTTATATCTAAAAGTCTGGGATACTTTTTCACGACAAACGTGATTTTCGCAAAAAATAATAAATAAATAAATAAATAAAAGACAAACGTGATGAGTCCCAAAATTTAACCACAATAATTAATCCTCAGAGGGAAAGTTATTACTATTAGTGTCACTTTCTAACTTGTATAATCCGCCTAGGAAATCCAAATCACGTTACGAGAAAAGCAAAGTAAACACTTTCCCCACTAATAGTAATAATGCACACATAAAACAATATTCTCTGACTAAATAATCCCACCAACACGGTAAACCACGTGACGTGGCCTCCATCTACGGCAGGCCACAGGACAAACGTTTTGTGCGCACATGTACGGAATCTTCCTTAGTCGTCCAACTATAAAGCGTGTGGACTTCTGGATCTTAAAAGACTGCGACTCCACACCTTTGGCTTCCCCTTCCCGTTCCCTTCCCTCTCTCCCTTTAGTCTTCGCCTCTGAGCGGCTCTCTCTTTTTCTGCGTCTCTCTGAATATTGTGAGGACAGAGAAGAAACCAGTGGAAATGGATAGGTACTTGAAGGACTTCGAGGTGGAGAGCAAGAATCGTTCGGAGGAAACTATTCGGAGATGGAGAAAAGCCGTCTGGCTCGTCAAGAACCGTCGCAGGAGGTTCCGCTTCGTCGCCGATCTCGATAAGCGGGACGAGGCCGAGAAGAAGAAGCTTCAAATCCAGGTCTCTCTCTCTCTCTCTCAGCTTATGCAGTTTTTACGTTTTTATTTTCATTTCGTTAAAAAAAATATGAACACGCCGCCGTTTATACAGGTTTTGCTGGCCTGATTGTTTGGTTACCTAGAAAAAAAGGGTAGGAAAACAAAAGAAATTAAAACGAATTTCAGCATTTTAATTTGAGTAACTTGGACTGCTAAAAATTCAGTGATCGCTAATCGTAGGTTGTAAATTAAATCGTCATTTCCTACCGAATGGATGATATTTATTTAGATGAGCATTTTGCATTAGAACTCACAAAATGAAAGAAAGAAAGACAAGCAGGGGGCAAGGTTACGCGTGGGTGGTCCCACGTTTGTTCTCAATTTCTTTATTCGATCCCCTTCCGTTTTGAGAGCTCTTGGTGGTATTGATGCCCCCATGCCGTTACCTTGTGCATTATTGTATTGATGGGCTCCACTACACAGTGAAGAGAGGAAAATCATCAGGGTACATTATTAAAACAAAAAATGTGAGGTTTGAAATTTTCTTAAAAAAGAAAATATAAATTTTCCGATGCGGTACTTTTTATATTAGGTAAAACGACGCGTAGTAGGTTTAGTCCATGGTTTACATAAAAACGACGCGTAGTCAGAAACGTTATAACAAAAAAATAGTTTTTCTGGTCGCGCTGATGGGTACGAATATAATAAAAAGACCATTCTGACTTCATCTTCCAATAATGGCAAGGGACGAAATTTCTAGGAACTTTCGCATGACAAAAATGTCAAAAATAATGACTTTAAAACAAAAGGGTTTCGTCGTGTTAGTAGTGGGTGGCTATTGATAGAGATTATTGGCCGAGTCCCTGTCCAATTTGATTCTTAAAATGGGAGGGTGGCTCACCAAAGTGGGGGCATCGTGGGCTCTTTAGATTTTCTATAGATGATATTTCATCCACTTGAGTCTTAAAATATTAAGATAAGCTTCTTTCTGTTTTATCTATATATATATAAAGCAAATGGCAGAGAGAATGGTGAAACATTCAAAATACCAGAAAATGCCCTTGGTTAATGCAAACATTAAGAATTGAAATTATTAATTAAATGTCAATATGGTAAATTCATACTTTTTTATATTAAAAAAAAATTAAAATTAAAAGAAAAATCATAATTGATTCTATTTTTATGAAACACAACTACCCATTATCTTTTTTAATTCTAAAATAATTTTTTTTTAAAATTAAGCCTCTCGCAGAGCGGCTAGTCTCATTTATTTTAGAGTAAGGGTTTGATAGGTCCACCAATTTAATATTTTCCATGCTATTTCAATTTATATGAATATCATTGATCTGGCATATATGTATGTGATGCTAACATGGCATAAAATTATGCTTCACTTGTTTTTTGTTTGTTTTGGTAAGGAGTATTATGGATCGTATTAAATTATCAAGAAAATTTGTTTTTACATTAACGTCTTGTTTGATTATAAAACCAAAAAAGGGGTTGCCGGAGTTGGCACATCATGCTCAACTATTTGTTTAATTTCAGTTGATTGTGATTTTCAGTCAAACACGGTGTACACACGGATTTGGCCGTCTTTCTGAAATAATAATTGTCAGTACCAATGTATGCTTGCGTGTATTAGAAAACAGTATGTTAAGTTCTAGTAATTCTTAAAAAGAAAAGATATATTAGCTCCAACTTCCAACTTCCAAGTGAAATTTGCTAAATTATATTAATGCTGAAAGTGAAAGATACTTCAAAATAGTATCTTATGGGCCTGAAAAACTTAGTTTTAATTTTGATTTTATGGTATAATACTAGGGTCATGCTAAAGAATTTAGGATTGATATATTGCGTGATGATTAACCCGGAAGATTATTTTGATCAAAACAAACTTAATTGAAAAATAGGCTTTTGAATTCTCCCGTTAGAAATAAAGGAAAGTTTTAGTTCGTAACATTTGGGCTCCATTTAGTTATATCAATTGTTTGTTAATAGTTCTGTAAATGTTTGTGTTTTCAATGCTCAGATGCATTGAGAGTAGTTCAAATCTGATGTAATAACTGATAATAGGACTTCGTTAAAGATCTTATTTGAGGACCGTACAAGAGAAACAACTGCATATATGCGTGCAGATGCACAAATGTGGTTGTAAACTATATATGTTTGAATATGCTCGGTGGTTACTCTGTTATTTTCAGTTGAAGACTTTGACTTGTGAACTTCTACTGCTACTATAGTTCTGGGGGACTATCATTGTCATCAGTTTTCTTTGTTTTACCAGGAAAAGATTCGAGTTGCTCTTTACGTTCAAAAAGCAGCACTGCAGTTTATTGATGGTATCATCTTTAAGTTTATATGTCAAGTAAAAGTTCATTATGTGTGTGCTGATGTCATGTATTCATTCCTTCTCTCTCTCTCTGTTATGTGATCTTATGAAGCTGGTGCTGGTGATCGATCCAGTGAAAAGCGAGGACAGGATGAGTACAAGCTGTCTGAAGATGCCAGAACTGCAGGTTTCAGCATTCACCCAGATGAACTTGCATCTATCACGCGTGGCCATGATATTAAGGCCTTGAAAATGCATGGTGGAATTCATGGGATTTTAAGGAAAGTCTCTGTCTCGCTAGATGAAGGTGTCAAGGATAGTAACATACCAATCAGGCAAAATGTTTATGGCATAAACCGCTATACGGAGAAACCTCCCCGAACATTTTTTGTGTTTGTATGGGAAGCCCTACAAGACTTAACATTAATTATCCTTATGGTATGCGCTGTGGTTTCAATAGGAGTTGGAATTGCCACTGAGGGGTGGCCAAAAGGCATGTACGATGGTGTGGGAATTTTAATTAGTATAATTTTAGTGGTTATGGTTACTGCCATTAGTGACTACAGACAGTCATTGCAATTCAAGGATTTGGACAGGGAGAAGAAAAAGATTTTTGTTCAGGTCACTAGGGATAAAAAAAGACAAAAAGTTTCCATTTATGACTTGGTTGTTGGAGATATTGTCCATTTGTCAATTGGGGACCAAGTTCCAGCAGATGGATTTTTCATATCAGGATACACTTTGCTGATTGATGAGTCAAGCTTGTCAGGTGAGAGTGAGCCGGTGAATGTATATGAAGAGAAGCCTTTTCTTCTTTCAGGAACTAAAGTGCAGGATGGGTCAGGTATAATGGTGGTGACAACGGTTGGTATGAGAACCGAATGGGGAAAGTTGATGGAAACTCTGAGTGAAGGAGGAGAAGATGAGACCCCACTGCAGGTAAAGCTGAATGGTGTTGCTACAATTATTGGTAAAATTGGTCTGGCTTTTGCTGTGTTGACATTTTTGGTATTGGCAGTAAGATTTTTGGTGGAAAAAATACTTAACAACGAGATCACTGATTGGTCTTCAACTGATGCAGTAATCCTATTGAACTACTTTGCTATTGCGGTAACTATAATTGTTGTTGCAGTTCCTGAAGGATTACCATTGGCAGTGACGCTGAGCCTTGCTTTTGCTATGAAAAAATTAATGAATGATAAGGCACTCGTAAGGCATCTCTCAGCATGTGAGACAATGGGTTCTGCTAGTTGCATTTGCACAGATAAAACAGGGACATTAACCACAAACCACATGGTAGTTAACAAGATATGGATATGCGAAAAATCTTTAGATGTAAAAGGTAATGAGAGTAAAGAAATATTGAGTTCAGAAATATCTGGAGCATCAAGCATCCTTTTACAGGTTATATTCCAAAATACAAGCTCTGAGGTTATTAAGGAAGATGGAAAGACCTCCATTTTGGGGACACCAACAGAGTCAGCATTATTAGAATTTGGTTTACTTTTGGGTGGCGATTTTGATGCCGTGCGCAGAGAGGTTAATATTCTTAAGGTTGAACCTTTCAATTCTGTGAGGAAGAAAATGTCTGTGCTTGTAGCTCATCCTCATGGTGGGAAACGAGCCTTTTGCAAAGGTGCATCAGAAATAGTACTGGGAATGTGTAACAAATTTATTGACTTTAATGGAGAATCTGTTATTCTCTCTCGTGAACAGGTAAAGAATATCACAGATGTCATTAATTCTTTTGCTTCTGAAGCCTTGAGAACTCTCTGCTTGGCTTTCAAAAATATAGATGACTCTTCCATCGAAAATGACATCCCAGATGATGGCTATACATTGATAGCAGTTGTCGGTATCAAGGATCCTGTGCGCCCTGGGGTCAAGGATGCAGTTCAAACTTGTTTAGCTGCTGGAATAACTGTACGAATGGTCACTGGTGACAATATAAATACGGCTAAAGCCATAGCCAAAGAATGCGGCATACTCACAGAGGATGGTTTGGCCATAGAAGGACAGAAGTTTCGTAACATGTCTCCTGAGCAGAAGAAAGCTGTTATACCGAGGATTCAGGTTACTAAATAATTTCATTGGAAAATTTTCACCCTCAACCATAACTATTTAATGTTAACAAAAAATTCAAATGTTCATGTGGATACAGGTGATGGCTCGGTCTTTACCATTGGATAAGCACACCTTGGTAAAAACTCTGAGAGATGAATTTGGTGAGGTAGTTGCAGTGACTGGCGATGGGACCAACGATGCTCCTGCTTTGCACGAGGCAGACATTGGACTTGCTATGGGCATAGCAGGAACAGAGGTTTGTGTCTCAGCTACTTTTTCTTGTGTGTATCTCAACCTTGATGACCAAGCATCATCTTACTCAAATAACTCATTCTATAACACCCATTTTCAGACTTATGATTAATTCTATGTTGCTCCTTGGAATTTCAGTTCCCGTAACTTCTCCTTATTATCACTCGGCAGCTTTTTTGTCCTTGAAACTTTCAAATGTTTTAATCCAACAAAATTGATTTACTCCATGACATGGCTACTAACATGATTTGTCACATATTTCTCTCAAACTCATTTCATGTATGTCGCATGTAGCATGCATTGACAAGACACATAATCTTTGATGGTAGGACACATGGCGCGTCATGTTACTGAGTAAAACAATTATGTTAAAGATATATTCTTGGTGCATAGCCAGAAGAAAAAAGAATTAAGGCTGTAGTTTCGAATTATTGTTGTTTTTGTTTTATTATTTTTGTTACTAATATTACTATTTTGGTGCCTCGTGCCCATATTTACCCTTGGACAGAAATGACCACCAAAATGGAACTGCTTCCTAAGAAAACCTGAAAAAGCCTTAGATGTGATAAGAACTGCCCTCTTCAGTACCCTCCTACCAAGAAGCTGGTGAATGCAACTTGATTGTTGTAACTTGTATAACATTTACCAGAAAAGAAATTGGTGTCTTGTTCTTTTTGTCAATTTATGTTGCTTTTTAACACCCCTTGACTTGGGGAATAGGCCAACTTGAGATATTTACTGTTATTTCCCTCTGGTCCTCTTGCTAAAGGAAAAGGCAACTCCAAACTACAACATGTACCTCAACGAGCTGCTCTATGACTTTTCTAAATCATTTTTGAACCATTACTTTGTCCAAGTAGTATACTTGGAATGGTATCCTCCCAATAAATTTCAGTTGCTGATTTCTGGAAATCACAAGTCCCTATGCTTAAATCAACTACTCAATTGTATTTAGCTAATTATCGATGGGGCTGTTTTTTTTCCTGCAATCTGAATGCACATAAGGATAACTACCATTTTGTGTCATTTAGGATTTGTTTTCTCCTCTCGGCTGCTTGATAATTGGATGTTGTTCCTAGTTCTAAATAGCCAATTCATGGATGGTATATACAGGTTGCCAAGGAAAGTGCTGATGTCATCATATTGGATGACAATTTTAAGACTATAGTAAATGTGGCCAGATGGGGACGTTCAGTGTACATAAACATTCAAAAGTTTGTGCAGTTCCAGTTGACAGTTAACGTTGTTGCTCTAATAATCAATTTTGTTTCTGCATGTGTCTCAGGTATGTTGGTCTGGCAGATTTTTCTCGCATGCTACACCATTATATTTGTTTAGAAAGACAAATAAATAACAATAAATTTCACATCTCTTTCAGGATCTGCTCCCCTTACGGCTGTGCAATTGCTTTGGGTCAACATGATTATGGACACCCTTGGGGCATTGGCACTGGCAACAGAGCCTCCAAATGATGGACTTATGAAAAGGCCCCCTGTTGGGAGGGGTACAAGCTTCATAACCAAGGCCATGTGGAGGAATATCATTGGCCAGAGTATCTATCAACTGATTGTCCTCGGAGTTCTCAATTTCTATGGGAAACAGCTACTTGGACTTTCTGGTTCAGATGCAACTGAAGTTCTAGACACTGTGATATTCAACGCATTTGTGTTTTGCCAGGTACATTTTACTGGTTAAAAGCAACCCAAGTTTTCTCTTGCATCATCAACACGTTTAACTTTAATACAGCCTATAACTTCTTCTGGGCTATGCATGTGTCCGTCTGTCTCTCTGAAATCTTAACACACCAGCATAAGTACTCGAATACCGCATACATATGATGTTTGTTTGCTTTTGTTTTTATCAGGTGTTTAATGAGATAAACAGCCGTGACATAGAGAAGATAAACATATTCGTGGGCATGTTTGACAGCTGGGTATTCCTAGGCGTCATGGTTTGCACAGTGGCCTTCCAAGTTATCATAGTAGAGTTCTTGGGAGCTTTTGCTAGCACTGTTCCACTAAGCTGGCAACTATGGTTACTCTGCATTTTACTTGGATCAGTTAGCATGCTTGTTGCAGTTGTGCTCAAGTTCATACCGGTTGAAAGTACAATTAAGCATCACGATGGATATGAACCGCTTCCATCTGGTCCTCCCGACAGCATAGTTTGAACAGGCACTTCGAAACTGCCCTTTTTTCTTTTAAACAACTTACTGAGGTTTAAAAAATAATCCCAGTTTTCCTTTATAAACCTGCGAAGTTGTTTGAAGCACATTGTGATGCTTGAAATCCGTTGGGATTAGTTTTTCCTGATGCCTAGTTGCAGCACAATCTGCATCACTGACGTGTAGTTTTGGATTTCAATTTATAATATAAATTGAAAGACTTGAAATCCCAATATATTTAAGAATATGAAATTTTCGAAATCTTGAGATACCTTCTAATTACAATCCAATTTTCTTCAGAATTTTCAGATTTGAAACTATTGTTTCTTCAAATATCACGTCTTGAGTTTTGGGAGTTACTACAGGAATTTTTGGTTTTTGAAAAGATTAGTATCGCCGCGCGGCTATACATGGGTTTTTTTTTTTTTTTTAAATAGTTTGGCCGAGCGGCTTTACTACGGTTTTTTTTAAATATCGTATAGCCGGTCGGCTATACCTGTTTTCTCACGAGGCAGGTCCTGTTGTCTTCACACGTGAGCTCCTAGGCTCTAGGCGGGTTCTCTTTTCTTGTTTGATTTATAAATAGTATAGCTACGCGGCAATACAGGGGTATTTTTTTAAAAAAAATAATATAGCCGAGCAGCGAAACTCATTTAAAAATAAATAAATAAATAGTATAATCGAGCGACTATACTGTTTTTATATATACTGGTATCATTTTTTGAAATTTTTTTCCCGATTTTCTTTTATCAATAAGAATAGTTTAGATCATTATTCATTACTATTAGGCCATTACCTAAGTCTCTATTGTCCCCCTTTGATTTTTTTTACTTTCCCTTTGATTTTTTTTTACTTTCCCAGATTTATTACCCATATAAAGAATTTAGCATTTTCACGTTTATACTTGTATTATACACGTACGTACGTATTTTTCAATAATACATTCTTTTTCTGTACATGTCTTAAAGACTCGATAAAATACATGTTGTTTAAAAGGCAAACGAGTATTGTACATGTACATACATATTTTTCATGTTTAATACACGTTTCTTTTACAAAATTTTCAGTAATACACACAAAATTCACGTATTATACACATAATTTTCACATATTATTGCAAACATGTTTGAGTTGAAATTAGTCCCACATTGGAACACTAGAGTTCCATGTGGTCTTTACTCTTGGAAATAGAATAGTTTCGATTGGCTATGGAAGTGGCCAAATTGAGTGGCTTATGGGTATGGCATTTGGGTCAATGCCTAATTAGTTGGGTCAATGGTTAATTTATATATATATACAGAGAACTTCTATTGAGGGATCCCTCAAATAAGCTTATTGAGGGACACCATTTGTAGGGCCCACTCTGGATTGTATTTCACTAATCCAAACCGTCTATTTTGTAGATACTCATTCAAAGATCATCTCTACAAAAAATCACTTAAATCCGATATCATTTGACTATTCAATTGAGTTATTGAAATTTTAGTACTTTCTTAAAGCACCATGTTCATTGATTTTGTAGGACACAATTGGATGTCGAAACGGTTTCCAATTTGTCTAATTTTTTGTAAGGATGACCTATGAATGAAGACTTAAAAAATAGATGGTTTGGATCATTGGAAAAAAAATTGTAGGGTACCCTAAAGGGTGTCCCCCTCAATAGAAATATATATATAATTAATCAAAAGATGGGCATTGGGGCTCTTTGGCTCTGTGATTTAAATTAAATCCGATTAGTTAATTAATTAATTATTTATTTGAATTATTTTTAAAATTCAAATATCATATAATGTTTTCGTCTGATTGTGTTTGTCCTTATATGATACCTGTTAGCCACTCTATTTAAACACAAGCCCTGGGTCTATAAAATTACATCAAATTCACAGAGAACATTCATATCATCATTCGTGTATAGCCTTAGAGATAAACACACAAAATTCGCCAGAAATCAAAGCCCTAGTGCTAGGACATTGATTTAGATATTTGCATCTTGGTTGAGCAAACGGGTGCAAAACTACAAGCATTGAGTATGTATGAAATTCTATTTCAAGGACATTGCAATTCTATAAGCCTTTATTTGAAAGAACAGTCAGTTTTAATTTCATTATTCTATTTGTTGTCTAATTAAATTATTAGAATAATATTGCTTGTTGTTCCTCCAACAAGTTTCACTCGAGAGAATGAGCTAGATCAAAGGCAAACATTCTCACCAAAAAAGAAGATAAAAAAATTGAACTCTCACATTGATTTACTGTGAAATTTCTCTCTTCAATATCCATCTTGGATATGTTAAAACTAGCCAATCAATATCAATAAAATATAAACTAATGCAACTAGGAGGATACTTTAAAAGAAAAAAATTTAATAACATATTTAAATAGTATAGCCGCGTGGCTATACTCGGGTATTTTGTTATTTTTAAAACAATAGTATAGCCAGGCGGCTTTACTACGGTAATTTTTTTAAAAAAAGAAATACTATTTAAAAATAAAAATAAAAATAAAGAAGAGAAATCGTTGAAAGCCTGGGTAGAGACGACGTGTAGAGATGGAGAGGCGGTGGGGAATCCATGCGCAAGGCATTGGCCCTCCCAAACCTGAAACAGGAGCGGCCATCTGGCGGGGAAGGAGCGGATGAGGCATCAGAGGGGAAGAAGAACTGGGTTTCCATGGAAGGCGGTTCAGGTGCTAAAGGAATTTTCATTGAAACTTGGATGGAGTCTAAGTGTTGGCATATTGATCCAGCCCATGATAAAAGAATGCTCTTTCGGTGGTCAAAAAGGTGAATAACCAACACAATGATGAAGCCAACATGATATGACACTACTACAAAAAACGAAATAGACGACGGTAATCCACCGTCGTGTATCATGGTTTACAACCGACGAGAAATCGACCGCCGTCTTTTCATACATGAAATAACGACGGCAAATAACCGACGTAGTTAATATAGTACACGTCAGTAAAATACTAAAACCGACGTAGATTTCATACATAAAAGCTTAAAAAGGGCCCTTTCGACTATAATAGACGACGGTTTTAGTAAACACAAACGTTGAAATAATGTTAAATGTCAAAAACAACTACAAAACCGACGTAAATATGCTTATCAACGTCTCTAAATACACACACACCGACGTGTAAAACTTAGAAACCGTCTTGGTTAATAAATACTACGTTCACTAAATGAAAAAACTGACGTCTTAAACATATAACATGGCATATATTTAATTGAACAGACGTAAAAACAACAATAACCACGACCCTTTATATCACCACAGACGTTGAAAATGATTTTGACGGCTTGAACACAAACAAAACGACGTGGTTAATATAGTACACGTCACAAAAGAACTAAAACCGACGTCGATTTGGTACATATACGCATAAAAAAGAGACCTTTCGACTATAATAGACGACGGTTGTATTAAAACACAGACGTTTAAATAATTTTAAATGTCAAAAACAACTATAAAACCGACGTAAATAGGTTTATCAACGTCTCTAAATTAAATAAAACCGACGTGTCAAACTTAGAAAGCGCCGTGGTTAATAAATACTACGTTCACTAAATGAAAAAACTGACGTCTTAAACATATAACATGGCATATATTTACTTAAACAGACGTAAAAACAACAATAACCACGACCCTTTATATCACCACAGACGTTGAAAATGATTTTGACGGCTTGAACACAAAAAAACCGACGTGGTTAATATAGTACACGTCACAAAAGAACTAAAACCGACGTAGATTTGGTACATAAACGCATAAAAAAGAGACCTTTCGACTATAATAGACGACGGTTTTATTAAAACAAAGACGTTTAAATAATTTTAAATGTCAAAAACAACTATAAAACCGACGTAAATAGTTTTATCAACGTCTCTAAATTAAATAAAACCGACGTGTCAAACTTAGAAAGCGCCGTGGTTAATAAATACTACGTTCACTAAATGAAAAAACTGACGTCTTAAACATATAACATGGCATATATTTACTTGAACAGACGTAAAAACAACAATAACCACGACCATTTATATCACCACAGACGTTGAAAATGATTTTGACGGCTTGAACACAAAACAAACGACGTGGTTAATATAGTACACGTCACAAAAGAACTAAAACCGACGTAGATTTGGTACATAAACGCATAAAAAAGAGACCTTTCGACTATAATAGACGACGGTTGTATTAAAACACAGACGTTTAAATAATTTTAAATGTCAAAAACAACTATAAAACCGACGTAAATAGTTTTATCAACGTCTCTAAATTAAATAAAACCGACGTGTCAAACTTAGAAAGCGCCGTGGTTAATAAATACTACGTTCACTAAATGAAAAAACTGACGTCTTAAACATATAACATGGCATATATTTACTTGAACAGACGTAAAAACAACAATAACCACGACCATTTATATCACCACAGACGTTGAAAATGATTTTGACGGCTTGAACACAAAACAAACGACGTGGTTAATATAGTACACGTCACAAAAGAACTAAAACCGACGTAGATTTGGTACATAAACGCATAAAAAAGAGACCTTTCGACTATAATAGACGACGGTTTTATTAAAACAAAGACGTTTAAATAATTTTAAATGTCAAAAACAACTATAAAACCGACGTAAATAGTTTTATCAACGTCTCTAAATTAAATAAAACCGACGTGTCAAACTTAGAAAGCGCCGTGGTTAATAAATACTACGTTCACTAAATGAAAAAACTGACGTCTTAAACATATAACATGGCATATATTTACTTGAACAGACGTAAAAACAACAATAACCACGACCATTTATATCACCACAGACGTTGAAAATGATTTTGACGGCTTGAACACAAAACAAACGACGTGGTTAATATAGTACACGTCACAAAAGAACTAAAACCGACGTCGATTTGGTACATAAACGCATAAAAAAGAGACCTTTCGACTATAATAGACGACGGTTTTATTAAAACACAGACGTTTAAATAATTTTAAATTTCAAAAACAACTATTAAACCGACGTAAATAGTTTTATCAACGTCTCGAAATTAAACAAAACCGACGTGTAAAACTTAGAAACCGCCGTGGTTAATAAATACTACGTTCACTAAATGAAAAAACTGACGTCTTAAACATATAACATGGCATATATTTACTTGAACAGACGTAAAAACAACAATAACCACGACCCTTTATATCACCACAGACGTTGAAAATGATTTTGACGGCTTGAACAGAACAAAACGACGTGGTTAATATAGTACACGTCACAAAAAAACTAAAACCGACGTCGATTTGGTACATAAACGCATAAAAAGAGACCTTTCAACTATAATAGACGACGGTTGAAATGAATTCTAATTAACCGACGTGTTTTCTTTTTAAAATGGCGGTATTTATTGCATATTTGCATTGTCATTCCACGTCGGTTGTGAAAACCCGACGTTGGTTGTTTTTAAGACGTCTCGTTTTGCGATATTTGTAACTTGACCGTCGTATTTTCAGCTTTAACCGATTATTTTTTAATTTTTGATTCGTTGTGCCCAAAGCTTGCAGAATGAAAATGTGATCGGAATTAAAATGATATACAGAGCTATGAATTAATGTCATACAATTAACTGCATAACTAATGTCATACATTACAACAATCAATCAATCCATATATCTTCACACCCATCTCTAATGTTCTCACTCCCAAACTCACCCACTAGGTCATCAAATGTGTCAACATTTGGTATCCCTCTAGAAAATGGCTCACACTCAATTCTAATATCACCTAGCACATCATCACCAATAACATCATTATATTCTCTATTAGGCATTGATAACACTACCGACCAACCACGATGCATTGGGTCGTCAACATAAAATACTTGTTTGACTTGAGAAGCCATAACAAATTGGTCATTCCTATGTCCAATTTTACTCAAATCTACAAGGGTAAATCCAAGTTCGTCGACTACAAGGCCCGAAGTGTTATCTATCCAATCACACCTCAAGACTGGGATTCTAAACTTTTGGTAGTCAAGATCCCAAATTTCTTGAATAACCCCATAAAAACCCATATTGGAGACAATAGGGTTTTTATCCTTGGCACTAGCAACTTGCATAGTATGTGCAAGTAAATAAACTCTACTATTTTGGACAGTTCGCACATCATCTTGTGCCTTGGTGCTAAATTTGACACCATTAATAAGATAGCTCCTATATGATGGCACTACCATGCTTGGACCAGCTGCTAACCATCTCAAATTTTCTGATATGCCATTATAATCTTCCCCATTAAATTCACTTTGAACCTACAAATTAAACATATATATTAATTCAATCTAACATATATATAGAAAGAAAGAAAATTAAAATAATAAATTGAATATGTCATTCAATAACATATATACCTTAACACGTAGCCATTGAATGAAAGTGATATTGTGCTTATCTTGTAGCCACTTTGTTCTCTTTCTAAATTTCGGATAAGTGGTCTTGATGTGGATCATATGTTCCCTACAATTGACACGAAAAAAACACGCATTACGGTCCCTTATATATAAGATAAATATAAGGAGTCATAATATTTAACATGGCTACATATATATGAAAAATTAAACTCATACGTACTCGATATAAGGTAGGACTTCCTCCGTATTCTCCAAGACATATAGATGTGCCTGGTTCAACAAGTCCATATCAACTAAGCTCACTGTGCAACCTGATAATGGCTTTGAAACTCCCATATTCTGGCTTGAAGGCACTCCAACTGTACTAACATCAGATAAATGCTCGGTACAAAACTCTACAGCTTCTTCAGCTATATACCGCTCAGCAATACAACCTTCGGGACGAGTACGATTCTGAACATACCCCTTTAGCACTTTCATATATCTTTCAAACGGATACATCCATCTAAAATATACTAGCCCACATAGACGAACTTCTCTGACAAGATGTACTACTAGATGAACCATGATATCAAAGAATGAAGGGGGAAAGTACTTCTCAAGCAAACATAAAGTAACTACTACATCTTCTTCCAACTTATCTAGTTTGGAAACATCTACCGTCTTTGCACATAAAGAATTGAAGAAGAAGCACAATCGAGTTATTGCATACCTTGCAGGCTTCTCCAAAACAGAACGAATTGCCACAGGGAGCAATTGTTGCATCAAGGTATGACAATCATGAGATTTAAGGCCAAGAAGTCTTGAATCTTTTAAAGATACAAGATTTTTTATATTTGAAGAATAACCTTCAGGAACCTTCATACCATAAAAAGAATTGCAAACCGCTCTCTTCTCTGCTCTTGACAAATTCCAAGGCCCTGGAGGCAAGCAAGTATGTCTTTCTCCATACTCGGGTTGCAAATCAATTTTTACCCCCATGTTCAATAAGTCTAACCGAGCAGCAATCCTATCTTTATTTTTTCCAGGGATCTCTAGCAATGTACCAATGATACTATCGCAAACATTCTTCTCAATGTGCATAACATCTAAGGCATGCCTCACAGGGAGGTATTTCCAATACTCGAGATCAAAGAATTTTGATTTCTTCTTCCAACAAACTCTATCACCATCATTCTCACCAACACTTCCCCCATTTTTCGAGCCCCATATGTAATTAATAGCTTCAACCATATGCAGCACTTCTTCTCCTGTTAATGGCTCAGGGGGCATGCCATATTCAGGTTTCCCATTAAAAGCTGCACGTTGCCTCCTATATGGATGATTGATTGGTAACCACTTTCTATGCCCAATGTAACAAATTTTGTGGCCATTTTTCAACCTGTGACTAGGTGTATCATCGCCGCATATTGGACAAGCTTTATATCCTTTAACAACACAACCAGATAAGTTTCCATAAGCGGGAAAATCATTAATTGTCCACAGTAATGCAGCTCTGAGTGTAAAGTATTCTCCTATGTGGGCATCATACACTCCTCTAATCCCATCCCACAGAGATTTCAAATCATCAATCAAAGGCTCTAAGTAGACGTCTATATCATTTCCGGGCTGTTTAGGACCGGAAATCAGTATAGTCAACATCATGAACTTCCGCTTCATGCATAGCCATGGTGGGAGATTATATGTAACTAACATAACTGGCCAACAACTGTATCTGCTACTTAAAGAACTGTGGGGATTGAATCCATCAGATGAGAGAGCCAATCTCAAGTTTCTTGGCTCATTACCAAAGTCGGGCCATTTTTCATCAACAAGTTTCCAAGACGGGGAATCAGCTGGATGAGACATATAACCGTCAACTGATTTTCTTGCAGCATGCCAAGTCAAACTCTTAGCTGTCTTATGTGATTGAAACATCCTTTTAAACCTTGGAATTGGAGGAAAATACCACACCACCTTCGCTGCCACACCTTCTTTCAAGAACCCATCCTTGGTTTCCTTCCACCTTGAGATACCACAAGTAGGACAATTAGTTGCATTCTCATACTCCTTCCGATACAAAATGCAGTCATTGGAACATGCGTGGATTTTCTCATAACTCATCCCTAAAGCAGACAAAGTCTTTTTTGCCTCGTACATAGAGGAAGGTAGTGTATTTCCTTCTGGAAGAAATTCTCCTTGAAGTATCAATAATTCTGTAAAGCAAACATCACTCATCCCATGTTTTGCTTTCAAATTATATAACTTCACCAAAGCCGACAACTTCGTGTACTTACTGCAACCAGGGTACAAGGGTTCATCGCCATCCCCAATCACATTGGCAAACTCATAAGGATCAGATCCAATATTGGCAAAATCATTATCATCCATCCCTAATTCTTCAGAAACATAACTAAACCTACTTTGCTCATCTTCTTCCACATTTCTACTAGCATTGGTAGTCCATTCCCAAGGTCCTCCGTGCCATCTCCAAATCTTATAGCTTTGGTCAATTCCATTAAAGTATAAGTGTTCCCTTATAATTCCAACCCCAAACAATCGAATATTCCCACATTTAACACATGGACAACGAATCTCAGTTGTATTTCCAAGATTTTGTAACGCAAAATTCAAAAATCCTTCCACCCCTAACTCATATGCCTTCAATCTTCTATCCGCATGCATCCATGACTTATCCATCTCACACTCTATCAAATTCATATAAATATATATATATTAAAGTGGAAAGACCAGCAATGAAACACTACCTCATTCAAATAGCAGAGAACAAAATGAAAATTAAATATTAAACAAGGAAAAGACGACGGTTTATAAAAATAATCGTCGTTTAATATACATTCCGACGACGGCATCTATAGTCACCGTCGTCATTAAGATACCCAAACCCAGATATTTGAACGGTGTTCTGGTAGCCTAAAGACGACGTTTAATGGAGAAACAGTCGTCTTTAGGCTACCAGTTGCGGCTTAAAACGCAGACGACGGGAGTAAATGAACAACCGACGTATAATAAACATTTGGACGACGGTTTGATCCTTCAACCGTCGTCGTAGTTAAAAAAAAAAACAGCTTAAATCTCCCATCCCCATTCCTTTTCCAAGAACCCATGGCCAAACAAACATAAACGAACCCAAACAGAGAGCAATTATTACAAGATTGCAAACACCAAAACCCTAATATAGCTACCAACGAAAACATTTATGGATTTAAGAAGAGATTAGGGTTGTACTTACATGGATATTGAGAGAGAGCTGCGAGAATATAACAACTGCTTCAGAGAGATCTTGGAGAATCTACGTACCCAATGCTTTGAGAGAGAGCTTGGAGAATCTACGTACCCAATGAGAGATCTTGGAGAATCTACGTACCAAATGCTTTGAGAGAGATCTTGGAGAATCTACGTACCCAATGCTTTGAGATAGAGCTGAGAGAATACAACAAAAGCTTGAGACAGAGCTGAGAGAATTAGGATTAAAGGGACTAGAGTTGTACTTACATGGATATTGAGAGAGAGCTTGGAGAACGAAAACTTTCAGACAAATTTATGTTGAAGAGAGAGAATGAACTATTTGAGGGTTAAAGGGAAATTCTGAAAATTTTAGGTCGCGGTCAAAAAATTTTAAGTACCGCGTTTTTCAACCACGACGGTCAACACTTATAATGACGTCTAATAATTACTTACAACGGCGGTTATAATAAATTTCCGACGTTGTAAACACTAAAGACGTCGCTATTTTATAACTGACGTCGTCAACCGAATTCAATTAGTCTTTGTTAATGTAGTTGACCAAAAACAGCGGGAGAAAACCGGCGTCGTTTCAAAAAACCCTAAACCCTAAACCCTAAATTTTAAAATAATTTTTAAAAAAGACACAGGTACGAGAAAAATGAACCGAAAATTGCTATGGATTCCTTACAACATTGCCTTCTACAATAGTAGGCTAAAATATGGATTTCATAATTTTGAATTTATGGGCACCAATGGATCACATAAACCTTAGGGTTATGTTATGTAAAGTATAAGGAGTACAATGCTTTGTCTCTAAATTTGTTTGAATTTTGTTATCATTTGAACTTTGAAAACTAAAATTACATTTTTCAGGCCTTCACGGGCAAGATATTGTCTCAATCAGTGCATAGAATTTGCCGATATATTTTTCGGATTTTGTTTTGAATATATTATTAATATTAGTAATTAAATACAATAAAAAAATATTTCCAAAATTATATTTTTTAAAGCTTTAGGATAGAGACAATATTCCAATGCTTGGTAGTTTTCAGTATAATTTTTGGATATAGTTATGAATTTAATATGGATTTAAATAAAATATAAAAGTCAATAACAATTAAATTAAAAATGACTTAGCCGACGTTGTATCCCTTTACAAAGACTTTAAACATAATAAACCGACGTTGAAACTATATTTAAGAATATACACAGGATGAATTAATTATAAACCGTCGTTGTTATAGTATTAAACGTCATTTTAGTGTATGTAACGGACGTTGTTCAAATATATAAAGGCGGATATTATTAAATATCCGCCTTTATATAGTATTATAACGTCGTTAAGGTTATACTAACCGACGTAGTATATGAATACAAATTCATTTAAACAGGATGAATTAATTATATACCGTCGTTGTTATGTCTATTACACGTCATTTTTTTGTATATAACTGACGTTGTTTATTTATACAAAGGCGGATATTTAGAAATATCCGCCTTTGTATATTATTTAGACGTCGATAAGGTTATACTAACGGACGTAGTATATGAGTACAAATTCATTTATGCAGGATGAATTAATTATAAACCGTCGTTGTTTTGACTATTACACGTCGTTTTTAAGAATTACCGTCGATGTTAGATTTCCATTTACTGCAAGACGACCATTGTGTACACGTATGAGACGTGTAAATTAGAATCAGACGTCGGTGTTTGGGAACTAAACAAATATTAAATATTTATGTACATTTTAAATAAACTAAATTAAACCTGAACATTGTTCATAAATATTTATCTACATCAATTATCCTTCGGTAATTGCTTGTTCACGAATTCTGCCCATTCATGCCTAACTTCGTCAATATCCTCTTGTTTATACTGAAGTTTATCTTTTTTCTTGTCAAACTGCAAAATAAACCAAAAAACCGACGTGTTATAAGGATACAAACGACGGTTAAACAAAAATATGACGTAATAAAATAAAGAAAGTATATCTAAAATGTTGCGTTTTACCTTCTTCTCGAAATTTAGGTCTGGATCATGAATTATATCTCTCATGAATCGCATCACGTAATAGCCACACTCTACACTTGTTGGTTGTTCAGGAGTGCCGTGTAGATTTTTCCAAATGGCCTGCTGTTTACGTGAATTTTTGTTTATATGAATGTTAAACATTTTAATTGACCTGTTACAAGAAAACAAAGGGTGTTAATGACAAAACAAAAAATTTAAATACAAATAGTAACCGTCGTGGTAAATCAGTCAAAACGACGGAGTTTTTTAAACCAAGATGTTATATTTTGTTTAAAACGGCGGTAAAACCTAACCGTCGTTGTGTAACGTTATAACGTCGGTAAGAGTAAAAAACGTCGTATGACAAAAAATTGAGCAGAAAAAATTAAAACGTTCTTAAATAAAACGCAAACGACGTGGTAGTTAAATTAAAACGACGTTTTTAAGAAAATACTGACGTGGTAGTTAAATTAAAACGTCGGTAATATCTTCCCGTCGTTATATTATATAATAACGTCGGTATTAGTAAAAACAGTCGTTTATTTAAATACTTTATAGGAAAAATCATAAATCAGAAGAAATCAACTTACGTATTCACTATATTTTTCATTTCGTCGTCAACCATGCGTTTTGGCAGTGAATTCATGTAATAGGCAGTCTCCGTTAATGGTCTCACAATTACCATCACCCAATGACCCCTGCACATAATGATTCATATTAGAAAGAAAAATATTAGAAGCTCAGGAAAATACTTTAAATGGTACTAACCCTGGATTATAAGGGACCAAGAAAAATTGATTCCCATCTGCTGTATTCAGGCGGTTTGACAGGTTTTTTATTCGGTCTGATATTGATCCAGCTCCAGAGCTCACTAGCCCAGGGTCCACGAGGCCAACAAGGTTTACAAGATTTGCCATTTTTAAATAGTCAAATAGGAACCTAAATATATGAAAGTCAATTAAATGAGATTTTAATTTAAAAGAAAGGAAAATGTAAAACAAAATGGGATTAGGGAGAATTACCTCATGTATACTGATATCACTGTGGTTCCTATCTCAACCATGGAACCAAACTGCAAAACATCTTCAGTGAAGAGGAAAGTATCATGCTCAATGCCAAACACTTCCTTGGGCATGTGAATTGTTAGAGCCTCGTTACCATTAGGCAACAACTTGGTCTGGAAATGTTGGCATAAGGCTAAAAGAGGACGTGGCATGTCTAGCTTTGAGAGATCTTGTTTAAAGAAATTAATAAAGAAATATAAGTTAGTTTGTGTGTGAACTAAAATAAACGACTCTAACTAAACACAAAAAACAGACTTGGTATATAATATAAACGACGGTTTCTAGTTAATACTGACGGTGGAAAGGTTATACACGTCGGTAAATAGATAACCGTCGTTGTATTGAATTTATAACGTCGCTATTCTATAGAAAGGTCGTCTAATATAAATACAGTTAATGAAATCATGAAATAGACGACGGTTTATAAAAGCGTCGTGGTATTTAACGAAACACGACGTGTCTTGTAAGAAACAGACGTATATACCGTCGTTATTTTAAATTTTAACGTCGGCTATTAAAAGGAGCGACGTCTTTTTAAAATTTAAAAAGCAGAAATAGAAAATAGCAGAGATTTTACCGTGTCCTCTTTCTCTTTTGCAGCAGTATCAGCTTCAGGCTTCGGATCTTCTAATTCCAAAGCTAGGGGTCTGATATTAGTGGCCCCAGAGCAGCTTGCCTTATCAGACATTGGATTTTTTGGGCTTTGATCTTGAGGGGGTAAAATAATTGGAGGAATTGGAGTCCTTGGAGAAATTGGGGTTTGGAGCATCTGGCTGGGATCAAAATTAGGAACTAGTTGACGGATATATGCCAACATAGCCTCCCTATCTGCTCTGACTGCTTCCATTATAGTTTCCCTTGACTTCGCCTCAATCCTCAAGGTCTCTTCTCTGACTGCCTCCCTCACACTTTCCTTCAATTTGTCACCAAATTTCACTCTCTGCTGCTTCGGCAAATTGAAGAACTGAGTTGGGGTAACGCCAGCACCAGCTCCTCTGACTCTCCCACCATGCTCCGGGGTTCCCAAAGCCAGAGTCAAGATATCATTGCTCCCGGACACAGTCAGAGTGCCTTCGGAGACTTGCTTTTGCAAATCATCCTAAAAGAGAGAAAGAGAGATTGTTAGAACCTGAGCAGGGTGTATGACAGATACATATACCGACGTTGTAAATTATAAACAACGACGGTTTTTATTAAATGACAGACGTGGTATTAATTTAAAACGTCTGTATATAAATACCGTCGTTGTTTATACTTTACAACGTCGGTATATAAAAATACGTCGTATATTCAAAATAAAACAGATTAAGACAAATAAAAAACCGTCGTAGTATTCAAAGTAAGACGACGGATTATTAAACAAACAGACGTAGATGTACAATTCCATACGGCTGCACAAAATTACCGTCGTTGTATAATCATTCTAACGTCTAGATAAGATAAAACCGTCGTAAGTTTTAATGAAGAAGTGAAAAAACTCGATTGAAATATGCATTCTTTTCCAGAAATTGTGCACCACAAAATTCAGTGAAATAGACAGAGAGAGGGAGAGTGTGTGCGTGAGTAAACTTAAAACAAAAATGCAGTTCATAGAATAATTTAATCCGTCGTATTAATTCTATCTAGACGTCTACTTTATTCAAAAACCGACGTCCTATTCACTTTTAAACGTCCGTAAATTAAGCCCGTCGTGGTGTTCACTTTATAACGTCGCTTATGTAAATATAAACGACGTCTATACCAAAATAAAACACTCTGTTTTTCAAATTTAGAACAGAGTTAGTGAGACTTACGATTAGTTTTGCCTTCTCTGCAGCCTTTGGATCAGGGATGTTTCCTGATTTATCTTCTCTTGCTTTCTTCCACAGAACAGCTCAATCGATTTCTTGACCTTCGGGCATGGTTTCTACCAATTGGTCCGTCAAACCAACATACCCTTTTCTAGACAACCTATGGTTGTACTCCAATTTCTCCCTCCTCTCCTTCTGCTCAGCATGCTTAGCTTCAAAATCTGGGGTTAACCTTGAAGCTACGAAGGCATCCCATTGCGATTTCTCTATGAACTTATAAAGCAATGGGATTTCTTTTAATTTCTCCTTGTCATGTGCGAATGGAAGGATATATTGCTTAGTTATGTTATACTTGAAATCCTTCCATTTTTTGGCGGCAGACTGCAAGACCAAGTTCTTGTAACTATCCCCAATAACATAGGACATTTGAACAGCTTCCCAAATCTGCTCCTTCACGTCCTTGGGTAATTGTTTCCATTTCTTGTCCACAAGAGGGACTCTGGTGCGTGCCAAAACACCAATGTAAGACTGCATCTCAACAGCAGCCTCGCCATGTGGTTTGCCATCTTTATTGAACTCAACCACAGGCTTAACCTTCTCAATTTTCCTCTTCACAACACGGCTCATTGTGCTGATACCGCGGCCAGATTTTGGCTCCTCAACAAATGTGGCTGTGCTCGAGTCTTTCTCTGAGGTTGAGGAATATCTCATCCTCTTCGAGGGTTTGCTTTGAGTTGATTTTTCAAGTTCCACTGAACCTGTTTTGGGTTCATCCCCTTGTGCCATTGACCTGCTGTGGCCTTTGACGCTTCAGCTTCCTTCTTTTGAGATTTCGAAACCATTTTTGATTAATCTGCCAGAAAAACAACGTCGGTTATTAAAAATAAACGACGTAATAATACAAAACAACGATGGTAACACTAAAAAAGTGACGTCCTATTAAACGATCTCTTAGATCATGAATGAAAATAAGACGACGGTTTTATATATTTCATGACGTAAATGTGCATAAAATACGTCGGTTATTAACAATAACCGACGTGGTTTAAAATTACAAAACGAGTGTTCTTCTCTCACTAGACGACGATTTTATCTTGTTTCCGACGTATTAATTGTCACACCATGACGGTTTTTAGCCACCGTCGTGCAGTTTGCATTACGGCCGTCGTGGTGTGTCCATTCCATCGTCGAAAACAAGACAGAACTGTCGTCTTTTGGCGTCGTGAGAGTATCTACTTATGTATTTAATCAAAACCAGTGAAAGATTTCTTCAATTTGACAGAATCTTGTTTCCAGACAACTACGGCATGCAAATGAAAAGTAAAAAAAGGGAAGAGAGTGAGAAAAAACCTTGAATAACACCGGCGTGCAAAGAAATGTTTCCTTCCGACGAAGACGAAGACCAAAATGGTGATTTGGACGATGAAGACGATGATTCAGACGATGATGCTAGGTCAGGTGACGAAAATGGTGATTTGGGAAATGAGAGGGAAACTACGATACTTTATCGGGAAGTGAAAACCGTAAAATATTAGGTCAGGTGACGAAAAGTTTATATATTTTCCCAGAGTTCAATACAACGACGTTGTCATTAAACAACCGCCATATTATTTAGTTATAACGACGGTAGAGAATTCATAAATGACGTGGTTATCACAACTGCCGAAAGACTTTTGGAATTCCGATGTGGTTATGACAGCGCTTTTTTTCTCGAAACTGACGTTGTACTTGTAATTTCAACGACTGTGTATTTTAATAAACCGACGTGGTTACTTTGCGGTTCTGAAAACGACGTCGTTCTCTTTTTAATACGCGCCAAATGACTTTTGGATTTCCGACGTGGTTATGACGGCGCTTTGTTTCTCTAAACTGACGTTGTACTTATAAATTCAACGACTGTGTATTTCAATAAACCGACGTGGTTACTTTGGTTCTGTTCTCTTTTTAATACTCGCCAAATGACTTTTGGATTTCCGATGTAGTTATCTTTTTAATACGCGCGAAATGACTTTTGGATTTCCGATGTAGTTATATCTAAACTGACGTTGATTAGTCAAATATGACGTCGCTATGTATATTAGAACTGACGTGGATATTTACTCCATTTTGTTTAAATAGGATTTTTTTACGCGTTTTTTAACTCTCAGTTTTCAATTAGGGTTGCAGAAATTGTCTTTCTGAAAGCAAATGGGTTTGCAGAATGATTCCTCACAAGACCAAGCATGGGTTTGCTACATCCTCCTGTGTAGCAAGGGTGAAACCAGCTTGAGAACCCGCGTGGGTGTTCCTGATGCTCGCAGAGACGGACTCAAGTGGTGGCTGTAGCTGGGAGTGGGCTTGAGGTTCAGAATGAGTAGGTGGTGTCTATTCATTCTGAACCTCAAGCCCACTCCCAGCTTCACCCCAAAGGCACAACCCACAACAGGTTCTAAGGCTGGTTCCACCTTGCTACACAGGAGTTTTGAAGTTGATCACTGTGGAAAAGGGGACTACAATGTAACCATGAATCGAGGAGTGAGCTTTTCACACTTTGTTGATTTTGATTTTCTGAAATTATTAGATATTCATCTGCATGTGGCTGTGCAGGAGCTTGAGAACAAGAGGAAGGAGAGGGCCCAGCTTGCATATGAGAGGAAGAAACAGTTGAACAAGCTGAGGGTGAAGGCAGAAAAGAAACCACGATGTATTTGCCAAATTTGTGTACATATATTGTGTAAATATTGATCAATATTTAACACGAAGAGATTTTGCCTTTTAAGATGAAAATGTTGTTGAGGATTGAGAATTAAATTTTGTTTTGTGTTAAGAAAGATATTACCAAAATAAAAGAAAAATTAATTAATTTTAAAAAGCTATAAACATAAGACGGCGGTTTACAGAGAGGGAAGACGTATAAATTGAAAAAATACGACGGTAATTTGAACTTAGGACGTGGTAAATAAAAACGACAGTAGTGTTGAAGGTACCGTCGTAGTATACTCCAAAATAATAAGTCGGCGGTTTACAGAGAATTCACCGTCGTAGTATACAGACGTTGATTCCACTATATTATACGACGTGGATTAAGAACAGTTGGTCGTGTTTAGTTAGGAGTTAACATGGCAGGTTTTTTGATGAACTGTCGTCTTTATTTTCTACGTCAGTGTATTCATACCTGCTGTCGTTGTTTTTTGGTCAGATTTTAACTCTGAAGAAATCCTTTTTTAAAAACGACGGTTTTTTATTTGTATGCGTCGTCTTTTTAAAATATTGAACAGTAAATCACTTATCCACGACGGTTTTTTTTAATACCGTCGTCGATTTAAATACAACGACGGTTTTATGTTATGCCGTCGTCTTTTTCTGGTCGTCTTTTTCCACTTTTGTAGTAGTGTGATGATGTCTTTAGCAAATGATGATGTCTCTAGCAATTGGTGCTGCCATCCGTTGGAAGGAAAATCTAAAGGCTTCCAGGTTTTTCCTTTCTCAAATATAAAAGGGGCATGCAAGTGTGCATGCGGGTTAGAGTTGTGTGTGTCTTGTGTGCTGCACCAGAGGAAGAAGCCGAGAGAGAAGGAGAGAACACCATCTGCAAAACCATTAGTATTCCACTCTATCATTGTGAGAGTGAGAGAGAAAATTGTATACCACTCTAAGTGTGTGAGTGAAGAAAAAGTGGGAGAGTATAGTGTGGTGTCATTGTATTTTCCCTGTGTTTATCATCAGGCCCTGGGCATTGGCTTGGTAAGATCTGTCTTGTTGTACCCATTATTTGTTATAGTGGAAGAAATTTATATTGCTGCCCCGTGGACGTAGGCATCACCGAACCACGTTAATTCCTGGAGTTCTTTATTTTTCTGCTTCTACTGTTATTTGAGTTGTGAAGATTTCCATTCTAGCACTATCCGATCCTAATACTAAGTTGGAAGAGAAGCACGTTGGCTCTGTACCACTTCGATGCGGTAGGAGCCAACATTCTTCTTTCTTCTTCTTCTTTGACCCACTCAACTATTTCATACGAAGACTGAAAACCTTAATTCATCAACTTCAAATTGTGTGGGTTTGTAACTCCTGCCGTCGATATTTAAATACAACTAGAAACCTACCCTCCTATCAACGGCCAGGAGTTTTTGTAAGCAAATTTAACGTTTTAAAAAAATCCAACAATTCAAAATGAAATCCAACAGCCAAAATGTTAATATTAATTCATCTAATCCCAAATCTTCCTAAAGTATATAAATACCCACTTATTTGTTCATAATTTTTGTGGTTCCCCTATACCATTTACGAATTAAAATTTTACTTTCGAAATTTCAATATTTTAAGTTAAAATGTTCAGAAAAATAAATTATAATGATATAAACCAAAATTAACTTGAGAAAAATTAAACACAAAAAAAATTGTAGAGTTAAACCATTCTTAAACAATTAATAAAGCAGCGGACTCAAATTTTGAGTCTTGCAAGGTTGGAGAACAAAATTGTTTGAGTCCATACAATACATGAATAGTTGTATTTTGAAGGGTGAAAATTTAGTTTTAGCCCTTTTAGAGCACTTCTAGCGTTCGCCCCCAGCTCAGGCAACAGGGGGCCCAAGCCCCCATTTGACATTCCAATGGGCTTCTACAGCCCTGGCAACTTGTGGGTCCCAGCAAACCGGGCCAGTCCAAAGGCAAGAATAGCATGGGCTGTTGCCTGGGTTTGCTAACGTCAGAAACGAAAAAAAAATTTAAATATATATATATATATGAAAAAATTCTAAAAATTTAAATTTTTTTAAAAATAAATACTTAGTCATATTCTTCACTTCCCACACCAAAACTCTATACAAATTCCTCTCCTTACATCTCATGTGAATAGTGATTGCCATGGCAATAGGTGGAAACACCACAAGCCTTTTGCAAGGGCTGTCACTATTCACATGAATAGTAACAGCCCTTGCCTCCCCTTACCATTTGCCATGGCAAATGGATGAAAGTGCTCTTATGGTTCAAGATGGTCTAAGGGCTTTATCTTGCAATATGTCCCCTTTGTTTCTTTCACTAAAAATAGAGAACATAAACTTAAATCAAAGTAGAAGAAAATTGAATTGAAGTAAAGCTCATAGTGGAGATCAAGTCCATTGGCCAAATTGGTTTTATGACAACAATTATTTTGTTTGTCTTTTCTTTTGTCATAAACTCATTTCTCTTGCTAGGGCTACGATGTAGCCTAACCATGAATACTTAATTTTTATAGTTATATTAATTTCTGATTACTATTCCATATTGAGTATTTGTTATTGTTCTTAATGTCTTAAATATCTAGCTAATATTTAATTGATGATCTAAACGGAGATCGAGAGGAGATGTTCGGTGTTTGCTTCTTGTAACAAATATCATGTCTTGAATGAGTGACCAAGAGGGACTAACATGACTCATGCAGTTTTCTTGCAAGTTATCATAGAACTTAATGGGTTCTTGATTTTCTAAATCTATTGCTCGAGAGAGAATGAGTTGTTAATTAAGAATATTTTTGGTTGAGCCCGAGAAGGGATATCGAATGAATTATGAGAAACCAACTGTCAACATGAGTAGTAATTAAGGTTAATTGGCTATAAGAATTAAGTGGAATTGGTGATGGTGAAATCGAATGTTCTAGTGTCTTATTAACTTGATTTTCCATCGTTAATTAAATTGCTATTTTTTATAACTGTTTTAGTTTAGTTAAATCAATCAATCTTCTCAATCAACTGTTCAAATAAACTTTTGAATTAATCATAATTGGTAATTAAAACGAAATTACAGTCTTCGTTAGGACGACACTTCACTTATCTCTATATTACTTGTGTGGATTGTGGGCTTGCAATAATTTCACAACACCTACCATATTGTCAATGGAGTAGCCCAATCGCATTGCCAAATTTGCCTTGCATTTGCGAACTATGGATGCTTGGTTTGAAGAGTCACCAGATTGTATTTCCGATGTTCTCTTTGAGGATTGTAACTTGTAGATTTTACGGATATGATCTTAGGGGGATCGAGAGGGAGATGGGGAGAGGGGGTAGGGGGGGCTCTATCGGAGGTAAGGTTCTTTTTCCCGCTTGCGGTTGAGAAGGTATGCTACCTAGGAAGACCGACGACTACTACGCTTCATTTGGTGTAGAGTAACTCGCCTAATCCTCTAAGACATAGTTTGGTTTTTTTATTTGTTACTCATTTTCCTCATTAATAAAACATTATCACCGTTGTGTTAAAAAAAAAAAAAAGAATTAAATAAAATATTAAACTCAGTAAAAGAACCCAATTGACATATGCTTGAGCATGTGCCAAGAGGCTAGTAAAAACTAAAATAAAAAACAGCTTAAAGACATTTTTAAAATCAAATGTAAATACAAAAGATAAGAGAAAAAAGGAAGGCGAATTCGCATTTGCCAAGAGGCTAGTTATTTCACAAACCAGTTTTCATAATTCTTCCATAGAAATGTGGTTGATAAATTATGATTAAAGATTCTAATACGATTAAACATAAGTATATAGATCATTTAAAAGGTTAACATTTATGACACGAGCCAAGAGTCTAGTTTGGCTCATTTCAAATTAGAAAGATACAAATATATATTTTTGAACATTTTTTTGTTTTCACCATGAGAGGTTGTTAATAAATAACTATTACGGTTCTACTACATTGAAATACAATGATAATTATACATCATTAATTTTAGAAGGCCAACCATTTATCACACATGATCCAAGACTCTGTTTGGCTCATTCCAAGTGGAAAAGTAAAATTATATTATTTTTTAGCCTCTTATATTCTATGATCAATACCCGCGACGTTTCAATTATGCATGGGAAATATTAGCTCATACCAAATTGAAAAGATGCAATTATTTTTGGGCATGTATGTTTTTATCAAGAGATGGAGAGTCGGTATCAGTTGGGAGATCTACGTATATTGTCCATATGGAGAATTCTGCTATGCCTAAAAAATTTATTAACCATCACAATTGGTACACTTCTATTATTGATTCCTTTAATTTTGGGAGTTCTATTTCAATATTTCAAGAGTCCAACAACAAAGTTCACCATCGATTTTATACATTTATGATCATGCTTTTAGTGGATTTAGTGCATCTTATCTTTGTCGAACTAAGGGTTTTAAAGAACCACTTAGGATTTATTACAGCTTTGAAGGACGAGATTGGAAAGCTTTATACCACTCGCACACCAGAATTTATTTCCCTCATCCCTATATATGGTTTATGGCCAGACTCAAATTATGGTGAATGTTGTTGAGAGTGTTTGTCTCACATTGAAATGTTAAGGGACCTAATCTGGGCTTATAAGGAGTTGGGCTACTCCCTCCATCGCCAATTGATTTTGGGGTGAAACCTCAACTTCCTTAAAAATTATCATTATTGGTATCATAGATAGTGGGATTTGGCCAGAAAGCTTAAGTTTCAAAGACCATGGTATGAAAACTAGAAATATATCAAAGTGGAGAGGATCATGTGATGGAGGAAAATATTTTAACTCCTCTTCCTCTATGTGTAACTCAAAAATAATAGGAGTGAGATACTTTGATAAGGCATATAAAGATCGTTTCGGGAAATTAGCTGGAACAAACTCAGCTAGGGATACTGACTGGCATGGGACCATTACTTCCTCTATAGCTGCTGGGAATATTATTGTATGTGTGGGCAGCAAGCCAGCACCCTTATTGGCGTCTTACTCTCCAAGAGGTCCATCAGTTTATTTTCCAACAATATTAAAACCAGATGTAATGGCACCAGGAGCATTAAGTTTTGATAGGAATCATCATTTGGTCCCTAGGCTCGAACAAGTTCAAACTCAATCCCAAAAATTTTGAAACTAAGGATACCAAACGCCCCCTTAGTTTTTTTATACTGAAAATCATGTATGAAATATTTCTTATCGAATGCAATAAAATATTTTGATACCTTAGTTTTACTCCAATCTTGGTTCAAAGAGAATATGGTTCCAAAATGGGCTATAAATAACTAGGATCGAATCTGGTACAAAGGAGTTGCTTATACATGTAAGAATACAACACCACAATGAATTCTCTTTCTTTCTCTAATACAACAACACAATGAACTCTCTCCCTCTATCAACTAAAACAATATTCACTAAGAATATAGTTGCACATAATCTCACTAACCTCTTCAACAATAATACTTAAGCGAGCAAAAACAAAACAAACGAAAAAATGGTAATTGCCAACGATCAATTATCTAAACCTCCGTTTTGTTTCTCCGTAAGCAACAACCCCCGCAACAGTTATCATGTAACCACCAATACCAATAACAGTGACAGGATTCTTGAAAAGAAGAATTGAGATAACAACAGCCACAGCACCTTTTGCATTGCCTAATACCTGATTGCAACATAATTCCAGTCACGAAATTATATGGGAGTTCAAGAAGAATAACAAAAGATAAAAAAAATAACAGAAATTTTAGTCACCTACAACAAATTGATTCAACTGCATTTAGAAGTGTTTGCACGAATTGTGCAAAGAACCTTCGTATATGCATATATATGGAACCCTAAGCACGAGACGGACAAAAAAGAAAACAAAATTTTACAGTCATTCGAAGGAGCTGAAGACGTCTCTTATCTAGACGTCAACGTCCAAACTATATGCAGATGCAGTGGCCGCTGAACCAGCTTATTTTTTATGCTGCTAGCAGCAACTTTCTTTGACCAACAGCAGTTTTCATAAAAAAAAAAATTAAAAATCCCAGTCCAGATAGGGTTGACTAATTAAGCGGGTGTAGTGTCATCCTATGAGCTTATATTTTAACTATCAGTTTTTGGGCTACTGGGAATTGGAAAAAAGACACTTCTGATTGACCGGACTGCAGACGCTTCAGGAGAAATGAAAGCATTGTGTGTGTGTGTGTGTGTGTGTGTGTTTGTTTCCAGCCTACAGTCAAATGATCAAAACGGTTCACTTCCTAGGTTCTTCAAGGATCATCCATGCAAAACCAAAACATAACGAAAAAGCCTAAGATCTAATTGGTTAATGTGTGCCGGACGACCGACACAAAATAATTTGCCTCGCCGGGCAACCCACCTCCACCACTAGTCGACCGAGGCAGGAACACACGTCTTGTAAAGAGCTGGACTGTAATTATATACATACATATATCGAGCAATGTTCTCTTGTCAAACAAATGCTTATGTTGCAAGACTATAAATTTATATCAAACATTTCAGAATAAATTAACATGATCAATGGTCCAAAATAGTGTGGCAACCTAAGCATCATATATGTATGCAACATATACATAAACATACATTATACATTGTGTATCATTTTTTATCCACTGAAATTAGAACAATCGACCTAGTAATTTGGGAAATAATTATATAAGACAGAAAGAACTAGGAAAAACAAGGTGAAAGATGTCAAAACCTGAAGTGTTAATGCACTTGTATGTTTGGTCACCAAGAAATTTGACAAATTAGCAGAATACGCCATTACTGAATTAACCAAAAGAAGTAACCACATGAATTTATGCTCCCTTCCAAGTGACAGAGTGACATCTACAACATTGGGCTCCATTATAAGTGCAGCAGGCAACAACACTAGAATAGCAATTGGAGACATATACAGCAGCAAATTCATGGAGTTCAACTTTTCCCTGTTAAGTACAAGACATATAAAGAGACCAAATAGTAATAAAACACCAGATCAAGAAAAAAAGAGTGCTTCAATTTGGCTTCAGATGAAGATGGAAGAGAACTAAAAAGGAGACATTTACAATTTGAACAGAAAATGTCACAATTCTAAGTGATCAAAAAATTATAATATTCTTTGCAGAATGTCCATTCCTTGTCAACCAAGTCGAGCAAGATGGGAGTACATCTACGTGCATATACAAGAAAAAGAGCAGAAACACCAAATAGAATAACTGCCTCAATCTTAAAGAGAATGTATATACACATATGCATACATTTGTGTGTGTAGGCTCTAGCCAAGTAACAAAAATAAACAATCAATTTAGGATTACAACACTCAGACGGTATAGAATAAGACATTCCCGATTTCTTTACCTTAGAGAAAAAAACACTCATAGTTTAAGTGTTTTAGTCATGAGTCCTAATCGTAAAAACAGATCTACTAGCTCAAGATTGGTTATTATATTTTAATTTAACTAGATTTAACTATATATATATTATGTCTGTCTGCAAAGAAATGATTTAGATTGATTTTCGCAAACCCGGAATCTTTGTAGCTACATGAAAACATAAGTTTCAGGTCTCTTTGGGGGCAGGTAACCAAGAAAACAGTTGTGTGTGAAGCAATCAAAGGGCCTCTATACTTCTCTAGCCTACTGCTAAATGGCTTTCACGCTAGGACCCTCATCTCTTGCTTCGTTCTTTGGAAAGAGAAAATATGTAATAATATAATATTTGAAGAACAAAAGTTAGATTCCAACACATTCAGAGATCAGCCTTCATAAATTATTGAAGTTCACTCAATCAATATATTTCACTTCCTTCCCTACGACAGGCACATGTCTAGGTATTAAGAAAACCAGAAACATATATTTGCATTCAAAGGTATATTATTACTTTTAGTTGTGTATCCCTGGCCATATCATGCTCCACTTTTTCATAAGTTCCTTATCAGCATACTATAACTAGCACATTCAGTAGTGATGAGAAGAGTTAGAGTTAATCCCTTCTTAAATATTATCAGGTGGTAAATGTTAATTACCAGAAACTGTCCAAATATAGAGAGCTAATATAAAGTTTAAACAAGTGTTCAGATGAGAAATTATAAAGTGAAAAGCTTTCAAGTTTTACCCTTCAGAAGAAAGTAGGATACCCTGAAGAACAGACTTAAAGGCCCTTGCAGCAGTTGCACTAATGCACATAACAAACCCAAAGAAGTGAAAACTTGGCTCGCCCTGCCACCAACCAAGAAATTCGTGTGATTCCACTAATATTGCAACGGAAGCACATTGCTTATACGAAAAACGAAAAACGCAGATTACAGTATGACATATGAATAAGGAACCTAGCAGTCCACAGCATCAATTAACTGAATAGTTTATTTCTTCTTCTCCTTTGTTTATTATACTTGTATAGTTTACAAAGAAAAAAGGATAACAAAACAACTAGAGAAACTAAGAAGCAGGCTGTTACATTCTTCAAAACCATCAGATACAAATATCATATGCCAACACAAACTTTAATCACCAGCCTCGCATCGCTACATTAGCCATTCATGGTTTTGATTATGGCCCATCCTGGTTTCTTAATTTCTTACACCAGCCACGGTCTAGCACTGGTCATTATCAATTACAAGTGATTTAGTTTTAATTTTTTTACCAATATCCTCTCTATTAAAAGAGCAGAGCATTTCCAATTACTGTAATCTTCAATACCACTTCTCAAGCCAAATGCAATTATCACCGGAAATTGACATGATTTCAAGTTTCAGCCAGATAGAAAATCTAGCTAGTGTAAAATAAACCATCACAAGTTAACCCCTGTAGCTGATCTCCAGATCTGGATCAGTAAGTGGCATCTATCAACTATATATATCTGGGCAGAAACTAATTAAAGCAGCTAAAATAAGAAAAATATATTTGCATTTCATACGAAACTAAACAAATTCAAAGCAAGATACACCGGGAATTTAACAGCATTTGTATACAGACCAAATCAAAATTAATTTTCCCAAAAAATTAAAAAATAAAAACTACACAGAGGCAAATAAAAAGCAATGTTAAAGCTATGAAATGCTGATTAAAATAAACAACACAACGAACAAGATAAGCATACCCCACTAGCAATCACCACTCCAGTAACAACAGGCACAAGAGCAGCATAGGTGACCCAAGCCTCCCTCTTAAGGGTCGCCAAATACGCAAAAAGGGCAGTGAAAAACGGTGTCGTTGCACCGACAGCCTGATTAAACGACACCGCGAGGTATCTGAGTGAAATATTGCCACCCACAACAGACCCACAAAAGACAATGCTCAAAGTTGCAATCTTGACGAACTGGGACTTAGATTTGAGGGTCTGCAAAGGCACAATCTTGAGGAAAACAATGGAGATGTAGCTGAGAATGGCGCAGGCAGCCATGTGGCACATTGTGAGGAAGATTGGGAATCTGAAGCCATAGTTTGAGAGCAAGAACTTGTTGAGTAGAAGAACACCAATGTTTGATGAGTACCAGAGGATTACGAGGGAAGATATGAAAATGGCTTGTTTCTTTGACGACATTTTCAAAGGTTTTGGTGAAAAGATTGTTGCTTGGATTTGTTTTCTCCTTGAACCAGGTGCTTGGATTTGTTTGGAGAAGCTCTCATATGAGCTTCAATCTTCAATCGAAAATAATTATATCCTCTTTTTGGTCTCTCGGTTTTGTTTTTCTTTTTTTCTTTTTTGATACGTAGGTACGGAGCATTTGCTGAGATGTCTGTACGACGCGTGTGGAAAGGAACATGCCATCATAGCATGAAAGAAACGTTTTTTTTTTTTTTTGAAATTCACTATTATACCCATTATAGGAGTTCAAATTATAAAATAAAAAAAATCATATATGAAATGAACTTTAGAAATACATCAAAAACTAATTTACAACATAACAAAAAGGCTTTTAACTTCTTTTAAATTACAAAACTGCCATTGATTTCTTAAAAAAAACTCAACCCCAAAACTTCATAAAAAAGCCCAAAACACTCAATAGGGCATCAAAGTAATTTAATAATTAAAATTAAATTCTATAGGGACAGCTGTCACTTTTTGGGTTTTTTTTGGGTTTGTTTATAGAAATAAAATGGTGTAGGGTTTATTTATAGTTTTAGTGTTAAGAATGGGTATTTGACTAAATATCTTTGTTTTTGTGTCTGGACGTGATGATGCTAGTTAACTCTAAATAGGGAAAAAAAGAGGGAGATTCACTATTGTACCCAATATAGGGGCCCAAATAATTTAAAAAAAAACCTTATATGAAATAGACTTTAGAAACACACCCAAAACCCATTTATGACATAACAAAAAGGCTTTTAACTTCTTATAAATTACAAAACTGCCATCAATTTCTTAAAACAAGTCCAACCCCAAAACCTCATAAAAATACCAGAACACTCAATATGAGATCAAAGTAATTTAATAATCAAAATTAAATTTAATAAGGCCAGCTGTCATTTTTTGGGTTTTTTTGGGTTTGTTTATAGAAATTAAATGGTGTATGATTTATTTATATTATTAGTGCTAAAAATGAGTATATGACTAAATATCTCAACAACAACAACAAAAACTCAAATTGTTCAAATTGGCTTAAATATGCAAATTCCAAAAGTTTGGTTCAAGTTTTTACACCAAAAAATATAATATTAAATTGAATCGAGTTTAATTTCCAATTAGAAATCCCCTAAATAAGGAATTGCATAAATTCTCATCATGGAAATATTTTTATCGGGATAGGGGTGGGGATAGGGATGGCAACGGGCCGGTTCAAGGCCGAATATGACAATACCACCCCCATCCTCGGCCCCGTCCCCACCCCTATCCCCGGTTTTTAAAAAAATTGAGGAACCCCTTCGGGGGCTACCTCCCAAACCCACCTTGAATCCCCATGTTTTATTAAAAAAAATATTTATCCTATACTATAACACTTCAATTAAACTCAATTACATTCTATTGAATTATAAAATTCAACTCAACAACTCAAAATAATCTCAATTCAATTTGACAAAACTAAATCAAAATTATATTTATAGCATAGCTATATTATATTATAATATATATTAATGGAAAATAAATATATTACTTATTGGGTCGGGTATAGGGATAGGGATAACAATTCAATCCCCGGCTTGTCCCCGACCTAGGATTTTTAGAACTCGGGTTTCTCCATACTTGCCCCCGATTTTCTCATGAAATTTCCCCTCATTAGGATAGGAGACCCGATGGGGACTCGGCCCAACAGAGATTTGTGTCATCCCTAGGTGGGGGCAGAGGGATGGGGAGCGAGAACGGGAATGGTATTGTCATACCTAGCCTCGAACCAGCATGTTGTCATCCCTACACTAAACCATTATGCTGCCTAATGTAGACTCTTTTTGTCTCTCTATCGCTCTCTCTCTTCTCTATATCTCTCTCGCTCTCTCTTCTTTGTACTTTTTCTTTATTTTTTTCCTTAGTGGATAGAAGATCTTATCCTCTGAGTCAAAAGAGGAAAAGCAACTTGTTGTTAGAGCGCTTCCACCCATTTTCCATGGCAAAGGACAAGGGGAGGCAAGGGCAGATACTATTCATGTGAATAATGGCAGCCCTTGCAAAAAGTAAGGTGTGTTTCCCCCCATTGCCATGGCAAATGGCAAATACTATTCAATTTTTTTCTTTTTTTTTTACCTAAACAATTAATTTGGATAAGATTTTCGGTTCCCACGTGTCAATATTTATTATAAAATTCATATCTCATAATTCGAATGAATTTTTCGAATAAAATGTTCGGATAAGATTTTCGATTAAGAATTACTACTAATTAAATAAAAGACAAGAATTAGAACTACTTTAATACAAAACATTAAAATACAATGAAATAAAAGGCAAGCAAACTAACTTAATGGTTTTGATCATTTAACCAATCGGTGTTGCTATGTCCATCATCATGGAAAAATATTCTTCTCATAACATCCCTTCGTTCTAGCTTCCAAAATTGTTTTGTTTCAGGGGACATATGGTTTGTATCCATGGTTATGGTTTCCCGATCCTTCTTCTTAATGTCTTGTTTGCGTACATACTCATTTTCTCTTGCATATTCTTCATTCATTGCATTCTCGTCCGCATCTTTTTTCATGTCTAATTCAATTCTCATGGTGGCGTTCCTTGCAATTTGCTCCAAAAGTTTTGTAGTATCATTGTTGGAAGTACTCCCTCTCTTCGCCTTCGCCGCCTTTCAACTAATAGGCATCGGCTCCTTTTGGATTGGTGAGTCTTGTCTCATTGGGGAATCCAAAGGCAAATCCGATGTCGTTGAATCATGGAGTGGCGTCTTGTTCAACACAACGGTTGGACTCATGGGAATAATTCTGAATCGTTTGCAATTTTTCACCACCTCCCAACATTATTGATGGTTGAAAGATTTTTTGCCTTGCCCAATGACACCGAACCATATTTGTGCTTGCATAATCTATTAAAAAAAATTGGGAAATGCAAGTAACATTACAAAAATATTGCAAATGCTAGAAACATTAAAAAGAATATTGGAAATGCAAGAAACAATAAAAATATATTGGAAATGCAAGAAACATGAAGAAAAAAAAAATTAGGACATTAAATTTAATAAAACAGAAATTATAAAGAATTTACCTCATTGCTAAGATTTTCGCCCCTTCAATGGTTGTCCCTCCCTTTTGCCAACACATTTCTCCATTTCCCAACTCTTTATTCAAAATTTTCCACCTACTACCCAAGGCCATTTCCATACGAGTCGAACCTGATCTTTTACAGAATACCGCATGAATTTTTTTCTACATATGATAGAAAGTCATCTCATTGCCCGTGATAGGACAATGACCAACTTGGACCCAAGACTCACACAACAGAACATCTTCCATGATTGTCCAAGTCCCTCCTGCTTTGATGGAAGATGCCATAAGATGGTGAATAAAAATGAAAATTGAAAGTGAAGAAAATTTTGTGTAGTAAGTGAAAAATAATAGAAGGAGAAGAAAATGTATGAGAATTTGGTGTTGAAAGTGATCAACATTGGTAGGTATTTATAGATAAAAATTCTGGATTTTTTTTTCATATTTTTTAAGCCTAAAAAATGGGCAGCTGTTGGATTTGAGGGAAAAAACGATCGAAGCGACCAGAACACGCCACGTGGCGTGTTACCGTTGGTGGACGTCAGCGCTAACGCTAGCCCGGCGTCAGCGCATGGTAATTCAAATTTGTTTTAATGTTGGCGTGTGACAGGTGCTGACGTCAGACTGGCATCAGCTGCCTTCGGGCTCGAGGTCAGGATGGTTTGGTCTGTGGGCTGGCCCGGTTACGTAGGACCCATAGCTTGCCCTAGCAAGCTTGGCCCGCTGGAAGCGCTGGCCTAGGCTTGGCCCTATCCTACCCGGGCTGGAGTCGACAGGTCGAAACGCTCTCATAGTAGATCCCACTGCCTTATAGATCTTGTTGAATTGACATCAATTGTTTGGTGAACAAACCATAGTCGACTGATAGTCTTAATAATTCAGAGTCATTGTGCCAATCTACTCCACCAAAGGTGTCAATTCAACATTTGGCCCTGGCTCGTCTGTCTAGCTTGGTTTGGTTACCTATAGGGCCGATCCAGATTGGATTGATTTCACATCAAAACTATGGTCGAATCAATTACAATACAATAGTTTGGTTCGATTCAATTTTGACACAAATCATAGAGGAAACCGAACCAAACCAAACCAATTAAAAATGGTTTAATTCAGTTTGGTGCAGTTGGTTTGGGCCTAAGCCCAATTCTATTTCCTTTTGCATTTTTCCAACATTTTTAGCCCAATTACAACCAAACAATTCACAACTTGCTCTATACTTTTTTCATTTTCTAGAATATCAAACCATCCTAAAAATCAATATGCCATAAAACTTCCAATTTCGATAACTAATATAGCTAGAATTCAAATATATATATATATAGTTATTACCTAATTAGAGTATTACACATGTAAAATAAAAATAAAAATAAATAATAAGGTTAATTACATTTTTGGTCACTAGGTTTGGCTCGAAATCAAATTTGGTCACCGTAATTCTAATTTTTCCAATTTCGTCACCGTACTTGTAGTCATTAACAAATCAAGTCCAAAGTCTTAAATTTGTCAGTTTGAAGGCAAATGCTAGGTTCATCCAGGGCTTTATTGTCAACAAAATAATACTTCAAAAAAAAAAACACAAAACACAAAATTAAAAATTAAAAAAAAAATAGAGAAAAGGCATATAGAGAAAAGAACCCAGCAATCACCCTCACATAGCCGCCCTCTCCACCTATACCCTCCAACTCCTCCTCCTCCTCCTCCTCCTCCTCTCTCTCTCTCTCTCTCTCTCTCCCTCGCTCCAATTATATTAAACAAAACATGTAAAGTTGCTTCAAAACCTTCAACAAAATCAAAGTTTTCATCAAGATCTACCCCAAATCCACCTCAACCCTATTCATTTTAATCATACCCACACCAATAAACAAACCCATTAGAAGGACGGCGTCTATTGTCCGATATATCACCTTATTGATAGTGTACCTAGAACCATTGCCCATGGACGACACGACCACTTTGACGATCTGCCAAAGTCTCTCCTCCCAATCTTCATCAAGATTAGCGACGTCAAAGCCCTTTTCTCCTCCAATTTTACCATTTGAGAGAGAGATAAAGCTGGAGGTTAGGAGGGGAAGTGGGTTGTCACCGTGGTTTTTGGGGGTGGGTATCGGGTGGGGTGGTCTGGTAATAGTTCGAGCTCCTTGTTTGAATTTTTATTTTTTTTCTGTTTTCTATTTTTTGTATATAAGTATTCTTGTGTTGACAATAAAGCCCTTGGATGAACTTAGCACGTGTCTTTAAACTGAAAAATTTAAGAAATTGGACTTGATTTGTTAACTACTACAACACGGTGGCGAAAAAAAAATTAGAATCACGGTGACCAAATTTGATTTCAAGCCAAACTCCAGTGAGTAAAAATATAATTAACCATAAATAATATACACGTAGAAAGTCTGGTTCGATCTAGGGCGGTTTATAAAAGCTCAAAATCAAACCATATATAATTAGGTTCGATTTTAAAATCGTTTAATTTTTTCTTAATAAAAACCAAACCAAACTGGCAATTATGGTTTGAATCGGCCGATTTCTACGATTCGATCGGATTAATGCCCACCCCTAATTACCCACTATGCCTAATAAAACAAACTGTGTGACCATAATTTATCATACCTTTAATTGCATTAACCGAGTGTGTAAACCTTGCTATGTTCGAACCTCCCAGGTCATGTGATGTCAAGCTAAGTTTGGCATGCCCATAATTAGGCTTTACAAGCCCATGTCAGCCTTGAAAATATCACTAAGCCTCAATCCCAACTTAATGGTGTGTTTAGATGAAGAAATTTAAAAGTACTAAGAAATTAATAAACGATGGAATTTAAAATTATGTAAATTATGTTCTATAATTTGTAAAGTTCCTTGTTTGTCTAATAGATTTAAACATAGAATTTAATATTTTAAAACTTCCACTCTTTTAGAATGTTAGAAAAGACAACTGTTTAGATATAATTTAAAGTTGTGAGTTCGTGACCTCCAAAGTCCATTTTTTTTTTCAACGTGGAATTTCTAAATTTCTATGTTTTTTTTTAAATTCAAACAAGGGAATTGGTGTATGTCAATAAATTTTTTGACTTTTGTCCAGATTCTAAGTTTATTTCCCCATCTATTGTCCACAAGGTATCAGAAAGGCACAAACAGGTTCGAAACTTTCACAATCCTTTCGAATTGTGGTCTCCAAGTCTTATATAACTTGGAGTTTGTTGATGCTCTTTTTGGGAGGGTCAACTTAGGTAAAGGAGTGTTGGATCTTCAGTAGGGTGAGAAGGTCATGAACCTTCGGTATAGAGGGGTCTTGTAGAAGGAAACAAAGAAGAAGCAATCGTCAAGCCTCGGGCACCAGTGTGGTACCTGCCAAAGGCTTTCCGATGCTTAAGTCAGCGTGTATATGTGGTAACTTTGGCAGAGTAACAGTAAAGTTAAAAAGTAGTTACCTTTTTTACTTGGGCATTGTTCCCTATTTATAGGGAAATGAAAATGAGAGTTTTGCACAAAGTTTCGATGTGGGACTTTGTGCAAATTGTTGTGAAGGCGACACGTGTAAATGGTCCTAGGTTATGTAGTTGAGAGCGTTGATAAGTGGTTACCGCTTTAGAAGGAGGTCCTCCTTCAGTAGGTTAAGAAGATGGTGATGTCACTCACACTCTAAGGGCTTGTCTAAGTTTCATTTGGAGTGTCTCTTTCCTCTTAGCAACCAACGTGCCTGCCTAGGTACCAGTCCTCTGATGCCGAGTACGCTCGGTTGATTATGGTGTAAACAGTAGTCCCCCAAGTTGCCAATCAAGAAGTGGCTTCTATGTGGGGAACTTGTATAATGTTAAGTAATCAAATCGAGCACTTCGGCGTGGGGGCGCCGTGGGCAATCCCTAGTCCCCTAAGTTCAGAAGCTAGAAGGCACGTTTGCTAGCGAAGTGGTTCTTGGAAGGACATGTCTTTGAAACTGGCACAGGGGGAGCCAAAAGGGAGCTACAGAGGGTGCCGAATTGAAGGTGTGACGTGAGCGAGAGTCGCGTAAGTCCCTTCGCAACTTCGGCACGGAGAGTGCTGAAAGGAAGGTGTGACGTCAGCGAAAGTTGCTTGAGTCCTTTGAAGCTTTGGCATGGAGGGTTCCGAAGGGGCGGTGTGACGTCAGTGAAAGCAGCGTGAGTCCTTCAAAGCTTCAGCACAGAGGGCTCCAAAGGGAAGGTGTGACGTCAGCCAGGGTCGCGTGAGTCCTTCGAAGCTTCGGCACAGAGGGTTCCGAAGGGAAGGTGCGACGTCACTGAGAGTCGAGGGAGTCCCCTTCGAAGCTTCAAGACGGAGAGTGACGAACGGAAGGTGTGACGTCACCTTTTGTGAGTCGCATGAGTCCCCATTGTGGGTTCAGCACAGAGGGTGCCGAACGGAAAGTGTGACGTCAGTGCTTGTTACACGTGACTCTTTCACACTATCGGCACAGAGGGTGCCGAATAGGAGGCGTGACGTCAGCGCCTTGTGTTTCCACGTGTCGGAAGAATCGAAAGGTTTTTGTGGAAATCGAGGCATCTTAGTAGTAGAAGGTGGGGAGTTATTGCGACGGTTCAGGAGTTGAGGCATCTTCATATGCCTTTAAAAGGACGTGGGGGGGTTGAAGGGAGCTCACTTGTGAATTTTGAGTTTTTGGGAGTGAAGGAGTTGTGTGATTTCCAACAAGAGATTTCCGGCTAATTTTTTCTGGCAGGGCAATTTTCGGCGGTGGTTTAAGTGGCAAAGCGATTTCCAGCAAGGATTTCCGGCGTTTATAACACGATATGTTCGTCCTTTCATCGTCTTTTTGGATTGAAATGTTCATTTTGTTGAATTTGTGCATGAACATTCCATTCTTCATATGAATTTTGATGAACGTTGATGAACATGCGTAGAGTAGAAAAGTTAGGCATGCCATTTTCTTATGAACCTTGTTTTCAATCCTCGCATGCCCATTAGTCTGTCTTTATTTGTGTTTGTAGATGTCTGATAATTCTGAAAGAAATAGCCAAAGTCCGCAAAGTACTCATGCCTTTAGTGGGGAGGACTTGGAGAGCGATAGACAAGGGGAAGCTTTGGGTACTGATAGGGAGAGTATCGAGTTTGAATATATAGTGGAAGGGTTGATAGTGGAGGGTAGTTGGGGGGGGGGGGAAGAAGAGCAATCAGTAAGCTCTTGGGGGGCGGGGGAGGCTAATAGGGAGATGCAAAGGAACTATGTTGCATTAGAGACTGTTGCCAATCGGGTGTTAGATATGGCTCAGGCACCGGAAGTGGGTTGAAGTGGTCAGGGAGAGTTATCTGGGTTTGGTACGGTGATGATGGCTTCTGATGGTGTGAACGTTCCAATAGGGGTTCCGCTACTGAGGAGGAACTTGCTTAGTCTCTATGAGTTGGAGATGTTGAAGGGGGAGTATATGATTCCTGATTGTGTGGGTGTTAAGGCTACCAACGCCTACAAAAGTAGTGAGGTATCCACCCAAGGGTTGCGTGATGATGTTCTCAGTCATGTACAAGTATGATGTTGTCGAGGTTGGGCTATGCCCCCTGGCAATACAACCCCAATTTTTGGATTGTGCTACACGAGATGTACATAGCTTGGTGGTTGGCAAAACAAGAAGAGCCAACCTTCAAGCAGTTCATGCATCTATACTTTGTATCCAAGAAACATGGCAATTTTGGCTGGGTGCAGGTTAACTGCCGAAAGGCAAAGGAGATAGGGTATTTCATAGGGCAACCACCATCGTCGCAGAAGACATGGAGAAATCAGTGGTTCTTTGCGTTCGGCAACTGGGAGTGTTGGCCTGGGAAGATCATCAGCAGACACGTGCCTACTCAGTTTCAATCTATAGGTCTTTGGTCATAACTCTCTTTTTTAACTTCTGTTGTTGGTATGTGCTTGAGTATGGATGTTCATGTCTTCCGAAGCTTTTGAAACTAATGGCCTTTTTATTTCTGTGCAGGTTCAGTGAAGTGCAGGCCAGTGTCGAAGGAAGAGGAGGAGATAGAGTTGATGAGAACTCTAGTATCAGCAGAGAGGGGCAGGTGAAGAACATTGTGACGCCAGCATTTCCTTTAGAGTCAAGGCTGCTGCAAGGAAGTAAGTATTATTTGTGTTCTCTTTTTGTTTTTGCATATGTGTTCTGAATTAACTCTGTGGTGTGTTGTGGATGGCAATGGCGGGTATACCGAAAGGGGTGACGACAGTAGAGGGGTCACCGAAGGTGGTGAAAGTAGACGAGGAGAAGAAACAGTAGAAGTTGAGGAGATGAAAGATAAGGAAAAGGCCAATAGGGCCAACAAGACCATAGGGAAGTAGGCCAAGGGTTCGGCAAGCATAACCGAGGAGGTGGAGGGTCATGCCGCTGGGAAGCGGCCTCAGGACTGTGATGGTGGGCTGGCGGAGTTGGATAAGAGGCGGAGGGGTCTGGAGTTAGTCATCCGAGACGTAATGGGCTGGCCAGAGCTGCCGCCATTTGACATGGAGCCTCCGCCGAAGCTGCCGCTTAGTATGGATGAGCTCTTTCCCGAGGGTACTCAGGATGTGGACTTTGCCGCGATTCGGCGTTAGAAGAAGAAGGTGACCCTGGCAATGCATCATTAGGAAGTCCCCTCTTGAATGATTTCCTAACCGGGGTGAAGATGGATGTGGGGGAGCTGGCTCAGACTCAGGCCATAGACTTCTCTGATCGGGTGCAGAAGACAGTCCTCTCTGCTGCCAACGTAAGGATTTGGTGCCTAAGTTAACTTTTTAATTTTTAAAACAACTGTGTCTGATAATGTTGTTCTTTATCTGCAGGCCTTTGGAGATATGTATCTAACCCTAGCTAGGGCAGATAAGGAGGTAGCTCTGGCGAGACGTCGAAGGCCGTTGAAGGAGCTTAGGCTGTGATTCGAGAGAAGAATACACTACAGCTGAAGGTGGGGGGCTAGACAGGGAGCTGAAGGAGATGTCTAAGCGGCTGGAGGCTGCAGAGGAGGCTAGGGTCGAGGCTGAGATGAGGAATGTGGAGGAGTTGGTGGCCGCTCGTTCTGAGGCGGTGGAGGAGTACAAGGGTTGAGAGGAGTTCCGAGACCTTGTACAGGAAGGGATGGTTGCGTTGGCAGGTGGTTACCGCTTCAGAAAGAGATCCTCCTTCAGTAGGTTAAGAAGTTGGTGATGTCACTCACACTTTAAGGGCTTGTCTGAGTGTCCTTTGGAGTGTCTCTTTCCTCTTGGCAACCAACGTGCTTGCCTAGGTACCAGTCGTCTAATGCTGAGTGCACTCGATTAATTATGGTGTAAACAGAGTTGGTTCAAACAAGATGCCAACACTATATTAGGAAGATATCTAGCCCTAAATTCTCTAATAAAGACGAGTCTTACAAGGACCTGTGCATTGCCCCTATATAAACCTTTGCCATTCACAAACTAAGGTATGCCACATCTATATATAAAAATAACTGAAATGAGGAATGTTAAAATATAGGGCAAGTTTTGAAGTTACTTGTAAATTGAATATATATATATATATATATATATATATATATATATATATATATATATATATATATATATTTGAATTCATTGAAAAAATATAAAACTTATTAAACTAAGTTTTCATTGGAAGTGTGGAAGTTGGGCTGAGAGGGAGTGAAATAATAAATTAGAGCATTTGCAATGGTTAGAATCAGTACAATTTTCAGGCATAAAATTGAACTAGAATAGTAAAAATCTCACTTACAATGGTATGATTTAGTTCATTGCAATAGAGGGTGCTATGTGATGAACTAGATTCGAAAAGAGCCGTCATAGTTGATAAAGTGGGACTTTAGACTTGCCAAACAAGCTCTTGTCGCGGGAGAGGAAAGTGGGGCTAACTCAATGTTGAATTGAGAAATCCATTCAAGGGTTGGAACATTCTAATGCCGGAATAGGGAATACGGAATACGGGAAAACAACATGAACCATTGGTTAAGATTTGGCTTCCCTCTATTCAATTGCAATAGGCTAATTATGGGACTCACATGCCAACCAAAAAAAAAACAAATTCTTTGAAAAAAATTAGAAACTGAGTTTTGATTATAAGTGTGGAGGGTAGGATGGGAGGGAGTGAAACAATAAAGTTGTTTTATCGTTAATGAGATTTTTTTTCTTCTTTCTAAATAAATTTTGTCATATATTCCTTTTTAGTAATTTCCTTTTTGTTTTTGGTAATTTCAATATTGGGAATAGTGAAACTTATTTGACCAGAGCATGTAAATTACGTGGCAAGACTGAAAACACGTGAAAAAGCGTATTTGTCAGTTGAGATGATATATTGGTCCTACACATCACAACGTGGCTTCTAGATCTCTCTTGCATGACTGTAATCGACAAACAATTCGTAGGTAGAGGAAAATGTTTTGATAATTATTGATATTTTTAAATGAGAACTGTTAAACACACTATTAGCTTATTCCTTCGCCTAATTCATTTATTTATATGAATGCATGAAGTTACTTTTTATAATAAAAAATACTGTGGGGGCTTTTTTCGTTCCGGTAGCTGCAAATGGGCCTGGACTGCTGTAAAGAGCAAACGGATGAAGTTGCCCATGTGCCTGAGTTCAAGAATCAAGTCCCAAGAGTACTTCGAAAAGTTCGTGGAGCCTTAGGAAGCACTTTGGTTTCTTTCACCAACAAGATAGACAGCTGTTTACATATCAGCATTATGGCTTGGCCTAAGAAGCTTGTGGCATGGGAGCTAAGTCTTCATGAGTTTAGCAATAGAGAGAAAGAGAGAGAGAGAGAGAGAGAGCTTGGATTTCTTACGGGAAACAGAGGTTCATGGCAAAAGGAGAGGGAAATTTGGGAAGATTTGATGAGGGAAGAGAGAGAGAGAGAGAGAGAGAGAGAGAGAGAGAGAGAGAGAGAGAGAGAGAGAGAGAGAGAGAGATGAGGATGAAAGGATAGGTGGCTTGAGAAGATTTTCCAACAGCTTGACGATTGATTGGTCGTGCTCTGGATGGTCTGCCGGAAGAGAAAAGAAGAAGATGGGAGAACAGGGCTTGAAATTGAAGGTTCCAGCGTGAGTGAGGATGCTTGCTCTCTCTGGATGTGTTGTTCTGTTGGGTAGGAGATGCCCCTTTTTATAGATGTTGGAAGCTCCTTTTTCCCAGGAAACCCTAGCTGGTTCTCCCCAATTTTACAAAGTATTCTTCTCCATTTTCCCTTCACTTAATTCAACCTTCTTTTGTGAAATTTCCTTAATCCAAACACACTGTGACAAGATTTTTTGGAGCTCCAAAGTCTTCTTGTAGCTAGCCTCTATGGCACTTTCCATCCCTATCAACGCTTTCTCCTCCTTTCCTTTCTTATTTTTTTGGCATGAGCTGGTAGAGGAGAAAAATGGGTAAGGGTGTTGGTCTGAAGGGTGTTTTACTTCTAGCAGCGTGCACACATGAGTTTCCTTTGGTTTTAACAATGGTTCATTTTGGATTTGGCCCTAGTAATGTGCTGGAGATTTTCTTGGGATATTTTCAAGTTGCTGGGCCATTTCCTAAGGTGATGGGCCACTTTTTCTCTTTGATGCTTACCCATATGTTTGGGCTCAAGAAATGGGCTCTAGTTTTGGTCTCCCAAGCAGCCCAAAACTTCCACTCCTTGGACCATTAATGGGCCTCGTGAATACTCATAACCATCCATACCACAACCCGCTCAGCAAGCCCCAGGCATTCGCCTGGCTTGGGCCCACTTAAGCTTTTAGCCTGGCCTGGTGCTAAGATAAAAGTTTTTCGCTTGGCGTTGCATGTTATTTGGCGTGCTTGTGCTCGAGCTTTGCTGTATTGTAATGGGCTATGGCGGGGCCAAATGGCACTCGACAGGATAATAAGCACAGGTTCATAGAGCCCGTACATTTTACGAGCTTGTTACAACCTTTTTGCGTGGCGGGTTGCGTATTTGTTTGGCATGGCACGTGGACCATAACTCGTGCAAGCGTGCACAACAATCTCTTGCGTACCTTAGTTGGGCTTCTTCCCCAGTTAAGTGTTGTACTGTGTTGGAAATATATTTGGGTCTAGCCTTGGATTTTTTGGGCCTCAACAAATACAAGCGAGCGATAGTCTAAACTACAAAAGGGAGAGAGGTTTCTCACACACACACACACACTACCAAGGTGTGGGAGTTCGAACCTGAGAATACTGATCTGCAAATTAAGACCTTTTTCCACTAGGCTAGACCCCTTTTGCAATGTTCTAACAAAAAACAAACAAACAAACAGAGACCCCATTAGCAATGCATGAGGTTACTTTTGAACTATAAAAAAAATAAATAAATCTTTGAAAAAAAAATAGAAACTTAGTTTTGATTATAAGTGTGGAGGGGTGTGATGGGAGGGAGTGAAACAATATAGTTGTTTTATCATTAGTGAGAATTTTTTTCTTCTTTCTAAATAATTTTTTTTATATATATTCCTTTTTGTTTTTGGTAATTTTGATATTAGGAATAGTCACATTACAACGTGGCTTTTAAATCTCTCTTGCCTTACACATTAATCGACACACAAATCGTAGGTAGAGGAAAAAGTTTCGATAATTATAAATATTTTTAAATGAGAATTGTTAAATACACTTTGAAACTATTCCTGGGCACTAATTCATTTATTTACACAAGTGCATGAAGTTACTTTGAAGAACAAATAAAAATTTCTTTTTAAAAACTATAAAAAGTGTCGTGCAAAAGAAAAAAAAAGTTTTCATTGCAAGATGTGGAGGAGAGTGGTGAGCTGGGAGGGATTGAAACCAAAAATAGCAGACTCTTAACATTTTTTTTTAACAATGAAGTCTTCATATTAAAATTTTTTGAATAATTAATAACTCAAATATCATTAATTTTTTTTTTCTCTAAGAATAACTTTTCCTACATTCTAAATTTTCTGAAATTTAGAAATTGGGAATGGTGAAACTTGTTCGACTTCGGCATGTAAATTACGTGGCAAGGTGAAATTTATTCGGCCTCAGCATGTAATTACGTGGCAAAACTGAAAGCACATTTGTTAGGTGATATGATATTATGGGCCTACATATCGTGACGTGGCCTGTTCATTATTATCATGGCTATGAAATCACTAGCCTCGTTATAGTCGACCAAAAGAAAGGATAATTAATGAAAATTCTTCAAATGAGAAATGATAAACATATTTAATATATATATCGTGCGAACGCCATGTATTTTGTAAAAGAAAGGGTAATTAATGAAAATTCTTCTCTCAAATCTGAAATCTCCAAATCAAACTCTCTCAACCTAACTTCTTCTCCCAAATTCCCCATTTTTCAACCTAACTAACGCTCCCTCTCCCTTGTTAAGAGATTGAAAAGAAGTGGGGGCCACATCAGCTAACGGAACTTCTCTCAAATTTAAAGGAATAGCTAATGTGAGACACTTATTGAAAGTATAGGTGATAGATTGAGATATTTTAAAGAACAAGTGATAATCTGAGACTATTTTAAAAGCACATGAGGCATATCCATAAAGAAGCCTTCTTCAAATGAGAAGTGATAAACATATTTAATATATACTAGCCTCTTCGCACGCACTTCTGTGCCTGCTAGAGGCTTTTTATAAAAAAATTTAAATTTATTTTAGAATTAAAAAAGATAATTGGTAGTTGTGTTCCATAAAAAGAGGATCCATTATTTGATTTTTCTTTTAATTTTAAAATTTTTTCATATGAAAAAGTGTGAATTTACCATATTATCCTCATTTAATTAATAATTTCAATTCTTAATATTTGCATTAACCAATGGTATTTTATGGTATTCTGAATATTTCACCATTCTCTGCCTTTTGCTTTATAGATAGACTAGCCTCTTCGCACGCGCTTCCGCGCCTGCGAGAGGCTTTTTTTAAAAAAAATTTAAATTTTATTTTAGAATTAAAAAAGATAATGGGTAGTTGTTTTCCATAAAAATAGGATCCATTATCCGATTTTTCTTTTAATTTTAATTTTTTTAAATATAAAAAAGTGTGAATTTACCATATTATCCTCATTTAATTAATAATTTCAATTCTTAATATTTGCATTAACCAAGGGTATTTTATGGTATTCTGAATATTTCACCATTCTCTGCCTTTTGCTTTATAGATAGACTAGCCTCTCCGCACGCGCTTCCGCGTCTGCGAGAGGCTTTTTTTATTTTAAATAAAAATTTATTTTAGAAATAAAAAAGATAATGGGTAGTTTTGTTCTATAAAAATAGGCCATTATCTTATTTTTCTTTTAATTTTAATTTTTTTTAAATATGAAAAAGTGTGAATTTACCATATTATCCTCATTTAATTAATAATTTCAATTGTTAATGTTTGCATTAACCAAGGGCATTTTCTGGTATTTTGAATGTTTCACCATTCTCTGCCTTTTGCTTTATATATATAGAAGAAGAAGAAGATATATATATATATATATATTGAAATTCTCCTATGCGGACATTCGGACGTTATTATCGTGCGGACACTATTTATTTTGTACTACTCCTCTCTACTATATATACATACAGTCCTCTTTTATTGAGGGATCTCTCAAATAATTTTATGTATATAAATTTTAAAAAATGTTGTGGAAAAAAAGGAAAATTGTAAATTAGAAATGGAAATTTCCATGTTCTCATAATAATGAACCTTAAAAGAATCGACCTAAAAAAAACCCTTGAAAGAAAGAAGTTACTTTTTACTAAAAGAAACCAAAGAAGTTACTTAAAATGACCATATTACCCCTCAACAAATTCCGTTCCTTCCCACCCATTCTCTCTCTTTCCGAAACTAGCAGCAGTTCGGCGCTTTTAATAGGCAGCAGCAGCTCTCATTTCTGTCACCAGCAGAGCCAGAGAGAGTGAGAGTGACAGAGAGAGAAGACGTCTCTGGTACGCATTTTCTCTCTCTAACTTCAACGCCGCGAAACCCTAGGCATTGCTTTCTCAGATTTTTCTCTTTCGAAGAATGGGCTCTCATTTCCACTCCGATTCTTAGCGGCTTTTCTCATCTCTCAAATACCGTCTTTTTCTTCCCCCATTTCCCTTTCCTTCCGTTCTGTTTGGTTTCCGAGAAAGGTACCTGGTACATTCTCTTATTTTCTCTCACTTTCTCCGTTACTTTTACCATGGCACAACCTACTGCAGCTCTGTTTTTCATGCCTCGACGCTAGAAAGTAATCTTCCTTGGTTCCTTTACTCTGTCATTTGCCTAGAACTTTTATTTTCAACTACTATGCTTGAACTTTCTCAATCAATCTTTTGTTGATGAGATACTCACATACACATTTACGAGCTTTCATTATTTCATTGATTGTTGGTTGTGTGCACAGTTGAGCATCAACAATTTGTAGTCAGTTCAGACGTTTACATATTTTTTCTTCTTTTTTTTGTTGCTAATTTCTTAATTTTTATTATTCCTATTTCCATGCTTGTTCTGTTTCTAAAAGTTCTGTGATGATCATGAGTTGATTAGTTTGTTTTTTTATTTTATTTATGTATTTATTTTATATAATACTAATTATATATATTATTTTCTTTTTCCGGCCGGGGTGAGGGAAAGCTGCAAACGCTGATTACTTGCTGCTATAGTTTTTTTGCCCGCTTTCTTGATAGTTTGTGGGTAGCTTTTAGCGGAAGAACTGGATGACTGTTTGGTTTTATTAGCTTTTTTAAGTAATAAAAAATATTAAAATATTGCAGTGCTAAGCTTTTCGTCATTGCACTCCTTTATTGTTTGTTTTCTAATTTGACGATTGAAATGTAAGTCCCATTTGCATATATGTTCATTCCTAAGGTATTCATTAAACTTCTAGTGGTGTACTGCTGATTACGATTTGGGTTCCATTTTCATAAAATAAGTTGCTGGATAATTTGACTTGGTTGACATGATATTCTGAACCAAAGGTTGAGCCCTCTTTCAAGTTGTAGCATTTGCTTCAAACTTCTATATCAAATGAATGAACTTAACTATCTTTGTGCTCTAATGTCCTGGTCAAAGAATCATGACTTCGTCTTATTTGCATTTCAGGATATTATATATATACATATATATCTTTGAAATTCATGGCCTGGGATCTATGGAGTTCACCATATGACTCTTGGGATCTATGGGATTCACCAGATCGTCAAGGTTTCGCTAACCTCTCTTGCACCATGCTGGCTAGTTTTCATATCAAAGAAATACATTGTTGTAGATCTTATCTTAGGTACATGTGGCTGTCGAGTTTGTACTAATGTTAGCTGAACTGAATGCTTGCTTATCAGTTGCACCTGGGAGCACTTATGGAGCAGAATCTGGATGGGAGTGCGACTTCTACTTTGGTTGTGGTCGTGGTATAATATGTTTCTTTCTATTTCATTGGTGTCATTCCTTGTTTTCCCTGCTTGTGCTTTAATAGCCACACTGGTTTTTTCTTATGGTTATAGATCTGATAGAAGAAGATGCAATAAATGAGAAATGTTGCATACAAGTGTTGAAGATATTAATAACAAAGGCAGATACTGAAATTGATGAACTTGAAAAGGATTTGGTGGCTCTTCAAAGTGAACTAGCCTGGGCTGAACATGAAGAATGGTCTGAAATATGCGGTAGTGCTTTGAGAGAAAAGATTGCTTGGCTTGACATTTCTACAAGGTATTTGAGAAGTAAAGATGAGAATAATAATGACGTCCAGTTACTAATGCATAGAGAACCTGCAGACAATATACACGACATACTGAAGGCTCTTCTGAGAAAGTACTTCCCGGTGAAAGATGAGCAGGTGACTATTAAAACTTAGTCTTTTCTTTTAATGTTTGAAAAAAATGAAAGGAAACTGAACTTTATTAATGAAAGCAATTGTACAATACCGAGGACAAGACTCAAAACCATCCAAGACAAAAATAAAAGATACATTAAGAAACAACAGCATTCCAGTTTGATAAAATAACAGAAAACAAACTCTTCCTTAACTCCGAAGATACCAATGCCCAAAGAGAAGCCCAGAAACACAACCTCTCCCACAAATAATCAATCTCCTCACCCCTTGTATCCTCAAATACCTATCTATTTCTTTTTATTCACACTACCCAAATAATAGCCAACGTAGCACATCTTCCCAAGATCACATCCCACTTCCAACCTCCAAAATACTTGTGCTTCTTCCAAAACAATGCCACACATGTTGTTGGAATCACCCAGCTCAAATTACCCCCCTTACATAACCTTAACCAAAGAGTAAATGCTACTGGGAAGTGCAAAAACAGATGATCGACGCTCTCATCATCTTTCTTGCACATCAGACACCAATGAGGAGAGAGACAGAGATAAGGTCTTCTCCTTTGAACCATATAACAGGCATTAGCTTTTCAATGAGCAATAATCCAAGCTAACACCCTCATCTTTGAAGGTATTTTGGTGTTCCATATTGTAGAAGAGGGAAGGAAATGAGAAAGAAAAGGATTATGCACAAGCATAACACTCTCCAACCAAGATACTAGAGATATGAATTCCCCAACTTCCTGATATTGAAATTTCTACTAAAACAGAACAGCCAACATCCCTCCAATAGAAGAATTATGATGTTGTGATATTCCATACAAGCTAGCAAAGAATGGCACAAAGCTGTTTACCCCACCCATATCTCTTCTCAAAATTTCACCCTTTCCTCATTACCCACCACAAGTTGACAGCAAGAGGAAAAAGAATTGGAGACTTGAGAAGTATCTTTCCATGGGCATCTGCTTGAACCATGAATCACAATGTTAGAATACCACTCCTTCTCTTGCATCCCGTACGTGCTTTTAATGACAGCATGCCATAGGGAATCTCTCTCCAAATAAAATCTCCATAATGGAGTATTCACTTTTAATGTTGATAAAAAGGTCATTGCAAACTTGCAATAAGAACTCGACATGGTTATATGAAGCCTCCTTTATAGTGTCACATGTTTTCAAATTTATTCACCTTCAGATCTGCCAATCATAGGATAGTTTATTTCCTCCCACTTTATTGCTTTTCAAAGGCATGTTTGGATTAGTTGAGATTTTCCTCCTCTTTATCTGCCCAAACTTTCTTCTCCTGTTTGTTGTTTGATGGTTCTGCATTTTTCGAGATCAAAACGTTATCTGGTTACCTTTGGAATGAATGGTATTTGATGGGACCTATCTAGAGAAATGGGTCAACTAAAAAAGGTTTATTAATTTATATACACATGATTTTTGTTTGCTGTTTTTGAATCCAGTGCTTTTAATGCTCATAACGATCCTAATTTTGAAATTTGATCCTCTAACAATTTTATAATGAACTGATATAATCAATACATATTTTTCTTTCTACAAAAAGCAGACTCCAGAAGTCATTGCCTTAAACTCAAGCTCAGATTCCTCACTGCATGCTACTGGACTTTTGGATGGGCACAAAGACTTGAATAAATTTGACTCACATGGTGTTGTAAAGGAGGAACGTGGTGAAATTGGCATTACTAAGGGAGAAAGATGTACAAGTACGACTTTGAAGTTTCAAGAAGAGAAAACAAATGACCCCAAAACAATTAAGGTTCGACAAGCTCTATCCCTCTTATTGTTAAACTCATACCACTATATTATTTTTCAAATTTGGATGAATGTGCTTACAACTTGAGGGTGTGCTACTTTGGACCATTTATTTTTGTGTGCAAGTCTTCCTCTTTGAACATAAGCTGTTTGTGACTGCTTACAATGTAGCATGACTGCAGTAATATCTTAGGTTTGTTCAAGTTATCATAATTTCAAACTGTCTTTCTCTTTGACATGCAAAAGCTTTCCAGATGCTCTTGTAACTAATTTTATGCATGATGTTTGACAATATTACTAACAATGCAATATTAAGAGCCAGATTTTGATATAGAAAAGCTCAGGGGTGATTAAGGATTTCTGAAGTAAATATTTTGGAGGTGAACTGGGACTCTTTCAAGTAGTCGGTGGCTATTAGTTGTGTTTATTGTAGAACACAATCAGACCTGGCTGTGGGCAAAAGGTTTAGGGGCAGGGGGAATAAATAATGTAACCTGAGGCCAGGCTTTACGTCATAATTGCTTATCAATAGCTTGACCAGAAAGAAAAAAAATTAGCAGCATATTTATGCAAAGAACACCTAACAATTGAACTTGTGTCAAATAGACAGGTGTGCAAGAAGGTGAATGCGTGTGATTTGTTTCAGAAAAGGGGACCGAATTGTTGTCTTTCTCCTAGTTGGTGTATTATGAGTAAAATGAAAGGGGAGAGTGCAGATAATCTGTTTGTTCATTGTCCAGTAGCTCTAAGTTTGTGGTATCTATTATTCAGGGAGGCTGGAGTGAGCCATGTAACTCCAGAAGGGTGCCATTCATTGCTTAGTGAAAGACTTGCTGCTTTTGGTAGAGGAGAGAAGGCTAGGTTGTTGTGGGCTTCCGTTCCATCAAATTTCAAGGACCTTTCTCTGTCCATTATTTTGCTAGATTGGAAGGCAGCTCTAGGATAGCTTTTCTGCTGTAGTTTTGTTGCTGTATTTCTCTTTTAATCAGTGTTATCCTGTTGACTGGTGGTCTCCCTGTTCTCTTTGTTTTTGGCCTTCTTGTTGTCTTTTTGTATTTTATCATTTCTTTCATAAAACCTTTTTCTTCTAAGGGTTCACACCAATTTGGGGCCATAAAAACCTTTTTGCTCTTGATATTTGTATTGTCTAGATGGCTTCTGAATCGAACTGTATGCCAAATATATATGAGGCCTCAGTTCAGTAAGAATTAACGGACTCTAATTTTTCAACAATATAAAAGCAAAAAATGGTTTTACTATTAGATTTTATTCCATAAACTTCTTAAACATGCAATATTCATAGACCATAATGAACGTTAAACATTTTGTGGGTGTTGTCTCATGACTAGAATGTCAATAGTTAACTGAGCAATGTCTTTTAATATTTATCGAATTATTTCACATAAATAAACATGTTACCCCTCCCCCCTGAAAAAAAAAAGAGGGTTAAATTTAGGTTAGGAGATCTTTAACAATGAATTATGTCGTATTGCCTTCAGTTGACACATGATCTTTAACAATGAACAGCCTGCAAATACTAATATCATGGATTCCAGCCCAGATTCTTTAAGACTTGCAGCTGACTACTATGACAAAAAGAAAACATCAAGCAATAGTAATTCAAAAAGCACCCAGCAATGGGAGGCCAAAGGACAAGGTCTTACTTGTGAGGAAAATAAAACATCAACCATGATGTTTAACAATGAAAAGCCTGCAAATACTAATATCATGTATTCCAGCCCAGATTCTTTGAGACTTGCAGCTGGATACTGCAACAAGAAGAAAACAACATATTCAGAAAGCACCATGCACTGGGAGCCCAGAGGACAAGGTCTTGCTCCAGACGAAAAGAAAATGATTCAAAATGCATCTATGTTCCATAAAGAGAAGAGTGTGCAAAATTTAGAAGTTGAGGTTTGGGTCTCTCTCTCTCTCTGTGTCTCTCACTGTTTTCATTTCTCTCATTTTCATTATTTCAATGCAAAATTATGCCATGTGTTGCAATTTAGATTAAATAAACGTGTCTATTAGTTGAACCTTCTATGCAATTATAGACATGCCGTGCTGCAGCCATGATCTTCTTTTCTTTATAACTTTTTAAGAACATCTTACTCGCCATCAATGCGAAATCACCCTGACCTTAAGATGCCTTTTTTTATATTCAGATTTCTTTCACTTTCTATCAGATTCACATTTGAAGCGTAGAAAGTGCCTATCGAGCTGGCAAACACTGTCCCTGGTGATTGCAGTATTGAGGATACTGTTATAGCAATTAAGTTATCAGTCTTGTATCAAGTTATGAACTTATTATTTATGCAATGCAAAGAAGGCATGTAGAACTATGGATCCATTTGGTGTTTCCATCTGGAGAGCAAGCAGAGTTCATGAATCGCATATCCACTATTATTGTTACGCATTTAAATTACAGGGATCGTGCATCTGCAGCATCCTAGTTGTGCAACTGAAAAGCAAGTAGTGATGTAGCTACAAAACAGCACTTCTCTTACTTTCTTAACTTGTGCTGGAGATCATGTGTTTAATAATTTGCAGATTCATCGGTTTTTTTAATACCTTCACCTCTAATAACTCACTCGTAATTTCATAATAGGATTTATAGTCTGGACATGATTTTTATTAATTTATTATTTATTTTAACAGCATGCTACTATCAAAGATTCAAGTACAAGTATCAGCTGCCCTGATGAGAATGACAAATTGAATTTTGTTTATTCGGAAAGCATCAATGAGAAGGTGGATGAATACAGTTCAATACCTATGGCAGATATTACAGGTTCACTATCGAGGCCTGATGGATTTGGAAGAGATTTTGGTAAAACGGTTGAGGTACTTGCAGCTGCATTGTTTGTATAACGTACATCAGAAGCTAATGTGTATCCATAGTGCATAGTCAGTATGTTTGTGTGCTGTAAGAGTTTACCATTATTGAAAACACAACTTAGGTTTTCTTCTAGAGCTCAACTTAGGTCCAACTCTGACGTATTCCTTCTACTTGGGAACAGCTCTACAGTACTAACATTTTGTTTCTCTTTTGCTCTTTAGTTTCAAATTGAACTGCCTGAAGATGCTAGTGTCAAATATTTCAGCTCAGATTCTCTTAAATATGCAAATGGCTGTTCCAGTGAGACAAAAAATTCATGCCTGCCTCTCTTGGCAGAAAATGGATATGAGGAAGTAAGGAAACAGACTTCTACTTCCACAGACAAAAATCAAATGTTGAGTTTATCTTTAAATCCTGAATCAACCCTTGAAAAAACCGAAAAGGTACAAGAAGCTCTCCCTTCTCTGTAATAGATTTACAGTTACATCTCTATAACAATTATGTTACTAACTATTACATCTCTGTAATAGTAACAATTGTGTTACTCATAATATTGATTTATGAATACAAATTGTTTCTTTTCAAAAATAAATAAATAAATAATATTGATTTATGGTATGAACATAATTTATTTTTGTTTACAATGAACAGCATATTGCTATGAAAAATTCAAGTACAAGTGTCATCTGCCTTGATGAGAAGATCAAATTGAAAATTTCTGATTCAGTAATTATGAATGAGGTGGTTGAAGAACATGCTTCAATGCCTGTGGCAGATAATATAGGTCCATCGTTCAGGCCTGATGGACCTGGAACAGATGTTAAACTGGTTGAGGTACTTGCAGCTCTCTTGTTTGTATAATATAGATGAGCACCTAATGTGTATCCGTACTACATAGTCAATATGATCATGTGCTGTAAGAGTTTAAAACTACTACACTACCTCTCTCTTTTCTGTTATAGATCTCTGCAATGGTAACAACTATGTTGCTCATAGTATGACTTATGGTCTGCCCATAATTTGTTTTATTTTACAATGAACAGCATGTTACTGAAGAAACTTCAAGTACAAGTGTCAGCTGTCCTGATGAGAAGAACAAATTGAAAAACTCTGATTCAAAAATCATGAGTGAGAAGGTGGGAGAACACACTTCAATACCTATGGTAAATATTGTAGGTTCATCAAGGCCTGATAAACGTGGAACAGATGTTGATAGAACAGTTGAGGTACTTGCAGCTCTCTTTTGTTTGTATAATTCACTTCTGCACTTAATGCGTATCCAATTATCCGTACAACATAGTTAATATTATCATGTACTGTAAGAGCTTACAACTACTGCACCTTATGTCTTATGTTTCACATAGTTTAATTCAACTGAAGGAATAAAAAGGTCCTAGTCTGACTTATTCCTTATACGGAATATTTTTGCAGTAGATCTTAACTTTTTTTTTCTCTTTTGCTCTTTCATTTCAATTGAACAGCCGGCAGATGGTGTTGTGAAATATTTCAGCTCAGATTCTCTTAAATACGCAAAGGGCTGGTCGAATGAGATGAAAAATTCATGCATGCCTCGATTGATTGAAAAAGGATATGAGGAAGGAGGGAAAACAACCCATCAAAAAATAGAAAAGGTAAGAGAAGCTCTCTCTTTTCTGTAATAGATATACAATTACTTCTCTATAGCAATTATCTTACTTTCTTATGGTCAGTTACAACTATCTTACTTAAGAATTTAAAACCTAGGGGACCATCCTTGTTTATAAACCTGTAGTTGCAGTACCAGGCTGACTGCACTGCAAGGGATCACAATTCTTAGCTCAATACCCTGCTTTGGTCATTAACTTGTAATAAGGCATGTTTCTCTTTCTTTTAGGAGCCTGCAAATACTCTTGTTAAGTATATGAGTCCAAATTCTTGGAGACAATCTGCTGGCATCAACAAGAGGACTGAATGTTCTGAATCCAGATTATGTGCTTCCAGACAAGGAAAAAATGAAAAATCTGATGTAGAGCAAAAGCTAATTGACTTTGTTCCTAAAACTGCACGGAAAGTGGGCATCAAAGAATCCAAGGTTATTCTTGCTAACAAGACGGTATGTTCTAATACATGTTTAAAGGCTGCTGGGGATGTCAGTAATAATCTACAAATAGTCAAGTTTCAAGAAGGTGGTCTCACTGACCTTGGACATTTTGCTTTGCCTTCAAAAGATCAGATGGGTAAAGATTCAACCAAGCCTAAGTTAAATGATGTAGGAGAACCAGCAGAAGAATCTCAAAAGGCTAATGCTGACCTTCGCAAGAAACCCCGTGTGAACTTGGGTTTGGAACCACAAAAGCCAAAGACACAGAGGAAATCACCATTCAGTATGAAGAATGTCAAAGAACCAAGTTCTCCTCCTACAGATACATCGTTCATTCCAAATTCCAAAAAGGAAAGAAAATCAATAATTGATGATGACAACACCAGTTTAAAGCAGTTTTTAAGTTTGATGCACTTGAAAAAATCAGTTCAAAGTACCAAAGTTTCAGCTTCACAGTCACAAAAGAAGAGGAAAAGGACTTCAACTTTGCCACTTACTGCAGAGGTTAAAGATTTGCCTGTAGATTTGGGTTTGCAAGATTCACACAAGGATGCAACAGATGGTGGGAGTAAGAAAGATCTTCAGATTGTAGTCTATGAGAAAATGGAAGATCTTCATATCATAGAACCCTACTCTGTTGAAGATGGTTCTTATGCTGGGGCTTTGGTTCCTCACACAATTTCAAGCTTGAAGAACAAGAAAATAGTTGAACTGAGGAAGTTGGCACAGAAAATTAAGCTGAAAGGGTATTCTAAGTTACGAAAAGAGGCTCTGGTTGAAAAAATAGCCGAAAAACTCGGCTGTTGTTGATTCCATTTTGTCCATGTTTGTGGCTATGTTCCTTGCACATGTTTGATGAGTTATGAATGGATCCACTGTGGTGTAAATAGTATCATAATATACTTCTTTGTCCATAACTCCCTACACCTTGTAGTACAAGAAAGAAAGTGCGGCCATCCCCTTCATAGGTTTAAGTTATGGGTTTGCATGAAATGGTAGTTCATATATTACACAAAGAAAACATAGAACTTTGGGACAATGGAGCTGTTTAACTGGAATAGGACGTTAGATTTTCTCTAGGTTTTTGTATACAAACTTTTGTTTTCGCATCAGAATACAAGAATTGATGAAACAACTCTCCGCTTCTCAGTGAAGGGATCATGTTTAGTTTCTTTTCAAAGATTTGAGTAAATTGAGGTGAGAAACAAACGACAGTGCAGTTTTTATATGTGCGGTCGTATCCAATGCAGTTCTTTTGACATTTGTTCATTTGAGTTTTTATTTCACCATTTAATTTTGTGGGAAGGGGATCCTTTGATGTTGGTTTGAGGAGTACGTAGTAGATTTGCATAGATGACATCTTTAACTTCTGTTATTTGACATATGCTAGCTTCAGTGTACTTTTGATCGGCAGCCAAACTCCAGGAAAAATACTTGTGTAACGGTAACACAACATGTCATATCCGCATGGCGTTACAAATTTACTTAAATTCTAATTTTCGGGGTAAACCAATTGCTGAATAATCAGCGGGAGCCATTCAATCTATTAATCAATGTGCTAGACCTCAGATCGCACATCACTAACTTGCTTACTAGCATATCCACCACCAATTGCAAGCTTTTGGGCAAAATCAGTAAATCAAGAAACTGAAAAGTTCCTCTCAAAAAACAGAAAAAAACAGTAAGTTAACTGATTTCAAGAACATTCGCCTTCCCTTAGCAAGGATCGATTAATAAGAATTTTAAGGCTGGCTGATGTGGATATAATAATATGAAATCAGCTGAGGCTGCCCTAACATTTTCGAGGCATGCATGTGAAATGTTCATCTTGGAATTTGACCTTCACCATGCATCCATTCAACGGCTATATCACGAAATAGAATTTGGTAATATCACAAATATACAGGGACTGACTAAATTTTAGTTAAGCATATTTGGCATCTTTTCGTTTCATCACAACACCCTCCAGAATTCCGTCTGTCCCAAAATTACCAGAAAACTCCTGAGGATCAACTGGACCAGGCAGCTGAAATGAGATAGAAAAATGCCCTGACGGACAAAGATTCTGTGTTCGCATTTCAAACATCTGAGAGTACCTGTAGACTGTCTTCTCACCTGTCATTGTCACTCCTCTTATCAACACTCGGCCCTCATTTTCAACTTCACAGCTGAATTCCCCTGTAGTGAAAAATGAAATCATCACTCTGCATCCGTTTAGTTAATGAAGTATACGAGTGGTAGTGCTAGCATCGAAGAGGCCATACAAGTGGCTGCGGACAGACATATGTGAGAGATAAGTCTCCGCCACTTAGCTGTGGTTTATTGAAAGTGAAATATGTGTCTTGAATCATTGGTTAAGCATTTTTTACATTTATTAACAAGGCTGCACCAAGACATACACGCATGTCTGTGTAGTTTCTGTTTCAGTACCTGGAAATCTATTTATTATGCGTTTCATTTCAGTAACTGATTCAATTTTTTAAGTTGATAGAGCAACTTACTTTCATCTCTTCGGACTCCAGGAAGAGATACACGAAACAAGTATGAATCCTCACATTCTCCAATGTCAATCAGCCCTATTGTTGGTCCCACCTGCCTCTTTGCTGCACTCCCAGTTAAACCAAATCCATCTCTAGTGGCAGCTACAATATTGGACCACTCTCTTTTAGTTGGAAGAGAAGGAAGAAAAATCATAGCAGGATCAACCTTCTCCACAGGATCAGAGTCATCTTTAGTAGATAAAGGGGCCATATAACTATACAGCATAGGCGAACCGTTATATGGCACACTACTAATAGGTGCCACGACATGTACATGTTTCAGAGGATCCTTCGATTCCACGACATTATCTAAATGTTTTGTTCCCCTAGAAGTTTGACAAGAACTAGTGGGAGGTGACTCTCCATTGGACTCCGGCTCCTGCACCGACACATTATATAAAGCACTTCCATCATAAGTATGCAGCCTTGCAGCATCTCTATCCAGAAGAAACTCCTCCAGTCCAGTTAGCCTCTTAAATCTTTCAATGTCCTCTGTCTTAATGTAATGCGTTTCTGGGTTATTAATAAATACGATGTTCTCAAAGATATTGTATCTGTTACTGAACTGTGAATTGGGGTGGAGTTGAAGAGGAAATAGATCAGGAAACTGAGGGTAATTGGCTGTGGTGTCTTCTCGATGGCTAAGGAGGTTACCATGGAAGAACTGGTATAACACAGGTAATTTAACAATGGCAGATTTATCAGCCTTCCGAAGAACATAATAGTACACCTGCTCTACCTCCGCAGTTTTCAGGTGGGATCCACCTAGTTGCTTAAAAGTATATGGTGGAAGTCGCTCAGCTATTCTCTGCAAAACTGACTTTGGCGGGCTCTCTCCTTTAAGACCAGGCCCAAAGTAGGTACCCATAATGAAGTACAAGAGAAAGCGCTGATCATCATTTGCCATCCTCCTTTCGACATTGTTAGAATCTAAACCTGTGACAGAATTAGATTGTGTAGCCTGAGATGAGCCATCCATCACTGCTGCCATTTAAATTTAGAATCTGCAAGAAGTTTAGATACAATAGGATATTATAAGCATGCAATTACTCTGACACTGAAAAAAAAAACTTTTGATTATATTCATGTTTCAGATCAACTCATCTTTTCACTTATGTGGTTTAATTCTCCTCTCAAAACTTACCTCGCAACCCAACCCATTCACACATAAGAATGCTGTATGAGACATTTGAAAAGTTATTACTAGAAATCAAATCACTTTCTCTCAACTCACCATAAGCATACTCCACTATATTCAGTCCTTGAAGGTTCTCTCTATCTTTCTCTCACACACAAAGCAGGTGAAGCACAAGAAAAGACAATGCAGTTCACGTAAAAAACCATTAATAACTGAATTCTCATATGGATTGTCTTTCTAACAACTAATATTGCAAAGAAAAATAATCTGACTGATAACCTAAAGAAAGGAAATGATTGTGTACTCCAGATTCAATTTCCTTTTGTTGCAGTGGCTTTCGAAAAGCATCAGTGAGAAAACTAGTAGTGAAATGCTATATCTAATATATCTCATTCCACATTTTTTTTAAAAGTCACTGTAGTTTTGAATTTTGAAAAGCATCTCTAAATGCTTGTCAGAAACGCCCTACAAACAGAAGTAGCAGCTGCTCACTAAAATGTAACATGCCTCTGCCCTGGAAGAGTAAAAGCACTACCCAGAAAAGCTTCATCTGGTGCAGCCTAAACCCATCAATGAAAACAAATGCAGCTCAGGCTATCAGCTGTGTTAAGAAGTTCAATGACCTTTAACAAAGCTTGCGCGTGGAGACAACCGCATGCAAATCCCAAAGAAGCATTTTCAGGCTAATCCTGTGCATAGCAAGATATAAAGAGTTAAGCATATCCAATTTAGCAAACACTGTCACTGAAAGAGATTCTCATACCCATTTAATCAAACAGTTAGTAGGCGAGGTTTAATACGAAAAACCATCATCATAATAACTTCACCAACATCATAGACATCCCTTCTTACCAAACGGCAACAAAAGCAACTTGATTTAACCGAGTAAATAAATTATACAAACAAAAACGAGGAAATATTAAACTGAATTGCTCCGCAGCCACTTCAAAATCATGGAAATTAATTAATGAGAGGGAAAAAAAAAACATCAACCCTACCCATTTGCTGTAATGCAGAAACAAAAACATTGGAAATAAGTAGAAGCATTGCCGACGAATTCCCACAAAAAAAGATACACAAATTTGCTTAAAAGTTAAACCCAAAAGAGTAAAAGAGTAAATTAAGAATGGTGAGAAAGAGGAAATGACGGATGGTCACCTGAATGGAGGAGAAACCTGGAGAAAAAGAACGGGGGAGGGAGATGAACGTCGGAGAGGAATAAGAATGGTTTTCGGGCCGGGTTTTTGCTTCACCGGATCGATGGATGGTGGCTGTAAATAATTTAAAAGTGAAGGGTAACTTTGGAATATTCTTTGAAAAAGTATTAGGGCATCTTGAAGGAAGTTTGTAAATGAGTTGGCTAGCCACATAAGCAAATGAGTCATGTTTTTTTGGGTTTGAAAAAGAAACCTTACAACCGGAAACCACGAGGCCATGCAATGGCGGAACCATGAATTTTTATAGGGGTGGGCTAAAATTTTTTTTTCTTATGGGAGATATGTTATATTACTTATTTTTCTTAAAACAATCAAGTTCATTCACGTACCAAACAAATATAATGCAAAGAAGTACATAATATATGTAAAAAAAAAAAAATCAAATTAAACACATCGTCACACATCAAATTAAACACATTGTTGTTACCAAAAAAAAAAAATTAAACACATTGTCAAACATCAAATTAAACACATATTGCCAAACATCCTAGTGAAGTAGAACCCTATGCTCCTTGAGTTTCTCAAAATTTGTGATTATTGAATCTGAATCAATATCCATAGAAAGTTCTTTCTCAATGTAGACAATAAGGGAATCTGTCACATACTTATCCTCCATCTTGTTGCGAAGTACAGTTTTAATATGTTTCATAGTTGAAAATGCTCGTTCTGTAGTCGCCGTAGAGACTGGAAGAGTTAACACTAAACGAATCATTCTATCAATCAAATAATATGTATGTGCTCTGTTTGTTTGAGTTAATCGTTGACATAGTTCAGAAAGAGTAGACATATTTTGAAAGATATCAAGATGTAGTTCAAACTCAAAAAGTTCTAGCTGATACCTCAATAAAAGTAAGTTTTTGGAAGTGAAATCTCTTGAATAAAATTTCTCTGCAAGCTTGCAAATATCATCAATCTTAAATGCTTTGAAATCATTACTAGGGTCCAAAGCAGAGCTAAGAGTAAGAAGTTCTATTGTTCCTTCACTGAATCTAGTGTTTAACTCTTCCAATTGATAATCTATAGTATTGTTGAATAAATCAACCAAGTAGTGATGTTCAACTGTAATATCATCATGTTGTTGACAAGAACGGTGTGTGCCAATTTTGTAAAGAGCATTCATATATGGCATATCAATGTCATGTTTTTTGCAAAATGATTCCACTTACTCAAAGAAAATATCCCAACCATCCAATCTTAATTTCTTAAGAACATCTTTTGTACTACGAACTAAATTCATAGCAGTCAAGATATCTTGAGATTTGTTTTGTAATGCTCGACAAAGGCCATCAGTAACTCCCATCATTTTTTCCAACAAATGCAAAACAAATATGAACTCAAAAGATGTCATCGCTTTGAACGTACCAGTATCTTCCATGCGTATAGAGTTAGTGGCTCCATCCTTAATTAAGGTCTCAACCACTGAACAAGATGCATTATACATTTCTATCAAGTCCGAAACAGAATCATAATAAGAACCCCAACGAGTAGCTCCAGGCCGATGCAAGGTACCAATTTGATTAGCCCCTCTACCTGACGTTCACCAATATCTAGCATATGTGCAATATCAGTTGCTTGAGTAGATTGTAACTCACCATGGCGCTTAGGAGAATCAATAATAAGATTGATAATGGATTCCAAGGTTGAAAAGAATAGCCAAATACGAGCCACATCTTTTGCTGCTGCAACTAATGCTAATTGTAGTATGTGAGCAAAACAATGTACATAATATGCATAAGGGCAATCTCTAAGAAATAATGCTTGTAATCCATTCCATGCACCTCGCATATTGCTAACACCATCATATCCTTGACCTCGCATTTTATCAATTTGGAGATCACAATTAATTAGGACTCGAGATATCTCTTTTTTAAGTGTTGAAGAACTAGTGTTTTCAACCCTCACAATCTCAAAAAAACGCTCTCGTACAAAACCATCCTTATCAACAAATCTTAAAACAATGGCCATTTGCTCTCTATTAGATGCATCTTTTCCTTCGTCAATAAGAATACAATAAGTCGATCAACTTCCTCACAAATTTTAGTTCTCACTTTGTCAGCGAGAATATGCAAAATCTCCTTTTGAATCAATGGTGAGGTATATTTAGCATTTCTCAGGGCATTCTCTAAAACAACTTCAGCAACTTTATCATTCCAATGTGTTGTATATTTTATCAATTCAATGAAATTTCCTCGATTCATTGAGTCTATGGATTCATCATGACCTCTAAAAACACATGCTTGAAATGTAAGCCACCGAACACTCTCAATTGTTGCCTTTAGTCATAACCGATTCTTCCAAATTTGCTCTTTTGGTTGTTTGTGAATAACTTTCTCAATATGTTGAGATGATTTCATTAAATCATCAGCACATCTTACACAAGTGTTATGTGGTGAATATTGACCTCCAACATGTTGCAAAAATGCACATTTCTTTCCATCATTCACTCTTTTCCAATTATTGAACCCATCAGTAATTAGTGAAGACCCATTTGCTGGATTCTTTTCAAACACAAAGCATGATAAACAATATGCCTTATCTGTTGTAGGAGAATACTCTAACCATGAAAATTGTGAGAACCAAGAATATTGAAATCGACGTTTTTGTTGCCCGAGCAAAGTCCTTGGATACTCAAAAAGTTTAGGTTGATAAGGCCCTAATTTGATATAAGCCCTTCGAATCTCATCACACTGATTAATAGGGTGTTCACAAATTGGAATACGTTTCCCTGGATCTTGTTCTAAAGAACTAGTGTCAAACTGAATTGAAGTATCAACATTAGATGTAGAAGGTGTGTTCTCAGTATCAACGTTAGATGCAAAAGGTGTATTCTCAATATCAACATTAGATGCAGAAGGTGTATTCTCATTATCATTACCACTTTTTCTAAAGAATGAATGAATAGTCTTTCCTCTCTTCGCCGGTCTATTATCATCATGTGACATTATATCCTAACAAAAAAAATATCATACACCAACAATCTTATATATATTCTTACAGTGAGAACCAAAAATACATATATAATCAATAAATATAAACAATAACAATTTACTCTATGAAATAGAACATTTATCAATTGAAATCTTGCATATATAATTATTGTTGTCTCTTTTCGTGTTGCTCTAAGAATCCCCAAAATTTAATGCTCAACCCTTAAAATTTAACAATAACAATTCAAATTTAGAATTAAATAAGAAGAAAGAGATAAACCTACCAAAATATTGAAGAATCCATTGAATGATTTTGAAAAGGAAGATAGCAGATGTTTCAGTGTACTTTTCTCTTTTACTTTGTTTCGAAGCCCTCTTCTTTTTGGAGTTTACAATCTGTTGTTGTGCCTGTGGTGATTTTTTTTTACTATTTCGAATCTCTTGTTTTTTTTAGGGTTGAATGATATGCTATTATGTTATTGTTGTTGTTGCCCTAATTGAATAATCCACCGAACAGCATGTGGGCCTTATTTTAATGATATACTATTATATTCCTTTACTTTTTAAAAAAAATATTGTTGTAAAGGTGTTTTTGTCTTACTTTACTCTTTTGTGTGGGCTGAGAAAAACGAAAGTATTGTGTTGCTAATGGGCTAACATTGAATTATAGCATGTTTGTTCATATATTGAAGCTTAAATTGAAAATTTTGCCCTAGGCTACAGCCCATTGGAGCCCCTTGCTAGTTCTGCCATTGAGGGCACGCAGGCCCAACTAAATCAAAATAAAATGGAGCAGAGCACCTTAAAGGAAGCCCCCGCTCCCAGAGGTGGAAATGGTTCAAATTATGGCCTAAATTAGCTAAAGCATCAATAGTGAAGTTTGCTTCCCGAAAGACACGATGGAAATAAATCTCTTCACAATAGGAACTTAGCATCCTTATGTCTTGAACCAAGAGATGAATAGTCCAAGGAACCGAAACTTTGTTGTTGATGCAGTCAATGATGAGTTTGGAGTCTCCTTCAATTAAAACTTTATTGAAATTCCCTAGAATGGCCAACCGATATGTTTCTTAATACTTAAATACCACAACAGGATTGAAATACTACAACAATCTTGTAAACAAAAACTCCAGAATACGCAGCAGAATAAATTCAAATAAAAGCACAAACAATTGCACAAAGGGACACACGATATGTTGACACAGTAAAAAACCTCAAGATGAGGAAAACAACTGCGGACACTATGCCAGAGAACAAATAACTATGAGGAAAAAATACAAAAAGGTCTTACAAGTCTCAACTCACAAAACTAACGCTCACAAGGCAGACTTGCCTACTCGCCTTTGCTACTCAACCCAATCAGCGATCTTTTTTTCCTTCGTCAACAAGAGATGGCACAACTCTGGTCTTGGCTGCTCACACCTCAAGGCACGATTGTTGATCACCAACATGCATAATGCTCATGAACTCACACATATATGAAAAGATGATGATTTAATCACTCATGGAGGCTAACAAGGAACAGCCACATGAGTTTTCAATACGAACTCTTAAAAACTCTCTACAAGAATATTTTTGTCGTTCTATGCTTTTCAACGTTGCAGACCCCAAAAACAAAACGGCTAAGTTCCTTTCTTATATTACACGCTTAAAAACTAGGTCAGAGGCCAAAAAAAGCTTTTAGCAAAAATGGGCTTTTTAACAAATAAATTATTTCTTTAAAACAAATAAAGCCACTTAATTAAAAACCCAGATGTAAAGACAAAAGAACCCTTTTGCTTAAATAAACATCAACCTAAAGATTATAAAACCATCATTAAAAACTCATTGATGTCTGGCACTGGATTACGTAAGACTGAAACCATATATCAGTCATGTACATCTGACAGCCACTTTTGATGATCTTGCAAATATGCAAATATGAATGCATGGATGCAAAACATACCTTGGCATTGTCTCTGAGCCACACTGATCCAGGATAGCAGAACGTCACTTGAAACTGTAGGTTACACTCAAAGACCTACTCTATGTTTTTGTAATAGGAAATTGCCAATATACCAAAAGTTGGTCCTAACATTTACGCCAACCATTGTTGATTGCGTGGGTCAGACCATCACGAAGAGCCAAACACTTCGCCATAGTGATTGAAACCTGCCCCGAGTTCTTGGCTCCGACAAGCCGAACATTACCATTCCAGTCCCATATAACGAAACCAATAGCAACCATGTTGTCACGCACCAAGCCATCAAAATTCAATTTTATCCAGTCGAAGGGAGGAAGTTTCAATTTGATAGTAAGCTCACCTTTGGGCTTCTGGGGAGAAATGGAGTTGATTTTCCAATAGTCTAGACCAATATGACTAGCAACAATAAGGGCTCTAACCGGATGAGGGGCAATGTTTTTAAAAACACATTTGTTTTGAGCCTCCCAAATTTGCCAGCAGAGAAGGAGAGCTTTCGAAAGAATATTCGAGCCATCCTTATCCTTCATGTGAGGAGCACATCCAGCCACTCAATACCATCAAAATTTTGATGTGAAGTTGTAGGGATAATTGAGGAACACGTCCAAATATTAACAGCAAATTGGCATTCAAAAAATAAATGGTTAATAGTCTCCAAGTGATTATTACAAAGAGGGCACTTTGGATTGATATTAGGTAAGTATTTGTGTAAATGACTTCTAACTTGTAATCTTTTTCGTATGAGTAACCAAGCAAAGAGCTTGACTTTAGGAGGTAGAGTTAAACTCCACATTTTCTTTAGTAAGGAAGCTCTAGGATGGGAAGGCTCATCCTATAATTGTAAGTTATAAGTAGATTTGATAGAAAATTTCCCATCAGGGTTGGGCCCGCAAATTAACTCATCCTACAAAGGAGACAAAGGGAGAGGGATATATAGGATTTTTTCCATAATATCTTCATCAACTTCTTGCAAGAGCTTATCACACTGCCAAACCTTGTTCTGAATAAAATTTACAACTTTAGCATTCAAATTTAGATTGTTTCTCAAGAACACATGAATTAAATCAAGCAAAGGAAAAGCGAAAACCCAATTTGCAGTCCATAAGAGGATGGATTGCCCATTACCAACAATTCATTTAATACCTTTATGTAGCAGTGTACTAGCATCAAGGATTGCCTTCCAAGTTAACGAATGAGAAGTCTTTTTACTAACATAAAGAAAGCAGTCTTTTCTTAAGTACTTCTTAAACATGATCTGAGCCCACCAATTGGTAGGATCAGTCAGGCATATCCAGCCTAATTTAGCTAAAGCCGCCTTGTTAAAATGAGCAGCAGATCTAACCCCTAGACTCCCTAAATATTTTGGCAAACAAATATCTTTCCAAGAAATTAGGGGGACCTTATTACCACTACCCCAGAAAAAACGTTTACTATAAGCATTCAATTTGGCATTGGCTGGATCTTTCCAAAAAATAATATTGTGGATGCCAAGGTAGCGACCTAAGGTGGCTTTATGCTGAATCTGTAGAAGATTACTTAGAGCAGCTCTAACTTGTGAGTGAACATTTCCAAAAAAATAAACATTGGATTTATGCAAGTTAATTTTCTGACCAGAGATTTTAGAAAGCTTTTCTAATAAAGCATTGATATTTCTAGCAGCCACTGCAGTTGCCCTCGCAAAAATAAGACAATCATCAGCAAAAACTAGATTAGAGATTCGATCGCCTCCTGGGGAAGAGAGCAGACCCACATTAGTCTTAGGATTCTTAGCAAGAATATTGAAGTGCCTAATAAAAGGCTCTATACACAGGATAAAAATATAAGGAGATAAAGGATCTCCTTACCGAATTCCCCTGGAAGCATTGAAGTGGCCATGGGGAGAACCATTAATAAGCAAGGAGAAGGAAGTACTAGAAACACAATTCATGATTCGATCACACCAATCAGTGTTGAAACCAAATTGAGACAGTCAGCCTCTAATGAACCCTCAGTCATGAAGGTTATAGGCCTTTTCAAGGTCAAGTTTGATAGCCCTCGCTCCCTGATTACCTTTCTTTTGTTTAAAATCATGGAATAATTCATGAGCAATGAGACGATTAATTACAATTTTAATGATAATTTTATAAGAAACATTGCATAAACTAATGGGCCTATAATGATTGACAGTCTCAGGAGAATCTACTTTAGGAATTAGGGAAATGTTGGTATGATTTACATCTTGCAAAGAAACATTATTGGTAAGGAAATCATTGACTAAGTCTTTAACCATTAGCTTAGTATTCTCCCAGCATCTTTGATAGAAGACTGCTTGCAAGCCATCTGGGCCAGGGGCTTTAAGAGGCCCTATACCCTTAACAGCACATTTCAATTCAAAATCTGAGACAGGAGCCAAAAGATTCACATTATCTTGCCTAGTGACATAAGGCTTGATCACTTAGAGAAATTCAATCATTAAAAGAAGATTAAGAGCTTGATCCGCCGTGAATCTAAGCTTGAAAGCTTTGATAAAAGTATGATGGAGGACATCACCCTCAACCCACAACCCATCAGGATCCCTTACTCTAATAATTTGATTACATATTCTTCAAATAAGAGCTTGAGTGTGAAAATATTTGCTGTTTTTGTCACCAAGCTGGAGCCAGTTAGCTCTCGCTTTTTGGGCATAGAAAACTTCCTCTTGCTTAAGCAAAAGCTTCCATTTAGTATTTAACTTGAGGTCTTTATCTAACAGATAAGGGTTGTAGGGGTTTTGGGCCAACTGCTCTTGAATTAGCAGTAATTTCTCTTGGGTTAATCTAAGCTTTTGGAACAGGTCCCCAAAAACGTTTCTATTCCAAGATTTCAGTTTATGTTTAAAAGTGTTACAGCAAGATTGAATTTTATGAGCAACATTCCCACTATAAGAATCATTCCAGGTTTGGGTAACTACTTTGTCAAAGTCTCTATGAGCTAACCACATGGCTTCAAATCTAAAGGCTTTTGGGACTCTTCTAAGGGTATCGTTACAAGTAAAAAGAATGGGACCATGGTCTGATCTTAAAATAGGAAGGTTTAGGAGCTTAGAATTAGGGAAAAGTCTCAACCACCCAAGGTTAGCGTGAGCCTGATCTAATCTTTCAAAGATAACAGAATTATCATGATGCCATTGAACCAAGTAAAAGGAACACCGGAAGCGTTCATAGAAACAACTTCACAATCATTTAGAAACTTATTAAAATTCATCATGGCCTGGGTAATCACTTGAGATCCACCCATCTTTTCATTTAAAGAGCATATATTATTGAAATCACCTAGAAGAAGCCAAGGGATATTAGTCACCGGTTTTAGGGATATAAGGTCTATCCACAAAGTCACTTGCTTAGCTTTTTGTGGATACGCATAGACGAAGGTTATCCACACCTTCTTAGTAGATAACTCTTGAATCTCCTAGTTAATATAACGGTCATGGTAATTCAAAATACTAATATTTAAAACAAAAGGATTCCACATCAAGATAATCCCCCCACATTGACCTATGGAGGGGATACAAAAACTACTACTAAACCCTAACCTTTGAACCGAGCGGTCAGCCTGATACTGAGAGGTTCTAGAGTCCAAAATACAAAAGAGATCTAAGAAAAAGGTACTAATATAATATAGGGATTGGAGAACGAAACCTCGCCAGGCACTGCCTCGGTTATTCCATATTAAGAGCTTTGTGGATTGGGGTCTTCAACTTCTAGGGCAGAGGGGTTAAAAGCCCCCAGAATTTCTACACTCGGTTCTGAATTTTCCTGGACTTCTTCAAAAAGCTCTCTAGCTCTTTTCTTGGGGCTTTTGAAAGCAGTAGCAGTAGAAGTACTATTCTCCTCCTGAGAAAGGCTTGGATCATACATCAAATTCTTCCCTTTGTCCACCCCGCTTGGCCCAGCATCCTTGAAATAAATTTTGGGGATAGGACTAGACACCTCATCAGCAATACGGATGCCTCTGGCCACTTCATTGAAAGTTCTGCTATCTCTCACCGCACTTTTGGCTTTCCCCTTGCGGTTTGAGACCATTGTCCAACCAACATCTTTTTCTTCATTATTCTGCATAATCCTTTCATCAACATCCTCCCCATTATCATTCTTATGGATATCTTCAACCATGATAGGCTGGGGGGAAACGAGGATCACGTCCTCTTGCAGCTTCCTTTGATCCTTTTCATCAAGAACTAAGTCTCTGGGAAAGAAGTTACGCTCATTATTCAGCCCCACTTGCAGATAGTTTTTATTGGAAATTTTGATAAGACACACATGTCCTGGCTCCTTCTTCTTACTACAATAGAAACAGATAGCAAAAAGGGCCTCATAACTAATGTAGATACGGGTTTCCTTAGGGTCATCTCCTAGGATCAAACACCTCTTCCAGGGCTTGGTTAAATCCACCTCCAAGCAAACACGAACAAACATGCTCTGCTTCCCTACCATGGAAGCTTGGTCGATACTAATAGGGTTTCCAAGTATGGAGACCAAATCACTAAGCACTTCAAAATCTTTATAATGAAGCAGCAGGAAAGGAATTCTTGCCCAACAAACAATGGACTCGACAGAAGCATGGAACGGAGAGAAATCAAGTCTTCATCTTTGAAGAGCAAAGATCTAACCTTGAACAAACCAAGGTTTGTGCTTCAGCACATATTCAACATCCTCCTCGGAGTAAAACTCTATCTTATACCAATCTCTGTCAATGTGATCGACAGAGACTTCTTCCTACAAGTTTTTCCAGTCATTTTTCAGCCGGTTCCTGATAGCCCTCCCAGGGACAGGAATACCAAAGACTTTCCCTACTAGACAGAAGGATTCATAGTGACTCTGGACACTAGAACCAATGGCAGTGGTGGACACTCTCGTTTCGTTATTTTCCATGATAAAGGTGAATCAGCCTTTATGAATGGTGGTGGGTTCAAGGGGAGTATTCCTCCTAGGGATGGGGTGAAGTCTAGGACTTGAGCTACGAGATCTAGTAGGGGAATAACTAGCAACAATTTGGGGATTCATAGTGAGACAGAAGCACACAACAGAGCAGCAACACTAAGAAAACTGAAAAACTTGGAAGCATATGACTACCCACATCCAAGGCGTGGTATAAATAGAGGTTTCAAGCAGGTAATAATGATTGCTACACAAACAAAACCGCCAATTCATGTAAGAGCTATTAAGTGATAAAGAAGGAACTTCCCCAGAGTCTTGAGAACACCAACCAAAATCAGTGCATGCCTCACTTCTCAACTGGTTTAACTAGTATAGCAAGTCATTGATGTTCTTCAGGTAATCCTGGCCATTAGATTGGGCTAATATTAGATAAAATAGAAATAGGTAATAATTAACAGATTTTAAAATAACATAAAAACAGTAGATTAGATCCCTTCCCCAATCATTGAAATCCGGTGCACTCTCGAGAGGATCAAATGACGCCATCGAGCTCTTCACCTCCAACGCTTGGTTAGCTTCCTCACTTTTCCAAAGAAGGATATTATAGCTCCAGCCAAGTTTCATTAAGTGTTTTTGTTTGATTGAAAGTCCCTAAGCAAACCACGCCCAATTTGAAAGAGACGGAGTCTGTTGAGATACCCAGCCAATTCTTGTGAATAATGGATTTTCTCCTCCTTCTGATGCCTTTTTCTCTTCCTTATCTTCCAGATCCCCAAATTTTTGAGTCCTAATTATGCCCTAGTCCCTTTTTCCTCTTTCCCTCTCCAGAGCTTCTCTCTCTTCATGATAATTGACAATATCATTGTAATTACAAAAACTATGTAAATTGTGGCATGCTTTATGAAAAATGCAAATGAGTCATGTTGTTCCATTGGTTTATATATATTTTTTTTTTGGTAAAGCATTGGTTTATATTTTCAATGGTGTTGTATTGATTGTTTTAAGTCTGTGTTTGAAGTTTATGGTTATGGAATGAACTTTTGTCTTCGAAATCTACTATTTTTAGGTTTAACTTTTTCATGAAATAAGTAAAAAGTGACAATATATGAAATTAAATGAAGATAGGCCCCTTTCTGTCAAAAAAGATAAGAAATCTGAACTTGATAATATAATATTTTCACTATAACCATTGGATGAAATCAAGAACAATAAATCTAAACTGTTCATTTATGTATAAAATTGATGTTCACGTAAACCTTAAAACTCACTCCATTTATTACCGAATTCTAAAACGGATCCCAAAGTTCAAGTTACACCTAACTTTAACAAACGTAGTCTTGTAAACAAGTGTCCTCCAAGCATGGAGTACCCATGCAAGGAAATATTACACAAACAAAGTCCTTACATATTGGGAGGAAACTAAAACTTTGGCCAAAATGGGTCAACTAATGACTCATATGATGAGAACTAATCAATTCTTGGAGTAATTTGTTGTTTTTAACTTTCAAAGTCTTTGAAGGCAAACAATATATGAAATTCAATGAAGATAGGCCTCCTTTTTTTTTCATATAGAGAAAATGGTATTACATTCAACCCAAAGAGAACATTACATGGTAAGAACAAGCATGTTAACAGTGGCCTCGTTAAAACCTTCATAGGGAAAACCATAAGGGATAAAACCCCGGGGTAGGAAAGATCACCACCCATGCTAATTACTAAACAGATGAGTCAACCCTATTACAAAGTCAAACAAAACGAGGCCAATCCTACGTAACGCCATCTAGGAGCCAAGGAGATCCATCACCCAACCAATAACAAAGCTCCTCCGCTCGAAGACTATAACTTGCAATACGATGAGCCACAGTGTTGGTAGTAAGGGGGACAAAATGAACACAGGAGGATAACGCCAGAAAAAGATGCCGAATTACAATCACAAGCACTCCCTCAGGAGCTAAACATTCTTCCTCCTTTGAGAGCAATTGCACTACAACTAGAGAGTCAAATTCAACTACCAAGGGCAAAAGCGATGCATCTAAGGCAAAAGAGAGACCCACTTTGAGAGCGTAAAGCTCGGTAGCCAACACAGACAGGAGACTAGGTGCCCTCATTGCCACCGCCCCTACAAGAACATCGTGTGAGTCCCAAACAATCAGACTTACCCCTCAAAGACCATCCCGCAAATCCAAAGCACCATCGACATTGAGCTTAAAATAATCAACCTGAGAAGGACACCAGTGTTGGTCCGAAATGGGCAAGAAATACACCTATGAAGTAGTAACTGAGATTGATGATATTTCGCAACATAGTTCTTTGCACAGAAAAGGAGATGCTCCGCAGACATAGGATCAGAACAAAAAAGGACAGCATTCCGATCATTCCACAATAGCCACAGCACAGTAACAAAAAAAGGTTGCTAAGCAATTGGGATTAAATCCCATGCCGCCAACAGCCAAGTAGCGGCGTCGTCCAGAGTCAAACCAAGAAAAACTGTTGGCAGTTCCGAAGACTCCCGTATGGGACGAATAGCTGGGCAATATCGCAGAGCATGAACTACTATTTCATAGCCAATAGAGCAACAAAAACAAGTCGCGTCCAGGCGATGTTACGGTGAAAAAGGACAACTTTTGTCGGGATGCCATTCTAAGCGAAACGCCAAAGAAAATGTTGTATTTTCTCCGGCACTTTCATTTTCCAAAAATGCTTCCATAATTTTTGTGACGGAGAAAAACCAGTACCAGTGCCAGTGTGACTGAGAGCAAAATTCTAATATACCAAGGCAGCCCAGTATCCACTCTTCACAGTATATCGCCCATGTGTAGTAAAGTGTCAAATTCTACAATCGACGTTATCACAGACCAAAGGTGACAAGATAGTCTTCGCTTCCATGAAAGTAAATAAACTATAAACCTTGGGAACATCCCACCGCCCACTTGCCGAAATCAGGGTGCTAACCTTAGTATCCATAGGGACGCGTGGAGTAGTTTGAACCGTGAATATGCGTCAATGGGGAATCCAGGCATCACCATAAATTTTTACCAGCCGACCGTCACCAATCCGCCATCGCAAACCACATAGTAAGAGGTCTCGACCCCATAGAATAGACTATCAAGTATAGGAAGGAGACGAACCCTCATGTGCACTCAAGAAATCAGTAGTAGGGGAATACCTAGCTTTCAGCATCCGAGCTACAAGGGAATTAGGAGATTGAAGCATACGCCAGACTTGTTTTACCAATAGAGCTTTGTTAAAATTAACTAATTCCCTAAAACCCAACCCTCCTTCTGACTTATGTCGGCAAAGTCCTTTCCAATTTTTCCAATGAATCCCTCACGCAGTACCCTTAGACCACCAAAACCGAACAATAATACTTTCAACCTCATTGCAGATTGCAACGGGGAGCCTAAAAACGCTCATTGAGTAAGTAGGCATAGCTTAGCAAATTGCCTTAATCAAAACTTCCTTCCCAACTTTCGAGAGTAACCGACCTTCCCAACCAGTGATCTTCTTCCAGATGCGATCTTTAAGAGTGCGAAACAATAGTTTTTTTTTTCCAGCAACAGTAGGAAGTCCCAAATATTTTTCATGATAGGGGACAATAGGAACACCCAACATGGCTTGAATTTGGGCTTGTGTAGCCAGCAGTGTAGAAGGACTAAAACATAGAGTTGATTTCTCCAAATTAACCTATTGACCAGAAGCCTCCTCATAAATACGAAATATATGCTTAAGCTCAGTAACTTGACGGGGTTCAACATCACAAAACAGTAAACTATCATTTGCAAAAAACAAATTATTTAAAGAATGTGCCGAAGCCGCAATTGAAACTCCCTTGATTTTGGAATTTAACTCAGCTTGCAGTAGAAGAGTAGAAAATCCTTCATCCACAATAAGAAAAAGATAAGAGGAAATGGGATCCCCTTAGCGTAGACCTCTGGATGGGATGATCTTACCATAAGGGCGCCCCTGGAGTAACACTGAGTAAGAGGCTGTGGTAATACAACCCATAATCAAATTGACAAAGCGAGCAGGAAACTCCATAGTACGTATCATGCGATCAAGAAAGGGCCATTCAAACCGATCATAAGCTTTTGCCATGTCCAGTTTCAACACAAGCTTGCGTCTTCCTGCTTTTTTGCGCCTCTTTAAACAATGAATAGTTTCAAAATCTACCATCACATTGTTCAAAATCATACGGTCAGGAATAAAGGCACTATGGAATTCTGAAATCACATGGGGAATGCGAAGTTGATAAGATAATGTTTTCACCGTAATCGATGAATGAAATAAAATATGGGAGATTCACTATTATACCTAATATAGGGGCCCAAATTATAAAAATTTAAATTTTTAAAAATTTTTAAAAAAAAACCCCTATATGAAATGGACTTTAGAAACACACCCAAAGCTCATTTACAACATAACAAAAAGGCTTTTAACTTCTTTTAAATTACAAAACTGCCATCAATTTCTTAAAACTAACCAAACCCCAAAACCTCATAAAACTACCCAAAACACTCAATAGGGCATCAAAATAATTTAATAATCAAAATTAAATTCAATAGGGCCAGCTATTATTTTTCGGGTTATTTTTTGAGTTTGTTTATAGAAATTAAATGGTGTAGGGTTTGTCTATATTATTAGTCCTAAGAATGGGTATATGACTAAATATCTTTTCTTATTTTTTCAGTCTGAAGACTTATTCAATGATCAGATGTCCCCAAATTAAGATAAAATATGATGGGTTGTAAATAAAATAAATAAACAACGGGATCACAACTATTTTCTATTTCATTTTTCATATTCCGCAAGCAACAGGACACAATTGGTGGAGAAAAACTCGCATGAGGACCTTGGGGGTTTCTTACTCATAATCTCATTTTGATTTGTTAATGCGGATTTCAATCAAATCATCTCTCTACTCATTTTTACATATTAGCTTGAGTTAATGGTTATTGTTGGGTATTAAAAAAAAATGTCATTGTTTGGTCACAATTCTGATGTGAGTATGCTTTAAATGAATCAGGCCTACTCTTGGATGAGCTTGTGAATTATATGCTGGTTATGTGCTTGCTGAGGTCTAATGGTAGTGGCAAGCTGATGTGTTACTCTTGGTTGGAGAAGAAGCTGGGTGCCGGTGGTGGCCGAGGCCATTCGCCGGCCTTTCTTGTCAGTGGCTGCTGTCCCGTAGGGTCATCGAAAAGATACTTCTTTTCCTCCATCGAAAAGATACTTCTTTTCCTCCCTGATTTTTGACGCTCCAAACACAAATAAATGTGAAGCAACAATCAAAGAAGCAATTTAAGTACTCGCCGAGGCTGCATTCTGTATTCTAATTTCTGCAGAAAGGCAATACAAAAAACTAAAAAGAGGGGAGGACATAAGGCAAACCCTGAGACAAACATATAACACTTCGTATGTTCTTTATGCTTTTCTCCAAATACATCACTGAATGCAGTTTCTGTAAGATACTACAGGAAAAAATTTAACCCAAGTACCAGCATCAACATTATCTATGATTAAAAATCTATAATGTAGCAGAATTTATTAATCCAGCTCAAATCTAATAACTACGAATCTATGTTCACGATCTTATGAATCCAACTTCCATGTCTGCAGTTACTTCTGCATCACGACCTGTGGAAACAAAAGGAATAACATGAACCAAGTCACATATTAATTTTTTTGTTTTAGTTTTGTTTTGCTAAGAAGTCAAAATTAACTGGATGTGTGTGATATACTGCTAAACAAAGCCAACCGTCTAAAAAGGACTTAAAATATCTAAATAAAAGACAAGTAGTCCTTAAGACCCTTCTTGCAATTGCAATGGCCAAAAGATCAAGTATTAAAAATAAATAATAATAAAAAGATGAATTTTGTGAAATTTTTCCCACGAAAGTCAAACAAAATAAACTATTGCACCTCCAAGCTTCAGGTGATAATAGGCTTAATCAAACATTAGCTTATCAATGTCCAGACTTACTTGGTACTATTCTCTTCCATAAATATTTCCAGACTTATTCAAACTATTTAAATTTGACTCTGGCAAACCCGGGGATTGATCTCTTTAGGGTGTGTTTGACTTCTGTGTAGAGTTTCATTAAATTCTAGCTTTCTAACATGCTCTGAATACACACAGACGAGAGTTTTTCGCAACACACACATGCACATACAAAACACAAGAAAATTTCAGAATGAACAATCACCACAGTAACTAGAAGGCGATAAACTCTCAAGCCTATCATTTTTTACCACACAAATTATGCTAAAAAAAACAAATATCCGCATAGGAAAATGCATGTGTCCAACAAGTCCAATAATTTTAAGATCCTAACTTATATCTTTCTATTGTTTGCAATAAATTTAACAAATTGAGTGGATAAGATTAAATAAATACTGTTCATTTGCCAAGTGCAAAAATAAATACTATTCATTTTATCTCCCTTTTAAAGGAAGAAAATGCCCCATCTGAAAGGAAAATAAAATCCCACTATCTTTTTTCCCACAATCATTATGAGTTATAAGTTATAACTCACTTTTTCTCCAATTTGTCATCAGCATCTCTCACTGCCTGAACAAGATGGTGTATCCGGTATTGGAGTTTAGCATTTTCTGCAGCAAGCTTCTTGTTCTGCAAGTCACCGAAAAAACAACAAAGAATTTAGATCATTCATTACTTCCCAAATGAGACAAAAACAAGATACCAGGGGCATTGATGCAATACCTTTTCTTGTTCTAAAACCATCTCAGCACGTGCATCTTTTAGCTTTGACTGGATTTCATTGATCAATTCAGAATAATCCTCATTTGCCGAATCTGCAGGATGACCCTTCTTGGCTGCAACTGCGGCCTCAAGTCTTGCTAATCGGTCCTTTATAACAATGGTGCCAAGTTAGCAAGATTACAGGGGAAAACCAGTTTCAATCATCAAACAAAATCATATAAACTTGATGCATATGCTTTTGATCAGAAACAACTTATCCACAAAAATTATTAGAACTATATTGGAAGCAATAAAACAGAAAATCATTCCAAATATGAAAAGAATATCTATCATAAAAAAACATATGTCTAGTATCATTTGCACCCAACTCAATCAAACAGAAATCATCTATCAGCACATCATTAGTCCGTCAACGGAGAGGTTTACTTCTGGTTTCATCAAGTCTTCTGTCAGATCAGTTGGAGCAAAACCAATAAGAAAATGGCGGTATACAAACCCCCACCGTTTGGACGAAAAGTCAAAGTGAATAGAAATTTTTCCAAAGCTACGTATTTAGGGACAAGGTCTTGAAACCATCGACTCCAAACTATATATTTAGCTTTGAAAGCTTCACAACTATGACACAGAAAGTAGTTAAGTAGTATCAGAGAGTGTACCATCTGAAGGTGAAGGCTAGGCCTTTTTTGGTATTCATGAATTACAGTAATTGTTACCCTTCCGTTTTTTAACTCATTAAAAACAAAAATTATATACAGGAATTATGGAATTGTTATGCAGCACTTGTTACAATCGTGGACTTGTGGCATATTTTTACACGGAATTGGACATTTTCACTGATACTGAAGTCTTGTAAACAGAGCAGTATATTAATCTAAGAACTAAATGGGAGAAGTTGAAGACCTATCTTTATTCACCGACGACGAAGCTGAAATCATGGAAATCATATGCTTTATAAAAAGGAATATCAGATTGGTACTCATCAAATGCATAAGCCACTTGAAAGATTAAAAGCATTATTGTTTCCTTATTTCTGATGAGAAACAGAATTAGTGTTGAGTCATAGATTTTCCGTTCTTTAGGAACCAAAGAAACAAAAACAACCTCTAACACACTTATTTAGCGTACTGCATAATGGCTCTATGAAGTACAATTTCATTCTTGATAACGAAATCCACACCACAAAATGCAACATTTATATATTTTTTTTTCCCACAACCAGTAGAAACCAGCTCAGAAAGAAAAATTCTCAAACAAACTTATTGGGATAAAAGCCAATTATGAAACCAATCAAACCCGAATCACTAGCACTACCACCAATTACTGACACCATTGACCCCCCACCTTCACAATTCAGCCAAACCCCATATGTACACTGATAGGATTCGAACACACATGTATATATGCATGTACATTTTTGTCTTACAGTTGACAAGCAAAGAAAGCCTATTATGAATGACATCAAGGTTTTAAGCTATGAAAGCAGAAACTATATGTATAAGCAAGTAAAAACGTGGGTAACCTCGGCTTGAGAAGCTCTCTGGTAAAAGGGCTTCAAGTTCTCTTCGAGGACGGTTAGATTCTCAGACGCCATCTTTGGAGTTTGGTGCCCAAGACTTTCCAATAAGACGAAAAGTCCGGCAATGGGTATCCTCAGATTCTTCAGAATAGCTTCAGCTGAAAATTTTGACCAAAACGAAGGATTATACACGCGTATAAAATGGGGCCTACTCAACATTTTTGCTAGTTTAATACAAATTTAGGTTTTTATCTGGAATTGTCCCTAAACTTGTTACAAGTGTTCATTTCAGTCCTCACACTTCGAAATCAATCAATTTGGTGTTTAATAATCTTTTGGTTTTTTTCATTACATTTCATTAAAATCTTTGTTCACACGACCAACTTTAAAACGTAATATTCATAAAAATACAAACTATCCACTCGTGAGGCAAAATGTAGCTAATGTCTTTTACTCAATAAGATCATTTGCTCTCTTTGTAGAACTCAATGTAAAATTGTAAATAGAGATTAGATGACAACAATGATAAATTTGCCACATTAGATTGAAATAAAAACATGTAGTACATGAAATAGATTTGAAATGATTATATGCAACTAGTCATTTGAAATCCATTTGTTTTTTTTACCTCTTTTTCTTGTCAAATCTTGGTATACATGAATTGTACTAATTTATACACACAATTTTACCATACAATCTAAACCCATATGAAATCCCTCCATCCAAATGATGCCATTCTAAAGAATTTCAATAAGCCCATAATCATTCACAGTGATTTTCTAGGGTGTATCTTGTAAAACATTTCCAATTCATTTGTGAAATATGTGAATTTTAAATAAAAATTAAAGAAATTTTCTATTTAAACCTCACACTTCTCTTAGTTCACCTCAATACTTAAATCATTAAGCTGTAAGTTTTATTATTGTGTAAAAAGACAAAAAAGGTCATCCAACTTAATAATTAACCCTAGTACATCTATACACACACCCCACACACCCCACCACTCTTCATATTAAGTTTTAGAAAAATACAAACTCCTCTACATCCTATTGCCAGATTATTATCCCCTACCTTCCCCAACCACAAGCTCCTTCCAACTTCCTATTTACAAACTCTCTCTCTCTCTCTCTCTCTCTCTCTCTCTCTCTCTCTCTCAAGTTCTCAACTCAACAATACCCAAGTGTTGGAATTCCAGTTACAGTTCTTGGAGAGAGGTAAAGTTGTTATCGTTCTCTAGAAAGTATTAAATTTCAAGTTTGGGGTTCCATTTGTTTGTATTTTTTTCCACTGGGAACAAAGAAAATTGTGGGGTTTAAATAGAAAATCTTTTTTATTTCTTATTTTCTCAGTTTCGGATGTATTTAAGGGTAGTTTGGGAAGATAGTGGGGTTTTTTTAGAAATTGTGAAAATTTAAATTAAAAGATGGGGTGAACTTACAACATGAGGTGAACTAAGAGAAGTATGGGGTTTAAATAGAAAATCTCAAATTAAATATGCTTATAACAAAATTGATCTCAACCTATGAAGCACAGACACGAATATGAATACAATGATACGATATGACACGACATTGGGTTATGGCAAATTTTCAAAAACTATAATACGATACGTCATGTTTACAGTATTCAAAAATATATATTAAAATATAATAATAACAATATATATAATTTAAAACATATTTTAAATAACATAAAAATTTAAATTCATCAACCAAATTCAAATTTAAAATCTAGAAAAATGAAAAACACAAGTCTCAATCAACTTCAATGTTTGTAATTTCAAGCATCCCAACACTTTCTTCACTCATGCTAACAAATCCATCTCCTCCAACATCCCTCATTTGAGTAACACCTTCTTTGTAGCTTGGCCTCTTCCTTGATAAAAGACGAAGATTATTATGCACAAATACCAAATCTTCAGCTCTTTCGAGTGCTAACTTTTTTCTTCTTAAAAAGTGAATGAAACTATATGTACTCCAATTTCTTTCACAACATGAGGAGGAACAAGGTTGTCTAAGTAGCTTCAAAGCTATGGATTGGAGAGTTGGTGTGGAAGCTCCATGGACAATCCACCACACCATTGGTTCCATGTGAAACCTATCATTCATAGCATCAATAACTCTAAAGTCATCCAAGCACATTGAAAAAGAGGCATATCTCTTCTAGCCCGCTCATCCGAACAGTATTTCTCAAGACACTTTTTCTTTCCTTTGTAATCTCGGCGTCTTGGTGTGGAGAAACACGATTAGGATCTTCTTGCACCCATTCTAGACTATAAAACCTAAAAGTAAAGAATGATATCATTTTATAAAATTATAATCACAATATTAAAAGTAAATTTTAAATACTTTAAAAGGAAAGAAGAACATAATACTTACCTAGGATTTAAAGAAATGTGTCAAACAATGCCTAGTAGATGAGGGTGTCATCTACATGTTTTATGCTTCTAAATAGAACGTGAGAAGGTTGAGTTGAGATACCAAGTGATGTACAAAAGTAAGAAGCTTGTAATTCTTTGCTATTTAAGAGAGAGAAATAGAAGGTTGGGAACTTTGCTTGCATATTATGTGTGAGTTTCCTGTGTAGGCAAGTCTTGCTTGGGTGTGTTGGCATTCACTTGTTCCGCTATGTGAAATCTAAAGCCTTGCGAGTGGGAGGTACTAGAAGGCTGACCTAGGAGGAGTCTAAGTGTTGAGCAAGGGTCAAAAAATTAAAGGCGTTTTTCACCCCTGGGCGAAGATTCTTGTTTCAATTCTCATCCTATACAAAGATTCTTGTTTCAATTCTCATCCTATACTTTGGCCAAAGATTCAACAAATCATATCTCTAGAGTATTCTCTCTTCTTACTAAGAGTAGAGATTCCTTGTTGTACATTCACCTGCCTCTGTATATCCTGAAGAACATCTTTAAGTCATATTGTTTTGACACGACTGTATAGTGTTCTAAAAAACAAACAACTCATACACAAGACAATTGTGATGTCTCAAGTCTGAGGACCAATTTGCATTATTGCAACTTAGAATTACTTGTTTGACACTTGTGAGTAAGACTTCCATACAAGAATTCTTAGTTTGACGTGTTCAGTGAACTCCATCTTTATAGAGCACCTACACACTTGTCTTAGTGTCTCCACACGAATGACTTTAGACTAGTCATCCTCCCAATTGAGCAGACATAGTGTGTACCAGTCTTTATAGGTCACCTTTGTCCAATTGGTGATCCTATGACCAGGAACATTTTAGGATACGATATACATATGATGGAAAGGTCTCGTGAATCTAACTTCTTTAGACTGCTTTCCATCTATATCCTTATCCATAGACTTGTTACTTTGTAGTTTGTATAAGTTTCCTAAAGTAACATTCATGCTCTATTGATTATAGTTCTTTAATATTATATCGTTAGATTTTCCAATTTTCTATTGGCTTCTAAGGCATATATCTAACAGGTTGGCCCTATTGGCAGGGCCAAAATGGGCTTAATATGTTTTTTCTCTTCTTTTTTTGTTCCTTTCTTCTCTTCTCTTCTTTTTCTATGTTTTTACGTATCTCCTGTTTTCCTATATTTATGTTCCCCATTTTTTCTATGTTCATAGTTGCCTTAGGAAAAAATAATAAAACAATCTAACATTAAATTTAAAATTACAACCCAATAACAAAAAAATACATAATAAAGAAAATTAAATTGAAACCAAATTTAAATTACATCTCCTTTTTTTTTTTTTGCATCTTAGAAGCGATGAAACCAAGTGTAAAGTGTTCTCTCAAAAATCATAAAAGACTTCGTTTGTTGTTGCTAATAGCCAGAATATTTTTCCAACAAGTGATGTGAATGCCACAATAAATTTTAAGAAAGATGTGAATCCAATTCAAAAGATGAGAGACCTAAGAAATTCACATAAATAAATAAAAAAAACCGATCTCATGTCTGTCTTTCGCCTTTCTGATACCAAGTACAGAGATCTATTATTAAACAAGCATCCAAGTACAAGAATCAATAATACTTTATATAGGCACAAGAATAAATAATATAAAGTACAAAGAGTTAATGATTCAAAAAGACGAAAACACACTCATATTTCTTCTTCCCAATGGCAAGAATTGACATATAACTGCTTGTCGGAGATGTCATGGTGTTTCTCTTCGCCGTGAAGTCATCAACGTCATCGTCTTCGTAGCAGTCAACACAACATAGCTCTCTTTGAGCGCAAGAGAGAGATGAGAGAAACAAAGCTCTCTCTTACATGCATATAGCATTTAGGGAGAGAGACGGGTGAGAGAAAGGGGCAGCTAGTTTAGGTTTAGAGATGATAAGGGATACCTGTAATAGATACTTTTATATGGAGAGGTATTGAGCTAAAAAAAATTTGAAAGCATAAGAGAAATAGCAGCTATTCTACATATTGGGCTCTAAAAAATCCTATATATATGGGCATGTGGGTCGGGCTGGGCCTTTTTGGGCTTAAACGGGCTAGGTTTATAGGTCAGGTTGGGCTTTAAACCCTTTAGCCCAAGCCTAAGCTCAACCTACTAACTAACAGACCGGGTCAGACTTTTTCTTGAAGGTCGGGCTGGGCTTTTTCTCTATAGGCCCGGCAAGCCCCTATTGACTCAGAAACCCATGGGCCAAATGATGACCCCTAACCACATCAAAGAAGTTGCTTTGTTCATGTAGTTGCTTGTATTCTTTCCTATAGATAGCTACCTTCACCTTCTCTATCATGGTATCCCACCACTTATAAACCAAGTGAAGAGAAGGGGTTTATCTATGTCAGTCATCCTAATAATACAATATATAGAAGCTGTAAAGGAAAGTATATAATCAATCCCATCCCAAAAGTATTCATCCAATATCTTTTCCTTCACTACTCTTGCTTTGCCAACATGATCCTCTTTATATAAAGACAAGTTTGGACTAATCACCATTTGTTCTAGACCTTCCTTTACCTCCTTAAATCTTCTAATCATCACAAGTGTAGAAGCAAACCTTGTTTCAACAATGAAGAGCATCTTAAATCAATAGTAGTCCTTATACATAGTCAATCTCATATTATGGTTCACAATAAAAAAAAATTATGAACCAAACATCATCAACAACGCATGAAATACAACTACATTTACCATACCAATTATCATTTTGTTTTGGTGAGCATATGCTCTTCAAAGCAAGATTGAGAGTGTGAACCACACATCGGGTCCAAAAGATATTGGGATATCTAGCCTCAACAAGTAATCCAACAGCTCTACAAACTGGCACATTGTCAGTGATTACTTGAACCACATTTTGATAACCAATTTCCTTAATGGAATCATTAAGGAAGTTGGCAATACAATGTTTTTCCTTGTACTCTCTTTCACAATTAATTCCCATCAAGAACATAGACCCGTTTTCACAAGTTGCCATAATTTTAATAAATGGTTTTCTTTGAAAACCTGTCCACCATCACTACACATACTTACACCTTTAGTGCTCCATGTACTCTTGATTGTTAGTAAACATTGCCCAATGTGGCTCTTCTATGATTGCAAAAGAGTAGTTCTTAGTGCATTGTAACCTGGTGGAACATATCCTGGAAGCATAGAAGCACGAAGATAAGAGTTTCAATAGTGTGGATTCCTTGTAAGGTGGAAGGACAATTCACTTGTATAAAACATCCGTGCAACTTCAACATCACATTGTTTTCTACTCTCTTTTTGAAAAGCTCTATCAAGAGGCCATTCATTCACTTTCTCTTCTTTTGCGCAACATTAGACACAGAAGAACAAAGCAAAGAACTAGTATTGGGCAAAGACACTTGTTTTAAAGCTGCACTTTTCAACATGTATTCATATTCTCTCACAAGTTTTTTTCATTTCAGCATAAACTTCATCAATAACCTTTTGCAAGCTGCAATCCCATTTCCCAACATTTTCAACAAATGAAACTTGACTATGGAGTAGGAGCGTTTGTAAGTATTATGACAATAATTACATTCAAACATAGTATTTCCTCCTCATTTTCCTAGTTCTTCAGGCCTTTTAACATACTTCCACAATGGAGTATGATTATCTACCTTGATTTCAGTATTCTCAGTAGGATTAACATGAGTACTTGCATTATTATTCGGATGACTCATGTTCTTAAACATAAAGAAACTTCAACATATTGAATACAATATTATTAAATTGCAGAAACATGACTTTTTTAAACAGATGTGTTCTTCACATGAACTACTAAGGAGTAGTTTCGTTAACTTGACGTTATTTTGCAAGTCCTTATGTAATTGTATATTGATTATAATATTATTACTTTTGCTTTTGTGGAAAGTGGAAACAAAAGCAGGAGCATTCATGTGAACTAGTGAGGAGTATTTAAACAAAAAGAAAGTGGAAACAAAAAGGATAAGACTAGACCAAATTTAGAGAAGTGGGAGAATAGAGAATAGAGAACATACCCAATAAAAGAAGAAAAACCAGAAAAAGATTCATGCATGTCTCTCCTAGGGCCACCCCAAATTAATTCAATTAAGAACCAAAATATATGAGATATTGATTTGAGGTATGGAGAAAGAAGAAGAATTGATGAGATGACACTAGGCTTCTTTATATAGAAGCAGAATATACATAAAAAAGAAGAAATGCTGCTGGAAACTTTTGGTTTCAAAAAAGGTAAGGACGACAACCTCTGTCGTGTTCTTCACGACGACAACCTCCAACGTATCTGATACAGGATATGAGCCTCAACCATCATATCCATGCTTCATAGACCAAATACAACCACAAATTAATCAAAAACCAACAATAAAAATGAAGGAAATTGGAGAGAAACAAAAAGAGATAGTTCAAATACATTCATATAACAAGTTCAAATATTTTTCTATTATGAGGGAAAAGCCATAAAAACCAACAACAATTAGAAAGATAAAAATGAATAAAATAGAAAGACATTAAAACCCTAGATATTAAAGAGAAAGGAGAAGAGCGAAATTGAGAAGAAATAAACATATTATTATGCTCAGTGTCTTAAAAATCGATATTATTGCCGAAATATCGGCGATAATATCGTTTTTTTTTGCAAGCCGATATTCTGGGAACAACCCAAGTATATTTCGTCCAAATATTGAAATTATCGCCGAAAATATCGCCGACATATCGCTATCGATATTGTCGTGCAAATTCGAACTGAAATGGTAGCTCCAATTGGCTGTAACAGAAGGCTCTGTTGCTGCAACACCAACATTGAGAGCCACAAAATCGATCAGAATCGAATTCGATTAAGAAATTGAAGATCAGCGTGAATTGAATGAGAGAGTGCACGAGTGAGATAGAGAGTGTACGGACCGAATGTCTTGGATAGAAGAAGACTGGGAGAGGAGCAAGTCGAGGACTCGGATGGCCTTGGACCAGTTGCGTGAGCTGCAGAGCTTGGCGAGCTCCGCTCTGGGAAGGTGCGGTCTGTGTTCGTGTTTGTTCCTTTCTTTGCTTCAACGGCTCTAGCAAGAGGAAAGCGGTGGGGATTAAAGAGGGATGGGGGTAAAATGGGAATAGGGAAAAAAAGGTAAAGTTGAAAACTGAGAAGGGGCCAGCGAGGAGAGGAATGGCTGTGAGTCACTGGATGTCTTGTATGTGTTCATACGTGCGGGTCACACGTGTTCCACGATTTGACATGATTGGTTGGTTGAGCTTTAGTACTTTATTTGACATGCCTCTGTGATCACCTTCATAATTAAGTCAAGCAACATGCTTGTGGGACATGCTTAAGCTATCTGAAGCATGTGCATCACCCAGTACATGTATGTACGTCTCTGTGTTGCATTATTAAATCACTCACTAATTAAATACTATTAGAAAAGAAATTTAATTAGAAAAAAGAAAAAAGAAGATCGGCTTTTTTGTTGTTTGGTCGGAGCATCTTGGAATGTAAGTAGTTAATGCAAACTAATATTTATTATATAGGATAAATTTCTATATTAAAAAAGACACCAAAGGGATTCGAACCCCTCCCATTTTACTCCTTCAACACCTTAACCACCATGTCACTTATGTTTTTTGTGAAAATATGCTAAAATATTTATATATATACATGGTTTTGTTTTAAATTCTTTTTTAAAATATTTATATATATACATGGTTTTATATATATAATATTTTTTCATTAATTACTACATATTTTCTACATTCACAGTGTTTGCCAGCTCGCTATATAATCAACTTAAATAAGTTAAATCCATCATGCAATGCATTTCCTTCCAATTTTTTTTATGATAAACTAATAGATAATTGACTAAATAAACATCCTGCAAAGTTTCAATAAAAATTTCTAAGTTTTTCTTACAATTTCCGTGGTTTTTATTCAATTTTTATCGATATCGATAATATCCCGATATTTCCATCGAAATTTCCGTGTTTTTGGCCTACCAATATTTCTGATATCACCGATATTTTAGACCTTGATTATGCTTACATGAATCTAATGGCTTCCAAAGAGTGCCTCAATTGAAGAAAGTAGGCTTAATTACACCAATGCCCCTTGAAACTTCGGGCAAATCTCACTTTGCCCCCTTCCCAAAAAAAAAAAACTCAAAATGGTCCACTTTAATCCCTTGACCGAGATTTGGTGACTCACTTTGCCCTCTGCCGTCAACTCTATCCAAAAGTCTGTTAACTTTGATGACGTGACATGGGTGTTTTCATAATTTCGTTCACATGGATCATTATCCACCAATTGCGTGGGTGATGTGGCAAGTAGAGCCCACCTCCACATAAATAACAAACAAATAATGAAAAATTATTTATATTTTAAATTAATTAAAAATTATAATAAAATAAAATAGCATTAGGAAAAAAACATCAGCCACCATCTTCAACCTGCACCAACCCCACCCACCCCTAGTCTCTCTCTCTCTCTCTCTCTTGAACCTCCACCATCGCCACCACAACATGCCAGTCAAAAGAACCCACCCACTTTCAGAGAGAAAAAATAAAAATTAATTTCTAAACTTATTTTAAAACCTAAACTTCGAGTACATGTTCAGATATGCATTAACTTCATTCAATTCAAGCTATGCGCCACTGGTTTTACTTCCTGGACTGAACCCATTTCCCTAAAATGTCAAACTCTTACCCGAAAACCTGACCTTGTCTGGGTCCATGGCCTTCAGCTTTGGATTCCGCCCCAAGTTATCTGGCGAGACCAATGGCAGTGATTCGTCTCATATATCATTACCGTTGCCCCGACCCTGAGAGCTTGAAGCCAGATTGATCTCGAAGCAGGACGGGCCCGGCCTCAACCAGCTCTGAATGGCGTGCTCGAGCACAAGGTGGCTGCACCGAAATGGTGAAAAGAGGATTGAGTCATGATTAATTAGTTGAAGTGAGTGAGAAGGACAATATATATATATATATATATATATATAGAGAGAGAGAGAGAGAGAGAGAGAGAGAGAGAGAGTAGGCAGCACAAGGTCGACGAGTTGGGGCTCAGAGAATTGGGGACGATATTAGGCTGGGGTGGGCTGAGAGATTACAGGTCGCTGGGGAGGGAGGGTGGGGATGATTTTTTTTTTTTTTTCCTATTGTTATTTTATTTTATTATAATTTTTAATTAATTTACAATATAAAGAATTTTTCTGCTTTATTTAATTATTAATTATTAAAATATTTAATTATGTTTTTTTTATACGGAGGTGGGCTCCACTTGCCACATCACCCACTCAATTGGTAGATAATGATCCATGTGTACAAAATTACAAAACACTCATGCCACATCATCAAAGTTAACATACTTTTGGATGGAGTTGACGGCATGAGGTAAAGTGGGTTACCAAACATCGGTCAAAGGATGAAAGTGGGCCATTTTGAATTTGAGGGGGCAAAGTGGAATTTGACCGAAGTTTCAAGGGGCATTTGTATAATTAAGCCAAGAAAGTATGGAAGAGATGGAGGAGAGAAACTGAGCTCTGCACCGAAGAGAAAACGAGGAAGAGAGAGACGTGAATATACTTTGGGGCAATTGATGTAAATTCCAAAGTTAATAAAGGGTATTTTCGATAATATGAAAAATTCATTCATTAAACATCAGCGCAGCGCCTCCCCAAAACTTAAGCCTCTCTCGTCTCTTCTCTTACCCTGGGGTTTAGGGTTTTTCAGCTTTAGTCTCTGATTGAGGAGAAGGGGAAGAGTGAGAAGAGAAAGAGAAGAGAGGAGTTTGCAGCCGCTGCACCAGAAAACCAGAGGTATGCCTTCAATTTCTTCCCGCCTGCTTCTATCCATTTTCTGCTTCTCTCCTCTGGCTAGGCTTATGCTTTTTCTTCTTTTTTTCAAAACTTTGCTTCTTGTTGTACGGTGAAGTTTTTGTATATGTATATAGATATGAAAATGAGTAAATGTAATTTTGGGAAGGTTAAAAAGAAGTGGTTTTGAAGATCAGCACGCCCCAATTTTGAATCCCGGCTCTATTATTTGCACAACAATTTAGTTTAATTACGAGTGTTTCGCATTTTTTTGGGTTTAGATTGTGATCATTGATTCTAATGCCAAATTGAAAAGTTTTCAATAGAACCTACAATTTGACATAAGGAATTACCCTGTTTCTTTTTCCTACTACTGAACTTTGTTTTCAAGTATATAAAAGAGTTAGCTTTTTGTGATTATAGGATATGTCTGATAGCGAAGGATATGACTCTGATGATTATCCATCAATCAGAGGCTCAGACTCAGAAGATGAAGAGAGTGGTTCCTCTGGAAATGAGGTTAGTGGAAATATGAAGAAAAAAAAAAGGTTTAAAGATGTAAAGATATGGCTTATTTTTCGATGCCATTTGAGCTGTTGTTTTGATTTCAAATATTATAAAGCTACACTATAGGTAAGATTAATTTCCATGATTTGGTAGAACAATGAAGCCAGTTTGATTCAAGAAGTTTGTTGTTTTGACTGTGTGTTAATATTTTTAACTATAACCATGGCAGGACGTTCTCAACACAAGCAACAATGATCACTTGGCCAATGATCATGGTAAAGATGACGAAAGTGATAGTTCTGAACTTCATGAAGGAGTTGAGGAGAGTGATTCATCTGAAGATGAGGTCTGTTGTTTTATTCTTGTCATAAGCAAATTAAATGTGATTTTATATGATATAGTTACCTGAATGCACTCAAGTGACTTCTCTCTCCTTTTTTCTGTTTTTAATAGGTGGTTCCTCGAAATACAGTTGGTGATGTCCCCTTGGAGTGGTATCGGGATGAGAAACATATTGGTTATGACATTACAGGGAAGAAGATAAAGAAGAAGGAAAAAGAAGATAAATTGCAATCCTTTCTTGCTAGTGCTGATGATTCAAAGAACTGGTGTGCTTTTATTTCTAATATGCTGATAGCATTCAGTTAAAGGATGTTAAATATCTACAATTTTCAAGTGTATATTGTTTACTCTGGTTTTGTTACTTTTCAGGCGCAAAATTTATGATGAATATAACGATGAGGATGTAGAACTCACGAAAGAAGATATCAAATCTATAAGTAGATTGCTCGAAGGAAAGGCTCCGCATCGTGACTTTGATCCTTATGCGGTCTGTAGATAAAACTCATCCAATTCTAATTAATATGATATTCTCATTGTTTAAATAGTAATATTCATATGACTGCAGTACATGGCTATTTATAGGAACTTTCTTACAAATGAATTCCTCATTTTAAGTTGAAGTAAAATTCTCCATGTTTGAAGTGCAGCCATATGTTGATTGGTTTAAATGGGATGACTCCAAGCATCCACTGTCAAATGCACCAGAACCCAAGAGACGATTCATTCCTTCAAAATCTGAAAGTAAACTGGTAAGGGATTTTTAATGTATTGCTCCTGTTGGGTGTTTTCTTTCCTTTTTCTTTCTTCTGTAGTTTTATTTTCTTTTCAACTCAGCTGTTGAGTTAAACAAATGTACTAGAGTTTGTTTGATTGGAAAACTTATTTTTATTATTATTTTAATTTAACATGGTTTCCTGTCCGTCTTCTGCACTTCTTCTGATGAATCTACAGGTTAATAAGATCAAGTTGGCCATTCGTAAGGGTTTAATTAAGCCTAAAAAGTCCAAAGAGGAGGAAGAAGAAGAAGAAAGGGTTTATCCCTTGTGGGGAGATGACTCTAATTCAATGGGAAAGAACGATCATCTATCTTACATTCCTGCACCAAAACCAAAATTGCCTGGTATTAATTTTCATCCATATTCTGAGGATTGTGAAAAGTCAGATATAGAGCAATTCTTTTTTGCTGGCATGAAGTAACTTGAGACTTGATGGAAAGCTTAAAATTATTTTTTGCATTTAGGTCATGAGGAGTCCTTCAATCCTTCTTTAGAATACATCCCAACACAAGAAGAGATCAATTCTTATCAGTTAATGTATGAGGAAGACCGTCCTAAATTTATACCTAAAAGGTAATATTCAATGTGACTTGAAATTTGGACTAATTGTAATTTGCTACTCTTTCTGATATTTCAGCATCTAATAAGCACACTATTATCATATTTGGTAGGTTTACATCTATGAGAAGCATCCCTGCATATGAGAATGCTGTTAAGGAATGCTTTGAAAGATGTTTGGATCTATATTTGTGCCCCAGAGTCCGGAAAAAAACGCGTAAGTGAATAATCCTGATTGAGGAAAAGATTCCGTAGTGATTATTTGTTCAGGTTTTGATTGTTTTGCAAGATGTTTCAATTTGTACAAATCTACTTATAGTCATATGAGGACAAGGATCAAATTATTCAAAGTACATCCTTTTATGTTCCAGCTTAATATCGATCCTGAGTCTCTGAAGCCCAAGCTACCAAACCGAAATGATCTCAAGCCTTACCCTGTATCATGTTATCTTGAGTATAGAGGTCACGGAGATGCAGTTACATCAATTTCTGTAGAAGCTTCAGGGCAGTGGATTGCATCAGGTGTGGATGACATTCTTAATTCTTTGCTGCATTCAGTAACATAATTGAAATCGGATGTAGGTCTCATCATCTGTTCTTCTTACAGGTTCATTGGATGGAACTGTGCGTATTTGGGAGGTTGAAACTGGTAGATGTCTAAAACACTGGAAGATTGGTGAAGCCGTCAAATATGTATCTTGGAATCCTAATCCCAAGCATTCTATATTGGCTGTCTCTGCGTAAGGCTGCATTTATTTTTGGGTTTTTTTTTCATTTACATTTGTTTCACTGGGGATCTTGCTACCTAACTGTAAATTAACCGTTGGTAAATTTTAGGGGACAAGACGTACTTCTTTTGAACACTGGTCGTGGGAATGAAGAAGTACAGAAAAGTACTAAAGAACTTCTCTCTGTTGAGATGCCTATGCCAGATGACTCTGGTCAGTGTGAGATCGTGATAGCTTTCAGTATCATATCAAATGAATGGTTTCTAACCTTTGCAAAATATGTTCTGCTTACATAGGCAAAACAGCATCCAGTGTAAGCTGGCTTCAAGATGAGGAACTCGAGGGAATCAGGTTAAGGCACTCCAAGGTAAATTGGCCTTTTCCTTTACCAATTTATTTGTGGTTGTGCAAGTTTATAAGTTTCTTAAGCTGAAGTAAAGATTAGAAGGTTGGTCTTTCTACAAAAATTTCTAACTGCTTTCTTTGTTGGGCTCCTGCAGACCGTGACTTCAGTAGAATGGCATCGTAAAGGAGACTACCTTTCGACAGTGATGCCAGCGGATATCCTTTTTGCACATGTTTACACATATTTTTATATTATATGCTACTTTAAGCACGACACAGATGGGTTTAGGTATGTGTTTTTATTTCTTAGACATGTATGGGAAATGAGGTTTATATTTGTTGTTTGTACATGAGTTATTATTAAATTTCTGATAACAAAACAAAGTTATATCAAATTAGTCATCTCCTCGGATTTTCTTGACTTTGGCTTTACGTGAATCAAGAGCTATTTTTATACACAAGCTCTCTAAGAAGTTTACCCAGACGCTTTCATTCAAGTTGCAAGGGCCTGCAGTTACTTCAGTTTTTCATCCTACACGTTCCTTCTTCTTCATTTCAACAAAGAAGATTATTCGTGTTTACGATCTGGTGAAGGAGGGAAAGCTTGTCAAAAAACTTGAGACTGGACTACGTGAAATCTCCTCTATTGCAGTTCATCCTTCTGGTAGTTTTTTAAATTTTATTTATTTATTTTTTATTAATTAAATTTTGCTAACTATATTCAACTGAATGGATTGAGTCCATTCTTTGTTCTATTCTTCGTAACAGTTGTGTGTGAACTGTACTCTGATTTATCTGGGTTGTACTGTTAATGCAGGTGATCATATAATTGTGGGGAGCGGAGAAGGAAAACTATGTTGGTTCGACATGGACCTTTCATCTAAACCCTACAAAACTCTCAAGTATGTCACACATTTATTTTTCAAATAATTATGCAAAATAAATAAATGAATTGTAGGGTCTTTTCTTTTGGTTGTTTGGAGAGGGGGTTAATACTTTCTTGCAAGACACTGGTTTACTTTCAATTTTACAATCTCTGAAATGGATAATGCGTAGATTTCTGGAGATGTTATCTAATAGATACACAAACATCAAACCAAATATGCATACACATCAAATTCTATTTGCCTGATTTTTGCTCATATATTGTCTTTCTTCTGACATTTTGAACATTTATCAGGTTGCATCAGAAGGACATCAACAATGTGTCTTTCCATCGCTCATACCCACTGTTTGCAACATGCTCAGATGATTGCACTGCATATGTTTTCCATGGCATGGTTTATTCAGATCTTAACCAGAACCCTCTTATTGTTCCATTGGAAATACTCCGAGGTCATTCGAGCACAAATGGGAGAGGTGCGCCTTATAGCTTTTCTTTTGTTTGTATTCTGTTGGGTATTTTAACAAGATGAAAGAAATGCTGCCAGTGATTGGGTAAAAAGGTTTACTGAATGCTGGGCAGTATATTAAACATACTTTCACCAGCGTGAATGTTTTTTAACGTATGATATGTTCAAGGTCCCTTCTCTAGAATTCGGATTTGATAATATGCAATTAGGAATTGGCGAATAGAACATGCAGAGTTGCAGGCCAAATTTATAGTCAACTCAGTTTCTGGGTGTAATTCAAACTAAAAATAAAACCTAAATCTTTTATTGACTGGTTGTATGCAGGTGTAATGGACTGTAAATTCCATCCAAGGCAGCCATGGTTGTTCACTGCAGGTGCAGACTCAGTAGTTAGACTGTATTGCCATTGAGAGGAAAAGAAAGCAAACCGCCTTTACCGGATCATACTGCAAGCTATGGATATCACTAGTCAGGCCTGAATTTTCTGTGCTCTAAATTGTTGCATGTATCATGTGTTTACTGAAATGGTCCGGTCATAATTTTGACAGTATACAACTATTTCATTTCTGTTAACCTCTCTATTTAATCCATATTCTATTCTTATTTTATTGAGCAGAACGTGTTTAGGGTAATGGTGGTTTCTTTTGGGTCAGTCTTTCTTTAGGGCAGACATTTGTTTTATCTATCAAGCACTGGCTCTTTGCTGGACAAGGACGGTAAATTTTATTTTTCAAGTTTGCAATGATTTTACCTTGAATTCAGAACATTAACGAAAATTAATGTAACTAAACGCAACTGATTGTAAGCCCAAGTGTCCGTATATGTCTGCTACACTTCCCAACCCAGATCCTATGGTTGATGTGCGGTTTTAAAATGTAGCAATATAACAAGGGAAATGCGATGGAGATCACATTTATAGACCATCTTATGTACGACCTCTAAATAGAGGTGAGATCCATTGTATTGGTGGGACTCCTATCGCTATTAGAGAAGTGGTACATAAGGGGTGAAGACTCATGGTTGTATACAATCAGTTAATTTTCTCCAAAGTTTGGAAGATAATCTACTAGGTGTATAGTTTCGTGGTTTTTTAATCCCTCCTCTCTTATGCCCTTTTTGTTCTTTGCTTTCTCAATTATCACATACCTTGAAAAGACACTAGGAGGGTTAGAAGAATTGATATGGCTCAATCTGCTAATCGTGCCCTCCCTTACTGCTGCGTATCTTTTCTGCTAGAAAGGATTTGGGTAGCATGGGGGCCAGAATGACGTTGCTCTTCTACTTGAACAGACCCTCTAATTCCACTGTATTCGCCTGCCAAATTTTATCATTCTTCAAATCAAGTAATTTTTCGGTGCGACGGGTGAACCCAAAACCTGGGCCTAAACACCAAAACCACCTCCTAGTTCCTGTGCCCTGGCATTCCCTCTTGAAAAATGACTTGTATATTTCTTGGATTTCCCATACAAGATCGAAGTAGACTACTCTATCAGCGTTGAGGGATCTTCCGCCACACATGACCGAAGTATGTCTTTGAGAAGGGCTCAACAATCAAAATCAAGACCTAGAGTCCTTTGCTTGGGCCTATTGGGATTTCATGGAAGTTATTTTCAATGGATTTGGACAGAGGTTTTGATCAACTTGGTGATATATCATGTTGCTATTGACGAGAAAAAGAAGAAGAAAGCTTTTACATTCTTCCAGTTCCAAGGGCTTGAGCTAATTCACTGTATATGTATTGTTACTTAAAGCACATGAACTATTTTAGGCAGCAGTGCACACAGAAGAAAAAGAGGTGAAAAGGAAGTTTTTCTGTTTCCATGGCAGGTCAATACAAATACGAGATACATCGGTTTTTGCATCTTATAATATAACGCACAATACAATGTAAATCCAGCTCCCTATACAACCGTCTTGGCAATTGCAACTTCTTAAACTCAACTGTTATGAAAATCACTTGGGCTGAAGGCAACTTCACAGCGGAAAAGCAAGGGTAGAGAAGTTTCGGTTCGCTGCACCTTATAGAGAAGTTTTCGGGTTTGCCATTGCGTTAGTGTGCTACATGCAAATCAACCAGAGCCACCAAACAGATTGCAGATTGCAGATTGCAGATTACAACGACTTGCTCCTCTTCAGTCCATTACTCAACTATCATATATATTATATATTTATCAAATTAAACATGTGTCGAAAACTAATGCGCTTGTTTTCACCAAGCAAGTCCAATAATACCATGCTTCCACAAGGTTATATTGCCACTTTATCTTGCAATGGAAAACTAGTCAAAGGCTGCCCAAGAAGTGAGGGCCTATAGAAGACATGGCTCTGTGCAATCTCAATGCGTTCCCTGGGATCATTCAAGTTTTCATCCCTCAACGCTTGAAGAATAGCTTGTGATGATTGCTCCCTGGAGATCAAGCAATACACATGGTTGAATTGATATACTTGTAAATTAACAAAAAAGACACAATCTAGCCTTAATTTGCAGATGCATAGGCACAAAATTTAAGAATAGAAGGGGAGGAGGAACACAAAACTTTGTGGCAGGTCAAGACAATTGCCAAACAAGATTTAGGTTATACCAAGTAATGCAGGGTGATCTTTCGGATCACACAAACGCCTCTTAGTATAATTTATCATGGTGAATATTTTTTATCCCTTATGTATGACAAAATAAAAGCCTTCAGGTAAGAAAATGGATTACAAGTTGGCCGGAAATTACCTTGTTATCAATATTTTATATAGCGTCTTCAAGATGGGGCAGAGCTCCACAGGAGCAACTGGCTTGTTTTCTTCAGGATGCAATACATTTAGGCTCGACTGACTGAGAAGTTCATAAAATGCTTTGACTGCAGAGACACCCTAGAAGCAGAGAGGCTCAGGGGTTATTGATCAATGAGAAATGAAATTATTGATAACTTATAAATGAATAAAAACACATTTCTTTTCCATCTGCATGAGTCATTTCCAGCATTGAGTGAGAACTATCTATCTTCACTAAAGCAGTATAAATTGTATCATTGTTTTTGCTAATAATTAGGCAGTGTGGACGAACATAAAAAGTTTCTACATCTTAAAGATTTATTCACAGATCCAAATAAACCAATATAAGTATCATGATTTTGAGCATTTGTTCCTACTTCAGGCTGGTTCTAAACGCACCCTAACTAGTACCATCGCTTTCTAAATGTGGCGAATGCCTTAATAGCTTAAAATGAATGCATCTTACAGAGGTTTTAGAAGGGAAGAGTAATTCACAATCAGTACCTGAATCATTCCTTTTCCACTGATATTCTCACCCATATCCCGATTTAGTTCCCCTTTGGCTAGCATTTGCCCGTACCATGCATTACGGCCTTTCAACAAGGTTACGTATGTGTCAGCCAGCAAAGGCCCAGCAAGTTTCTCAGGCTCTTCCGCCAACAAATGAGTAATAAATATCATCTCTGAGGTACAATGTGCAAAATATACAGATTTGCTGGTAGCACTCTCCTTTGTGAGGGCTGCTACCATCCCTGAGATAATCGAAATGAAAAACAGAGGTAAGTTGCAAACCAGAAGAATTCATTTATAATATGCTATGATATTCCAATCCAATATTATAGCATATAACTTTAGATTTTATTGATTTATCACTATTCCCAGAAGCTTCTATAAGAATGCAGGCCAACTACTGTTCTCATACAACAAATTTCATGTTTGTCCTGGCAAGAATTTTCTGGCAGTGTATGAACAGCCAATTGTAATTATTCCATGTGAAACTGTAATGCCAGCTCATCAATCAGGGCAGGGATTCAGGATAACCTCTGATTTAAATATAAACTTATCCCTCTTAGCATAAATCAATATTGTCCCAGTAAGTCTGTCATCTGAATCTAACATATGCACTCTAGGAGAATTATTGTTGCTTTTATTTGATATAGTGTCTTGTTTTTGTGAAATCACTACATCTTCAAATCTGTCCTCATTTATACAGTATCAGGTGTATGAAGCTCCGAAAAGCTGAACAACAGTTACCACTACTTAAATGAAGCTGAACCCCAGAATATCAGACATCTCATTTCTTTTTATTAGATTTGAGAGGTTGGACGATTTAGATGCTGCATTTATTGTATGAGACATATTTATCAGAATGAACCTGAGACTTACCTGCTCCAATGGCATAGACATTCTTTAAGCCACCCATGACTTCATGTGTAACAAGATCACTATTGTCCCAGACAATAAAATGGGGTTGCCTTAAAAACTTTGCAAGTGGTTTTCTCCACTTCTCAGCTCCGCATATTCGAGCATTAGCGTATTCCTTATTGTAGATCTCTGAGGCAATATTTGGGCCACCCAAATAAAGTATGTTCTCTATAGGTACACCAGCTGCCAGGCATATAGAAAAGAATATGAAATTGAATTTGTGAAGCAAACCTAATATTTATCAGTTTAAACAATCAGCATATATTATCTGGTGTAAGGTGTAAGATGCCACTTCATGATACAAAGAAAACAAGAAGAATTTGTCCCTTGATCTCTATCTTATCAAGCATACCAACTCGGCTTTGGGTGCACTAAAGAGTCTATATTGCTGATTGCATTTCTCCAGCTTTTGAATTGATAAGCTCAATTTTTTCTTGAGGCTCCATTTTCATTGACGGATTATAGAGTTTTTTTTAGCAGAACAGTTTTTTCTGCTTGGTAGATTTTGTAAAACTCCTTATACAGAATAGTTTTTTCTTGATTGTGTTTTGATCAGGACTTCAATATAACATAAGATTGGAAAAGTTATCATTCTTAAAGAAAACATTTCGGAACAAACACCAAGAATTGACTCACATTTACTAACTCGGCTAAAGATAAAACCCTCACATTTACTTGCAAAGTTTTATAAGATTGTCCACTCCCCAAAATTGACTCACATTTACTATATCAGCTAAAGATAAAACCAAACCAAAAAAATCATCTCTCCTTCCTTTTTTCCACCTCACTGAAAATTTAAAGCCAAGATACTAGAGGTTGACAGTTAAATTTAAAAGAAGATAAACATACTTGCCCGGTTAATCATTTGCGTGGGAGTTATGATATGCGGGAGAGGCTCTAGTGCAGCCTCTATACCTTTCGCCAGAGAGATGATAATAGGATCTGTGATTCTTTCCTTCCAATAATTACTAATCTCTTCAAACACCTCTTGTGTTTCAGTAGAAGGCACGCCATTCACCACAATATCAGCATCCCAAACAGCCTCCTGCAAACTGGTTACAACCTTCAAAGGACACAGTGGCGTATCGATCATGTTCAAACAAAATCCATCTTTCAAAATCTCATCTGCATAAAGTGTTCGATCCCCGAGCCTTGCCTCCACATATTTCAAATACGCACAGCGCCGGATCAACCTCCTCAATACATCCTCCCTTGAATTGATCACTTCAAAAAGATGTTCAGCTGTTGCTTTATCAACTGCTCTTCCTGGTCTTCTCCATATCCTTATTTGGACCTTGTCTCGAAACTGACCATAGCTATCTTGCAACACAGCGGCAAAAACACTGCCCCAAGCGCCTGCCCCAACACCAACAATTCTCAATGGATCACCATTACCCTTGCCAAGGCGGCTCCGGAGCTCATCAAGTTTCTCTTCCAAACTATTACAGTTCTGAATAGATCCATTTGAGTACAAATTACGATTCAAAGTCTCAATGCTCCCCACCATCTATATCCAAGTAAAATCACACTATCAACAATGACAGAGAAAACTCAAATTCCCCTAAGGTATCAAACAAATGCACCTACTTTATACAGGTTCTTCTATAATTCCAATCTCTAGATAGATCTCTAGAACAACCCACCTTTGATTTTTATATGTATCTCTCTCTCCCTATGCTCACTGCTGAAATCTATGCTTGAAATGACAAAAATCTGCCTCCAATAAATAGCACTGTATTTGGTCTGTTCACTCAGATTTTCAGACCCACCAATCAAGCTTTTGTTCCTACCCAAATTCAGCAAAATGAGACAAACAAGAAAAAGGATTTTTATGCATGCAGGTCTCTTTCTCTGTTTAAGAGTTTCAAAGAACATGCCAAAATAAGAAACCCAAATATTCAAAATATATCTTTGTTATGTCCGCCTGAGGTTGTTCATCTACCCAACCAAAAACTTCAAAAACACTCGGTACAAGTTAGCAATTAAATAAAGATAAGAGAGAGAGAGAGAGAGAGAGAGAGGTCAATAAAACCCACCTTGTCGGAAACTACAAAGCTTTGGTCAAAAAAGTGTATTGGGTCGTTCACTTAAATTCCTAGCCGTCCAAGGGCAGGCATTGTAGTTGGCGGTGGATATAATGCTGAGAAGTTGAAGCTAGCTACTAGCAAGGCACCAGAGAGTGCAATGGCGGTGAGAAAATTGATGATGAAGCTGTGATTGAATCATTGAAGGGAGAAAGCATGACAGTAGAGACTGGAAAAGGCATTAATTGGTACAGTTGAGGTTTCGTGTTGGGTGTCATAAATGGGTTTTGGATTGTGCCAACTTCCCCAACGGTCATTAATATTGGATGATTTTGGTCGGTGTTTTATCACATGTGGCCATCCTCATGTAATTAACTGATTACATCTATTATCAAATTATTTATTGAATTACCAATTCACCCTAATATAAAATGACCAAAAAGAATATATTGAATTGTGAAACAAATATAATTTTAATTGTGACTACATACTCACCATATTTAAACCTAATAAAATGTAAGCAAAAAAACTCTACTTCCAAATTAACTCACATTAACGAAAGTTGTAAGCGAAAAACTCTACTTCCATAAATCATTAATATTGCTTGTTCTTTGTACAATGATTTACAACTCTTGTTCATGTTTCTCCACCAAAATGAAGACTAGTTATGTTAGAAATGCCTCTAGATCAAATCTTCATTTGACCAACCTTGTGAAGTTTTGAAGAAAGTCAAGATAAGTTTTGCCACAATATAACACTTAGGTCTATTCCTGACTTAGCGGCTGTGAGATGGGAAAAAAGGATGGAAATCTCCATCTAAGTATAAAAACTGGTCAATTTACCCCACTATCATATTCTTAATAATTCCATTTTAGATGTCATAAAATAAAGTGGCCTCTTAGTGATTTCACGTCTTCTTTACAAAAAGTGGCACTAAATGTCATTTTGGAAAGTCGGTGTTCAATATGGTTCTGATATTTTGATGTTTAGGTTCTCATGTAAGTCTATTAATTTGTTGGTGTCCTTAAATGACGTCGTAGTCACAACATTTTTCCCAAAAAAAAGGAAAAAAATAGATGTTTACAAATTTAATTAGTCAAGGTGTGAGTCATGAAATTCGAGTTGGAAAATTCAAAAATATATATAGTAATACTAAGAGCATTCAACAACCTCTTAACAATTTTGGAATGTTAAAATAGGTGAGCCACATCAACATGACTCTCTCCAACGAATTTGTTGTTGAGGCCCAAAAAATCCAAGGTTGGGCCCCAAAATATTCCTGGCCCAGTGCGATACCTTATTGAGAAAAAAACCCAATTGAAGCACATGAAAGCTCGTCATATGCACTTGCACACGTGCCACACCAAGCAAACAAGCAACACGCCATGCTACAAGCTTAAGTGGGCCCAAGCCACGCAAATGTCCAGGGCTTGCTGAGAAGGTTGTGGTATGGATGGTTACAAGTATTCACAAGGCCCATTGAAGGTTCAAGGGATATAAGTTTTTGGGCTGCTTGGGAGCACGAAAACTCAGGCCCATTCCTTGAGCCCGAACACATGGGTAAGCAATAGAGAGAGAGAAGAGGTGGCCTAATGCCTTAAAAAGAATATTTCAGGGTCTACAACACTTAGGAAAGCCCCATATCAGTTAAAGCCTCTAGCACCTCGTCAAAAGGTAAAGCAAATAAGCCATTTCCATCAACCTGACGAACCTTAGCTGACTGCTGGAAGTAGGAAGCCAACAACCCAATGCCTTAGGAAAAGCCCAGCCCAGTACTTAATAAAATATCTAGCATCGAGTTTAGCCATTGTCAAAGCTCCATAACCAAGTCAAACAGAGGTCATTGCAAGAACCAAAGGAAATCCATGTGTAGGAGGAATACCCATTGGACAAACGACTCTATCCATTCTCTTTTTCCTCTGCGAGCTCTAATTTGAAAACCAAGGAAGAAAGTAGGTGGTGCCTCACCCCCATGGGAAGGTCCAGCCCCATTGGATACATATTGAAACCTCAGACCTTCCTACACCAAGCCTGGTTCAAAAGAATCTTTTATTTCCAGCAACCAAAAAAAAAACCCACATGGGTTGGCAGCAAAAGGCAGCCACAATTGAACACCTTTGAATTCCCATGTGAAGAAAGCTTGAGGTGCAGCAAAAGAAGTATGGGATGAAGTTGATTCCAACCACACTAACATTGACAAGATGAAGTGGGAGTTATGGGTTGTATTAAAAGAGGATTGGTGGTGTTGGATTTCATCATGATGTTCCTCCCTCTTAGCCCTATAAATAGAGAAGTCTTCAAGCTACAAAATTCACTTCAGCCATCCTCCACACTTCCATCATTCCATCAACACATCCAGAAATCATCCTCATACATTCCCACAACCCCAAACACTTCAGCAATCAACCCAATACTCTAAACTGCCCAAAATCACCAAAACAGCTCCAGGATACCTCCCTTCCATTTCCTTATGAATTTCCTCTTTCTCAACCATCACCACTCACCCAAACTCATCCCAAATCACCTACTAGCTGTCATACATCATTCTAGATGTGGGGAAGCTCTTGGAGAAGCATTAGACGTGGAGAAGCACTTGAAGAAGTCTTGGACACCACAAGAACTTCAGAAAAGGGGTTTTTCTACTCTTATTGCATTCCTTATGTTTTCTCATTTCTATCTAAGTTTCTTTTCCATTATGAGCAGCTAATTTCATAACTAGGGCTTCAATGTAACCTAACATGAATATTCTGGGTTTATAAGTTTCAAGTTTGGAGTTTCAAGTTGGATTCATGATTCATGTTCTTATTCATTATGCTTATCAATTAATATGCTTGTTTGAATGATTGATCACCATTAGAACTTGTATGTTAGCTATCTTGGTTTGAATTAAGAGTAGACATCATGCTTTAATTCGAATTGAACTGTGAATAGGAAGAGTATGTATGGACATTCGACAACAAGGATTAGATACATGCTTGGTTGTTTAAAATGTTCTTTTATGCTTAATGGGTTCCTAATGCTTAATTTTAGGTTAGACAACAAATGATCAAATTAGGGAATTAGGAACACAAGGTTAGAACCAGACACCATGGCCTAATCATACTTTAGCTAGAATCAATCTTTGAATATGAATTAGACTTGTTACTTGACTCCTTATAACCCAGAATTGAATTGTTATGGTGATTCGAATGCCCTAGTCTCCAAATCTGTTTTCCATCTCTTAAAACCACTCTTTGTTACATTTGTTTACTTGTTTTTGTTTGCAATTTCATTTTGCTTATTTTGTTCAACAATCACAACCACTCTTGCTTTAAATTCTGTTTTAGACATAACCTCCTACTTTCTTGAATTTGGTAATCTAAGTACAAAACTAGTTTTAACTTCTCAGTCTTCATGGGTACGACCTCGTACTTGTCTTGCTATACTACTAATTGCCCCGTACAATTGCGAGTTAACATAATATTAACAACAAAGAGATTTCACCAAAAAGGAGTGAATGAAAAGAAGCAAAGGAAAAGTGGGAATGGAAGATCGATAGAATTAGGGTTCTAAGCGCCTATAAAAGAGAGCTTTCTCTACCCAGCAAACCCATCATCCAGAGCGCGACCGATCTTTGTCAAGCGACTGGGAAATTGCTCAAGACACCCATCTCCTATTTTCTTTAGTTTTCTCTCTTCCTGAAGGGAGAAATCTCCCTTTAGTTAACTCTCCCTTGTTCTAAGCCTTTTCCCTCTGAAAGAAATTCATGCTTTTATCTCTCTCTCTCTCTCTCTCTCTCTCTCTCTCTCTCTCTCTCAAATTGCTAAACTTGTGAAGGCTCAGCTCCCATGCCACAAGCTCCTCAAGCAAGTTGTATTCATAACTTACCACGTACTGTCAGCCTACTAGTGAAAGATACCCAGAGTGTTTTCTAAGGTTCTCACGAACTTTTCAAAACCTTATGGGAGCCTGGTTCTTGAACTCAGACACAAGGGGCGCTTTATCAGTTTCTCTTTACGGCAGTCCAAGCCCATTCGTCAGGCTGTTGGAATAAAAAGACCCCAACATTTGTCAAACTCAGTCACCAAAGTTGCAACCCCTTTCTCTCTCTTCAAAATTGATAAGTTGATGTTGACTCTTCAAAACATTTAATTATGTTTTGGAAGAACAAAAACTATATTGAAAATGCTAAAAACCTACACTGCATTAATTGAATCGAAGAGTCTGTTGGGCACAAATTATTAAAGAAGTAAACAAACCTTTTCAAATTTTCACATAGATCAACAAACTTCAATTTAAAAAGTTCGGTTTGCTACTACTAGATACTCACAATGTCCCCTATGAACTATATCGAGTATAGACAATGTTAATTTATGCTCAATTTTTTTTCTAGTCAATTTTCTCCTAAAAACTATACAAAACTCCCCATTAGCATATTCATAGTAATCTCATCCTTGATCCAGTAAAATAGTATGGCCTCTTGATCATTTCACGTCAAGTGGCCCTTAACCACAAGGTGTGGTGCGATTGGCAAACTGCCACCTCCAGATGGCGAGCTACCTAGTGTCTCAATAGCAGGAGTTTGAAACCCGTTGGAAGCACTTTGTGGCCAAGGGCAAGCCGAACCCCCGAGCAGGGATTAATCCCACCCTTCGAGTGTGAGGACACCTCGTGGTATTTACCAAAAAATAAAAAAAAGTGGCCCTTAATGTCATTTTTGAAAGTCCAATGTTCAATATTGTTCACTTTGAGTAATTTTTGCAAGGGTCATCTTTGAATTATGCCCTAAAAAATGAATAATTCAGATCATAAGATGACGTTGTGGAGTAAGCCCATACAAGTGGTCAATGTCATAGTAACTTATTAACTAGGTAGTGTGTGCAATATAGCAAAAGATTGGTTAAATTTTCAAATAACCCAAAATTGTCCTCATTAAAGAATTTTTTTTCAAAACAAATGGGACAAATACGTGAAATTATAGTCTCTACTCAAATGTGAATAATCGAAACAATGAAATCCATTTCATATCCAATAGAAGTTCTCAATAGACAAGGATAATAAAATACGTAAATACATATATAATACGTGAATTTACTAGCTATTAGCTAATATATATATAAAGTTAAAATTGCCACTCCGGAGCTTACTCACTACCGCAGTATATAGAGTATAGAGTTTGAGCGAAATCCCCAGTCACAGAGCAAAGAAGTGCAGAGAGAAATGGAGACGAAGCCAAGTGAGATCAGCAGCTCAAAGATGTTTGGAGGGTACAACAAGAGGTACAAGCATTTCAGTCCTACTCTCGGCTGCTCCATGACCTTCCACATCTATTTCCCTCCTTCTACTTCTCCTTCCCACCGATTCCCTGTAAGCCCCCCTCTCTCTCTCTCTCTCTCTCTCTCATACCCATTTCCAACTTCTTTTTAAATTTCATTTCCAAATAAATTTATTATCTGGGTTTTTATCTGATTTTGACACCCTAGGGTTATGTGGGTGGAATCTATTGTATTTGTGAATATTGGGTTTTGATCGATAAATGTTGTGCTCTTTTGGTATCTAGCTTATTAAGGTTCTATTCTTGATGCATGTGTTCCGCAATATTTTCTTGATGGAATGAACAAGCACTGGAACACACCCAATTGATCAAATAGGAATTTAGTTTCCCAAATGGTTAATTCTATCATTTGTAATTAAAAAAGGATTTTAACTTTTGTAGAATTTTGAATTTAGTCTCCCCTAGTCTTGATAGGACAAATAATTTATCAAATTCAGAAAAACTATAACTAGTTCTCTCCTCTGTTACTTACATGCACCATTATAATTGCAAACTTAGTCATCTCCTAGTGCTATTATTGACAAGGAATTTAAAGGCAGTGATGCGAATTATCCAAATGTGTAATTAACTAAAGAGAAAATTTTGCAAGATGGATGGGGAAAAAGAAGCTTTCTCATTTCTTTTTGTAACCAATCATTTCTGCATCACTGGCTAAAACGCTGTTAATTCTATAGTCATAGGGGCACTAACTGATATCCCATTTTTTAAAATACCATCTGCTGTGGAAACATTTCATTTGTTTATATTGGGCCCACTTTGGACCTGATTTAGTTACAACCAGCAAGCTTCCATGCTATGTGCCACATCAGTTGATATTAAAAAGTTGGGATAATAGTTGGTGCATGTAATACTACTTGAATTAATTTCATATAATCATTTTCTTTGGGCATTGTTTGGTTATTATAAACTACTTTTCCATGCTTCCTGTAATAGTTGACAGTTATTTACCAAATTTGTTTCCCGGTATGCTGCTGTAGAAGTTTTTGTATTATAATGTGCCATAACCAAATTTACTAACTTTTTGTTTTCATGGATGATCAGGTACTTTACTGGCTCTCTGGCCTTACCTGCACAGATGAGAATTTTATAATTAAGTCAGGAGCTCAACGTGTTGCCTCAAGTGAGGGTGTTGCTTTGATTGCACCTGATACATCTCCAAGTAAGTCAGAAGCCCTTATTCAATCAATTTCAAGGTTATAATTGTAGTTGTAGATGCCAGTTTTAATTGCATCTTTTGCAAGAGATATATTTATTTCTGTAGGTTGCCCTTTGTTTGGCTAGATTCCAGGGAAGTAGGACAGATGTTAGTTGGTAACCTTTAAAAAGACCTAAGGGGCGACCAGAGTGGCCAAATGACTGTTTGGATCATGTAATCAAATTTTTAGAATGTGGTCATAATCAAGTTATTTGATATAATTACTATGCCATTTTGCAATTCTAAGCAGTTAACTTCCAAATAACTTAATTTGTTAGCTTATAATATACATGGACTGCAGCTCTAAATTTCAGGGTTCTCTTTATTGCGAGCTTTCCTTGGATAATAATGATAAAAAAAACTTAAAAATTGTTATATAAGTTTTAAGGTTTCTAACCTAAACTTGTCCAAGAATGTTTTAACTTTAAGTTGTGTCTGTATTTGGGCTGCACCTTGTTCCACGTTGTATGTCTAAACCACTAGCCGAAAACCCTCCATCATTGTCTAAAACAAACACACACACACACACACACTCACACACAAAGTAAAGGATGTCAGCTAGTGTCACCACCAGAAAGAACGGTCTTTGGAATTTGTTTGAATTTCTTCTTTGCTTGAAAATTACAAGGACTTAAATTAAAGCTATCATGTTGCACTACTCATCAATTTTCGAATTGAGATTTCAATGAGAAACAACCACTCCTCCTAAGGGAGGGAGGTAGAAGGAAATAGAGAAATTATAAACTACTGAATACAATGATAAACGAGGTAGAAATACATGAACAATCAAACAAGGCGTTTTGCACGCAAGTCCCAACTTTTCTATAATTATCGAACAGTAGGTTCTATAAATGATTAATCTTGAGTGTGACTCAATTGATTTCATTCCACGGCGCTACTCTAGTGAAATATTTTTTTATTTTTTTTTATAATATTCTGGTTGTCTTATTGTTTAGCCAAGAAAAAAAATTGGGGATGAAGACTGTAAATTTAGGAAATTGGAATGAGGAGTCACAAATACATTTATGGAAAACCCTTGTACCCATTTATTTGCTGTGAGTAGCTAAGCCTCATTTCTTCTAGTTATATGGTTACTTTTACTTCTCTTATGATAGGCTGTTGCTTCGTTGAAAGCCATCATATATCTTTTGTTATTATGTCTGTACTGTACTAATTATTTCTTCATCTAAATTCTCTTAATAGGAGGCTTATCTATAGAAGGAGAGGCGGAGAACTGGGATTTTGGTGTAGGTATGCAACGCTAGACTGTTATATTTCAATCTGCGAAGCAGTAATTACAAAATTGTTTCATGCCCTACGGAATTTGTGAATCCTACCAATTTGCTCAAGATGGATAGCCCATATCTTGCAATTGTATTTTAAATTAAGTTATTTTTTATTTTGAATGGTTGACAATGTCACTACTTGTTTTAAATTTTAAAAAAGGGAACTAAAATGGTCAATAATATCTTAAATGTGGAGAGAGAGTAACCATGAATCCCTAGATGACTCAGATTATGACATGGGATGTGTAAGATGCCGAGTGATTCTGGTAGTAAGAAGGCAAAAAGAAACCCAGTCCCAAGGGTATTGGTTTCAGTAATTACAGATTTCATCTAGGCTATCTTCTTTGGACTGACACCTTATTATTATATTCAATAATATGAAAGAGTAATTGTTTTGATGGAATTTATAAATTTATGTTCGTTTGAAGGACCTGGGGTTTCATTCCAGCAAATTTTCTGATTTCTTCAGAATTTCCAAATGAAAGTTTTGTTACTTTCTTTTTTAGTGGAGGGTGAATGATTAATTAGTAATTACCTATCCGTTGACATGTTACTAATTATATTTCATCAAGCAATTTATTGCATGCAAACACCTTTCAGTTAGCAAGGACAAGCTTTGCTTGGTAGTGAGTGAGTACTTATAGATGTAAAGTGCCTTCACTGAATTTTGTGTGCTTGTGTGTGCGTGCGTTTTTCAAACAGGTGCTGGTTTTTATCTCAATGCTACTCAAGAGAAATGGAAGAACTGGCATATGTATGATTATGTTGTCAAGGAGTTGCCGAAACTTCTGAATGAAAATTTTCCACAGCTTGATACATCGCGAGCTTCTATATCTGGTCATTCTATGGGTGGGCACGGTGCTTTGACAATCTACCTGAAAAACCTGGACAAGTATAAGGTAAAAGATCTAGACATTTCACCGGAAGTTGATTTTTCTTTTTTCTCTTTTTAAAGAAGTTGAATTTTATTTAAAAGCATTGGAAAGTTTGGTTCTTCTGTAAAAGTTCCTTAGATGTAGGGAACTTTATGAAATTTTTGGAACAGATCTCCTGGTCGTTATATGAGAAATTTATATTGTTTTTCGCTCCCTTTTCAGTCAGTATCTGCCTTTGCACCCATTGTGAATCCAACAAACTGTCCCTGGGGCCAGAAAGCCTTCTCAAATTATCTAGGTGGCAATAAAACTGATTGGGAGGTAAATTGAGAAATTTAATCATTTCAATTCTTAGTTATAATGTTCTGCTTCCTAGTTTTAACAAATTGAATGAAAAAACGCAGGAATATGATGCCACTTGCCTGATTAAGAAGTTTACTGATGTTTCAGCTACCATTTTGATTGACCAGGTAAGATTTGATGTCATCTAATGTTCACCATCGTTATTTTTGTTGTTATGACATTTGTTGATTTTGGTTGTTCACAACTGTTTCTAAAACCTCAAGTTCTTACTTGTTAGGCTGTGAGCCAACTATTTAACATTTTGACATCGCAACATAGTTGCAAGAATTTATGCTTTTAGGTGGCTGATTCATGTTATTAGAGTTGTTGCATAGAATAGCCCATGAGGCTACCCCATGTGATAAGGGGGTGACAAAAAGGGTTAAAATTAGGACAAGTCATGTAATCATTCCCATAAAAAAAAACAAAAACAAAAACAAAAATAGTTGGATAGAATCTATGTATGACCCAGTGATGGTGAACGCAAGAAGGAATTCTTACTTATTTTAGGCATAGGTGCAAGGGTCAATTTTTGTTGAATTTATCTATTTAACTTTAAGGTTTAATTATTTTTCTAACTGATAAGGAGTATTATTGTAGGCATAGGTGCAAGGTCATGAATCAAACGTTCAATTATTGTTTTAATTGAATTACTTGGGGATTACTATGTAAGTGGGCTTATTGTTATGGCATTCGAATCTTTGCCATATTGATTGATAATACTAACTTTGAAATTTCCCTTTGACTCTTTCTATTTATTCTGTTTTCCTTCTTGGTTCTGCATCACCTTGCTGTTTCATAATACATCTTGGGGTAACATATTTTGTCATTGTATATGATTACCATTAGCACTCAAAATTACGCTTCAGGTAGGCTGGGATGCATTGATATTTCATATTTTGGCTGTAGAAACCCCCTGCCCCCTTTTCACCCATAGAAAAGAGAAGAAAAGAGATATAGTGGCTAAGGAATACATGGATATATGAAATAAACCCCTTGACCATTACCTGAATTAGGAATAATTTATGGAATTTTGACCAAGGAACACAGTGGCAAAGGAATACAGGATTAAGAATATTTTTGGAATTGAGCTGAACCCAAGAACTATGGTGTGAAAACTCTTCCCTAGCAATCAAGGTCTTTTGTGAACCTTAGCAGATAAGGGAACAAGATTTGAGTTTCTCATCCTCTCCATTCAAAAAAAAAAAAATTTGTTCTTTTTCTTATTTTGCAGTAAGTAGAAAAGGTTGTCACCTCTGCATTACAAAAATGTGATTTTAGATTTACAATAGAACTGCATGTTACTCTTTTAATAATCCCCTTCAAGCAGGGATGCTGAATGAATCTTAGTCTAGTATTCCAATTGATGAATATAGGTTTTATTTCTTAAAATGTGTAACTTATTGCCCCAATACTAATGCTTTTTGTGCAGGGGGGAGATGATAAATTCTTGCATGATCAGTTGTTGCCACACAAGTTTGAAGAGGCATGCAGGAGTGCTAAAGTTCCACTCCTTTTGCGGTTGCAGCCCGGCTATGATCATTCGTACTTTTTCATTTCCACCTTCATAGATGATCACATCCGTCACCATGCTCAAGCTCTTAATCAACCGTGAATGATCTTGTGTTCGTTGTGAAGCTGTTAATCAACCACGAATGATCTTGTGTTCGTTGTGAATCCAGAACCGTAAAATTTTAATGTACTTTGTCCAAACTTTGGATCATATATGCTTTTCCCATGTGCTCCCTCAATCTGGTTTTTCTTTGACTGAGTAAACATGTTGATCTTCGGAATATATATAAATAAAATTCCATGATATGATATGATTGGTGTGTGGAAGTTCTGATTGTCCGTTATATTAACTATTATTTCACTACACTCTCCACATTATATTAGCTCTCTAAAAGTTGATAACTTGCATCCCAATACTCTATAAATTGCCTCAACTTGATGGTGTGATCTATCTCCAGAAACAAACCTAAATATCCATCTTCCTTGAGCCCTCAATGCCCCTCCGCCCTCACCTTTTTTCCTACCTCTCCCCTTGGCTCCTTTTTTCTTTCAAAGCCATCCCACTTAAATATTCCAAGACTCGATAAACAGAAAATAAGCAGAAAATAAGCTTGACAAGTCCAGGGTGGCTACAAGCAGAAAATAAGCTTGACAAGGTAACTGATAAGCGCATAAATATTACTTTTTTTAAAATCCTCAAATTGTATTTGTTAGTCTTTCATTTAATTCAATTGACCCAATTAATTTTCTATTTGTCTCTTGTAGATGCATGGGCATGTGAATGAAATTAAATGATTAAAAATGAGTTATGTCACACAGCTCTTTTTGCAGCATGTGATTCCTTGGCATAATTGGATAAACAAATGAGAGAAGATGCACATGTGGGAGAATTAAAGAATATGGAAAGAAACAATGTTGAGCATGTTGGGCCATCACCACCGAACAAACCACGACATTAGCAGAGTAAAAATATCCAACACACCAAAGGAGGTTTGGCAAAATATTGCCTATGTCTCAAAAGAGTTACTACTTTCACTATAACATGAGAAAATACAACACTCAAAAGTTTTTACCCAAACCCGAGCCTCCGTATTCAGTAGAATACACCCCTTGTACCCTCTTTCTCAAACCCGTGAAGATCACTCTCACACTCGAAAGAAAATATCTTCAAAAACAGCCAGCCACGTGCCCAAAAGAAACCACAATAATACCCGGTCAAAAAAGAGGTCACTTCGTGGTATTTACCCAAAAAAAAAAAGAGGTCACTTCGTGATATTTACTCCAAAAAAAAAAAAAAGAGGTCACCCATGTTGTCTTATTCCCATCATTGCAAAAAATGACTCCCTCCACTATGAGGGATTCCAATTTCGAAGCCACCGAAAGCAACAGAGCAGCACATGGCTGGCACGTTGTGATGATGCTTTAGCTACTTTCCGTCTCTATAAATAGAGAGCTGAGCAAGAGAAGAAGGGGACACCAAGCCTTAGGGCAAAGAGAGCAAGGATAGAGAGGGGAACCAAGAGCTGTTCTGGCTCTCTTTTAGTTGTTCTTCACCTCTCTTAGTTCTCATTTCTTTTTCATCTATTTCAATTTCTTGGTTTTGATTTTAGTTAGTATGTTTAGCTAAGTTCTTTGACTAAGGTTATGTTCCTCAATGTTTATAGGTTAATTTTCTTTTCACCACTTCTATCACGTATTTGTGGTAGTTAAGAATTTAGGTTAACCTATTAATGCATCCTTGGTTTCGTATTTTTGGCATACAAATTCCTTTAATCACTTGTGATTCAAATAATCTTTCTCACATAGGATACTTAGGAAACTTTGATCCGTTGTAGTTAAATAATTTTGTTTCCATGCCAATGCTTAGAATTTGTCCTTATGAAGGGAAGGGGAATTACATGAAGTTTTATTAAATTGCATGCTTAATTGATATATCTTAGAGTAGATTGATTTCTAGATTATTGCTACTCTATGGGAATGGATAGATAAATTATTAGAATTTTATGAAATAATATGGATTCTAATACCTTAGTTATTTTTCTCAATGATTTCATCTCTATTTTATTTTATTGTCATTTTCAATTTTTAATGCTTAATTTAATTGTCTTTTTTCAACCCATCAACCAACTTTTGAATCAATTAGGCTAGCAATTGAATTTATTTCGATTTTAATTAGTTTGTAATTTTTTCACACAAACGACCTCGTTCTTATAAACTCCCAAAGGTGTTTGGCAACGGCACCGAAAACTTGATTACCTCCGCTTGTGGGTTTATAACTAATCCCCGGCAACGGCGCCAAAATCTTGTAAGGATATATAGGGTGTTTTAAATTTATAATCATGTGAGTTTATAAATTTAAAACACACTATTTGGTGACAAGAAGTTTTTGGCGCGTTGCTGTGGATTATTTGTAGACTCCCAGGGTCCCTATCAACGCCAAAAACTTGATTATCCCCAAAAAGGTGGTTCGACTCTAATGGCGGAAGCGGAGGACGATCATAAGATTGTTGTGGAGTCGAATTCTCGTGCTCTGGTGGATGGTCTAAAAGGCAATTTGGGTAACAGGGTGTGGACAATTCTTCCAATTATCAATGAGATTAGGAGACTTTCCTTCTCATTTTGAATCGGTGAAATGGAGGTAGGTTCCTCGCAATCTGAACCGTGCAGCGCATGAAGCTGCAAGGATTGGTGTTCGAGCAGCGGGTGTGGATCACTGGCCCAGTAGGCCTCCTTTGTCTCTTGTTTGAGTTTTTACAATTTGACGGGCTTCCTTGCCCTCCTGTTATGTAATTTGTTTTTGTGGGAGAGTTACTTGTTACTCCACTAAGCTGTGCTCTGGTTTGGTGTTTTGTAACCTTCATGTTCTTGTTCCTTCTCTTATCATTAGATCAAACAGTTTCAAGGCTTCCTGTTTTGTATTCTTCCTGTCGTGTATCGGGTCGTATCGGAAATTGCCATCCCTAATAGCCCTCAATCATTGATGTCCATGCCAGTATATCTATGATCAACAACATTCTACTGAAACATACTCTAGCTGTATATATGCTACCACATCTTATGTACATGTTTATTATGGATGTTTCAGGATGAGTATTGCAATTGTCAGCTTCATAAAATGATTTCCTTATAATGTAGCCATGAATTCCTTTTCCTAACTTGAGAGCACCTAGGTTTGCAAATGCATCAACAAGGCTTCTTAGTATCTAGGCCCTGCAGGGTGCATTTAGCATGCAAGTCCAACAAAGATGCTTGGGAAAGAATCCCATGTTTGGTTTGGTTAATGCTGATATAACCAACTTCAATGTCTGTTGGGTGCTAGTTCAGCCTGCATTTCATGAAACAAATCTCTTACTTTTGCAACATCCCCTCTCGAAGAACAAAAGGAAATACAAATGTTCCAGGAAACAACAACCCTTCGATCAAGTTCGCCGAAAAAATCTTCGACTTGGTCAAGGGTATCATTTAGTAAAGTAAACCACCGAACCAAATTATGGGTCTGTGAAGAACTCAATCTTCAGGGTCTGAAGGTCCAGGCATGAATGCAGCACCAAACCTGAAGAAATTGAAAGAGGGAGCGCTTGGTTGTGGTTGGAAGCTTTGAGGGAGGAGAGAAGAAGAAGTAGACACGTTGAATAACATGGAAATCGGATAAAATCTTGAAAGCTAAGGGCAAGGACTTGTCAATGAAAATGTGCAATTCTTTTGTGATCTCAGTCTGGTCTAAATTCCAAACAAATAAGCCAACGAAGCTAATTGTCCCACATCGAATAAATAAAAAAAACTGCAACGGTTTATATTGCTGAACATGGGATTACGGAACACGACCTTACTTGGACAGGATCTGTTCTATAGGATCGTACCTCTGTATCCTTGGTTTCTAAGGAGACAGGAATCCCAACCTGGTGGATGAATAATGACCGTGTGATCAGAGCGTGATTAACAGCTTCCGGTGGTTCTTCGGAATCATCAAGCGGTAGAGGATCGTTCTCAGCTGGGTGACTGGTCTGGGGTGATCGCACGGTTGTCTGACAGGTTTCCCTTTTGGCCTTTTTAGTCGATTTTTTTTTTCGCCAAAAGGTTGACAAGCAAGGGCATTAAAAGAAAATATATGAATTCACTAATTCAACGATTTATGTCTTGTTTGGAATTGCTTCTGACTCCCAAGTGACTTGGATTTTAATGAAAATTTCAAAGTTTTTCTAATGAAAGCGTTTATGAACATCAATGCCTCCTAGAGCTCTCCCAAACGAGTATCCAAAAGCAGCGATTTTATTCAATTTACCGATCTTATTGGCCAAAAAATATTTGGGATAAATACTAAATTACATGAATTTAGACCTGTCTTGCCGAAATCCGACTACAGATCATAACTGCCGCATTGGCTGGGTCCATAACATCTTTTACATAAATAATGCTAACCCAAACCAGGCTGGATGTAAATTTCAAATCCAAACAGAAACATAAACAGATTAGTTGACGCAGAGCTGCAAGATGATTTCATATACAATTCCCCTCAGTCAATGTCCCTTAACCGGAGAGGTTCGGAGATTAGGCCCACGGACGAAATACATCTACCCTTTATACAGCTGAGAGAAGGACCACAAAAAGAAACGAACCTTTATATACCATCCATCTAGTTATTTGATGGCCATTGAACCCTAAACAAATTATGAGTAATATTTACAAACTATTATACAGCTCTGAATATATATTCTGCTACTCTGGTCCCAATTTCTTCCCAGCCACAATGGGGCCAGTGACAAGAGGACCTGGAAGTGATGCTCATGCTCATCAATCAATTACAATCTTGTCCACTATATTAACAAGAAAATGAACTTCCTTCGGATTCAGATATCCTGCCCGGTTTCTGCTCGGAAACCACCAGGATACAAACTAATGTGGGGGTGGATATTGGGTCTGCTCTGGAACTGGAGGGAGTGTCGCAGTAAATGCTGGCTCAAGATTTTCGTTTACACTCTTCTTTGACCTCTTTGGCCTCTTGGGTTTCACAGCTTGTGGATCAGTATTTTGTAGGGGATCATCCAACTCATAGCTATCAGATCCGCCCATGCTTTTCGGATTCTTCGGCCTTAGAGTTTGTTTGTCAGATGCAGCTTTTCTCTGTGCACAGATATGATGGCATTAATAAGCACAACTCAGAGGAACAAATATAATGTAGATAGCACTTAGTATTTTGCCAGCTGTTAAGCAAGGTGTAAATGGAACAATGGAGTCCAGACAAGCTCCAGTACCTTTTTATTGTTGGATTTTGATTTTTCCACATCTGGAGAGTCCTCATGTCCAGTACCCTGAGGTGCAGATGCAGGGTTTGTTAAATCTTCCAAAGAAGCATCACCTTCTGCGTCTACCCGTATACCCTTTGTTTGTTTCTTCTTTTGTTTATCCTTGGTCTGGCAAAACAATAAGATAATTTAGAGAGATAATATGATAATATCTGAAATAAATAAAAGCTTACTTAAACTCTATCTGAAAATGAGCTAATAGTTGGAATAAGGAATTGAGCTAATATCTGAAATGAATAAAAGCTTGTACCAAGGAAAATGCACTAAAACTCTATCTAAAATGAACTAATATTAGGAAGAAGGAATTGACAGATAAACAACTTAAACTGCCTGCACCTGTAATGGAATTTCTCTTAATTTCTGCTCCAACTGAGCATCATCCAGAAGTAAAGATACCACATCCTCAGGAGCCAAAAGATCACCCTGAACATGGCCACCCATCATTACAAGCTGCTGGACAGTATTTTTCTGACTCGCTCTTTGCAGAATCTTCTCTTCAACAGTTTCTTTACAAATTAGTCGGTAGACGGTAACCTACACCATGAGTAGGTGAGAATTAAACAATATAAGAATTTAATACTGAACTAAGCAGAATACATCTCAAGATGCATAAAAGCAAGAAGATAATTCCAAAGCACCATACAAACAAATGGCTGTACTAAAAGAATGGTCAAGCCATTTGGAAGACAGTAGCATTTATTAATTTCTCAAAGAACACAAAACTAAGAAAACACAAAATCTAGGTTTGGATTCAGGAAACAAAAACTCACATCTCTTGTCTGACCCAGACGATGAGCTCTATCCATTGCCTGTAGATCCAGGGTTGGATTCCAATCACTTTCATAAAATATGACAGTGTCAGCAGCTGTCAAGTTAATGCCAAGTCCACCAGCTCTTGTACTCAGCAAGAACACAAAAATATCACTCCTGCAAGAACACAATCATCTAAATACGTTAATGAACTAGTATGTAATCATAAGAGTCTACAACATACACAGCTCTTCAAAGCCTTTATAATGAAATTCATACCGTTGCTGGAAGTCTCTGACCATATCTCGCCGGTCCATTATGGTGGAAGATCCATCAAGTCTCAGGTATTTATATTTCCTGTAGTTCATGTAGTCCTGCACATTTAGGTTATCAGCACCAGAAGAAAAATCCCCAGAAAAGATAGGTAAACAGTTGGAATACAAGTTGTCCTTTGGTGCAATAAGAGTTTCCAAAATGACAATCTGACCAGCAAATAGCCAAATTAAATAAAGCATTAATTAAAATACCTAATTAAAGTTGGGCAAAATATCTTACTTCAGTCAATCAACACATATATTACTACAGGGAAACAATATTTACTAAAACTAACCTAAGAAAACTTTTTCTTAAGCCACAAATAACTACTTGCACATAAAGAACATGACTCACGTGCACTGAGTGACATGATCACACTATTCTGAAAATTACAGTGTCATGATCACATATAGTTAGGTATGGCTGAAATGGGAATCAAATCAAGTTGAATACCCAAGGTGAACACATGAACCTAGAGCAAACAAGAAGGTTTAATAAGAAATGAATCATTACCTCGAGAATATTCAGCATCTTTGTCATTTGTGCAAACAACAGAACACGATGGTTGTCTGCCCTCAAGCGTTTCAACAATATATCAAGGGTCTGAAGTTTCCCAGAATCCTATAGAAAAGATAGATAAGCTCATCTTTCGACACTTGCAATTGATAAATTTAAAAAAAATTTAGATAAAAAAAATGCGGTCACTAAAGAATATAAAAGGAAACCAAAATAGGATAAACAGTCTTACAGTGAGCAATTTTGCTGGGTCAAAGCTTTGCATGGGAGGACAAGACCCAAAAATCCTGTATGTTAACTGAAGAGCAGGACATGAAACAGGCAGCTCAGAATCAATCTCTTGTATTAAATGATGAGGACTCTCAGGTTTCCTGGGTCCATTAAAGTCAGATGTCCGTGCAAACCCAGTGAACAACCTCTTCACCCAAGGGTATTGTTGTTCTTCAACCATTTTGTAAGTAAAGTTTCTGTCTGAGCAATGGGCATTAACCTGTCCACATTATACAATATTCTGATATAAGTTTATCAATATAAAGTGTTAACAAAGACAATAACAATTTTTTCTTTTCCTTTTAGGGTCAAGCTGCACAACTACAATAATTACAACCAAAAAAAAAAATGAATAACTGAAAACATACTGGGGGAGCTCTAGCTCGTGGAATGAATGTGTATGTTGAATGGAGAAGCCTAGTGTTAGAAAGAAGCCTGTCCCGATGCGAGACAACTAGAGCCTCAAATGGAGCATCACCAGGTCCTGTAGCCAGTTTGTTTTGAAGAACATTAGTTACAGATCGTGAAGGCATGAGCAGCATTCGTGTCACCGCTCTCACTTTTCCACTGTCAAGATAACTACATTCAAAATCATCCTTCATGGTTTCCACCAGTGAGTCCACAGTTCCATCCAAAAATTGTCGATCCCATCTCATAATGGAAAACATTAGTCTCTCCACAAAAGAACCAGTTCCTAGAAATGCAACCTCTGCAGGGGACAGTTCTATCAGATGAGTAAAACCAAACGTTCCACTATTAATGGACAACTCATCCGAGCTATTCTCTTGCAAGAATATTGATCGATGAACATTTTCCGGTGAAAATATGTTAAAGTATTTCTCAAAAGATTCTCTGTAGACACCATGTCGAACTGCTGAGCAAAAAATTTCAGAGCTCTGGAGAATTTCTTGATAGAAAAGTTTAGGGATCTGGAGAAACAAGAAATTCCGTTTAAAAGTTTAGTCAGTAGGTATGTTACTGGAAACTACAGCACAAAATCAAATAATGGGAAAAGGTACATGCAAGCACAAATGTCTGTGATTGGACACAGCAGCTAGTTTAATTTATTTCTTCAGGTGAAAAAGTATATTGGAAATACTCTTATGGAATACACAAGCAATTAATGTTCTAAATAGTATATATCCAATAGAAGCATGTCATGAATTTTCTCCTCAACTAAGCATTAATAGACATCCACTTCCAAATGCAGGTCCAAATGCATTCCAAATTATTCAAAGGAACATAATTTCTAAGAGAATGAGAACATGAATAACATAAGGAAAGTACAAGTGCAGGTCATGTGTTGCGCCTGAAAATTGGCATGTAATTAGTGGTGCCATACATGCAAATTGCCATCAAATTATAGAATTTCCCTCGAGCCTCCCTCTCTTTAACTCACTCTTTCCTCCATCTCTCACCACCACACCTACTTACCTCCCTCTCTGTCTCCCCTTTCGTTACTGACCAATTAATATGTCGTGTGCAGGGTACGAGCAAAGTGATAATCTCACCTTTGCACTACAAAAGACTTATGATTATGTATGAGGGAAAAGGGTGTTAAGAAAGTACCGGGTATGTTATAGGATTTTGACCTCCTGAGTAGTGCACGTCCTCTAACTCCCCAAATGGAGGGGCAAGAAGAGAATTTGGTATCTCACCAAAGTACAGATATGTGCTTCCTTCACTCCTCTCAAATAGCTCAGGATGGTTGCATACCTAACATTGCACAAATGAAACACTTTTTATGGACAATTTTGAGAAATTAAAGAATACAATCAAGACACAAATCTCATAATAATTACATCCCACCATATAGACTACAAAAACCTATGTAAGGATAGCCTACCTTTCTCAGCTGAATGACAATATTCATCAAATTCAAAATTTTCTTCTCATTAAGATGCCCACGATTGCTGTCAAACAACTCAGCAAGAGATATTTTGTTCTTGATAGCTTGATAAAAAGCTTGTTGCCGAGAACTCAACTTGCAGTGCACAGTAACCTCAGTTTTCTGGGTCAGCTCAGAAATCACATCCGTTTTAACTCGACGCAGCATGAATGGCTTTAATATGGAATGCTGTAAGGAGAAAAACAGAAGTAGTCAGAAATGTTCCGCATCCCATTAGGTATTTCCATTCACAACAATGAAAGTTTTAACTAGAGAGGCGAAAAAAAATAGGGCAGGGATTATTATGAGAGTTTTAACCAGCACACATACCCATTAAGTACAGTTGATGGCTACAGCAAGATGGAATAATGAAATAAGAAATGGGATCATATTGGCCTCATGATTTCTTAAACACAGAAGGTTATATTTGGGTCAATATTGTCAAGAAAAACATTACCAAATTTTCTCCACCTAGAATGTTCCATAAAATTCTTGGTTTTTTGGGGTTGCCTAAATTATTTATGGGATTTTCGAATACACCCTGGATGAGAAGCAAGGAAAATGACTTGCCCATATCCAACCAGGAAGCCACTCATCGCCACCATTTCAAAGCCCATTATGTCTGTGCTTCGGGACTGACAACTGGATAAAATTGTCCTATATATGCTATTTCCATTCACAAATTACATGTCTTGCTAGCAGGAGATATTGACAGACCAGAACATTTCCAAAGATGATCAAATTAGAACTTTATGGGGAACATTAGACTAGACCAAAAAGCAAGGTAAAATTATCATAAAAATCCAAAAATTTATTAATGAATACAATTATCAGAGTCAGGGTACTAACCAATCTGTTAAGCTGGTGCTCGTTCAAAGTACCCCCATGTTCCGCATGGTTTTCAATTCTGTTAATATGTGAAAAATAATTCATTTAATAAGAATGCTTTATTAGTTTGTGGGTAGGAATTTCAGATCCAAATGCATACCCTTTTGAAAACCACTCATTGAATTGTTCATGGCTGTCAAATAAGGTTGGCATAATGAAATGTAGTAGAGCCCACAACTCTGCCATATTATTCTGGATAGGTGTACCGGTAAGCAGCAAACGATTTCGACAATTAAAGCTGAGCAGTGTCTTCCATCTTATACTGTCAAATCAAAATATCCAATGATATATGGATGAGTACACATAGGATTTAAGAAATCATAATAAAATACATGAACTCACAATCTAAAAGACTTTGCAAACGTTAGCATTTGTTGTTGAAAAGTTCTTAACATAAATGGTTGGGTCTAGGATCAAGGGGAACTAAACCACAATATTATTACAGCTGCAACCCTAACAATAATGTAAAATCGATTAGTTTGTAGTAGACTACTTCCATAAAAGATTCCATGTTGGGACACCTGAAGAGTAAGGACACATCGTGTCCGCCCTTGCTGGCGCTTATTTGGATGCTTAGAAATAATACACCTTTATTTGCTTAGAAGGTGTGGACAATTTTGTCAAGAATATTACACATGGTAATTATTTTGATAATATTCCTTCTCCGGTTTCTTAAATTTGTTTCATCTTTATGACACTTGGTATCACTTAACAAATTCAATTTACCACAAGAATGGCCCTATCAATGGAGCTAATTCCCATTGTTGATTTTCAAGAGGAAAGTTCATGTTAGTAACTACTAACTCGTAAAAAAGACAGGTCAAGAAGACCAAGGAGTAGGAGGATGTCCAAAATCCTTAATAAATAAATATCAAGGAAGATTTTAGTCCAAACCTGTTAGAACTTTTGATTGCTTGGGCTTCATCTAATACCATATACTGCCATTTCACACGTCGAAAATACTTCTCATCGCCCACTAGCAGCTGGTAGCTGGTAATGAGAATATGAAACCCAGCATCCCTGTCAATAAGTTTGAGGACAAAAACAACAACAAAAGTTTATACAATGGTAGGAAATGAGCCATGGTATTTCTCATATGGACAACTAGCATGCTAAAATATATAAATTTTGTAAACAAAGAAAAAAAGTGTTTTTCAGCCAGCGAAGCATTCTTTAGTAAAGTTTAGTTCAACTGCTCAAGCAGTCTCCAGGGGAATCTGCATTTCCTTTTTATTCTTTATTTCACTTTGCTGTTTCTTTTTAATTTTTAATCAACTCTTGTATACTTCCTGTGTATTTGGATTCTGACCACACGCTAAAGTTTTACTTGGTGAAGAAAAGGGAAAGAAAAGGAGCAAGAGAACAAACCAACTCAAGATAAAATGAAAACTTCGGCTACACCCATGGCAATATGTACTTGATTTGTAGGAGGCCAGTGTACCATCTAAGCTTCTATTTCATAAAGGTCCCTTCTAGATATGATATGTGGTGCATGCAAAAACAATCCAATCAATATGCATATTTTTACAAATATATGAGTTTTGTGCTCCAACAAATCATTTGCTACTAAGGTTGTCCAAAATCCAAAAGAATCAGTAAATCCCATATTTTGACAACCTTCTGCATAAGAGATAACACAATCCCACTTAGTTATAACCAATTTATAAGTTGCATTGTTTTTTCTGTTACCTAGTTTTCTCTAAAACCTATATTGTTCTCTTTTTTCTCATTATTGTTTTGCTATGTTCGCAATTGCTTTTTTTTCAATAGCAACCATGTCTACAAGATAATAGGATTTAGACATGAGAAACTTTTAGCATATAAAACTAAGTTAATATTTTCTTTATCAGCACTAATAAGAAGCTTAATCTGGAATTTCCATCTAAGGCCTCATATTGTTTCAAGTCGGCCCAAACAGCTTCTTAAGCACTACGTTACTTCCAAGACTGGCCAATTATCATTGTTGTTCTTGAAATTTTAAAATAACAAGGGCAAAGAAAATTACCTGCGGTAAAGTTTCTTAGTGGTGATCTTTTTCCTAAGTACCGTACGCTCTTGAAGACCACCCCAGTATGGAAGAGTTTTCAAGTCAGGGCAGAAACGACTAATTTCATCAGCCCAATTGTTCAAGACAGAAGCAGGAGCAACAACCAGAAAAGGCCCCCATATATTTTTCTCCTGAATGGGACAAGCAATCCAAGTTACTACAAAGACAATCATTATGATAACAAACCAAGCTGAACAATTACCTCAGCCAAATGAGCCAAAAACGCCATCGCCTGGATAGTCTTTCCTAGTCCCATCTCATCAGCAAGGATGCCATTTAAACCCTGATAGACAGCAAAAATACCTTCTAAATAATCAATCAAGAGAAAATAAATCCAGGAGAGCTAAATTGTGCGTGCACATATCATGTGTATCCATTTGGGTACAGAGTACAGACTAACAACCTGCTCATAACAATTAACCAGCCACTGGAGACCTTTTAGCTGATATTCTTTAAGGGATCCTTTAAACAACTCCGGTGTCTGAACTGTTGAGGTTACAGGCATGGTGGAACTGCATATATAGTAATAGAAACTTTATCAATTTCACTGGAAAAAGCTTTGCCTCCAATTTCCTGATACACTCCAGAAGAAAGACAAGATCAAAAATAAGAAAGGAAAGAGTGACTGACGGGTTATGTAGATCTATGCTACTAGCTCCAGCAACCTCCTGTGCTGCCTCAGGTTCAGCATCTTCACATAGTTTCATATACTCACTATCAAATTTACTAGTTAAGTTTTTCTGCTTTAAAACTGCATCTTGAGCAGCTTTAAAAGCCTCCTTTTTCAGTTCAGCATCCTCAGGGTCTTCTTCCTCAATAGCTTCATCATCTGAGGAGCTCAGAGATGCTTCTTTGTCGTTTTGTTTTTCATCTCCGACAGCCAGATCTTCAGATGGCTGTGAACTTGACTTGTTCTGCATAAAGTGACTGTAAAGTTCAGTTTGCTGTATAAGAAAATTGAGCCTTTGCTGCTGTCTCTTCGCTTCTCGAAGCTCCTGTTCGCGCCTCAAAGCTTCAGCTGCTTCTTTCTCCTCTTTCTTCCTCACTTCTGCCTGCAACAGTATCAATATTTAAAAAAATTTAATAAAATTTGATGGAGTTTTTGTCAAAAGATAAATAAATAAATATATGATCTTCAAATGACAATCTCTCCAAGAATGACTCTCAAGATCCATGATTTGACCAAACATTTATGGAACTTTGGACATGATTATAAATTTCATGTCAACTACAAATCACTAAAGATGACTAAATTGAAGACCAATAGGATGAAAAGGCATTTCATAGAGGAGAAGGGAAGGATACCATCTCTTTATCTATTCTCTTCCAAAATAGTAGCATGTCTCTGGCTAGTTTCCTCGTACGAATTGCAGCACCCCTCATCAATTTAAGTGATCTACTCACCTTCATTTTCACCTAAAAAAAATCCATAGCTTCAGTATAAGTACTACAAATGCCAGGTAAATAAAATCAACCATCACCAAGTTTGAATATCAAAATCCACATCTGACATGCAGTACAACAGAAAGAAGAACACTACATACACCATACACATCATAAGTACCTCTCTTTGACAGTTCTCTGAGACCCTCTTAGCGTCAATTAGTTGCTTCCGGTGAAAAGTTGTAAAAATCCTATGATGCTTTGGCATATCTCTTCTTACTATGTTTACCCAAACTTTTCCAATCTTTTCCATTTCCTCCCTCTCAGTCACAGAAGGGTCTTTCTTCAACTTTGGCTTCTTGGGTAGGCTTCGTTCAATGATCTGCAGAACAACCATGAGTGAACAACCAACCCCAAATACCAAATAAAAAGGGAGACACACACACCCCGCCCTACACCCACCCCAAAACAAAAAAATTTAAAGAACCAAATAATCTAAAGTGAAGGAAAACAAACCTCATATGTGTCTCCTTTCTCCAAAACTTTCACATAGTAGACCTGTAAGACACCACCTTCAGACAAAATAGACCTCTTTATATTTCCAGCTGCCCCCTCTGGGATAGAAGAATTTAACCCAATATCAGAGACTTTGAGACTGAACTTTTGAGCTGAGTTTGATGTGGACGATGCCTTTAATCTATCCTGAAGGGATTCATACTGGGGCTGGGGCTCCCCCATCCCTGCCCGGTTTTTAGGCCCCAACCTTTTGTCACTGGCCATCATTTCTGCCAAGGATTGCAAGTCCAATGTACCTTTCAAGTAAACTTCCTCCACCCGAAAATCCGAAAAGCTAGGCAAGTGCAAAGATGCCACCAACTTATCATAAATTGGTGGAATCTTGTAAGTGATACCATCTCCTATATCCAGATAAGGAGGTTCATACGTTATTCTGCATGAAATACGGAGATGGAAATATAATCAAATAAATGCTTAGGTTGAAAATAGCCCATGATCAAAAGGAAATCAGAGGTGAAAGCAAACCTATTGGTGCTACTTTGTGGTGCAAAATCTGCATCATGGTGATTCCCTGGTTTCTGTGTATTAGAATCATTGAGCCACTCTGATGTGGTTTCCATATCATAAAACCCTCCTCGTTGCTCATTGGCCAGTTTCCTGGATTTTAAACCCTTATTACCCTTTGGAACTGGAATCCCCATCTGCGTTGGTGCAGGACTTGACGAGGAATCCTTGAACCTCCTTTTATACTTCTGAATGTGTTCTCCAAGCATTGATCGATACCTTTCTTCTGTAATGTGTGTCCGGTAATAACTGTCCTCGTCCTCGTAGTCACTATTTTGAGATCGCCTTCTTTTCTTCACTGAATTCAATTCTCTGTCAGGCATTAGCCCATTACCAGTGGCTCCACCTACACATGCAACCAGCCACAAAGCACAAACAATGTGCATCTATAAGACCACAAATCCCTTGCCCAAGTTTTCCTTCCAACCAATACCTATATCTAAATGTATAACATATATGCATAGAGATACTCTAGCAGTATGTTGTGTAGAAGTACATTTACAAGAAGAAGAAGAAAAAAATCAAATTGGTCATACTAAGCTCGAGTCAAAATATTAAGACATATTGCCTACCTTGGCTACCTCTGCTCTCATCCTGACTACTATTGCCATAATAATCAAAATCGTCATCTGGTTGTGGAACTTGAAAGTTCATCAAAGACTACAACACAACAATAAAGAAAATAAATAAAAAATAAAAAATCACAATCAAATTCTCAATCTCAATATGCAACAAAATACACTTCAGTTCAGAAACATTCAAAGTTCCCAATTATGTTGTTTGTTGTTTGGGCTTAGCCCTCTTTGTTACCAAAAAAAAAAAAAGTTCCCAATTCAAACACATGAATTACAAACATAAAGCACAAAACTTGCCAAATCAGAGGAAACCAAAAAGGGCTAAGCAAGGCAACAATTTGAGAAAACAAAGACATACCTCAAGATTGAAGAGGTTAGAGTATGAGAGAGAATCCTTGGATTGCCTCCTGTGGTCCATGTGCGTTTGCGTCGAACAGAATGTGAAGCTACCCTTAGAAGATCATAAAACCCTAGTTCTCCGAAGCGCATGAAGAATTGGGCGAAAAGAAAGCGAGAAAGAGAGAGAGGAAGCGAATGAGAATTTAGCCCTAACCCTAGAGAAGCTGTGGTGATAACGAGAGGCTGCGTAGGATAAGGCGGGTAGAGAGAGAAAGGGAAGGTCTCGTAGTAGTCACAGACAGTGCAGGAAGCATCGGGAGGCGCTAACCTGCGCTGGCCGGGTGACATTTGTTAGCGTGCGCACCCCTTTGGGGCACTTTTTAAAATTTTCCTATTTTTCCTCAAATTTTTTTGTATGGAATTGGTCTGTTTTTCGGGTTTTGCTGTCTCTGGATTAATCGGCGTTTTGGGAGAGGGTGCTGGCCTATTACGGTTGTCTACGGCTGCCGTAGGATAAGAGCTCTGCATGAAGAACCACGTGGCAAATTTCTGTTCGACTAATATTATTTTGGACCTTTATTTAACAAGAAATTTACATTTTGGACGTTTAGTTGTGGAGATTATGAATTTTTAGCATGAGCACTATTTGAATAATGTGCTGGCTTACATTTAGTACCCATTTTTTACCCAAAAAAAATACATTTAGTACCCATTTGATATTTGATTATTTAGAGGAAAATCATTTTCTTTGAAAGTGATGCGTGTGTCAAAAAGAGTAGAACGTCATTATTTGAGAAATTCGATGTCAACGACAGCAATTTGAGAAAGCACGAGTGGAGATGATTTTTGTTTCCGCTTTCTCGAGAATCAGATTGGAACAGTCAGGACATTAATGAATTTTTGCAAATTACCCAACATAGCCTTATTTCTTTTTACAATTTTCACAAAATGCCTTTTTTTCTATTTTCTATTCCACATGCTGTGATTCTTTCATTTATTTTTGCCGTCCAATAGCTTGGCAATGCTAGATTGATTACATAAAGTCCCAAAGTCGAATATTTGTTTTCATACCAAAAAATAAAGTCTAATATTTGTGCTATTAAAATTTTAAAAATTATGGAAATTTTCTTACACTACTAAAATTATAATAGTGTGGAATTTTAGTGCAGTGAAAATAGTTTTCCACACATTATTTGTTTTATGATTAAAATAATTTTTAGGGTGTGATGGTTAAAAAAACATATTTAACACAAGAATTACATAAGTGAAAGTAAAATTGTTTTTTTTTACCAAACACTTGAATAGAAAAGTCATTTCAACATAATGCCATTTTTAGTCATTATACACAACTCACAACACTTTTACACAAACATTTACCAAACATTGAGAAATTGATTATTGTACCAAAATCACTTTTAACAAAAAGATTACCAAACGCCAAACTACTTTATGTAATATCTGACAATGGTTATTTTCACAGCACAACAAAACCAAACTGGCCTTTAACGGCTTAAAATTTTTGGCATCTTAAAAGACGGTTTAGAAGTCGAATCCATTTGAATCCTTGACCCATTTTAAGAAGTAATACCTATTTTCTTTTAGGTTTAATTATTTATGAGTGTTGCTATTTTCACCCCCTTATCCCATTTTCTCACCCATCTTCAAAATTTTAGAGACAAATTTATCCTTTTGTAAAATAACTTCTAAGAACAAATTTACCCTACTTAAGTTAGAATTTTTTGTATTTTTTTTTTCTGTCAAAAAGTTGGGAGATTTTATTAAAATACGAATTAATGCTAACGTTTGCATCACTAGCTAAGGCAATCCAAGAGCCATTCTGTACCAACGTAGTCCCAAGAATGCTCTCCACCTTCTCTAGAAACAAAACCAGCTACCAAATGGCAAGGAGATGTTTTGAATCTGATTTCACTTCAAGATCCCTCCAGCCCTCCCGAATAGCTAGGGCCTCTGTCATCAATGCCGACTGGCACCGTAAATTCCCCATTCCACCCGCTCATACTAGCAAACAAAACTCATCATGCAGCACCCAGCCCACTCTGCCTTTTTGTCTGATTGTCATCAAATAATATTGGAAGTATTTGTTAACCTGTGTTTTCTTTTTCTTTTTCCATTTTGTTCCCCCTCTTCTCCCCTCTTGCAATCTGCCATGGTTGCTCATTGATCTGCCCTCAAAGTTTGAATAACTTTAAACAAATTTCGTTGAAGTTTCTATTTTTATAGCATTACTGGCTTTAAAATGCACTAACTTTGGCTTTTAAATGCACTAATTTTGTTGGTGCTTTCAATATACGATCAATCATATGCAAATTGTATGAGAAGGCCAAAAACAAGTTGATAACACTAGAATTAATAATTAAATGGTATTTTATGAATAATGGTGGGTTGAAAGATAGGATTGTATTTTTTAAAATTTACAAAGTGGGTGGGAAGATAAGGTGGGGTGGAAATAGCAGCACTCTTATTTATATGGCCCCTGAAATTCAATTTGAGTCTCACTTTACCTCCTAAAACTCAATTTGCCTCGCTCAATTTCCCTTGATTTATGTACGTTTATTCTCATATTTGAGTGTTATAATTGTTGTGATAACTATTGTTATTATTAAATTTTAGGCTTAATTATCGATGTCCCCCCTGTGCTTTATCGAAAATCTCACTTTATCCCTTACATTTCAAACTGGGTCAATGTGCCCCTTGTGCTTTATTGTCGTGTACCCCGTTCTCCCATTCCGTCACTTTGGTAGTAAAATTGTTAACTTGTTGACATGGCAAAGGTATTTTAGTAATTTTAGCTATTAAAAAATTTCAAAATCTATATTAAATTTTAAAAATATTTTAAAATATTTTAATCATAAATAAGATTAGAAAGATTTTTATAAAAAAAATCTAAAAACCTAGCACCCAAATAGCCACCCCACCTTCCACCATAACCCAACCCTTCCCCATGGCCACCATTCCCTCCCCATCTAGCGCACCCTGGTTTCTCCTCTGCTGTGGTAAAAAATTATTGAAAAACAAAATAAAGTTCTTCATAACTGCACAGAGAATATGGAAAAAGGACAAGCATGAAATCAAACTGTTCACTTTCCAAATTGGTATTGGGCTTTATTTTACCAAAAAATGGTGAATGGCCTATACTATTCAAACAAAAGGAGGATTAATTTAAATTAATTCACAATATTTTGAGAATTAAGTTACCACCAATGGTGATTTAATCCAAGGATCTAATTATATGAATTAGTTTTAGCCCAAAGTTCACAAATTCTTAGTTGTTAAGATATGTCAGAATGACTCCTCACCATTGATAACTAGACTCCAAATGAAAATTGATGACCATGAAAGCTGTAAAGTGAAGTCAGACGTGGTTTAGTTGGAAATCATGGCTATTTATTACAAGATCACCCGATTTTTTCCACCCCATGATATTTGGATATTTATGGTACCAACATTGGAAGAATATGGGCATTATTACTCACTTCAATTTGGTTGTTGAAAAAGGAACGATCAGTAAGCATTCAAGAATATTGATGAGTAGGTGCCAAAAATGACTAATGCATTATCTGACAAAACTTTTGCCACTTGTGCATTGCGAAGGAATTATTCCAAAATCGGAACTATCCAGCATTATTCATTGTCACATTTTCTCCTATAAATACAAGAGTATCTGGACTGGAGAAACGAACACCCAACCAACCAACCAACCAATCACGAAAAAACCCAACAATCAATCCAGATTGATCAAAAGAAATCAAAGATTACACGATCTTGCAGCTACCAAAAGCAAGCAAGCAATCTTCCTTCAGAAGCAATCCAAATAAGGAAGAAGTTTAGAAAATCAAGAAGAAAACAAGATTTCCCTCGCAATCTAGATAAGGTCAATCAAACATAATTCAAAAGAGATTAATTTCTCTTATAAATTTGGTTCAGCAAATTAGATAAAACAGACAGAAGTCAGGTATTTCGTCATATGACCTGAACAAAATTTACAAAGACACTTTGATGTTTTAAAATTGTTTAGAAGGCTACCAAATCATTCAAAATCAGCAAGAACAAGTACCAAACTACAGTTCTGCTCACCTTGCCAGGCATTATATGGTTCAACTTGTTTATAGCTCTGCCAATCTCAACATTAATATCAATTTCTAGCTAATCTCTATTAGTTGAAGGTGCTGATGTGCAATTCCAGTGCAGAAACATCCAGTCCAGCCAAAAGAGACCTAGTCTAGTTTGATCTTAAACCACTGCTGTGATTGTATTTTTAAGCAGAAGTCAAAGTCTAAAAACTCTGAGGCCTATCCAGACTTAGCAATTCATTTTATGCTTTGTATTTCAGGCAGTTCTGCCTGGATTAGTTTGTTATGTCTTTCATGAATTCGTGTATTTTGCTTTACTTACCATTTTTATCTAGATAAATTGTCCTCACCAATCTGAGGCATAGAAAAGAACTCTCTTGGGAGGTTCCCCCGCCCAAAATCATAATCGTTTGTTTAAAGTTTATTACTTGGGGTGCAAGTATATAAAGTCATTCAAATTTGTTAGAACTCTAAGTTGTTGACAGTGGCACGCTTACATAAAAGAAAGTTGATTCTCAAGATCATTAATGGTCAAAAGGTCAATGGAAAATTTTACTTAAAGCTTTCGACATGCTCAAAAATATAAAAAGGGTAAACACAAACCTAGTTAGAAAAGGAAAGAGAAGCTACAGCTTGGGGTTTTGGTGTTTGGGTACTTTATGGGATGGCTACGGCTTAGGGCACATTGGATTATTGAGGTTAGGTGTAAATTTGGGGTGATGGCTAAGGGTGAGTATGGCTGGGGGTGAAGGTGGCTAGGTGGATTGGAGGGAGTGTTATCAATGTTTTGGGGTGGGTATATCACTTGGGTAGGGAGATCATATTTGAACTATGGTGGAGTGCTAGCCATGGGTGGCTAGGTGGGTTGGATTGGGTTATGGTGGGAGGTGTGGTGGTGGGGCTATTCAGGTGCTGGGGTTTTTTTATTTTATTTTATTTTAATCTTTCTAATCTTATTAAAATAATATTTTAAAAATTAAACATTTATTTTTATATATTTAAATTAGATTTTGAAATTTTTTAATAGCTAAAATTACTAAAATACTTATGCCACATCAGCAAGTTAATGATTTTACTAACCAAATTGATGAAATTGGGGAACGGGGGACACGAAAATAAAGCATATAAGGCATATTGACCCAGTTTGAAATGTAGGAGACAAAGTGGGATTTTCGTAAAGCACAAGGGGCACATCGATAATTAAGTCTAAATTTTATATTTTTGTATTGTTTCGCCAACAACTTGAAACAAAATTGTTATCCTATTGTCTAAAGAGAGTGGAGGTTCCATTAAGACAACGATTAATCAAGAAGAGGGATGAAATGTCTACGAACCAAGATCGGATGTGAATGTCTATGGAACAAGAAATGCTTAATTATTGATATGTCCCTTGAAACTCAATTTGAGTCTCACTTTACCCTCTAAAACTCAATATGCTTCATTAACTAAGGTAGCCTTTAAGTATTCGTTAGCAGCTTCAAAGTAGCAGCCGGATTTTGCCTCGAAAACTCACGGCTTTGGGAGCCAATGACCCTGTAATTTCTGAACTTTCAGGTCGTCGTTCTCTCAGCTTCGGCCACCTCCAACGTCGCCATTTGTTGCAACAAGTTCGCCACTTCCTCCTCTTTAGAACACTAGCCTACCCGACCAGGTTTGGTGGATGTTGCAGCTTGTTAGAGCTTGAAAAGCTCCTGCTAAATCCCTGCATTTCTCCAGCGAAACCCACTCTTTTGCCATCGAGCCAAGAACAAAAGTTGTCCCTCTACATGTGCTGGTTCTAATGGTATAGCTTATGTGCGTTTAAACCAACCTGAATATTAGATCAATTTAAATAAAAATTAAATTTTATGTGATGCACGAATCGATTTATAGTATAGTCTAATGCAAGTGCAAGTGTCATTCCCATGAAGACTAGTGATCAATTATGGTTCTATAACTTAACTTAATTCGAGACTCCCTTTTTGGATTTTTAGTTTATGACTCAACTATTTAACACTAACCAAAAATTAAAAAACAACTAAGAACTCAAAAAGGGTGCAACGATTCGAAAGCAAGCAAGAGATTAAACGAAACGAAATGAAACAATAAATTGAAACAAGCAAGTCACGATAAAGGAACAAGTAAATAATAGCGCTTAAGGGTTTTAAGGTTATTAGAGTTCCAAATTTTAATGAGCACAAGGGTTTCAGAGTAACCACTAATGTGCCTATCCATATTCTTAGATGCAAGTTATGAATTAACCAAATTATGTATTGACTATTCTATACCTAAGTCCTTCTTAGGGCACTTAAGCCAAGTTCCCTTACATTCATATTACTATCCGTATTAAGGTATAGGTCTAATGCTCATAAACGCAACCTATCCGACTTAAGGCATAAGCTTAACACTAAGAACTCATTAAGCACTATGGAAACTAGGAATCAAACAAACCAAGTATCGTATTAACACTACTATGAATTTCTTATCCTTAATCCCTATGAGCTAGATGAAGCATGTAACGTATTAAGTCTATACAAAACACACAAATAATCTAGATGCAAATCCTGGAGATGGCCAGTCAAAAGAATTAAACATATAGAATCAAATAAAATAGATATTAAGAATTCAATACGATAACTTGAAACTCAATAACTTAGCATCCAAAAATCTAACTATTTGAATTAGGGCATCATCCTAGCCCTAGTTGCGAATTTAGTTTCACATAATCAATGAAATAAAACAATATAAAAGCATAGATAAGAAAACAAGAACACGATGGCGGTAACAAGGTGGCTCCAAGGCGGACAGTGGCTGCTCCACGCTCTCTCTCTCTCTCTCTCTCTCTCTCTCTCTCTCTCAATTTGACTAATTTTGGGGTTGAATAAGATGTGTCTGAATAAGGGGTGTATCTCTTGCTTTTGTAGAGAGGAGGAACGTCTCTTCTTTCTCCTTATTTGACCAGGACACAGGTTTTCTGACCTTCCAAATGAAACCCTAAGACAACTAAGCAAAGTTGCTTGGGAAGCAAGGACTTTCCTGAAATGAGCAGTCTAAACTTAAAACGCTTTAACTCCTTCTACACGTATCCAAATCACAAATCGTAAAATGCTACGCAATGCTACCTTTCTGATCTTTCCAGGAATATATGGCTCATCATCTGGTACGTTATGAGGGATTTACATCAAATCTGAGAAGTTGATTGTTCTGCACTGGTAGTTTCTTTCTCATAATAGCACACGACTTTTCCTTTCTTTCCTTTTCCTTCTTGAATAAGAATTTGACTTTGGACTTTTGAATATCCTCTTGGACTGAGAATTGTAGTAATGATAGGGATCTCATTCTCCTAGGTGCAGTTGGACTAGTAAAGTGCAACTAAGGTGATGTGACATCTCCCATGATGACTTGGATGCAATCGTGATGACTTGGCACGATGATATGGCATTATGATGTGGCACCTTCTAAAAGCTTCTAGAATCTTCCTCTTTCCTATTTGAGACGGGATTCCTCATCAAGAAGGGAAACTTTCCGATTCAACACCCACGAGCTTTTCATCAACATCGTTTCCTTCCTTTGAGTTGGATTCCTTCATGAACAAGGACAACTACCTTTTCCTAGTTTGAGTAGGAAAACATCACCATTGCTTTCTTTTCTTCATTAGACATATCAAAACTCACAAACACATCAAAATGATGGGAAAGAAGCGAACTAGATGTTAGAAATATGCCCTAGAAACCCATATAAAAATAGAAATTCTAAGGATATAACATAGCATACTATAATTAATAGGGTGTGAATGTTATTTTAGGAAACATATATGCAAACAATAAAGTGGCAAGTCCATAGATAGTGATATAAATGGAAAGCAATCTAGGGATGTTAGATTCACGAGACCTTCCCATCATGAAATATCATATCCTGAAATGTTCCTGGTCATAGGATCACCAATTGGACAATGGTGACCCAAAAAGACTGGTAAACACTATGTCTACTTAATGGGCATCAATTGAAACTTTACTTGGAAGGCCCCTTAGGAGTTATGGATTCATTGGACTTTGTGGAGCCTTAGATAATGCCCTCCGTCTTGCATAGATGTTAAATAAAGCGCTTGGTGGGAGGCAACCCACCTAGGTACCTTCGTTTCATACTTTATGTTTTCAGTTTTTGCTTTTCGTTTGTTGTGTTTTAATTTCATGCATCCCATGCTAATCCTAACCATTGATTGCATAATATCTTTACTTTAAACATTGAGGGCAATGTTTAGTTTAGGTGTGGGGGTGTGTAATTGAATTTGTTGTTATTTTTATTCATTTTAGCATTTTAGTTTTTCATTCTCAGTGTTTCTATCTTTAAAAATGTAAGGCTTCTGTTTACTTAAAACTTTTTTTGTTTTGGTAATCAATCTGAAGATTTGGCCTGCCATGTCTTCTTCAATATTTTGTACTGAATCTATTCATACCAAGAGCTTAAAAATAAGATTTTGCGTTTGGAAGTTATGATCACATTTTAAATTAGGGGTCAAAACTGGAAAGTCAGTCATACAATTCTAGACGTGTTCTATTTTAGACTTCTATTTTCACAATTTTCCAAAACGAGTTTCGAGAATTTGTCTGAATGAAAGTTGTGTACTTTTATGTCTATTTTCTGGGAATATAGAATTGGGCAAAATCTACGGAGTATTTTTCAAGATATTCACTGAAAACTAGACGTTGATCAACGTTGAAATTTTGCAGTTTTTGAAACCTTTGTTTTCTAAGTTAAGGTACCACTTTTGCTTACTAATAGAGACATATATGCTATGCTTTGATCATTAATTCTTTATTAAAGTGTTGCCATAAAGGTTTTTGCATCATATTCTATTGCACTCAAAATTCCATGCTCTTAATGTTTTGGTGGACAAAGTACCATACCCGAATGATTGGGGAAGAATAGTGGAGACTACTCTTGTGAGCTGTTTGAGCTTTAAGCCATTCTTTGAGTGGGTTTTATTGTTTCTACTCTTAAACACTCTTTAATTTCGTTCTTCATTAGAAAATCTCATTAGGTTTTGCACTAGATACTAAAGAAATTTCTCACTTTGTATAGGTGCGTTGCTTTCAAGTTGAGTGGACCTTAAGAGATGATCTTAGGCTAGGCATGTTTCCACCACTAAAATGCCTTAATCCATACCATTTGTGTGCATCGTTTACCCTTTTGAAGCCAAACACTTAACCTTTTCTTTCATCACCCATATCAATCTTTACCCATTTAAACCAATTCTAAGCTATACCATATAGCCTGGGATATGCCAAGGTGATGAAGATAAAGTTGAGAGGTTAAGCTCTACACGAAAGAAGTGGCATGTACCGAGGGAAAACGTGCTAAATTGCAAGTGTTTGAAAATTGATTAGTATTCAAAGAAAAAAAAAATCAAAAGAGCTTTAAAATTGGGCATAAAGAAGTATGCAATTCTAAAGATCAAAAGTTTGAAATCATTCCAAATAAAGTAGAGGAAAAGCACAAAATCCTAGAAGCCAAGCACCAAATTCGACGAGAAGAGCCGACCATATATTCCAAAAAAATTCATGAAGGAACCTTGGTATGTCTCAAGTTCTAGTCTTTCTTTCCCATTCTTTTATAGCCCATAGCCGAGCCTTACGTTACAACCCTAGTAAAGACCTAACAGATCTTTTGGAACATCTTGCTTGGAGGTGAAGGTATGTACCTACATTCTTAGTATTTAATTCTTTTCATGAGGCCTATTTTCAAAAATTGGGCTTTTATTTCTTAAAATTCATATGTGATAAATCTTGCATCCCTATACATAAACTCTATTCGCATGTGCTTGATGAGAGTGTAAGCCTAGGTTCTGTGTGAAAATAAGAGAGATTCCCTTTGAGGCCTAGAGTTGAGATGAATTCTATCCTTGACATTGAGATGTGGTTGCTTTTAAGCCAATGTATTTGAGGTTTGGCTCTGCACTTAACACTAGGGGCATTTATTTAAATGGCAACATTTTACTCTTGAGATAGTGGTTTCCGCATACATTGATTTTTATTAGTTTGTTGAAAGTGGTATTTTAAAGTTTTTGTTTTGCAGAAAAGCGTTTGTGGATATCGTATTTGGTAAACCCTCAAGAGACACAACTCCTCTTACTAGGGACACCTAGGGGTTTAAAGGCTTGTGGCACGTGCTAAGTGCCATCGTGATTCCTTATGAAAGTGGCCTAGATAAACTTCTTGTTTTTTTTTCTAAATTTGTTTTGTTTCCCTTTTGCTCGAGGACTAGCAAAAGATAGGTTTGGGGGTATTTGATAACTCCATATTTGTGCTTATTTACAATGCCATATTCCTATGATTTGCGTTAGTTTCTTCGATGAAATTAGTTATTTTGATGTGTTTAGAGTGAGTTTTATAGGAAATCATTTTTATAGGTCTGTAGGAGCTAAAATGAGCAAAATATGGTGAAAAAAAAAGCAAAAAAGGCAGAAATTTAGAATTAGCAACTTAGAAGTCAAGAAACGGCATGTGCAGATGGGTCAACTTTACTAATGTACCTGTACGTTCTCAGGAAGGCCTAGATAACGTGCTCACCCAATTAACATACTCACATTCGTAGCCGTTCATAGCCTTCAAGATTTGTCGAAGGAGGAGTTCAACTACAATGGATTCATATAAGGGTTTTTCTATCTTAATTCAAACTTTGTATTTTATGTTCATAAGTAAACTGTTTGTTTCTAAGATGGTTATGGATAACTAAATTCTTTGCTAGGGATCTGATGTAACCTAACATGATGGTTCTATATTATTGAGTTAAAACTTTATTTTCAATCAATTTATATTCCTTGTTTCATTCATTATTATAATTGTGATCTTGATACTTGTAATTGGCCATTATAGGTATTTTGGATTGTCTAAGATAAGATTGGGCGAGGGGTTTATCCCTAATCTTATATGCACTATAAATGAATGAGTTGTTGTTGAAGCCGAGGTTCAAGCTAAGACACTTCTTGGTTCTTGATTGTTCTTCTTAAACTTAATGGGTTCTCGATTAAATTTGGCTGTGGGGTTCATTAGTTGGGTTTAATTGAGAATACTTGGTGACACAGCAGTCGAACGAATCATCATAATAAAGAAAGAACGAACCTCAAGAATTGAATTGGAACTTTATTCTCAAAATTAACTCAATACATAGAACAGGATTGTTATGGTGAAGTCGGAGTCCTAGTATTGATCCATTGATTTTCAAAACCAATTTCCAACATTTGTTATTTTATTTTTTTATTTTAAATTTTCGAAACTTATTTTAGAACTGAGTAATCTTAGTTTTATTATTATATATATTTAGTTTTATTTTCTATTTTTCTTAAGGTATTCATATTTGGAAATAATTGATAAACTTTACAAATCTCTGTGGGAACGACTCTCGTATTTGCTTGCTATATTATCATATTGATTCATGCACTACTGAGATATAACTTTTGTTCATCACCTACCTCTGAAGGAAACCTATTCATTCGCCACAAGTGGGCCTACTTTCGAAGACCTGTTTCACACACGAAATTATCACCACGTCATCCCCGAGCACGATAAAATGCTCGAACTAGCAAGATTCAATCATTTGACCGATGGTCGGAGTTTCACCAAATATGAACTGTTTGATTGGGAACAATCGAACCGTTGGATCAACCCCATTTTGGGATACGTTGTTCCCGGTATGATCACAAGTGTGTAGAAACTTACGGATCTAGAATCGGAGATCCAGATATTTTGGATCAATGATTCTAGGGTTATGTTAATCTATCATCATCCCATTGTGCGATCGTCGATGATCGGACCATTGAATCGAGACTAAGCTTTGAGGATGGGTTCAGTGAATAGAGTTTCCAAATCATGATTCTCAGGTCGTTGGACCTTCCAGATGGACATCACCATTAGGTTTCACACACACTTGGAGTCCTAGGAAACTGTGGTTTCATTTTTAAGCACATGTTTTGGATTTTGTTTGATTTAATGCTTATATCTCTCAAATAGGTATCGAGGCTCCGTGTACTACACAGGATAGACCAGCTCAGGGTCAAGCTTACTTTGCACCACTATGAGTTGGACATTTGTTTGCTAAATATGGTTATAATGATTTCGACTTAATTAGGAATTTTTATAAATTGTTGTTTATCGAATTACTCATGATTTATTGTAAGATTGTGGATTTGGTTATATTGATTGGTTATTATTTGAGATTGCATTAATGAACGTTTTAGGATTTACCTGGCTTTATCGATATATTTATATATATATATATACGTGTGGAAAACTACTAATTGAACTTATGGAATTTGAGGAAATGGTTTTCAAAACTACCTTAGGTACCCTTTCCATGTTGCCTATGGATACAAAGATGATATGTTTTGGTATTGGGACCCATCAAGGTTGTAGACGCCTCTCCGAGGTTGTCTACGCCTGTATGACCAGGTTTGCGCATGTGGGGTTCTTTATGCACGTGCACTGCCACGATACGTATTTGCCTACACGCTATGCATATGTGTAAGGCAAGCATTTTTCCCCTGCCTGGCTATTTCCTTTTACATGCACATGTGTATGGCCAGTTTCTCTCCTGGGTACTTAGGTTGAATGTTTTCATATTGTTATAGTGTCTGAGGTATTTTTGTTATCCAATTGCTTAAGAACTATTATATACATATATATATATATATATATATAAAGGTTTTCTAAAGGTTTACGAAAACAACGGGATTAGTATATTCTTTATGTTTATGTTCTAAAGCTTTATTTTTTTCCTACTCACTACGAATCATTCTCATGTGGTTATCTGCTTTGCGCCCTCAAGCAGTATAGCTGAGGTCGAGACCACGACCTTGAGGCATTCCTTCTTATGTTGGTCATCGGCTTCGTTATATCGTAGGATCTGCTTTTGCTTTTATGTTGGACTCCTTTGTAAACTAAATCTATTTAGTAATGTTTTATTATGGCCATGCTAGGATATAGGTAAGGGCTTGAGGCCTGAAACACTTGTGGTTGGATTGTGTGTGGTGATAACTTGTGTGCGCTAAAACTTCGGATATTCTTTTATTGACTATTTCTACAAGTGGATGTTTGGCCTTTGTTCTATTTACAAGGGAGATTCTTACGGATTTCGGCACGAGTTCAACTCATTATTTTGTTTTTTTTTTCCAATTTGGGATAAAGGTAGATTAGTAATTGGGCTTGACATTTGTCAGATGTTGGATAAGCACAGGGTTCATCTCGGATTCCAAGGGAGAATCTAGGACGAGTCCTGTCAATCTCAACTACAAACTTTTCCATATATTTCATGAAATAACCATCGCTCTCAAGATATAGGTTCACTAGCTGATTTACAAGACGGAAATTGAGTTGCATCGCATGTGCCAATTTGCTTAGCCAAAGTAAATCTTCATAGCCTCTCGTAGATTGGATTTACACGATGGGATCCCATAGGGGCTTCCTCTGTTTCAGGTGAAGCAATACGTGCATGTGTACATCATTTGTCACCAAGATTGTTATCATTCTCACAATCTGCTCAGGTGACCTCAACTCCGACCATGCCAAATAAATATCTTTGCAAAGCATATCGAGATCAATTATGCAAAGCAATACATGCATGATAACAGTGGATGATAATTGTACATGGAATGATTATGTTAAGGTAATATTGAGTTTTGTTTGTTTAGTTTAGAGTTGTTTTTATAGTTGCCATCTTTATTGTTTGAGACCCAATATTATTTGCTCTAATGGCAATTATATGAGAGTCTCGTTGGATCTAATCTAATGGCTCCAAGAAAAAGCAATTTTAAGTTAAAGACTTGTACTAGAATCAACCCATTTCTCTCTCTCCATACTAAGCAATCTATTCTCTTTCCTAAAGAGCACATCTACCACTCACATTCATTTTTCTTTTGTCAAGTTTAAAAGTGAAATTTGGGAGACTCAATTATTGGATGTTATACTTTGGGGAAGACGATGTCATGTTAGTGAAGGTTTGTGACGATTGAGCGAGCTATACATTTTTTAGAATAGATACAAGACCCCTATTGCAGCTGCAACTCAAAATTCCAAATGGCTTCAAAGAAGAAGTTAGCGGACCCATAACGGAGAGCAGGTCAAAAAGCCAATCTTAAATATCTCTATTGGTGTGAGCAGAGTGGTTGTTTTGGATTTGGTATCCATGAGCACATTGATTTAAGACTCAACTACTTTAGATCCTTAAGATTGTGGAATTAGAAATGTCCAAGAAACTTTATCAAATTTTTATTTTTCCATTTCTCCTCTTCAAGTTATCACATTTATTATTTTCTAAGTGGTGCACCTTTATCTCTCTTTTTTCTCCCCTCTCTCTTCGACATCCCAAGTTTCATATATGAGTTTTTCTTCTTCTTTTTTTCTTTTTTTGTTACAAGGAGGCTGAAGCCAAAAGGAAACAAGAAGAAAAAACTAACAAATCACAGCCTTCTCCAATCACGGTTCAGCAACAACTTTCAATCTTCAATCAGATAGAAAATGGGGTGGGATTGCTCAAAAGCCTTGGCTATCAGAGAAAGAACAAATAGTGAGTCACATTCAACATCAAGGGATCTAATACCCTTAGCCCAAGCCATTTGCAAACCACTAAGAAGACTTCATAAGTCAGCCTCAGCAATATTTCCAGTTCCAATATTAGTAGAAAACCCACGATCCAATAACCATCATAGTCCCTTAACAAACCACTAGCAATGATCTTCCAAGATTTTTTTTTGTTTTGTTTTGTTTTGTTTTTTTTTTTGCAGTTACCATCCATATTCAACTTGGAGTTGCAAGCTGTAGAACAGCTTCAATGAACTTGAATGACCTTTCTAGCTGGTTCACCATTAACCATCTCATTAATATCAAATCATTCCTTAGCAAACTGTATGATGGGGGTTGGGAGGTTGCTTATAACCGAGACTAAAAGTGGAATTACAACGCCATTTCCAATAGTGCCAAATAGTATAAGTGAACACAAGAACCCATGGAAAATTGTGGAAAACCTTAATCTTGCTCTTGAGATTAATCATCAAATCAACAAATCCTAAGGAGAAGGTATGTGACATAGCAAAAGGGATAATTATGTAACTCCATAACTTTAGGGCATGTCTACAACCTCTATAGATGTGCTCCATAGTCTTATGGGAAAAAGTGTATTGTTGACAGTTATGGTTTTCAGTCAAACTTCTTTTCTCCTTTTGAACATTAGTAAGGATCTTTCCATGTCCAACTAACCAGAGGAAGGTTTTCAATTTTGGAGGCAAATATAGCTTCCAAAGGAAATCCCAACGCCAAGATACAAAATCTGCATCACCAAAAAAGGATAAATATGCAGATTTAACCAAGAGGGTACTAGATTTTGATAAGCCCCATATGGATTTATCCATCCTTTGAGATTCAAGGTTAGTATGGATGGTGCAGATTCTTTCTACAATCTAAATAGGTAAAACATGCTCAAGCCAGTCAAAATTCCACCCATGATCCAACTTAAAGTCTTGCACTGTCCACGTTAACATGTCATTAGAGATAGGGATCGTGGCAAATTCATCAAGATATCCACAACAAGACCAATTATCCTTCCAAAACAAGATGTCATCATCAGTACCAACCCTCCATGTTAAACCTCTAGGAATAATTTGTGCGCCAAACAATATACCTCTTTAAGTATTGGAGCAAGAAGGATAAACAGACTCATCAAAATTTAAAATATTTTGATTTTTGAGATATTTGTGATGCAGAACCTGGCTCCAGAGACCTCGATCTTGCTGTAACAGCTTCCATTAAGGTTTAGCAAGCAAAGCTTGATTCATCATGTGAGTTCGTTTAAGGCCAAGACCTCCCATGAACTTGGGTTTATAAACAAACTCCCATTTGACAAGGTGAATCTTAGTTATTGCCTCATCATGCCCCTAAAGGAAATTCAATTAATCTTGTCAAGCTTTTCACATATGCTCATAGGGAATTGAACTGTTTTCATAGAATAGATAGCTACTGCAGAGGAGATAGCTTGTAGATATACTAACCTGCAGCCATAGATATGGTATGACTTTTCCAACAAGCAAGACGTTTCTGGACTTGGAAATAACATGGTCATAGGTATCCTTACTCACTCTGGTGTGAACAAGGGGAACACGAAGATAATTTCCCTGACAATCAGTGAGGGAAGATCCACAAATAACAACAATTTGGGTGGCCAAACCAAAATCGGAACCGGAACTGGCATTGTTCATCTGGTTTGGTTCAGTTCAGTTTTGACGAAAAAATTATCTGATCTGGTGCAGTCCAGTTTGCCCATAAGCCGGTTTGGTTTTCGGTTTTGGACATGATTTTTTTTTTGTTGAAATTTTGAATTAATTACAATTCTTGTCCGTGGGGTTTTGCTCGAAATCAATTTTAGTCACCGTGATTTTAATTTTCTTGATTTCGTCATTGTACTTGCAGTCGTTAACAAATCAGGTCCAAGTCTGTATTTTCGTCAATTTGGCAAGGACTTTATTGTCCTTTTGTAAAAAATAAAAATAAAAATAAAAAGGTGGTGTTTAATAAGAATTATAAGGCTAAGAATGAACATAAAGCTTTCATATTAAACCTACAGTAAATCCCAAATGTCAAATATCAATTAAGAATGGAAATATTTTTGTACACCACTTTAACCCAATGTGTACCCTCATCACCCTTCTCAAGAATTGACACGTGTCCATGGGTCTAACCATAGTTAACTCTTTGCTTTGTATTTATAAAACTATAGTTATGCTCATGGACACATGTCAAGTGTTGAGAATGGTGGTGATGGTACACCTTGGGTTAAAGTGGTGAGCAAAAATGCTCTCCCACAAATTACAAACACGATGGATCACCTTGTTCTCTCAAGGATCTACCAAATTGGAGATATAGTAATTGCTATTTTGCGGCTATAACCAACGCCATACAGTCCAGATGCGAGAGAGAGAGAGAGAGAGAGAGAGAGAGAGAGAGAGAGAGAGAGAGAGAGATAGAGAGAGAGAAGCCTGACAGCTCTATATTAAAGGTTAATGGCTTGGATTCATTTGTGTTTCTTGAATACAAAGCAATTCACATGGTTTCTTCTTCTCAAAGTCAAAGTTAATAGAATATTTGCTTGCCTTTCTTCATGCAAAGAACAAAGATATAGGGACATAAGGGATCCCCTTCTCTTATACTACAGGTTGTCTGAAAACTCTTTGTCACTTCCCCATTGCATAATATACTCCAACACTCTACCTCTAACACCAGCTTCTCGAAGCACATCTTTAGTAAAATTCCATTGAAATCTATTAGAAGCTTTGGACAAATCAATCTTCCATACAATAAAGCATTTCTTGTCTTTAGGCCCCGTTTGGTTTGCGGAAAAGATTTGATAGGAAATAATTTCCAATGTCTTTTCCCAAGGGATGTGAAATAGAAGATTCCTTTTCCATGTGTGGTAATGCTAGGAAAGTAACTATGAATTACCACTTTATTTCCTTTCCCATGTTTGGTTTGCATAGGAATGTAAAACAAAGTTTGTTTAATTTTTCAATTATACCCATATGAAAACAAATAAAAAAGAATGCATTTAATACAATATTGTAATTTTAAATGGTTAATGAGGACAAAATGGTCATGACAAATGTGCATTTAATGCTGGCTCAATTTTTTAAAGTTTCCCATAGGAAGGGAAAATGAAACCCAAGGGGGAAGGAGGGTTACATTTCCAAATATTTTCCCATGCGCAAGGCAACCATTTCCCATGCGTGGACTTACCAAACATGTAAAAGCAATTGATTTTCCATCCCCAAGCCTCATTTCCCATTAACTAAATGCAATTTTAGAGTGTTTGAATTTATGCAGAAGCTCGTGAGCAATAATAATATTATCCACAATTTGCTTGCCATAACAAAACTCAATTAAGGTTGGGTTCACAATCTTGGGATAATAGGCATGAGTTTTCTCAACAAAATTTTCAAAATAACCTTATATAAAGTATTGCATATGCTAATTGGTCTAAATTGAGACATAGATGGAGCATTGGGCATCTTTGGAACATGAGCAATAAAAGTATCATTAAGGTTTTAAAGCAAGGAAGCAGACGTAAAACACTCTTTAACCAAAGCACATATATCAATGATGCATAGGGGCAATGATCTTGGAAGAATTTAACTGGGACACCATCGGGACTAGTGGCTTTAAGCCCTCCAATAGTGGAAAGGCTAATCTTGATATCCACATCACTCACCTCATTGTTAAGCATGTTTAGATGCTCTGAATCCAAATTAGAGAAAAGTTGAGGTAACTCCACCATCTCACCAATTCTAGGTGTCATAGAGAAAAGTTCCTTGAAGTGGGAAATCACCAATAACATGTATGTATGGTTTACCTGTAGTCCATGCACCATTATTGTCAATAATCACTTCTATCTTATTTCTTTTCCTTCTAAAAATTGTAGAAAGGTGAAAAAAAATTTAAGGTTTTTCTTTTTTGAACTAGACTAATTATACACATAATTGGATTTCATATGGTTGTGGGATCTTAATCTAAAAAGGTAAATTTAGTGTCACCTATCCTCGATTTCTGGATTTCATTTTCATCTGATATTTGATCTCATTTGATAAGTCTCCCCTTCAATTGAAAATGTCTAAGGTTTTTGTTTTGGACTTCGAATTTCTTTCTCTTTCTCATCAGTTTTTATTATTATAGAAACTCAAAGAAATACACTAAAATTTAATAAAAACTTAAAGAAATATACCAAAAATTTCTATAAACTCCTTGCCACGTTATCTCCAATTATGATGCATGAAAATTCAATTTTACTTGGGCATATTTAAAGTAATAATTAGAGAAAGAGTTTTGGTGAGAAAGAGTACTGATATTTATGTTAGTGTTATAGTCAGCATAGAAACAAACTTGGAATTTTTCTATAAGTCAAAATTATATTATAAAGCTCAAAAGATGAAGAAAATGTCACAAGGAGTTCATAGGATTTTTTGGGGTATTGTTTTGATTTTTATGAAATTATTACAATTTTTGAAAATTAAAGCATTGCAAAATAGTACTAAATTTAAGAGAATAACACGTGGTAGCGCCATGCCATAACTGTGTCATTTGTTAGTATGGAAACAAACTTGAGTTTTATAAATTATTTGAATTTTTTATACATCAAAATTATATTTTAAAGCTTAAAACATGAAGAAATGTTAACAGATGTATTATGATTTTTGGAAGTTAACGGATTGAAAAATTGTAATAAATGGAAGGGAATGACATGTGGCAATGCTTGATGGGTGCGTCGTCAGTGGTTCTGACGATTGACACTTTCCCATAAAACCACTTCTCATTACAATTTCATTTTTGTGTGTTTACCTTACAAAATTCACTAAAAATTAATTAAAATGGCTTAATGTGTATTCCTGAATCTAGAAGATATCATATCCATTTGGGATGAGTAGGCATGGCCCATTTCAGTCTTATTCTCACCTCAAACATGAACCAAAACTGCTATTATTCATATGGTTTGGTTAAGTATGATTTAGATGAAAAAATTATTCAGCCATAAGCGGGTTTGGTCTCTCGTTTTTCAGTTTTGGCTCGGAACCTTTTTTGAAAAAAAATATTTTGAACTTTTTTCTTTTTACAAAATCAACTAAAATTTTATTTTTGGGCTTAAAAATTCACAAATGGCCTAATTTCATGCAAAGAGAGGTGATTTGCAGTTGAGCTTGGGAAAAATTAGTTATGGACTTAGAAATTTACCATTGTGCTTAAATATTTTATTAAACAGTTAAAAATACATATTTGGTCTGGTTTTTTCACTACAAAAAATGGAATCGGAACCATACCAAATCAGTCCAGTCTAATTTTTGGTCAAACTTAATTTTTTGGGGCCCAATTTGGCTCGGTTTTCTGGTTTGAATGCCCCCTAGACTCAAGCATAAAATCAATGTTGAATCAGTAATTGATGGAAAAGCTACATCCAGTACTGGACCAATGCTTTGAGCGATTCGCTAACTTTTTTTATGATTCACGCTTCTTTGCTTTGGATGTATCCCTCAATCTTACCACCTACTTCCTTTACTATCAAGGGTAAGGGCCTTTAAAGATGTATTTGTCCTAGTGAGACCCGAAAATTGCTACAAAATTTAGTAAATTAATACATGTAAGGGTAAAATAGGAAAGAGAAAGAATAAAAAAGAACAAAATTGATTAAAAAGTATTTTTTTTTTAAAACAAAAAAGAGTGTAAGTGAAGAAAATGGGAGTGAGAAAATCAGCTCCCTATAAATAATAAGAAATTGAAGGGAACAACACGTGGTAGCGGCAGAATTGTGCAACATCAGTGTTTCTGACACATGTCATTCTCTGGTTGTGCCACATGTCATATGATTTTATTTGTTTTCATCTTAAAAAATTGATAAAAAATCATTAAAAGTAAAAAATTAAAAATAAAAATAAAAACTCAAAAATTGCTAGAAATTCCATATGACACGTGTTAGAATCGCATTGTTGTGCCACCAAAATATGTTTGGTAAAAGCGTCCTAAAGGATTCACTACTTCAACATATCGTCATTCACTATCCACTAAAGCTTCATAAATCTTTTTAAGACTGTTTTTAAATAAACAAAAAAAAAAATAGAATGACATGTGGCAGTAACATAGAAGGACACCCTTTAGACCTTCGCACCCTTCAGATGATGCCACGTATCATTGTCTTTCGTTTAATATTAATTTGAAATAAACCAAAAAAAGAAAGAAATAGAATGATATTGGAGAGAAAGAACAGGAAAAAAAAAAGGGATGTATCAAATTTTGGGAGAATAGATAGAGTTTAAATTAGTTTTTGTTTTTTGGTTGAATACTTTTTTGGCCACTTGGTTTTACAAGAAAATTCAATTTGATCATTGAGAAATTTTTTTAGCTAAATTGGTCACTCTGTTTTCCAAAGTTTACAATTTATAGACATTTCGTTATCTTCCGTTAAGTGCATTTTTTATATATATATTTTTTTACCAAGCACCTTCAATCTTCTTCCTCTAAATGAGTTAAGGTATGTTCTGCTATTAGGGTTTAACAAATTGGGGGAAATCTAGAGGTATAAGGAAAATCAAAAGGACAAACCAAATTAAAATGAAATCAACAACTTGCCAATATATTTTGGTGTTTAATCACCTTGATCACGTCTCCTTTGTAACACCCCGACCCAATAAATTATTTTTATTTAATTATTTAATTGTGCAATTACATTTTTGCCCGTAGGGTAGGGCACTTTAGTCACTTTTTGTTCGGAAAGGATTTTGAAGAATTGAGCGGCACCATTTCGTAGATATGTGTTTAAACCACAGATATTCAAGTGGTTAACATCAAGGTCTTAAATATCGGTTGTATCGGAAATATCGGTAGGCCAAAAACACGGAAATATCGATGGAAATATCGGGATATTATCGATATCGATAAAAATTGAATAAAAACCACGGAAATTGTAAGAAAAACTTGGAAATTTTTATTGAAACTTTGTAAAAAGTTTATTTAGTCAATCATCTATTATTTTAACACAAAAGATTGGAAGGAAATGCATTGCATAGTAGGTTTGAGTGATTTAAGTTGATTATATTGCGAGCTGACAAACTCTATGATTTAGAAAATCTAGAGTAATTAATGAAAGAAAATTAAAGACCCTGTAGTAATTTATTTATCATTTTTACTATAATATTTTACACTTTATAAATTGCATAGTAAGATATATGAGTAACTTTATTTCACGTTATTCACTGGACATCATGACATGGTACACGTTCTTATATTTATTATTTATCAAAAATTGAAAAATAATTAAAGATGTAAACCAACTTGATTTGTCATGAAAATTAAGCACTTTACTATGCTTAAAAAATAATAGTGAAGATTGAAAATTAACTAAGAACATAAATAAAGTTATCCAAAAGAAGAATTAAAAATTGAATCCACTATTCTTCAAACCTCCATTAACCAAAAATTAAAACATTAAAAATTCAATAATAAAAAAAGCTTTTGACGGTACCACTCTCTCTCTCAAACACCTAAATTTTCTCTCATATTTGCCTCTTATCCAAATAACCCTCCAGAATCTCCCCTTTCTCTCTTCCCAATTTCCTTTCTCGATGGCTAGTTCCATCTCTCAAACCCTTACCCTAACCCTAACCCGCCACCTCTCATCCACACCATCGCCGTCTTCCTCCTCTCGCCTCATAACCCTCCGGGCCCAATTCAACCTTCCTTTCCACCATGACCCAACAACAGACTCATCCATCGACTCTCCTTCTGATCCCCTTTTGTGAAAGCTCGAGGACGCCATCCACCGGATCATGGTCCGCCGATCTGCACCCAATTGGCTCAGCTGGTCGATAAGCTGGCTAACCCTTTGACTGAGGAGGAGGTGGCCTTCTTCTGCTTACTTCATAGAAGGTTTGATTGAGTTTTTGGTTCCTGTTCATTGGGTTTTGTTCAAAATTAGGTTTCTGAATTGTGGGTTCCCTTGGATAGTTAGTTGGAGCATCTGATTCTTTTTTGCAATTTGATCATCTTGAAAGTTCATATCGCGATATTATCGATAATATCGATAATATCGCGATATATTGACCATTTGCAGTTGTTATTTGAATGAAAATATCGCTACCGAAATTATCGTGATATTATCGAGGAAATTATCGATAATTTGACGAAAATAAATGGAATCATGCGAAAATATCGCTGCCCCCAAAAAACGATAATTTCGCTGATATTTCGGTGAAATTATCGATATTTTGTTCATTGGTTAACATAAAGGGGTACAATTATATTAAAGTGATTTCAGAGGAAAAGAAGCTTTGAGAAGGATAATCAAGTATGGCAATTGGTAAGGCTTTTCTTCTCATTCCTTTCTTCTGGGAGGGATCTCAAAAAGTCATGTCCCCTTTTTACAAGAACTCTTACTATATCTATAGGGGGAACAAAAATGAATTAAATTACAAGCCGACCACTTCGGCTCGGAGCCGAGCCGTTTGTGTCACATCAAACCTGTCAGATGATGGGTAGTCGGGGTTTGTCCACGTCCTCTGCTCATGATGACCTCTCTATACTCCCACTAGGGGGCGGGCGTGGGCAGAGTAGCTTGTTGCGCCCGGCGGCAGTCCCATCTGGTCAGGTGGCGATCCGGTCAGTTTACACCTAGCTTTTGAAGGGACCTGGGCACGCTTTATGAGGTACAACGGGTTGGCGATCAGAGGGTGTCTTGTCATCGACGTGGCTGATTTGTATCCTCTTTAATTTTCTAGAGAGTCCAAGGCCAAGGGTGATTTGCTAGTTTCTTTTGGTGTGGTGCACAAGGCCCACGTGTTGTCTTTTTATTCCGGCATATGGGCTCGGTGCATGCCAAGCGTCAACAATATGATATTACTGATTTGAAATATTTTCTAGTATCAGATGACATTATGTACGTTTACTGAAGAAATCTATTGCATGGTGTTTTGGCATTATTTTATCAAACGGATGGGGATATTATGTTGAGTATAATTTACGTTCAAGCTTTATTTTCGTCCACTCACATTTTCTGTTTTACGCCCCCCAGGTTCTAGATATCAGAGGTCGAGACCACCACGTCAAGGTATCACCGTTGTATGCACCATAAAACTTCCATCATAACCCATTGTCTTTATTCCCGGGTTGTAAATTTAAATTCTTTAGTTGCTCTTAGTTACTCATTTTTAAGTTCGGGTAGAAGGGCTTGAGACCCATTTCAATAGTCTTAACTGTTGTGTGTCCCATTACCTTGTGCATGTTGAAAGTTGGGATTATTTATGTGCTCGTTTGCAAATACTGTAATATGGGAAATGTTCCAATTACATGGGAGATTTTGCAGAAATTTCGGTAGGAGTCAAATTGTCTTCAAGTTTAAATTAGGGCGTAAAGGGCTTATTAGTAAAATGGGTCCGGCATCAAGTGGATGTTGGACGAGCAACAGGGTTCGTCAAGGATTCCAATGAGGAATCTAGGACCGGTCCTGTCATCCTTGCCATCCGAAGTTACAATATTGTTCTCATTCAATCGATTTAGGCTTCAATATAGCATCTAATCCGTGGCCTTATTCCTCACAATTTTTATTTGAACCCAAGATTTCTCCAAATTTGTTAAACCCCCAATAGCACAATATACGCTAACTTGTTGAGTTAGAGGAAGAAGACTGCACTTAACAGAATACTAGCCCTTTGCCACACGCTCACGCGTGTGCCAATTGATTTTTTATTTTTCTTATTTTTAGAATTAAGAAAAGAAAAAATGGGTAGTTATTTTCCATAAAAGTAGGATCCATTATCTAATTTTGTTTTTAATTTTAATTTTGTAATTGTGAATTTACCATATTATCCTCATTTAATTAATAATTTCAATTCTTAATGTTTGAATTAATCAAGGGCATTTTCTGGTATTTTGAATGTTTCACCATTCTCTGCCTTTTGCTTTATATATATAGATATGGAATGTGTATAAATTGTAAACTTTGGGAAACATAATGACCAATTTGGCTAAAAAAATTTCTCAATGACCAAATTGAATTTCGTATAAAAACCAGCTAAAAATGTATTTAACTCTTTTTCATTAAAAAATCAAAACGCTGAGTTTTGTTAAAATAAAGGACTTTATAAACAAAACCACATAGTTTTATATGAAACCAGACGTGATGAAACGAATCGCACCTGAGTCTTCTTCTTTGCCAGGAAGATGCCATTGACAGTGCTTGTACTGTAAGTTTACTTTACATGTTCATCCGTTTAGATCAATTTGTACGACTCAGATTAATCCTCATATAAGATTCTCATTTAGTGGTTCGCGCTAGAGCCTCTGGCCACTTCAAAGTGCCTCATATCCAAACCCAATGTAACAAAATTAAATAGGCCCAAAGTAAAGGATCAAATTGTTAAGCAATTATCAGCCCACTAAAGAAAATAGCCTCTCTGTTTTTTTTTTTTTTTTTTTTTTTTTTTTGTTGGGAAGAAAATAGCCTATTTGACAATTTGATATTCACAAATTTAACAAAAACCATTTGAAAATTGCCTGTAATAAAAGCTAGGGTAAGTTGGTCAGTGGAGTTGTTTTAGAAAATAATTCCATGACGTCCACGCTATCTCCAAAACTATAATATAATACAGGAAGTCCAACCAATTGAAAATGTCGACAAGCTATGGATGCTATTTTTTGTGCATCTTATTAATTAAAAATAATAATAATTATTATTATTATTATACATTATTAAGCAATTTAATTTCTATATATAAAAATCATGGTACGTATAATTTTACATAATTTATCATTTTACGCACATCATGATCAAATCATGCATTAATTATATCATTTTTACCTTTGGAATCAACTTTCTTCTTTAAGACTTAATAAGGGACCTCCAACTAATTATGATCTTATTGATTGGATTTGTTCTAATTTGTCTACTTTTTATCCTCTCTTTTGAAAAAGTTTTTTTTACCGCTTGTTTGAAATTTTGGGATCACCATAATATATTTACTTTTCAAAATAAAATTTTCACATATTATCATAGGTGGAGATTCGACGCCGAGACATAGCCACTTATCATAGGTGGAATAAAATCATAACAAAGCGATGACAAAAAAGGGAAATCTTCTATCACTGAAAATAGGGAAGAGAGGAGAATGGGAGAAGAAAGGAGAAGGGAGGAAGAGAGAAGGGGAGAGAGGAGCACTGACGGAACTACAGCCAAGGCTATGGTGGGCTGTAGCCCAAGTAAGCTTTGAAAAAATGAAAATAATCAATATGGCCCACCAGACTTGCCTTTTGCTTTGAGCAAATCCTCCCCTCTAATCGCTTAGCAGCCATGTTTGTTTTTTGCCCGTAAAGTGTGTTGCTTTTTGGTTTTTTTTTATTGGCAAAGTCTATCCTCTTTTCACCAAAAAGATGAAAAGAATTAAGCCCTTTAACATTAGACTCAATAAAATTTCTAGCAAGTCCTTCGATTCATGATTACAGACGCAAGAAGTAACAGGAAGTGGTTTTCAAAAATGGAATAGTATATTAACCTAATTCTATTCTACTTGTGTTTACAACTAATATATATATATATATGAAATTTAATTATTTATTTATAATAACAAAAAATTTCAATAACATCGTCACCACCACCACCACCACTTTCAACATCATGATCATTTTAGTCATTCTCCACAATTACAACAGTTTTATACTAAAATTTATCAAATTGTTTGACACTAATTTTTATACTAAATGTGGAACTATTTTACTTTACAACTGATTATTTTCAAAACATAGCTTTTGTTAAGTGCAGGCAATCCTAAATTGGAAATTAGCATTTCGAAGATATAATTGAAGGAGATCTCGAGGATTTATATATGTTGAATTTTTTAAATGATAAAAATTACAGTGAAAATAAATTTTTGCTCAATTGGAATTGTGAAATGACAACTCTTTTGGTGGAAATTAAATTCGGGAATCTCGATCCCCAATTTTCATGTTTTTTCCCCTGCGTCATTTAATAAGTTCCATGTTTAAGTTGCCAAACAGTGGAAATATCAATTTCTTCTTTTCAATTCCTGACTTTTAGCTAAATCCCGAGTTATTTTCCTCCATCCAAATGAAGGGTAAATATTTTTTCAATTCATGTAATACCATCATAAATTATTTTAAATGACATCGTCACCACTACTACCACTTGAACCGCCACCATCACCACCTCCACATGATTAGCACTTTCAACATCATGGTCATTTTAGTTATTATCCAAAATTACAACAGTTTTATACCAAAATTTACCAAACTGTTTTACACTAATTTTAATACCAAACTTGAAACTATTTTAGTTTATAGCTGATTGTTTTCAAAATATAACAGAAGTAGCTTTTAAAAAAGTGACAGCAATCCCAAATTAATAATTAATTTAATTTCCTCCTTTAAAGATTTTCATGTCGTTATAATCGCCCATAATTTGTAGGAAACAAATATGATTGCAGACTCTTCAGTAAATTTAGGATATAATCTTTATAACATCTGTATTTATTTTAGTTATTTTCCTTATACTGTTTTTCTTCTTTGGCTGGGGCAGGGACAATGCGTGTTCAGAAGCAAAGGAAAGGTTATTTGGCTGAAGATGGAATCAGTGGGTCACGACTCTCAACGGATGTTAATATTATTGCATTATGTAATTGAAAAAAATTCCATGGCTAAAGATGGAGAACTGGTTCTGATTTCTGAATTCAACTTGCAATTCTTTAAGGTTGAAATGATACCTACACAAAGACTTTTGCGAATGGAAACAGAAGTTGGTCCTGCCAAACGCTTAGCTTAGAGTTCTTTATTTCCCCAAGATTTAAAAAACAAAAATGTTATAACACGTAAATTAGTTCGTAACACGACATAAGAGTGTGACGACAATCACATCACATCTTATAAATTTTTTTCACGAGTAAGAGATGTCTAATATCTCAGATACCATTGACAATATAATCATCATTACCTTATTTGTCTTGATGCTTAACACGAGATGTAGAGCTGGAGGGAAGTCCAAAACTAGCAAATAAAGTTGGCAAACACTCTCTCATTCATTCACAATTATAACATCTCTTATGTTAAGCATTAAGACAAATAAAAAAGAATGCATTTAATGATATATTGTAATTCTAAATTGTTAATAAGGATAAAATGGTCATGAAAAATATACATTTAATCTTAGCTCATTTTCCCAAACTTTTCCATGATAAGGGAAAACAAAACCCAAATTGGAAGGAGGGCTTCACTTCCTCCTATTTTCTCATGTGACGGCAACCATTTTTTTATGCAGAGACTTATTAAACATGGGAAAACAATTGATTACACATCCCCAAGCCTTCTTTCCCACGAACAAGACGGGGCCTCAGTCCCTTTCAATTATTTAATAAAAAATTAATTAATTAATTCGAGAATTTCACTCATTTCTTTTTATTTTTGTTAATAGAAAAAAAGAGAAAACAATATTGTTTTAATCGAGGCAAGCACATGGTTTTAATTTTTTTTACTTATCAAATTGTTTCACAATCCAAAGTTTAAACCTTAATCATGAAGATGAGTCTTAGCTAATTAAATAAGATAGAATACTTATTTTAAAATTAAATTAGTTGTTTTGAAATTAATTAAAAATTAAATTCTTTTTATTATTACATTTAAAGCCAAGGGCAACGATGTAATTAACCAATTCTTCGGGTCCGAGCTTTCAACTTCAATTATATATAGATCTGTTTTCCATCAGCTCAAAGCTCTCTCTGAAATTCTCAGAACATTTTCTCATCTTCAAAAAGCTTCTATTCTACAAGAAAACAAAATTAAAAATGTCTGGATACCCACACCAGCCTCCCGGCTACGGCTACGGCAGCACTCCTCCACCAGGCAAACCCTACGCCGCGCCGCAGCCAGGCCAGCCAGGACAGCCCGGCCAGCCCGGCCAGCCCTACCAACACCAGCAACACCAAGCGCAACCGTACGGAGCGCCGCCTGCACCTTACGGCGCGCCGCCTGCACCTTACGGCGCGCCGCCTGCACCCTACGGCGCCCCATCGGCACCGTATGCCGCGCCGTACGCGCCAGAGAAGCCTCAACAGAGCCACGGAAGCAGCGGCAGTGGATACCCGCCGTCGGCTCCAGGCTACGGAAGCCCGTTCGCGGCTCTGGTGCCGTCGTCGTTCCCACCCGGTACGGACCCGAACGTGGTGGCGTGCTTTCAGATGGCGGATCAGGACGGCAGTGGCTTCATCGACGACAAGGAGTTGCAGAGAGCTCTGTCGTCATACAATCAGAGCTTCAGCTTGAGGACTGTTCATCTTCTCATGTACCTCTTCACCCAAACCAACACCAGGAAGATCGGTAACGTTTCACAAACCCTAACTCTCTCTGCTCTCCATAAGCGTGTGTATCTGTGAGTTCTTTCTCGTCAAATTGGGAAATTAGACAACTGCGATTCTTGGAGGTAACGGTGCGTTCTGTGATTTTGATCGGCGCACTCCAGATGATGTCGTTCTGGCATTGTTTCTCCCAGTCAGTGACCGGACGCTGAGTTGCCGCTAGAGGCATGGAGGCGAAATGTCCGCCATGCCCTTCTTCTCTTTCTATTTAGTGGTTGATAGTGCTGTCCTTGAATGGTATTTCACGTGTCCGCGTTGTGTTAACGTGTCAGTGTTGCGTTGAATGCGAGTGTGTGGTACGTTAAGCTTCAGCGGGTCCCGCGTCTTCGTTCGAGATATCTCTACTTTCTGGTCTTTTGAAAGCTATGGAATATTTCCAATGCTATAATTTGTATTCTGCAGCTTAGTTTTTTAACGTTATTCAATAAATATCGCTATTAATTCAATGAAACGGTAATTCGCATTGATTTCTTTTTCTGGGTAAATTGTGAAAACAGGGCCTAAGGAATTCACTGCAGTGTTCTACAGTCTTCAGAGTTGGAGGGTAATTCCCATAATTTTTTTTTAAACTTAAATTTTAAAATATATATTTTTTTTTTCCTTTCGAGTAAAATTTGGTTTTGTGATTAATAATTTGTGTGACAACGGATCAGGGAATATTTGAGAGGTTCGACAGGGACAGAAGTGGGCACATTGATACAACCGAGCTGAGAGATGCACTGCTGAGTCTGGGTTTTGCTGTGTCACCTACGGTTTTGGATTTGCTGGTCTCTAAATTCGACAAGAGCGGAGGCAAACACAAGGCCATTGAATATGACAACTTCATCGAGTACGTTTCCCCTTTCCCTTCATATTTTACATTCATTTTCTTCTTGGTTTGTTTCACATTGTGTTTGCTTTTATCAATCTCTGAATGTATATTTTTTCGTTGTTGTGATTAAATGCAGGTGCTGTCTTACTGTTAAGGTGAGTTTACTTGTGACTAAATCTACTTAGCATGATTTTGGGCACTCAATTTATAGTTTTAACTTGGGAGCTTCTTCTTCTTCGTCACTTGGCTTTCCGTTTTACTTTTATAATTCAGCATTCTTTATCTATTCTTTCTATGCTAAAAGCATAAGCACGAGTTTTTCGATCCCGGCTTACTTTATATGGTTGGGAATTCAGAACTTGAATGTATTGCTGCAGTTAGTTTGAAACCTGCTTAACAAGAGAAGAAAAATAGCCCTTTCTTTCTTTGCTTGATAACTGGGATATCCGCAATTTTTATTGTACATTGCTGAATGATGTAGTTTTATCAGTATTAAGAACTTCGAAAAATGGCTTTACGTATGGCTCTAAAATGGAGATTTTCTTTTTGGCACTTATTTCTTTTGTTGTTCGTGTGTCGTGCAGGGTTTAACCGAAAAATTTAAGGAGAAGGACAAAGCGTACACCGGTACTGGAACTTTCAGCTATGAGGACTTCATGTTGACTGTGCTGCCTTTCCTCATTGCATAGGATGTCAAAAGATTTTCTGGAATTCTGGGTTTAGAGGTTAACGTAATATCTAGTTCTTTATGCATGTTTTCTAGTGGACTGGTGTGGTTTAGCCGTATTTGCTCGCTACATATAGCTTTTGATATAATAATGCTTCAGAATTTGGTTTGATCTTGTTCCTCTTTTCGTTTCCTTGTAAGTTTCGTCTTCCCCTGATCCTTCCTCCTGTGTAAGCTTTTGATGTTGCTATCTGATTCATTTACCATTTGCATCCGTTTCTCATTTAAGTATTGATTACCTTCGCCATCCCTAATCACCCACACGGGCGTTTTAGGCTCGACTGAAGCTAGCATTGCTCGTATTGTCATGCCTATGCAATATAAAAGTGCTAAGCGTGAAATGCGAAATTAATTTGAGGCCAATGTTTCCAAAGTGGGATATGCTGCGTTTGCTGTCGCGAGCCAATACTAGGATCAATTCAAAAATGAAAGTGAACCTTTGAATTGAGTCATAAAAAACCATTTGCGATTTGGTTTACTTGCTCCTGCATATATTTTTTAAAAAGAGAGAGTCAAGTTTGGTAATCAGATCCGTAGATTGTGTTTTATCTGTTGACCTGACACATTAATATAGGTGCATGTGAAGGAGCTGCCTTCCCCAAATCAACCTAGAAAGAAACCTATTTGGTGATTGTGTGGTACATAGTCATCCTAAGACGATCTCCACTTGATGTGTTAATACTAACCACCGACTTTGATGGCAATTTTTCTGTAAGTGGTTTTATTTAGGGTTAATTCATTTCACCTCTAAAGTATATACCAGATTCCTGCTAATGGAGTCTAGCCCAAAAAAAAAAAAGGGTTGCAGATCAGTGGTCTCAAGTTCAAATCTTCATGTAGTGGTGAAACTAGAAATTTTATCAAGGAAAGTCAACCTTAAATAGTGAGAGTGCGAATTTTTCCTAATTGATTGACTCATTCGATTAAAGAAATCAGAAGAATTATGAGGTGTGTTTATGTGATGTTGTGTTAAAAAAATATACTACTAGATCCAAGATGGGTTTTGTAGTGTACTAGGTTACTTGTTACAGTCGAGAGATTTAAATGGTAAACAAAAAAGAGAGTATAAAAACTGACCTAAATCAAGTGCAGAGTAAGGCACATAAGTCACGAGTAGAGTAGGTAAAGAAAAGGAGAAAGTAAGTAAACTCAAAATGTGAGAAGGGTTAGCTCTGTAATATAGAAATTAATTTAGTTAATGCAGCACATACCAAAACAAATGATCAATGGGTGCGAAAGGTCAAGTGACCCCTGTGGCCGCTTATGTTCCTATGACACCTTGGTAATGTGTGTGTGAGAACCTCTCTTTATAATTTAATGTTTAAACTATCGCTTGTATTTATAAAAAAAAAAGTATATACATGATTCCTTGTAACTTATTGAAGAAGAGGTATGCAAGTACAATCAGGCGTATACTTGTATACAATCAGGTATATACCCGATTCACTCTCTTTATTTGATACACTTGTGCTGCCTCCTCATTTTTTCATGCTTTAAGTATTGAATATAAACTCTGAGATGAAAAGTATACAAAATTGGAGAATTCTGTTATAAAAAATGAGTAGATTTCTGTCCGGCTTCCTTGTTTTGCTCCGTGGATTTTCACCCAATTCTCACTTTTCGCTTGTATTCTCAATTGACTCATTCTGGCGATTGTGCTTTCACTCTATGTCCATGTTGCCCCTTCAACTCTGTTATATTACGGTAACTTTAATTATTAAAAAAATTTAAATTCAATTTTTAAGAATATTTAGAACTTTTTATTATTATTATTATTATTATTAAAAGGTGCCTGCTTGCAAGGTGGGTGGGGATTGTTGTATTTATTTTAATTTTTTTTTTATAAAGACGATACTCAGCTCCTACTCGATCTGTTGTCATCCCTACCCGAGACCATTGATTTGCAAGTCAAGCGTCATTTCCCTCACATGATCGGTTGGCATCTTTAAAGTTTTTAATTTTGAATTTTAAAATGTTTAATAGTTGCATATTACCAAAATATTCATGCTATATCAACAAGACCCACCTTGAAAGTCCTTCCCCTCACTATTACTTACCAAAATATTCATGCTATATCAACAAGACCCACCTGTGTTCAAATCCTTCCCCTCACTATCACTTATATTTTAAAAAAAGGACTGATTTTCCCACTCCTTTTTTTATCCACTTACACTCAATTTTTCTTTTATCCACTTAGGCCATCTCCAACCCAAATGGGACTAAACCCAATTTCTCCCCTTAGAAATACAACTATTCATGTATTGCCCAGACTCAAATTGTTTTCTCCCCCAACCATGCATGCTCATAATTTGAGTCCGCAATTTTATTAAATTGTTTAAAAATGATTAACCTCTAATATTTTTTTTTTCGTTAATTTTTCTTCACATTATTTTTATTTCAACATTCGTGATTTAATTTTCTGGACATTTTAACCTAAAAAAATCCAAAATCCAAAACAAAATATAATTTCACTTAAAAATCAAAATATGTTAAGATAAACCATAATTACAATTAAGATAACTGATAATCACAAAATTATTTTGCCAGTAGTTATAGAAATTAATTTTGCCGTTGGATTTAAATTTCAGCCATTGAATGTGAATTTTTCCCATTGAGATTGCTTAAAAATATACTGGCCATTGATTATATGTAGAATGAAAAAAAAAACAAAACAAAAAATTGACACAGCCACTTAATGCAGCTATTGGATTGAAACAAATAATTGTTCTGGGCTTGACAAGTGGCGCAAGAGTTGGCAATAGGTGGACCATGTAGCTGGGGTCTTCACGTGGCCACTTGGTTCGATGCGAGTTGGGCCCACAGTAATTCCGTCTGGACTGGAAAGCTGGGCCAAATACTGCCCAGGATTTCAGTCTGTCTATTTTGTGATTTTTTTGGGTTTAGCCTCAGGGTTGGAGAAGGCCAGTGGGAAAAAAATTGGATAAAAACTGCAAAGTGAAAATGCAGGAAAAAACAGCAATTAAGCAAACAGGCAGACACAGTTATTAGTGAAATTCTTCCAGGCAGTTACCTACCATTCAAACTTTGAAAAAAAGGATCAGTGACTAATGGCCGAGCAAATTCCTTCCATCTAATCTAATAAAACCTTATTTGGTACCAAAATCAAAATCAAAGCCCAACAAGAAGCTTCGTTGTGCTGTGAGTAAGGCTTTCCAATCTCGCAATTTCTTGTCCTTTCAACAGCTAACGAAATTTAGGGTTCAATTTGTTATGCAATTGTTTGATTGTGCCATTGATGCAGGAAGAAATTATGGGTTTGTCGTCTGCTAGTACTACGGCTAGTGCAACCCCAGAAGGACTGCAATTGTGCATATTTGATTTGAGGAGGGGTCAAAATGAAGGGCAAGAATTGGACAAGATATTGTTTTTCTTCCCTGCCGATTTGCCCTTCTCAGCACAATTCTCTGTGATTGGGCTCAGTGAAGGACTTATCACATTTACCAGGTTTCTACTTTCTATCCCTTTTTCCTTATATACATTTTATACAAGTGTTTTTTGATTTTTATAAGAACTTGTTTATATTTTGTGCAGAATCTTCTCTCCCGAGGCTGCTTGTGAAGCCATTGAAGCGGAGAGGCATTCGCATGTTTTTTATGAGGCGGAACCAGATATCTGGATGGTGATGGTGAGCTCTGTTTTCCTTACAAACATTCCTGTCATTTTTAGTCATTTTCAATTACGTTTTTAGCTAATGTTCATATATTGTTGGTAGCATGTTTTAAGTTATAACTTATGGGTTTTTTCAGAACTAATATATTAGGCTCCTGATTCTCACATTTCTGTTTCTCATAACTAAACTAAAATTTTTTAGAAAGCAGTTGTAGGCACTGCTATTTTGAAGTATTTTCAAATCATTGCTTTACCTTGTTGTAGGTAGTGGAGAAAAGCAAGGAGTTTGAAGCTATTTGGAGAAGCGATGCATTGAGAAAGGTTCTTAAGGAAGTCCATTATCTTTTTGTGATGTTTCATGGATCTATAAGAGCGTTGCTTGACAAAGACCCTGGTGGAGGACTAACTCGATCTCATTTGTACTATTTCATCATGGACTATCTTGGTGGTAAGTCATCATACAGTCGTGTGCCTACTAATTACACTGAAGTCTAGTTTTATATTGTCCTTGGTTCAAATTTCATTGTAAAATCACTAATTGCCAGCATTTCAAAAGCGTTCTCCATTCGATGGGTGCTGCTGGGGTAATACTGAAGTTGCTGTATCATGTCCTCTCGATTGGATTTTTCTACCTAAGTAATGCTGAAGTTGCTGTATCTCATATGTGTGGTTTTACTCTGGGGCAGATTTTCTGGTCGGGAAGAAACTACTGTTACCATCATTCCGTGACTGTTTAATGGAGCGTGGAACTGTACAGATGCTTACTGTAGGGCGGGAAGCAGCAATTGAAGTACAGGTTTGTTTTCAGAATATAAAGTAATCATATGTTAGTGGAGTAGGCCAGAACAGTTTTGCTGAAATTTTCTGCTTATTTAATGCTACATTTTTATTCAAGATTCTTCCTTGGAAGTTATTAATGTTTTAGTATGTCCTAGTCATAAACTTGTTCTAGGTTTGGTGTATTAGTTGTTTAGATCCTCACTGGGTCCATGAGTTCCTCTCCATGGTTGAATTTTTTTTTCATCTTCCAGATTGTGGTGTAATTTGGAAAGATGGTTGTAGTAGATGTACTGGTATTATGTTTATTCTCTACTTTTCTTATCCATTTTCCTTATAAGTTTTATAGACATACCTTACTAATTTTTTTACCTTAACTTATAATGCAACGCTTCATTAGTATTAAGCCTGTCTATCATCACTAACTATCCTATTATCTTCTTTCTTGCCCACTTGTATTCTACAAAACTGTGCATCTCTGCACACATGTGGGCTTTTATAATCACCCTTGTTCCGACCTGACTTCTAAGTTCTACCTGAATCTCCTAATTTTAGTATTTTACTTGTTAGTGCAATGTTATACAATTTTTCTTTTGTGTATGTTTTGAATGGTTTCATTTGTCTTTGCAGTCGCTGGTAAGGGTACTCGAATCTTGTGCTGGGAACATACCCTGTCACTCACTGATCTTGTTTCAGGACCTGTTGGTGTCCACAACGCTTTCTCCTGTATGGTTTGATCTTCTAGGCCTTTTAACTGTTTTTAAATCATTTCATATGCCATTGTGTTTTAGTCTTAAAGTTCAGGAGAAGCTTAAGAACTGAGTTACATTTTTCTTGTATAGAATTTTCATAGAAAGAGGTGCTGGGTGCATTTATTTTGTCAAATGCTAACTTTCGTGAATTTTGTTTTTCCTATCTTTGTTAGGATGACACCGTAAACCTATTTGCATATGCTGTTTTAAGGCTGACTCCCCGTGCTTTATCCTCTGGAGTAAGTTCCTGGTCCTATTTACGCAAAGGAGCTACATCCCATGTATCCTCAAGTTCTATCTTGGCCGGTCCTGGTGGTGTTCCAGAACAATTTCAAGGCTCAGATGTCAACTCTCCTGCTGGAGATTACAATTATCGTGTCATACGGCCCTTGCAGCAGAATAAGTGGTCCAAAGGGAAGGATGGTTTTCTTGTCACTGATATTTGGGGTGCAGAGGCTAGTAACTTGATTTCTGCCACCCCAACAGTTTTGCTCCATCAGACACAGGAGAGAATGTATCTGTGTGCCCATCAGCATAAGAGCCTTACCTTAATTTTTCTCATTCCTGTTTCTTCAGTACTAATTGGGGACCAAGGTGTTTCTGCGGTGAAGCAGCAAGTTCTTGAAAATGTTAGCTTCCTAGCCCTGCTAGTAACTCTAATGCTTATGCTATCAAACTGCTTCTTTACATTTTAAACTTGTCATTAGCACTGTCATGTGGAAATCGTTACCCTAAATCAATAGAGGTCAGCAATAGAAATCCTATTTATATGGTTCTCTACCAAAACCAAATTTCTTGTTAGATGTGTTGAAGCAACATTTTAATATCTTTTTCATATCTTTCCCTATTTAAATTTTTATTGATTTAATTTGGTTTAATGTACTCATATCCTTTATATTCATCGACAGGAAAAAAAATAGTTTTCTAATATCCTCTATATCCTTTTTTATGTCCTCAACATATGTTGTCTCATTGATTCCTAGTGAAATAAAATGTCTACTTAATCACTAATTTCTTGTAATAAATTATTTGGAATTTTACTGGTGCAATAATCATTGATTCTGATTTGTGCTATTAGCTGTATTGTAGAATTTTTCTTGAGATAAAAGCTGGAGTGCCATCGTTTGAATTTTATGTTTTTATTTACTATTTTCCAGGTATCCCTAAAGCTGTTGAAAGTTGAAGAGAAACTATCAAAAGGATGGGTTGGTGAGAATGCATATCATGTTAGTGGATATCGATATTTACTAGTGGACGGAGACAGAAATGTATCCAGGGCTTCTCCAGCAGGAAAGGTCACAACCCTTACTAAGGTAAAGCATTCCACCACAGTTTGGCTTTGCTCTCTTGTTCTGCACAATACATGTTCAAACGTAGCCATTTGGTTGAGGATGGTCACCTTGTTTTCCTGCATAAATATTGTATAAATATACTCCCCTGCAGCAGCTAAGGGAATTATGGAAGAAAACTTAGCTGCCTATAATTATGTTCTTTTTCAGTTTTCTATTTATATGACTGGTGCCATGTTCACGAGTCTCCAGCTAGACTAGGTTGCATTCTCAGTGCATTTCTTTTACCTTGGGTGTTCTCTGTGGCGGCTTGGCCTAATGCAGGTGTTTGCTGCAAAAGATAGGCTTAGTGGTCACTGACCAGACTAGATCTTATCATTTTAATGTCAATTTATTGCTTTTATGAATTGATGTCCTAGAAGTTCATTTTCCATGTTCTGTGGCAGGATTCCTTACTTGCCTTAAGTAAGCTTAGAGAAGAAGTTGATTTGGAAAAGAGTAGAGCACAATCAGATGATGCTGGTCATGAGAAAGAATTGGAAGTTAGCATCCGGGCGAAAAACAATGCTTGGGTTATTGCTCGGGTTACAAGAGGGAAGGAACTTTATATGGTTCTGGAGAAAGCCAATGAAACCCTTCTTTATGCCTCTGAAGCTGTTGAAAAGTTCAGCAACAGGTTAGTGTATATTTCCTTGGATGCCTGCAAGTTGTTTGTGCAGTGTTTGTCTATGTGGACAATCTTTCGAACTTGTATTACCGAATACAGATTTGCTTTTATAATTTACTGGTTTGCTAATTTCTTTGAGTTGTGCAGGTACTGCAATGGAGCTTTCTCGTTGAATTAGGGGAATTTCTTGGTTTTTGATATCCATAGTTACTAACATGATAACACAAAATGAGGGGTCCTGCCTCTACGCTCCCCAAGAGATGAAATGTCGGACCCGGCGATGTAGATTTCTGTAAAACATCACACTGCAAGGGGAAAATAAATAATTAAAGTTATGTTCCTTTATTCAAAGTATGTTGTAACTTGAATCCAATTTTTTATGTACCTGTAAATTATTTTTTGTTGATTAATTTACAAAGAAGTATCATCTACAAAATCTTGCTGAAAAAAAGAAAACGGAGAACAGAGAGAAGGAAAAGGCAGGAGCTTGTATGTATTAGCATTACGAGTCCATTTGGATGGAGCGATTCCAAATTTAGGGTACATTATAAGTTTAAATTGTTTGAATAAGAGATATATCCATTTGTTTGCTTCATTTCTACATTCTTTTAACAAATTTATAGCTTTGTCGTCAAATCGAAATCCTTTGTTTCAAATACCTCCATTCAAACGGAGGCTAACAGTTTGCCTCCTCCACCAAGAAAGAACAATGATTTTCATTTTTATGGAAGAACAAAATTACAAGGCAGGAATGATTGAATTGGAACCCAGAAACAGGGACAAAGTTTTCGAAAAGGATTTACAATTTGTATTGGATTCAAACCCAACAAAGCACACGGTAGTAATGAATTAAAAAGATGAAAGGAAAAATTAACGTGAAGCATTGTCGCCCACCGTGGGGCTCGAACCCACGACCACAAGGTTAAGAGCCTTGCGCTCTACCAACTGAGCTAGACGGGCTTGTTGCTTGGTCGACATTCGTTTATATTCATAACCTAATTTCTACGCTGTTCCTCCTCGTTGAAATCTTCATTAAGCTGCTTGAGAAATTCGGTTATGAAGTTAAAGGACTATCAACCAAACAACAAAGCCCGTCTAGCTCAGTTGGTAGAGCGCAAGGCTCTTAACCTTGTGGTCGTGGGTTCGAGCCCCACGGTGGGCGATCTTTTATATATATATATATATATATATATATATATATTGTTTTCAATTTTTCTTTTTTTATTTTGGTCAAAATTTCAATTTCTCTTAAGAGGAGAAAGAGAGCCCACCTTATATATATATATATATATATTGTTTTCAATTTTTCTTTTTGTATTTTGGTCAAATTTTCAATTTCTCTTAAGAGGAGAAAGAGAGCCCACGATTAGAGCATGTCCACCTATGAAGGCTAAGGCAACGTGAACAGTGGCAGCCTTGCCTTAGTTGGTTCCACCCTTGGAAGCCTAGGGCAAGGGTAAATACTATTCATTGTACTTTATTTTCTATTTTTTTTATACTTTAAATCATTAATTTTGATAACCTTTTCAAATAATATTTTCGGTTGCCATGTGTCACTATTTATTATAAAATTTTCACCTAACATTTGAGATAACATTTTCGGATAAAATTTTTGGTTGCCACGTATCCATTTTTATTATAAAATTCACATCTCACTTATCATACAACTGAAATACCTACTCACTCATCATACAATTGAAATACTCCCGATCTTCATAGTTCGAGTTAATCGAGTACAAGGACGAATCAATCATTGGCGATGGCGGTTCCACTGGATCACGACGTGGGGGAGTATTTTCCTTTGGAGGACGTAATAGTGCCATTATTTCCGACACAGAACGCACCACTGGAACCGATTGCGAGCATTGCTCACTTGAGGAGCCATGTGTAATGGTTTTCCTCTTTTTTGTTTTGCCTTAAATAATCTATTTAAAAAAAATGAAATTAGAAATTCAAGAAAGAGAATATATATATATATATATATATATATATATATGACATTAAATTGAATAAAACGGAAATTATTATTTTTTACCTCGTCGCCAAGATTTTGACCTCTTCGAAAGTTTGTCCACGACCCTCCGGCTTCGATGGAAGAAGCCATTTATATTTTTGCACACATGGAATTTTGTAATAGAAAAATGTGAGTGGAAAGTAAAAAATATTGGAAGGAGAAGAGTTGGTATGAAGATTTGGTGTGGAAAGTGAATAAAATGGTTATGTATTTATAGGGAAAAAATTCAAAATTTTTTGGTATTTTTTGAATTTTTTTTGGATTGTTTTGCAATTTTTTTACCCAAAAAAATCAAGTATGTCGGATTTCTGGACAAAAAAGATCAAAGCATCTCGGAAGCGCCACGTGGCGTCTTCTCGTTGGGAGATGTTAGTCACTGACGTCAGCACGGTGAAATCAAATTTTTTTTACTGTTGGTGCTTGAATTTCATGCACCAACGGTAAAAAAAATTTGAATTTACGATCGCTGACGTCACCATGACATCACGATTATGTCAGCACCTTTGGGCTGTAGCCCAGTCAAGATCTGCGCGTGGGCTTGCCGAGGTTGGTGAGACCCACCATTTGCTCGGGCTTCTTCTCTTGCGCTGGAGCCCTATTGGGCTGTCTTGGGGGGCCTTTTGCCCGGTTTTGGCTCAAGGCTGGAGGTGCTCTTAGTGAAGCTCAGAGCTTCATCTGAGTTCAATTTTCTTGCCAAGACTACTTCTTTGGGATTGACTTCCAATGAAGATGTAACTATCTATATATATAAAGTAAAAGACAAAGAATGGTGAAACATTTAAAATACCAAAGGTACCAAAAAATACCTTTGGTTACTTTAAACATTAAGAATTGAAATTATTAATTAAATGAGAATAATATAGTAAATTCACATTCTTTTCATATTAAAAAAAATAAAAATAAAAACAAAATAAGATAATAGGTCATACTTTTATGAAACATAACTACCCATATTATTTTTTCTTAATTCTAAAAATTATATATATATATAACAATTGGCACATGCGTAGGGCTAGTTTTTCTTATTGAAATTAAAATATATTTAGCTTTAATTTTTGGCCTTTATTTTGTTCGAAATACCAAATTGGGCCTTTACCAACCATGTACGACACCGAAACTCCAATTTGCCACAAATCATATCCACAATTTATATAACAACGTAAAAAATATGCATGTGGCTTCTGTTTATTGGTTAAAAAATGCCTTCGTTTTAAGTTCTTTGACCCCTTTCTTTCTCCATTAATTTAGCTCCTCCTCCAACCATCTCGTCTCTTCACACCATCTTTGCTGCCTAAGTGCTAACCAGAGCTGCTAATCAAAATCTTTCAGTGAGTCAATTCAAATATTTTTTTCTTCTTTTGGGTTGATTTGTATTGTTATTGTTTTTATTCAAATCAGGCCTAGGCGTCGCCTTGTGTGTAGATTTTTCAGAGTTGAAATTTGAGGCAATAATGCATTCATCACTCTGCTATGCAATAATGGTTCAACTCCATTGTTCAATTGATGGGTTTACTCTGAAATCATGAAAAAAAGGAACCATTTTTATGAAAACTCTAATTGTATTGTGTGTGTTGGGTGTTGGGGGCTGTGTGCTTTGAGCTGATTTTTTGCAGCCATATGGCTCAAAAATTGTCACTTTGCTACAGCGTGATGCTTAATTTCATTAGATTGTGCGGTTAAAGTAACTTAAAACTATTGCACACGAATTACCATCATTAGTGATTGTATCCTTTTGACAGAGAAGTACATGAAAAGAGGTTCAAAGTTCCTCCACTATAAATCATCAATGATGGAGTTTTTGCAAGTTCTGGTTTGTTTATGATAAATTAAGGTGCTCTATTTAGCTTAATGGCAGAGTAACTGTGTTATATGTGTGTGTGTTTGGGGTGGGGGTGGAGGGATCATTTGAGATTATACCAGATCCTTTTCCATGTTGCTCCCTTTAGTTTCCTTAAAAATAAAATAAAAAATAAGTCCATAATTATCATTTTGATTTAAGAGAATTGTTGAGTTATCCCAGGTTCTAGCATGTTTCTACGACCAAGTTAGTATCATGACCCTCTTTTTGTTATATCAATTTTTCAGGAGGAACCTATCAACATGGAGATAGGTACTGTGAGGTAAAATTTTGTCACTTTATAAATAAATTAAGATGATTCCTCCATGTAGTAGTTGAAAAAACACTATACGCACGTTTTTTTCCTTGTTCATTTGCTTTGACCCTTATCGAAAACTTTAGTTCTGCATGATTTGCTCTTGCATTGCCAATCTAGTTAGTTAACATTGCTTATAGTAAATCTCCATAGCCTTTCCTATTCATGGCATTGTTGATGTCGTTAAGCATTTATCAGTTTCATTCTTATATCATCATAATCTTGACAGGTGTTGCCTTGACAACCAAGTACTGTGGTTGTCAAGAGAAAGTTCAAGAAAATTAGATTGGAGAAATATCCACCCACTTCCGCAGATTGTAACTACTTGGAAGTTAAAGGTGGGATATCAGAGGTTGATAGATTGTCAAGTATCTACTGGGAAGCATTCACTGAACCATGTCTTCTGGAGAAGACATTCAATTCCCACTAGTTTGGAGGTATCATCATCTCTTCGGGCGGAAACTTGTAGTGGAAATGATGAATATGCACATAAAGATTCGCAGGAGAATCATCTTTCTCAACCTTTAACAAGTAATGAGGTACTCATGCACTGGTCCGAATTATTTTGATTTAAAAATAAATAAAAAATCCTTAAAAGCATTCGAATGCATGAACTTCCTTTTTCTATTGGTTTAGCATTCCTGGCTACTTCAGTTTTAAATCTCAAGAGCTAACTTATGTTAAAACTCTATATCAGTTGAAGTCACTGCTGGCTGATTCTGAAAGAACAAAGCTTATGAAAAAACTAAGTGAAGCCAATCAACAAAATCGGTTCCTCAAACGACAGGTTTGTATGTATTCATACAATGTCCTTTCTAAATCGACTCCTACTTTAGTATGTCATTTAAATTCATCTTCATCATTTATTGCAGTGGCCCACATTTTATGTTGCCATCTATGTTGATATCTTCATAGATATGACTGGATTGATATGCATTTAGGAATGCGTTCTAGCAGCAGTAGGCATGTTACTTCATGGGGTTGGTGCAAAAAGCATAGGACTGAAGAGTAAAGACTCACACAACAGGAACGTAGATTAATTCTTAGTGGGTCCAATTGAGAGATGAAAGCATTAATATTAAAATTGAGTTGTTGGCTTGTTTAGCATATGAGTATATCAAATTTATAGATATAAAACGGTTCACGTATTCACAATCTCATTTCTAACTTGAAGGTGGTTGAATTGAATATACTGAAAGATGAAGATGCACACGCCTCTTTCATCATTTGTGAGAAAAAATGAAAAATATATTTGATGAGTTTCTGTTTCAAATTAGTTTCTTCATATGATATCTCATTTGTCTTATCTGTATCAAGAAAATTAACATACATGTAACTATAATTCTTGGATGCTATTAATTGGAGAGAGCATGGATGTTTATATGGTTATTTCATTTGATTGTTTTATCAAGTGTAATAGATTTGACATCTTATGTTGATCCATTATCTCTACAGTTGCATATAAAGGAGGATGCGTTGGTTAACTTCAAAAGTGAACTTGCTGTCTTGGAACTTGAAATTCAGGTTACATATTTTACGACTGGTGGTTGTCTGCACGTCTTGCATGAGCATAATGTTATCACTTGTGAGTAATTTAAGTCCCTAGAGATCAGCTTTTTTTTTATCACATGTGAGTAATCTAAGTCTCAGGAGATCAAGATTCTTACTTCCATGTGTCGCCACTTTAACACTCTACAAAACCTTTCGTAATACTAAAATGGTTGTAGGTCAAGACCATGTGGAAGGAGCAAATAATTCCAGTCTTGAATCTCTTGACTTTGATATATTGTTGGAATCATATCCTGTGCAAATTGCATTTAGTTAGATGTCTGTTATTGCCTAATTTCAAGAGCCATCTTGACTGAATTCTGCTAACATAGTAAGAAGTATTCTCTCAGCAGTCCAAACATAAAAAATGGGATCTTTATATCATAAACCTTTAACCACTACGACAACCACTTTACTCATACCATTCCCATCACAGTGCAAGAATGGTAGTTGTCCCTCATCCGCACCAGATTGCTTCTCTCACTGCAATTCTGCTTTGACGTACTAGACAGGATTGAAAGTTGCTTAAGTTGTATGCGAAGTTTAGAAAATTTGAAGGTTCTAGGATTTGGTTGGGTACTGGAGTTGGATAGTAGAAGACAAGTGTAAGCTGCTCTCTGGTTTCTGTAGCAGTCAGTGTACAAGAAAAAAGATGTCCAGTGATAAGTTAACCAACATAAAAAGGAGACACAAAAAAATAGGATCAAAATTGGAATGTAGATAAACAAGTCCTAGGGCACATGACCCATGAGAATTCTACAATCTGATTCCTTTTCCTGAAAACTGCATACTATGTCTCCTAAGCAAGTAGGTATACAAGTGTTACAGCAGCCCTAGCTTTGATTACTTTAGTAGCAATCTAGTGTTAAACCTTCAGGAATACTTGAAAACTTGCATGGCTGTCATCTGGTAAATAACATAACACATAAAAACTGACCACTAAGTGAAAGATAAGTTCAAAACTGAATCCCAACGAGACCCCAAACCAACTTTACAGTGGGCTTACTGAGCCCTGGATAGCTATGTAATTCCTGTCAAATCTGGATGTGAGACTTGCGAGAAAGTTTGAAGACTTTCCTTGTGCGGCCACAACTTTTTTGGTAAAAAAAATTACAAAATAGGGAGTTACTTTCCTATATTTTAATTTCTTTTAGTTTTCAACCAAATAGACCCTTAAGGACTAACTAAGACTCTCTGAAAATCTTCTTTGTAAAACATTGTGGAGGATTTGCAGAAAATTAAAGTCTAAATGCATCCTAGATCAAATGACTCATGTTAAAGGCAATGTTGTCATGCATCACGGTTCACGTGATTGAATATAGTCGAAGACTTGTGATGTCATGATTCCTTTAGTTGTTCTAATGGCAGGCTTTGGTGAAATTGGCAGAAGAAAACACTAAATCTGTCATTCCACAAGGTTCAAGAAAGATTAATGGGAAATACATTCAGTCTCACCTTCTTTCCCGTTTAGAAGGTAACTTGCTCTAGCATGACTTATTTATTCCTTCTTTCTTATTCTCTTTCCTTTTGCTGCTAAAAATTGTATCTCTGTCTGTTGACTGAGAAAATGCATTTGAAAGCATCTTAGAGGATTGTGTACAAGGAATATATAGTTTTCTCTCTTTTTATAGCATGATGGTCCTCCTAAGGTACATCTCCTCCACAAATGAAATTGAGCCATTGCATTAATAGGTGCCTTGAGATGTGAATTTATATCCACCTCACTTTCTCATCAGAAAATTCTAGTTTTTTCCCAGATCATATTTATTGATTAAAAATTCAATCTATTTTCAGAGCATCTTATCCAAATAATCCAAATATACAGACTACAATTATCAAATAAAAAAGTACTAAGAAAGATAATATAGGAACAAAGACCACTTTGGAGAGGAGTGAAAACGGGAAAAAGGATCACTTATAATAGTTGAGATTTAGAGCAGAAATGTAAGGATTACCCCTTGAGTAAAACTCTTTCTTGGCATCAGTCATTTGGAGTAAGTACGGTTTTTGTGCAAATGGATGGGATTCTTGAGTTGAGAGAGATTGTTTCTGATATCCCTTAAAACATGTGGGTTACTCCTTATTTTCTCATCTTCTGAAATTTGTGTTGGGAATTGGGACAGAATTAGACTTTGGCACTGTATTATGGGTGAGTAGTCGTCTTTCTTGTTTCAGAAATGTGGTTACCCAACTGATATTGAATTTTTTTGAATTGTAATGCTTTCATGTCGCTGTTTCCATGTTTGTTAACTTTCCATATGTTCTGACAAAAGTACTGTTGCATGTGTCTATCTGTGTGAAGTTTTACATGAAAAGTTGAAGGAACAGATAAAGGATGTCGATGCTGTACAATCCAAGGAGGTTCCCCTATTTTGGTATGGCATGGCTGAGGTAAGCATATAACCTTATAATTTTCATTCCTTTTCCTCACATTACGCAGTGCAGTAATAGTGAGTGACTTTTTGAAATATGATCATATGGGTCACTTCATTGCAAAGCAAAAGGGTTGACGTATGAGGAAGATGTCTCTACACTGTGTTCAACCCTTTATGAAAATAACTTGAAATTATGGAGTGTGGTAATAGGGAGTGACTTTCTGAAATATGATCATATGGGTCACTTCAATGCAAAGCAAAAGGACATATGATGAAGACAGACGTCTCTAAGCTGTGTTCAACTCTTTATTGTAATCACTTGAGGGTGGAAAATTTGGGAAGGAGGTTTGGAGATTCAGTATAAAGTGTTGGAGCTCTCTCTGGTTCATGTAATTTGTTATCTCAAAAGGCGAGTTTGGCCCTACAGAGACGTTTTAGAAGTATAATGCCATTGGAAAACATTTCAAAGGATCACGATCACCTACTAACAGGCATATGACACCACCAAAAAAAAAAAACATAATCTGCTCCCTTTAATTATTTGAAGTATTCTTATTTTTATTTCTGGCAAGGGACAGCTCCGGCAGGCAGGACCATGCCATGCCTACTGTTTACCGGTGGCGCTGACCAGCTTCTTCCTCTAGTCTAGAGTTTTCCAATTGAGTCCTTGACTGCACTGGATACATTCTATCCTAAAGTCATATTTCAATTCCTGAACTGACATAGGCACTGAAAAAAAATATTATGTGTTCTTATAAATTTGTTTTCAACTGCAATTGGTCCATTCCATATGGATAGAACTAGTCGTTTTCTGAGGGTCTAACCTGTATGGTGGCACGACAGTGCTAATGTCTGAAGGATATTCATTGACAACCTGGATGTTGTTGTGGCTGATCTTGAGCCCTGGTTCTGGTGGGTGTGAGACAACTGTTGAACATGGTGTTGGTTATGAAGTTTGTTTTCTGGTGTGGAGGCTGTGATGAATCTGGTCGACGCTGATAAGGAAGGACATGGGGGTGTTGGCTTAAGTAGGTTTCACTAGATCAATTAACCCAGTTGATTAATCCAACCCGAGAAGATCTTCTGAGTTTTCAAGGTTTAAGGGGACCTGATAAATATAATAATTGTATTACAAAATACCTGTTATGTCTTCAATGATACTACTGGTGCCGAGTCCTAGTCCTTGTTAGGCTGGCATTAAATTGCAAAAGCAAAAAATTACAGCCCCTGAATGAAATTTTAAAGTTTTGGTTCTATAGATTAGGTATTTAGGAATCAAATTTAAAACAAAATTTGTTTTTATTTTGGTGTCACAGAGTGTGCAAGTTATGGGCACTTTCGATGGTTGGAGTCAAGGAGAACATTTATCATCTGAGTATACTGGTTCTTTCACCACGTTCTCGACAACATTAATGCTCAGACCTGGAAGGTACCTAGTCACTCAACTATTCCTATTCTTCCTCCCTTTCTTCATCCTTACCCCAAAATATTATATTTGAAGGTATGAAATCAAGTTCTTGGTGGATGGAGAATGGAAGCTGTCACCAGAATTTCCTACAGTTGGTGAAGGATTAATGAAAAATAACTTGTTAATCGTGGAATAGCTCGACGTCTTTAGCCACGGGGAAAGAAAGAAAAGCCTATATCATGTATCAAGCAACTGATAATACTTGTTTACTATGATATTCACCCAGAGCTTATTTAGTTGTGCTTCTGATGTCCAGAAAAACCTAGAATTTGAACTACCAGGCCAGAAAGGAAAAGGAGACCCTAGCATTTTTGTATCCTTATCTGATTACAGAATAAGGATGCCATGCTGGCCTTTATAAGTTTTAAGGTAGTGTCGACATGCTGGACTTGTCTACTATTCCAATCATTATGTATTGGATTGTACTGAATAGTAATCTATCGTATTATGCTTATATTGTTGAATGTTTTGTACTGTGCCAGATTAAGAGGTTGGACAAGTTGTATTGTGTTCGGTATTGTACAAGGTAAGAATGTTTTCAAATGAAAAAGAAAAGCATCTCACTCTCTTATAAGGCAATTTACCAGACTCTGGTATATTTAGGCCTAGTCCCAAACAATGGGGAATAACTCCGGACAATTTGGAACATTGCGTGGACAATTTGTATGTGTAATCGAACCTTTTTTAAAAAAAAATTGATTAACAGTACATTGAAATCACAAATACCATTTGCAAACAGATCACACTTATATACCACAGTTTGACGAACATCATATATTATGTTGCATAAAAAAATTCTCCACTCAAAGCCGCAATAATAAAATTAATGAATTGATGGTGTACTAATCAAGAATTGAATTATACTTAAGGAGAATTCCTATGTTTACTTCAAATCAAGGAATTGAAAGTAAGTGGGACTCACACAAAATTAGGAATTGAATTCTTGATTTTGGAGGAATTCGATTCTTGGGTGGGATGTGTATTTTTAATTCCTAGAAAACTAACCTCATTAGGAATTTTTCTTTCTTACACATTATATCTTCACACAATTTTCAAAATTCCAAATGTGCCATCTACTTTAACTCAACAATGAGGACATTTTAGTAATTAGTACCACTCTTACCCCAATTCCATATGTGTTGATGACTCGTATCATCATTGTGAGCTGAGTCTATCAGAAGGCACCACGTGGCCATAAGGGACTAGGTCGCCCTTATACTGACCCGACTAGATTGATCACCCCAGGTGTCGATAGAGGGCCTCCTAGCCGAACCTTTCGGGAGAGTGTGAAAATGTGGTCGGGCTTTAGAACACTGACCCAACCACTGAGATGTCGTGTGACCAAAGACGCATTGATATTCTAACTTGACCAGACCCCTGTCGAGTCGGTCACTTTATGCACCTAAATGACAGCCTGGTGTCGCTTTGCTATTTGATCCTTTTTAACCAGCTTGGTGATGAACACCCACAGTGGCTCTCCGGTCCGACCATTGAGTAAAGAAGAGCCCTCTCTCCCTTGAGAGACTGGAGGGTATTTGACCTCTCCCTCTCCCCCTATAAATACTCTTCACTTGTATTAGGACAAAGGGAATCAATACTCTCATATGCAAACTCTTCATCTCCATCCTTAAACTACTTCTAACTTAGGCATCGGAGGGGGTTCAACTGGGATAAACCCAAGTTGTCCCTGTTTTGATTATTGCTTCAAGTGTGCAGGTCACCTAGAGCAGCTTAGTCACGTTGATAAATATAAGCCCGAACCTTGACTCAGGTCAAGGACGCTGGCTCCACAAGAGGAACACCCAGTCAACAATATGGTTATCTAACTCCACTCAATCCATATGGTTTAGTAAACAACTTCAATAGGAATTTGGAATCTAACTCCCTTCAATCCATATGGTTTAGTAAACAACTTAAATAGGAATCCGTAATCTAATTATCCTCAATCCAACTCCTCACTTCAATTCCTCCTAATCCAATTATGGATTAGTAAACATGCTATGAGTGGTAAAAAACGAGCAAGAACATCAACTATAAAATTAGCTTCACAAACCACATGCTAAAGCTTCACATATGCTCATTGTCCCTTTAATTAAGCTTAAAGCCCTAGAGATTCTCTCGGCTTTGTTTTTTATGCGATGAAATTACTTTCTGCTCATATATATGCATCAATTATTGCTTGGTTCTAATTGGTTGGAATTGTTTTTTACTTGGATATTATTTGAGTGAGCCGATTCACTCAATGGAATAATGATGAATTATATGCCTATTTTAGGCAGTCCTGTAAAACAATAATGTATCACATCCTAGAGGTCTTGGGCATCTTTCATTAGTAGGCTTAACCCATAATTGCATGTTCTTAGTCACGATTGTCACGATTTTGGGTTATAAGTGTTTGGTGTTTGGGGTTTGCGGCTTCAAATAACATTGCTTTTGTTTTGAGTGACCATGGGATGTCAGCGCAATAACGAGTGACAGTCTTCCCACATGCATTGTAGTGGATCTTCTACGTGCAGTTTTTGTGCAGATGCTTTCGTTTTTCTTTGCTGCAGTTGTGTATATGTGAAACGATTTCAATATGTCAACCTAGACTCAAGTGTAATGTCAACATGAAATAGAGTGTCTTAGCTGGGCGTCTTGCTTAGGCTGGATGCTCTGCCTAGGAAGGCCTATAAGTTGAAACCCTAAACCCTAAACCCTATAAGTTGAAATGTGGAAATGCAGACGGTACGTAGTAGAAGAGCATAGAGTGGTGCTTAAAGTGTAGATGGGCTCACAAGGAATTGGAATGGCAAAAGAGAGGAACTCTAGTGTTAGTGTTGGATGTTTAGTTGCTTGTTTCAGTTCTTTCTACAATGTTGATGGGTTTAGTTTAGACTTGAGCACATGGTTGATGGTTCACTCATTGGGCATTGAGACAAGTCAAAGAAAATTTGAGCAGAAACGTAAGGGAAGAAGGTTGGGTTGGGTTAGGTTAGAGGGATTTGGGGAGAAGAAATGTTTTACTTGGTAAATGGTGGTAGGGATTACCCCTTGATCGTGGTCTATAGCCACGGGAAAAGAGAGAAAAACCTATATCATGTATCAAGCAACTGATAATACTTTTTTTCCTATGATATTCTCTCATAGCTTATTTCTTTTAGGTCCTTTTTTTCGGTTGTGCTTCTGATGTACAGAAAATCTAGACTTTGAACTACCATGCCAGAAGGGAAAATTTTAACTCTGTCCCCAAAACTGTAAGTTTGTATCTTTATCCGATCACGGATGGAGAATGCTGTGCCGGCCAGTTTGCATGTTTTAAGGTTTGTTCGGCACCCTGGACGGGTCTACTATTTCAATCATTGCGTATTGGACTGGACTGAATTGTAATTTACTGTATTATCCTTGTCATTGTTGAATGTTTGGTAACTGTACCGGATTAATAGGTTGGAAAAGTTGGTATTATGGTTGGTATTATTGTTCACGATAAGAGGTTTTCAAATGAATAAAATAAAATAAAATGGTTAAACCATCCTTTTCGCTTCCCACTTTCTTCTTATAAGGCAATTTATGAAAATCCACATGAGTGGTCCATATATGACACCCTCACCACAGAATTTCGCGTAAGTTTTGAACCCTAGACCTCCAACTCACAAACTCAACCATTTACCACTGCACCAACATGCTTCGTTAGTGAAATTTCATATTGCTAATGTATTTAAGGGTGTCATTCGGATAAAATTAAAATAATATTTAATTATTAAAAAAACCCTTATTTGTTAAGGGAGTAGTTCATCCAATTCCAATACCAGAAACCCAATTGAAAACCATAAAAATTGGAACCCATAAACGCAATTATGAAGTGGGTGGCTGTCGGGGTTGGGTTGATGCTGTCATTTGTTTTCTCTGTCATTTTTCAGTTAGGGATCAATATAATGGGTAAGTGGGTAAGATGTTGGGAAAGAATTGAGTGTTGTTTGAAGGAGTTGGGTCGTGACTCGTGAGGGAATTTGAAGGACATGAAGAGAAAGCACTCACTGTCGTTTAAAAAAAAAAAGAAAAAAAGAAAAAAGAAAGAAAGAAAGCGCGATTCACCAATTTGTTTGTTTGATTAATCTGATTTTGATTTAATGGCTATTACTTGACCCTGTCAAAATCAGTTTTTGAATTTTCATAATCATGTGTGGAAGATCTTAATTGAATTGTTTATTGTAAAAGTTAAATGCATTTTTAATTCTCATATAATAAACCATCAAGGTTGAAAATGTGCATAAATGTATACTAGTAATTTATTTTAGAATTAAAAAAGATAATGGATAGTTGTGTTCCATAAAATATGAAAAAGTGTGAATTTACCATATTATCCTCATTTAATTAATAATTTCAATTCTTAATGTTTGCATTAACTAATGGCATTTTCTGGTATTTTGAATGTTTCACCATTCTCTGCCTTTTGCTTTATATATAGATAGATGATTAATTTTATTTATCATGAAGCACCCAAGAAATTGGGATATGTTCCAACATATGGTTGTAAATTATAAACACATATCTCTTCAATTTTTATAGATCTAAGCTGAACCTCCATTGTCTCTTGGAGTGTATAACAACACTGGTCTTCCATCCAATTGTTGAGTTGGCCTAGCATTTGCCTCAAATCCCTGAAAGCCAGAAACACAAAAACTGAATTTTAACTGCAGGGTGTTGCTCTTAATAATATCCTCACAAAATCAATGAAACCAACAGATTGAAGATGACATATGCTTTTGTTGTGGATCACCAAAAAAGAAAAAAAGAAAAACTTACATCATGAACGGCCTCCCTTAGCGCTCGAACTTGCTCCCTCGAAACTGTCCTCACCTATAAAAAGAAAACTAACATGTTGGTAAGTGCATCTTTGGTGTAGAAGAATCAAATTTAAGAGAACCAAAAGATTGTTTTAAGTGAAAGACCTTTTTGACTATTGTCCAAATTACACCCTCAGTGCAGGGAGGAACTGTAAGAGAACCAATGTATCTGTAATACTTTCTGCTTCCAAACTTAATGTCTCCAGAATTAATCATCCCTATGTCAACCTCTTTTGTCCCAACTGATTTTATGTGGTGGAGCAGCTGCCACAATGGAATATATTTAAAATACATAAATAAATCAAGTAAGAAAACAAAATCTGAAATATGAAACAATTCAGCTGCTAAAATGTCAAAGTATATAGCTCTTATGTGTTTTCATTTCATGAGAAAAGTTGGAAGTTCTCATAGCCTTTTTATGAGAAAAAAACCCTGTAATTGTTAAATCATTTCAACCAATTGTGCAGCAAGGAAATGGAAGTTACAACCAATCTATTATGCATTCAAATTTATGAATGTTCAGCGGCTAACGGAAATACCTTCGAAAGGAAGGGATCAGGCCGGCCATATTTGTACACAATTCCAATAACAGCAATCTTATGAGTAGAGCTTAAATGAATGACATGAAGTTCCAAAGCATATCTGCAAAGAAGATGAGAGGAAGAAAGATGATGACAGACATTAGAAGCGGTTGAATGAAAACAAAAACAATTGTTCAGTAGACTGTAATTATATGAATTAGCATGGTACTTGTAACAGTTGTTCACATCAGATAAAAAGAAAAAAAGAAGAGAGAGAAACCAAAATAAGAAACCTTGATCCATTAAATGTGTGTTCTGAGGGTGAATGCCAATGACATTGTAGCAATCCAAAGTCAGTCCCATTTATGTTAATTTTTCCTGCATCTCCCTTCCACCTCACCTGATAAAAATTTCATTTTGAATACAACTGAAAATTATCAGCTACAAAGCCTATATTCAATTAATTGGATTGAACTTCTAGTCATTGAATAACAATATGGAAGAGAATAGAAGAGTAGACACTTAGACATAGCGCACCGTAATGTCGTGTCCTCTGTTCTTCACAGTAGCAGGAGCTGGTTTGTAGTCCCTTTTCAATTTCCCCAAGTTAGGGAAAACCTGCACCCTTTGGTCAAGAAGATCAATTGGAGACTGCAATTTTCCATTATCACAGACTTTCCAATGTGGGTCAATCTGGCCCCATTTCTTTGGTCCTTTACCAGTTCCCTCAATATAAGTAAATTTGGTTTCATTACCTGCTCATATTCCCCAACCCAACACCAAAGTATATATGAAAAAATATGATTAGTAACATCACAAGGTATATGTTAATGCTCAAAGGAAAGAATTAGAATCATTTTCCTTATCTTAAACCACTTCCCAACTGTGTCAAAAACTAAAATATTCCACTTTTCATGGGATAACCAAAGTCCCAAAGTACTGCCCATATTCAGAGTCTCTTTGTGTGTGTGTGTGTGTGTGTGTGTGTGTGAGAGAGAGAGAGAGAGAGAGAGAGAGAGAGAGCATCTTTTCTTTTCTCAGACAAAGAAAAGATGGGGATGCTGTTCGTCAAAACCAAAAAGATAGATTGATATTATAAGAAATGAAAAGTTGGAAGGAAACTGAGATTGATTCAAACCTATTACAAATAGAAAGAAGAGAAGCTAATACTTTCTTTATTCCCAAGCATACCAAAAAGATGTCATATGGTCCAAAACTGAGGCGTGGAATATGGTGCTCAATCACGTGACAATGCTACCTAAATTCAATTGCATAAAAAATAGAACCATACTTCTTTTCCCCAGAAAGTTCAAATTGGGACATGGGTATCTAAAGATTTGAATAACCTAGATCTTAACCACATGCATAATTTTAAAATAATAAACTTGTTGCTGCCAATGAGGCATTGTTGACTTGTGGAAGATAGCTACCAGTGGGTAAAGAACCATAACAATGAGAAAAAGTCTAGGCCCTAGGGGCTGCATTGAACCTATTTATATGTACTATATATCAACAAAACAAGGCTATTTTTCATTAATACCTAAAGGTTGTCATAATAGAAACAATAACAGATGGGTGATTTTCAACAATAATGAAGATCCAGTTAATGCAAGGAACAGAATCAAAATGACTTCTTGGGGTCTCATTACCTGATTGACCTATAGAATGTGAACCCAAAAAAAACAGAACCTTTATATCTTTTCTGATAAGAAGATGATACTTTGTTTGGCTTGATTTCTGATTGGGGGTTTCTTATGATTCAATTATGAATAACAGAACAAAAGGTTTTGAGAAAAATGGAGCTGAAATGGCATTATCTAATATATTATGTCTATATGTGTGTGTCTAGAGAGAGAGAGAGAGAGAGAGAGAGAGAGAGAGAGAGAGAGAGTGGCAATGTTGCCAAGGAATTGGTAAGTTGCTCTCAGTAGTACAGAGATAATTTGTATTTATATTTCCCAGAATTACACTCGAAATCAACTTCAAAAAGATTTTATGGGTGTTTCCATGTGTGCTTGGATGAACAAATATGGGAAGCAAGGAATTAAAAACAGTACAATATCAGAAAACAAAACCCAACAGAATAAATGTCTGAAAAATCATTGCCACACACACACCCTCAATGTGATCTTTCATCACAACATGCAATAGAAAAGAAAGAAAACAGAGGTGGAAGAGAGAGATTAAGAGCTTACCAACTTCATCATTAGACTGATCGAGTACTGCTCTGCAAATGGTGAAGAAGGACTGATGAGGCAAGAAAATGAGAGAAGCTGCTAAAAAGAGAAAGAAGAAGTTGGAGCACATCATGTGGTCTTTTGGGGTCTCTAGGTTTGGTGGAGTTTTGGTGATGGAGTTTGAAATGGCATGTCAGAATGAGTAAAGAAGAGTTATTTTATAGAGAGAGAGAGCATTTTGGTCTTGCAGGGCAGAGGAGTATTGTGTCTTTTCCTTAACCCCATGCTCTGATGAGCATGGTAACGGTTTTCTTGACTTTGGTCTCTGGCTTTCCACCTGCTGGTAATTATGTAAGGGTAAGTTGGTAAATATCACAATAGTTACCATTGGTGCGTTTACAGTTTACTAGTGAGCAGCTCAATCACAATGGGGTTGGTTTTGTAAGAGCACTTCCAGCAGTTTGCCCCTGGCTAGGGCAGCTACTATTCATGTGAATAGTAGCTGCCTTTGCCATATTAAGCTATGTGTGTTTCCAGCAGTTGCCCTTTGCCATGGCAACTACTATTCATTTTTTTGTTTTTTTCAAAACTTTTTTTACTTAAACAATTATTTTGGATAATATTTTCGAGTAAGATTTTTGGGTTTCTACGTGTCAATACTATTCATATCAGATAAGATTTTCGGTTTCAAATTTAAGATAAATTTCAAAAATCAAATTTCGGATAAATTTCAAATTTCAAATTTAAGATTTAAGATACATTTCAAAACTTGAATAAGAGTAGAAAGAAGAATAAAATGTATGAGGATTTGGTGTTAAAAGTGAAGAATATTAGTTGGTATTTATAGAAAAAAAAATTCAGTATTTTTTTTTAAAAATTTTGATTTTTTTTCATTTTTTTATTGCACAAAAATTGGCTGTTGTTGGATTTGAGGAAAAATTCTGATCGGACAACCCAGAACGCGACACGTGGCAGAGTGGTACTGTAGCGCTGACGTCATCGTGACGTAAGCTCCCCCTCGTTTTGGACCTAGGGCTAGACTTTCCCTTGGGCCAGCCCAGTTCGCTGGGTCTCACCTCATGCTCGGGCTGTATTTTGCTGCTGGAAACATGTTTTTGGCCCAAACCCCCCCCCAGCCTGACCTGCTGGAACTGCTCTAAGAAATGAAAGGGGGTAATTTTCACTATATTACGGTAAAATTTAGTGTGGAGGAGCTTAACCAATTTAGCTATATCCCACTGGATTCTGATTAGTGTTTAAATAAGTGTTAAGTTCGAATCCTCATTCCCTCATTAATTTAATAAATAAATAAATAATCACTCACCTCTCTCGCTATCTTGGGCAACCTTTTTACTCTGGGCTGTGCCTGTGTTAGTATATTTTGTTTGTTTGGGCTTCGGCCCGCCTCTTAACCCGGAAAATAAAAAAAGAACCGGATAGCATCGAAACGCCTAAACCTAGAAGCAGCAAAACGACCTTCTTTCTCAACTCGCAGTTCCAAAACCCTCTCAGTCGCTTTATCTCTCTCTCTCTCTGTCTCAGCTGTTGCCGCAAAACCCAGGAGCTCTCTGGCTATGGCGGAGTACGACCTAACTCCACGCATCGCGCCCAACCTAGACAGGCATCTGGTGTTTCCCCTTCTCGAGTTCCTACAAGAGCGACAGATGTACCCAGATGAGCAGATCCTCAAGTCCAAGATCGAGCTCCTTAACAAGACCAACATGGTTGACTACGCCATGGACATCCACAAGTCCCTCTACCACACCGAAGACGTCCCCCAAGGTAAAATTATATACATGGTATATATTTTTGTGTTTATAGGTATACGTGCTTTGGGTGTTGTGTGTGCACATTATGTGTTTGACAATTTTTCTGTGTGATTATGGGTATGTTTAGATATGGTGGAGAGGAGGGTTGAGGTGGTGGCTCGCCTCAAGGCCCTGGAGGAGTCGGCGGCGCCGCTTGTGAATTTCTTGCAGAACGCGGCTGCCGTTCAGGAGCTGAGGGCTGACAAGCAATACAATCTCCAGATGCTCCATGAGCGTTACCAGGTTGCCCAAGTTTTCTTCTTTCCTTTTAATTTTTAAAACCCAGGAAAAGAAGTAAAGCATTTAAAAGAATAATTGCATATGCTATGCAGTGCAATACTGCATGTGTTTATAAGGTGCTATCTTAGAAGCCCACTCATTTAATTGAAAAAGGTCTAATTGTTGTATGATTAACATTACTTTTATTGAACAAAGAGATTTGGTTATTGTTTTTGTTTTTATATTTTGGAGTTACTTTGTTTTGGCATAAGTTTAACTCTCCTGGCATGACTTTTTTGAACAGATCGGTCCACAGCAGATAGAGGCATTGTATCAGTATGCAAAATTTCAGTTTGAATGTGGTAACTACTCTGGTGCTGCTGATTATCTCTATCAGTACAGGGCTTTATGCACAAACAGTGACAGGAGTCTGAGTGCATTGTGGGGAAAGCTGGCAGCTGAGATATTGATGCAAAACTGGGACATTGCTCTTGAAGAGCTTAATCGCTTGAAGGAAATTATCGATTCGAAGGTTTAGAAATAATTTATTCAACGGTTTCCTTATTTACATTTTCACATGCTCGCACACACGCAGTTGTTTATTTATATGTCCATGTTATTTTAATGAGCTTTTGTATATTGGTGGTGATTTTTGTTGCAGACTTTCAGTTCGCCTATGAATCAGGTGCAAAATAGAATATGGCTAATGCATTGGAGTCTCTTCATATTTTTCAACCACGATAATGGAAGAACACAGATCATTGACTTGTTTAATCAGGACAAGTATGTCCTCTCCCGATCAATTTTTATTTTTTTTTGCTTTTACTGTACAATTACATGTCGCTTTATTTATTGCTAAAACAACCCACGCCACATTGTATCTCTGTTCTTATCACTCCCCATCCCTGAAAGTGTGGGGAATTTCTAATTTGTCTTGGTTTTTTCTTCTTTCTGGGAAACTAATCTATCTTGGTTTCTAGTTGACATATTTATCATCTTCATCATTTTATTGACACTCTTGTTGCTGGTGCTGCGTTTTTTCTATAGATTTGACAACTTTGCTTTTGCTCTTATCAATCCTTAACATTGATAATCTCTTGCCTCTACTAGTGTCAGCTTATTGTTCTGAACACGACTCGTTATATTATGTGTTTTTCACATGTTTGGAAAAAGAAAAGAAGACATATGCTTATCGCAATCTTGTTAGAGTGGCATAATTGACATTTACATGAATGTCATGAATTATGTCTAATTAAACGTTTGGGTGGAGTCTAGTTTTTTGTGGATAGGATGACATTAAGGTAGTTTCTATAGCCAACAAAATGACTAGGGTTCAAATATTTGCTTAGAAATCATCTGATACCGTGCCAATATTTTTGAGTTACAAGCTATTTAAGATATGCTTCCCCCTTTGAAAGATTGATTTTTGGTGAACACTGAGTTGCTAGATATTTTTTACTTGTATTTCCTGATGGGACTGTTGTGAGTTTTTTCAGGTATCTGAATGCCATTCAAACCAATGCTCCCCATCTTGTGCGTTACTTAGCGACTGCATTCATTGTCAACAAGAGAAGGAGACCTCAATTCAAGGACTTTATAAAGGTTATTCAGCAGGAGCAGAATTCTTATAAAGATCCCATAACAGAGTTTTTGACCTGCGTATATGTTAATTATGACTTTGATGGTGCACAAAAGAAGATGAGGGAGTGTGAAGAAGTAAGTACCTGAACATAGTGGATTGATTGACTTCTGCTGTACCTCAATTACTCTTGAAAATAGTTGGTTGTATATCTTTTCAGTTTAGGTCCTGAATTAAACTTGATTTGACCATGTAGGTAATATTGAATGATCCCTTCCTTGGAAAACGAGTTGAAGAAGGCAATTTCTCAACTGTACCATTGAGGGATGAGTTCCTTGAAAATGCTCGTCTATTTATCTTTGAGACCTACTGCCGTATACATCAGCGCATTGACATGGGGTAATTGCTTCTTTTTTTGGGATTGTTTCTGTGTCAACCTCTTTGTTTTGACATTTAATATTTTACTTTCTATCTAAGAAAGGAAAACAGTAATAAAAATCTGTATTTCACCATAGGAAGTGGTCTATGAGCAGTAATATGTCAGCATTTGCATCATTCTTTTCTTATTTTTGTTCCTTGTGATTTTCAAGACACTATTGTGCATCCTTGTACAAGGCACTTCTAAAAGTCATTTTTCTTAAATATTTGGGTGCAATTGACTAATCTTAACATGCTTATTTGTTTTTGGTCCAGAGCTTGGGCGATAGAGGAGTAATGTTTGGATGAGATTTGTGTTAGGATAAAAAATTTCAGGCATAATTTTTTTAATATGTGGTGCATGCATTTGGAGGTCATACGGTTTAGTACATATCCGTAAATATTTTCAGAAACATAATTGACTGTATTTTAGTACCATTACCCATTATTATTGGTTATTAACTTACCTTCTTCTCTTTTCTATAAATACTAAATCTAATTGAATTGCTGTTTGATAGAGTGCTTGCAGAAAAGTTAAACTTAAATTATGAGGAAGCGGAGAGATGGATTGTGAATCTAATTCGCAGCTCAAAGCTTGATGCCAAGATTGACTCACAGTCTGGAACTGTTATAATGGAACCTAACCATCCGAATGTGTAAGTTCATTGATATAGATCTCCAAATTGATAAGAGTCCGCTTGTTTTCGTTTATGACTCAGTTTTGTCTTTATGCTTTCACACTTTTTTTCAGTTTTAATTTTCTCGAATTTTTTTTTAACAAAAAAATTTCATTGTTTCACTGGATTCCAGGTATGAGCAACTGATAGATCACACTAAGGCATTATCCGGACGTACTTACAAGTTGGTTGGTCAGCTTCTGGAACATGCCCAGTCACAGGTTGCTCGATAAATTTTGTTCAGTTCCTAGATATCCAAGATATTCTCTGAAATTTCGTTGACATGTAACTGAGGTCCGAATTAACAAGATTAGAAATCTTAAATTTTTGCAAAGGAGTTCACAAGCTTTTCTCAGGAACATGTTGATATTTGTTGGATAAAAATGTAATTTACTTTTGGAGGCATTATTTTTTGTCGTACCTTTGGAGCTTGGCTTTGAAGCTTTATGGATAATGAGTTCAAATTTTACTCTTGCACCATTTAGTTTATTTTTTCTTTTTTCAGATGCCCAGAATAATCTAGCTGAATGCGTTTAGAATTAATTAAGAGGCGCTATTGGATTTGTAGGAAGCTCTTATTTATAATTTGTCATCCCATTTTTCCAAATGCATTCTACTTGTTCCGTTTGATAACCATTTCAATTTTAGTTTTTAGCTTTCATTTTTTGTTGTAGAGTACAGAGAAAAATGAAAGAGAATGGGAGTGAGGATGAGATTGAGAGAGAGGATGAGAGGGACGAGTAACAGAAGTGAAAACAAAATCTTGAAAGTGAACAATTTGAAATAGATTTTAGTTTTTAGTTTTTGTTTAAACTTTTGTTACTCTTCCCTGCCATCATCTCCTCTCATCTTCTCTCTCAATTCTATCTCCACTCTTTCATTCTCTCTCTTTTTCCTCTATACTCTAGCATAAAAAAATGAAAACAAAAAATTAAAGTTGAAATAGTTATCAAACGGACCTAAGTTAAGAAATTGCAACTTTATCCCTCATTTTAATTGAACCACTGAAAATTGGATTTCCCAAAAACCATTTATTAGTTTTGTTCTTAATGTAAGCTCTTTGGATGAAGTTGTAACATCATATTTGTGAATAACTTCTGAATAATAAAACCTTGGAACTAACCTCAGCAGCAATGAGGGATGATAAAGATTTGGTCCGATCCATTCCACTAACCACACAAAGAAAAAAGGTTTTGATGTTGATCCCTGTAGAATTAAATTACCACATATTTATGTTCCTAAGTTTGTCGGTATGAGAGAAATATTTTCTAAATAATTTTTGGATAAAACAGTGATTCGATTGATTCTTCCACACTTGTTTCCAAAAGACGAATTTAAAGATAATTGGAGAAAGTTGAGTACAAGCAGAAGAGTAGTACAGGGCTAAATCTTTTTATAAGGCAACATCCAATAAGTTTCTATAACATGGGCTCACTCATTTATTCAATTAGTAAAAACAAGTACAAATTTTACAATTATTTATCCTCGCTGTTTGTTTTCCATCAAAATGGATGTAAACCAAAGAATTCATGCTCTTCTTCCATAATCGCTAGCACTTGCCGAGCATCGGAGGTGCAGGACTGTGGTGTTGATCGTTGTGTTTTGAAGGTAGTAATGTATAAACATTGCTGTTGTATTATGACCAAAACTTTCTCTCATTTCTTTTCCTGTAGATATACAAGATACCAGGCTCAACATCTTGATATCCATTCAAAGCTAGCTTTCAGATCAAAGACTGCGGCTACGTTTGACTGGATCCATTATGAGAATAATTACCTGAGCCCTAGCAGCCAGCACATTTCCATCGATCCCCTATGAAACTAGGGCCATTTAAAAACATGCCGTGCACTTGTGCGAAAAACTCAAATCTTCCAATTCCCTTTTACCATCGAGAATACGAATTTCCATATGTTCTCCAATTCTCCCTGCCGTAGGTCCGACTATTAGAACTTCTCTCAAATGGAGAGCTATGGAAATCAGGTCTTCTATAACTGTTGCGTCCAGGACTCTGAAAATCTGAAGATTTTCTATAAATGCCGCTTTCCTTGCTTTCAATTTCTACTTTTCTCATCTCCTCCTCAAGATCATATTGTGAGCGCTGTTGCAGAATAAAAAAAAGTGATCTAGATTTAGTAAAATGCATGGTTCAAGTCCTGGTTGAAGTATCTAACAGGTACTTTTCTAACAAATTTGCTACTTCCAACTGGACATGTTACTAACCATCCTGCCATCTAAAAGGACTATCAAACAGTACAAAAAAAGCATGACATGTCACCAAAAATGAATGGATCTTCAATTAATAGTCAAAAGTACGAAACTTTGATTCAACTTAAGAATCATCATCTTACTTTACCACCAAACATGACAAAAGGACAAAAAACAAAAAAAAGGACGTAAAATAGGAAATCTCGAAGTATAAGGTCACAATTTTAAAAAATGCAGTTGCTGTATCAATATAGGCCAAGAAGTTTTTAAAATGAACATTTAAAAAAAAAAAAGTAAGGCCAGAATATGTCTCTACGAAAAGCAAATAACAAATATTGCAGGAGCTTGTAGAATTAATATGTTGCATAAATAAAATGGTTTGAATCTAAGTGTAATGACACAAAAATACTCAAGCATCAATCACGTGGACTACTGTTGCATACGCGACACCCTAGTACCAATATTCTTTTAAAGTAAAACATCAAGTAGCACACATGAAGCGGAAAAAAACCTTAGCAGGGTCTGAAAGTACTGCATATGCCTCTCCAATCATTTTAAAGAGCCTGTCAGCATCCTTGTGAACCTCCTGAGAGATTTCTTTCCAGAGTTGCCCTTCATCTCCACTCTCACTCCTTGCCAAGAATTGGCCAGCCTAAATCCGCCCAAAAAAGAAAAATCACAAGAATAGGATGTCAGAGTAAAATGAACAGCAAACAAAGATTAAACGAAAATGGGAGGTATAAAAGTTTAAAACCTTGTCTGGATGATGCTTAAGAGCTGCCTTCCGGTAAGCCTTCTTAATATCAGGATTTGCATCAGATGGTTTAATTCCCCTGGCATTGAGATTTACAATCATCAGTTCTTTGCAGAAGTCGCAGCAAAATAGGCATAAATATAAAAAAAACTCAACTAGACCTTTATAGAAAATTTACCATCAAACTATCAGTGACATAAAAATAATAACAGAAAAATAATGATATGTTGATAATAATAATAATATAAAACTATCATGAAAACGTTAAATAATTACAATTACAGCCAAGTAATCAACCCCTACATCTCAATCATAATCAAATAAATTTAAAATAAACGACAACAAAGAATTTCTAAGCTTGCATCTACGCAATGTAAATACACTGGCTCTTATATCCATCATTTCTTAGAGCTTAATAATACCAAGGTGTTTCCAAAACTGTCCATAAGTACCCCGTTTTCTATTTATAACTTTTTCCTTTTTCAGACTATTAAGCTTAATGAGAGATTTCGTATTGTAATTTTATCTAACAATATCAGATTCCCTTATCTTAACGTAACTCTTAAAACTCTAAACTTTTTCCTTTTACTAACTCTACTGATTCAGTATGAAAAAACTAGGCTCCTAGAATCACATATGAGCAAGGCGATTACTGAGCTATGAAGGCATTAAGATAATAAGAACTTACAAAATGAGATAAAAATCCAAAGAGATTCCTTTCTTAGCTTCTTCTTCTATCAAAGGCATTCGTCGATGAGCATGCCGTAATTCTTTTACACTGCCATTGGATCTACCTTTTGAGCTACACTCTTTGGCTTTGTCATTAGATTGGTTTTCCAGAATGGATATAAGTCTTTGGAGATCACTAGCTGCCTGTCCATAGTCTCGTATCATCTCATGTAAAGTGGCTCTTCTAGAAACTGCCTGTTAAGGGCAGAAGCAGTCAGAAACAAGAAAACTGACGGAACTACTTCAAGTTCAGAATAAGTCAGTGCTAAAGAAATCAATTATTTGAGTAGAAACTGAAACTATGAATATTGACACAATGGTTTTCATAAACTATAATTACAGGGGCCAAGGATGACCATGTACAAAACAAGGTAACATTTAACAGACAACCTTGATTTCTTGCCAAAATTAGGGAAACCAAACTAATACACTTCGTTCTTTTTAAGAAAACAAAATGGTATAGTTGTCTTGTCTCTTCATTATCAATGAAATAGAACAATATTTATTGTAGCATTGCAGCTCAAACTTATTTAAACCATTCTATGAAGTCCAGGACTTCAGTTGTACGCATTGTAGCTTAAACATTGACATTATCAATCGGAATATATCAAATTTAGCATAAGCTCAAGTAGTCACAGATATAAAATGAAGAAAGAACTGCAATTTTTTTTAATAAACAAAATGAGTATAACGAAAAAGGTGAACGTCTGAAAGATTTTCAATGAAATTATTAGATTTTATTGATCTTGTCAAATTTTGATATCTACAACTCAGTAATCAGGAAGAAAAAGGGTGTTTGTGACAAGGCCTGTCATTAAGAGCTAACAAAGACCCCAAAAGAGAAATTCACAGGGTTTGTTCACATCATTAAAGAAAAGAGAACAAGTTAATTATTAGTTTACCCACACGTGCTTGTGTGGTATCCTGCTTGAAATGCACTTTAATGGCATTACCTTTACATAATTTCCATCAAGAGCAATGGCAAGACTGCAGTCTGCAATGGCATCAGTAATTTGACCCAAAGCTTGGTGTGCTGCACCACGGTTGCACAAACAGATGGCTGAAAATGGACGAGATCCGAAATTGCTAGATAAAGCAACAGTATAATGTTCCAATGCTTCTGCGTATCTTCCTGATCTAAATGCTTCATTGCCTGCATTCTGTTTTTAGGAAAGTTGTGAATTTAGTTCATTGTATTCATTTGAAACTTTCAAGATTAACTCAAATGCTCAAAATTATGGGCATAGCTAACAAAAGTTCTAATCCCATACAATTGGATGAAGCATAAGCTCCTAGACAAAAGAACAAGAGCACTTATGAACAGTAGGCCAGCATAAAGAAAAACAGCCTAGTTGTAAATAATAATCATTACAGTAAAAGACGACTATCAACCTCCCACCAACCCACACCAAGAATAGGCTTCAACCAAACAAAGGAACAAATCAGTTGATGAACTATCTCAGCAATTTAAAACACTGCAGTCTGGGACCTCTCTGGCTGTAAGCATCTCTTTCCTTCCCTACTTTGGATTCAGGGGAAACTGCGTTCTAATATTATAGCAAAGAAAAAAACCTAGCATCCATGATGTTATTTATTAGATATATATTACCAGTAATTAGAGAACAACGAATAACCAGGAACTTTTTGTTTCTGGAGGGTCCTTTCAGGTAAGCGACCCTAAGATTTATACTTTCCAACTTCCAGAATGAAAACTATCTATCCTAATGAAGGTTTGATGTAGAAGTATGCGCTACCAATCTCTCTTTGTAGTTAAAAACCATTCAGGATATGCTAAAATTGCATGCTTCACAATTCAAGCAACACACACTATACATGATACATTAAGCATGATAGCCATAGATGGCATCTACGCAGATGTCAACTAATCCTCCACCCTACTGCAAAGAAATTAAAGCAACAGAGCAATTACCTTGTGGCTTAATAGTTCCCGTATGGTGACAGCTAACGAAACCGCTAATTCCAATTTCTTACTTGCATACCTACATAGTTAAAATTAGATTCAGCAATTTCCATATCATTAAGAAAAGGACTGCCCTGATTAAACTGGAAAACACAGAAGTTGAATCTGGGCAGAAAACATTGTGTATTACATGTCTTTAGTAGATTCCACTTCCTCTAGCTTCTCGAGTAAATCAAGAGCTGCCTCAAGCCTACCCAAATGAAAGTAAGACTTGGATATGAAGAACCACCTCCACAACCTAACATTGTTCAGTGGAGCGAAATTCCTTTCAGCAAAAAACAAACTCTGCTCACACAACTGAACCGCCTCTTCATACCTCCTTAACTGCAAAATGCAACAAAAATATACAAAATATTGAGACCACAACTTGGGGTACAAGGAAACAAACATTTTTTTAAAATTTTTTTATAAACTCTCATATATAGAGGGAAACCACCACTGTGGGGGCTTGAAACCAACATAGTGATAACAGAAAGAGACCAACAGTTAAATGTACAGAAGCACCAACCACCACACTCTAATTGATTCAGTAAACTAACTAAAATAAATGAGAAGAGTAATATGGCAATAGAGCACAGACCAAACACAGAGCCTCTGCTTTCATTTCGAGCAATGTTTCCGAGTATAAACTAACTGACAAGGCCTCAGAAATTATTTCTAAAGCAGTGAGAGCTGCATCAGTAGTTCTCTGGTCCAGCAGCTTGGCAGAACGATTTGTATACTCGACCACTTTCTGCAAATAAAAAAATCACATATATAGCCGTCACATCATTTTGAAAATTTTGTTTATTATAAATAACTGGATGCTTGAGAATAATAAGATTCCCTATTGAGAAGAATACTTAAAACATTGATTAAGTGTATATTAAAGCCACATAATTCATGTCAAGCACACTAACTGTTATCCTTTGGCATAAAAATTAATTATGTATATCAATATATTAACTAATCGATATACAGCTTGCATAAACGGCATTAGTAACATTATTACATCCCCATCACTAATATGACAGGAAATAAATGCAGTACCTGAACTTTTTGTAGGCCATCTGCAGAATCTATTACAACTCTTCGATCCAAACACACACCACTTCCTGATTCTGAGCACTTATTGAAGTACTGCTGTGCAATTTCAACTTCACCGAGCAGAAGATGGCAACTAATATAAAAAACAGAAGCATATTTAGATTAGACAACACATTAAAATAGCCATGCGTTGCAAGAGCAACATCATAGATATGCATGAAACAGCATAGATATGCATGAAACTTTTTCAACAATCATTGTTAACTATAAGCTTGGGACAATATTTATTAAGTGAGGGTAAGCGAGCCACAATCCATTTCCATATGGCTCGGAAAATAATCAAATCACCTCGAAGAAATAAAATAAAATGACAAACAGAATCACCATATCAGTTAAAGAATATTCACCAATGCAACTCAAGTGGGCTGAAAGGCTAACGAAGCTCAACCCGAGATGTGTGTTCTGGTTTTAAACCTGGGAACAACCCACTAAGGTTGCGATGAACTCAACCTCATCTCAATCCATCAGTAAACTTATTTGCCAGGGTTGCCGAAATGGTGAGGTTGAGTTTAACACAACACGAGTTCATAAAAGCAAACCCAATCGTTGAAATACATTTGTGTAAACATAAATCAACAAAATCAAGAGGAAAATAATCCAAGACTAGTTACACCAATTCAACATCTGACAAAAGTTCCACAACATTAAATATATCATATAGCTTAAGATACTAGTTGATATGCGCATATAATATATGAATGCATTTAATATTTTTTTCGGGTTGGGTATTGAGTTCAAATCAGGTCGAGTCTCAGGTTCTATGTTTGGATATTCTAGGTAGTGAATTCGAGTGATCTCTGGTTGAACTCAGGTTATTCAATCCCCAACTTCGAGCTCAACCTAGATTTGATTGGGGTGGCATTTTCCAACCCAAGCTTCACTAAAAATCTCTCTAATCTGCTCATATGAGCTAAAATGGAATACAATAAATTCATAATTTGTAGGCATACAAATGGAATACTCACTTAGCAGCCCTCATTTGAACTTTGAGAAAGTTGGGATCTAATGCAGTAGCCATCACACAATCCCCTAAAGCTTCCCTTATCCTTCCAAGAACCATTCTTGCTGCAGCACGGTTGCTATAGCATAGCAAAAGAGGCTTAAGGCAGCATCCTGAACGTTCATTAGAAGGTATAGAAATTATTCCCTGTGTGTAAAAATCTTCAGCTTTTGAAAGATCTCCATTTTTATAAGCTTCGTTTCCCCTGACAGAAACCAAATCCTTACATGTGTGAGAAACATAAGACTCATCTCCAATGAAACATATAACTAATAATTTTTTTTGTAAAACATAAAAGATAAAAACTGGTCGTGAAAGTATAATGCAAGGAGCACCTGAGTCGCCATTTCTCACAGGTTTCATGAGTAGCAGCACTAGAAGAGATATTCACTTGGTTAAATTGTTCATTTGCTTCAGATTTACCAACTACATCTGCAGATAAAGGTTCCTTAGAGTGGAGGGTAAATAGGTCAGAAGATCCAAACTCAACATTCGGACTTGGAGTTATAACAAACGTCTCATGACCAACTTTCATCCTATTTTTCTTTCTACGCTGTTGGCGCTTTGTCATCATTGAGCTACCTTGAGCAGAAGACGATGCCAAAAATGTGAAGTATTTATCTTTCATATTTTCAAAATCTGAAGCAAAAAGTGGTGTTTTACAATCACTTTCTTGACTCTCTATATTTAAGCCAATGCCAACTCTAGCTTCTTCTGAATCCAAACCAGCACCACTGATACTACTCACATGCTCACTTTTGGAACTAAAGCAGGGAGTTTCAGGTTCAGCTCCAGAACCAGACCCTTTCCACAAAAAATCGTGGAAAAAGATTTTCTCACCATGAGACCTCGAATTCTCCTCAATGGGCTCTTCACATATCCGATCACCTCTGTCATCCAACCCACTTCCTGCAGCAACCAAATCTTCACCTTTAGGATCAGCAGGAACTGTTGCATTGGAGGCACAGGGTGCACTATCGTTGACTAGGTGGAAGGAGTCAGTAGATGCCACAGAAGTTTCCCTTGAATGTGGATCAGCAACTCTTGTTTCCTCATAGGGAGAGAAATCCATGGGTGAGTAACATCCAGAAGGGTCTGGGTTTCCTTGGGAACTACTTTCCTTGGGCACATGATCTTGAACTGGCCATTGCTTAGTCAGCTTCGACTTTCCCCTTTGTTTCCTTGATCTTTTGTCCCTAAATGACCTACCCTTCACACTGAACTCCGAAGTTTTATTTAATTCAGGAAATAGATTTGCTCTAAGACAGGAAGGATCCAAAAATGACGTTTTCAAGTCCTCAAAGCACACTCCAAAACCATCTGGAATGCCAGTAGAACTATTTTCATCTTTCTTTCTTACTCCACCCACAGAAGTTGCTTCAGAAACACAACCATTGGTTTTGATGCCAGGACCAATTGATGAGGATGAACATGGTGCAGCAGCTACATTTGGGTGTGTATTATTATTAATTTGATAATGAGAAAACTGTCCTGCCTCAACACTCTCATCACTTCTTGCCTGAGATGTAAATTTTTTGGAACCAGAAATTCCTATAGTGGCACCCTTCGTGTTTCTATCACTTCCAAAGAAGATATGGTTCTGGTCACTACTTTCATCATTATCTCCATTATTTTTCTCTGAGGCAACATAAGGACCTCCGGAACACTGACCACAAGAATTACTTTCTGAATTGGTCTTGCAATCTCCTAAATTTTCACTACTCAGTTTCATTTCATCTTGACACTTCGTGACCTTGCATTCAGTCAAACTGGAACCTTTCTTAGTGCTGCTTCCAAATACAAAAAAGCCCTTATCATGATCTTTATTTGAGATGCAAAGCTCCTCAGCATGAAATTTAAAAGGATCAGCTTCCATTTTCTCAAACTCTGTTTCACTCTCTACTTTCATCTTCCCACCAACAACATCAGGAGCCAAGTTTTCCAGTTTTCCACTAGAGCTTTTATTTCCTGAATTCAAGGAATTCCAACTAGAACCAAACACAAAACCCGTATCATTGTACTTCTTTTCCTCAGCTTCATTATCAATTTCTGTACTGCCAATACCATCACAACCTGGCGTCCCCTCATTTTCACTGTGTTTTCTGTTTCCTGTATTTGAAGTAGACCCAAAATCATCCGAGCCAGTAGCAAACACAAAACTTGCAGACTCCCCATTTTCGGCATTCAACTTTGGAGCTGAATCTCTTTGACTAGTTCCAAGCCCAGAACCCACATTATACCCTACTTCACTCTCTATTTTCATTTTCCCACTATTATCTGTGCTCGATTTCTCCACATATCCACCACATTCTCTCATTTCATGATTTGAATCCAACTTCAAATCCGAACTCAAACCACTGCTGTTAGCACTAAACACAAAACCCCGGTTATCACCCTTCTGACATTCTGTTTCAGTCTCTGTTTTTTCATTCCACTTATCTTCAGAAACGATTGCTCTCACATTTTCACAAAATTCTCTCTTTTCCTGACACAAACTAGATCCCAGACCATCCTGCTTTGCACTACACTCATAACAAACACTCTCCAGCTTATCAGACTCTCTTCCATTCCCAGTATTCACCTGCTCCCTCTCATCACAACTCAAAATTTTCCCCTTCTCACAACTCTCTCCCTCCCCATTATCCAAATTATCATCACAACTCGAATTTCTCATTATTTCACTACTCCCTCCCTCCCCATTATCCAAATTTCTCACTATTCCACCACTTTCTCCCTCCCCATTATCTAAATTCTCATCACCACCAATCTTTCTAGCACCAAACACAAAATCCACACCCCCACAATCACCATTAGAAAAATTAAACCCATTGGAAGAAGTAGTACCATCACTTACCGAGCAAAACGGGTTGACCCCCGGCCCAATCTCACCCGACCCAGTTCTTGACCTCGAATGCTGCTTCCTCATCTTCACAAACCTCGGCCGCGACCGACCCGATCGCGACGGCACACTCGGACCGAACTGACACTGACTTCCATTGTCGTTTGAAGCACCGAGGTTAAAGGTGGGAGAGGACGCCACATCGGGTACAGGGTTAGGGTTTTCAGGGGTAGAGGAGGATTTGGTCGGTATAGAGGTGATCGGAGACCGAAAATCCACCGCCGCCGGCGACATTCCGACGAAGCCTGAAATAAAAATTTAGGGTTTTGGAATTGCTAGGGATTGGTTCCCGTGAATATATATAAATATATATTGATAAATACTTTGATATTTAGGGTTTTGCTGGGTTTAGAAGTTATGGAGTGAGAGTTGTTTATGTTTGTTGACAAAGAGAAGAAGAGGGTTTTTATTTGGTCGGGGTTTGGCTCTCTCTCCTCTTTCTGGCTCTCTTCTATGCTTCGCAGACTTCATAAGTGAAGTTAAAAAGAAAAGAAGAAAGGATGGTGGCCTTCTTGAGGAAGGAATTTAAATTTGGTGACGTGGTCACTTTCCTTTTGGTCCGCGCCTTACTTTGCTTCTTTCTATTGCTTCTGAAACCAATACTAAGACCCAAAAAAATATTATATTATTTTCTTTGAACTTTCTGAATGTGGGGTGGGCATCTCAATCATTTGAATTATCCACGTACCGACCCTATTGCAATGACTTAAATGGTTCCTAAACTATGGCCTCATTATCATTTTGGTCCACCAACTAAAAATTTCAATTTAAACGTCCTTTAACTCTTCATAATATACCAAAATGGTCCATCCGTTACGGATTCCGTGACTTCTCATAACGCGATGGGCACGTGATGGCCTCGTGACTGAGTTTTGAAGGGCATATTTGACTTTTTGAGAAGCCCTATCGTTGAGAACGAAAATATCTCCATTTTGCTCTTCGTTTCTCTCATTCCCGCGATTACCATCGACTGAAAGGGATTCTAAGGCTTGTTCCAGAATTGGTCGATGCTGTAGTAGTGTGCGAGTCGTTGAATTGGTGAAGTTAGTGTGTAATAACAGTGTTAGTTTTGGAGTTCGAAATTGGGAGTTTGGGTTAGGGTTTAAATTTGGAGATTTTGGAGATTTTTGGAAATTCACTAGTTGCTGATAATGGAGTTCGAATTCCGTTCGGGTGGAAAGACTCCCAAATACGGTAAGGGCTTCTATAATGCATTTTATATTGTTTTTGTTTGGAAATGGATGAAATGGATGAGTTGTATGTTGTCTTTATGCGTAAAAGATTACTTTTTCTGTGTATGTGTTCGGTTGTTTGATTGGTTTATGTTTAAAGTAAGGGTAAATGAATCGTTTTCTTGTATGTGGATTTGGCTTTTGCTACATTGACTGCAGAGTGTAAGCTTTATGTCTGTGGTCCCTTGGTTGTGGTTGCCGTATGTTGAATATGGGGTGTTTTTAAACGTCTGTGGTCCCTTGGTTGTCTGCTTCACACCCAACTAAACGATGACTTTAGAATAACAACAAAACTAAACTAAACTATGTCTGCTTAACAACAAAACTATGACTTTAGAATAACATACTATTGTTTCAATTTTGCAGCTACCAATGGAATGTGCACTCTAGAATTACATCATGGGGGCTAGTTTCGAAATGGGATTTATAAAAAGGGTAAGGTATGTTATTTGGACAATATTATATAGGATTTTCTGTCCTTGTTAGATTTACTGAAAATTGGGAGAGGTCTTGGGTATGATGTTGACATTTCTCAAGTTGAGCAACGTTTGGAAATTAGGTGTGAAAATGCTGAGGGTGGACTGGAGCTTGTTACATCAGATGCAACAGTTGTTGAAATGGTTGGTCACATACCATCCAATAAGGTTATTGTGTTATACTATAGTGAGATTCACGAGTATGAGAACAATACTATCCTGGACAGATCTTGACGGCTGTTGGGGTGGATGGGAACAATGGTTATTTCCCAATAGCTTATGCAGTGGCTGATATTGAGAGTAAAGACTCTTGGATTTGGTTTTTCAATCTTCTTATTGAAGATTTAGGGATTACAAATGGAAAAGCTTGGGTAGTGATTAGTGACAAACAAAAGGGACTTGTACCTGCCATTGAGACAGTACTTCCAACTGCAGAGGGGACTTGTACCCGCCATTGAGATAGTACTCCCATGATAATAACATGGCCTCCAAATAGGGGAAATTATTGCCAAGTGTGCTGTAGGTTGTATATTTTGGGATATGTAATTGTCTGGCCAGAGGGATTTTGTGACAAAAGGACTGATTCTGACTTTAGAACTCTGTAATTGACTTGGGATATGTAATTGGTATTGGTTTTGAAGGGCTAGAACTCTGTAATTGCTTGCCTATTATGGGTTAGGTACTTTTTTGGGCATGAGTCTTTTGTGTACTTTGTGTAATTGGTTTTGAGCTAGAACAGCTCAAACCGTGTAATTGGTTATCTATTTTGGGTTATGTACTTTTCTAGGCAGGTGCATTTTATGTCCTTGATCTAACTGGTCTTGAGTTTTAAGGGCTCAAACTCTGTAATTGGAATTGGAATGTTTATATAGATGTTCATTTTGTAAATTGCCTGTGTGGTCAACAATGTTACCATCTTTCATTTTGGTTGCTCTTGTAAATTGCCAGCTGCATTTTGGTTGCTCTTGGATGTGAATGGAACATTTTGGTTGCTCTTGTAAGCTTTGGTTGCTCTTCACCATTTACATTCAAACCACATTATCCCAGATATTCAAATCCCAATTCTAGAAAATTTGAGAACACTAATGCACATTCATTCTACACTTGAAACAAAAGTTTCACCATTACATTCAAAGAAACAAACCTCATAACAATTAAAACTTTCCACCCATCACAAATGTTATAAACAAACCCCAAGACAAAATCAAGGAAACCCACATTATCAATTGTCTTTGCCCATGACCCCATTTCAATACCTTTTTTTCCTGAACCATTTCTTTCAATTTCTGCTGTAGTTCTTTATTTTTTGCTTCCACAGATCTAAATTGTTCTTCCTTTGCTCTACCTTCCTCCTCCATTGCTCTAAGTCTTCTAAGCAAACCAGGGACCATTTGTTTTCCTCTTGGACAAGCAAATCAAACTAGTGATCAATTTCAGACCTCATCAAGCAATTACAAATGGAAAAGAACAACTTTTGCAACCCAAATAATAACTTACCCAATTTTTATCACAAGCATCGAACCTTCTTCCTGGGTTCAAATCTGTCCACGAAGTCCGACGGATTATCTTCGTCCCGCAGGTGCAGTACCGAGTCGTCCCACTTGAGCTCGTTGAAATCTCCGACATTGCGAACCTAGGGTTCTAATTTGGGGGTTTTTCAGGTGGAGCTTATGATGGAAATGGAGGGAATGCATTCCTACGGAATGCTTGGTCGTTTTACAGGAGGATACTCACCTAAAAAGACGATTTTGTCCCTCGATTTCACGGAATAATAAACAGACTTTGACGGATGGACCATTTTGGTATATTATGAAGAGTTGAAGGACGTTTAAATTGAAATTTTTAGTTGGTGGACCAAAATGATACTGAGGCCATAGTTTGGGGACCATTTAGGTTATTAACCCATTAATTTTTAATTTTATTCATTTTAATCCGATTAGTACCGAAATGTTTGATTTGGTTAATGAGTAACAATATCCCTAATCTGACAGAAATTCGTACCGATCCGATATTTATAATTATTTTATTTTTTTAAATACTAATATATATATGTCAACTTACTAGTGACCTATTGACTTGTAAAACTGGTGAAATGTGTTAATGCAACAGGAATTTTGTGACAGGTTATTTGAATTTTTAAAACAATAAATAAATACAAAGCTATGATTGGTATGAAGTCAATTGCTCATTTGCTTTGTCCTCATTGCCAGATCCTGACTTCAAATTTTTTGAGGTAAACAAGGAAGAAAGCCAAATGCATGATTACATTATAGAAAATGCATGGTTACATTATAAACACAAACAGATGTGTGATCTTGTGCCTTCATTTGTGTTCCGTTGTATATGAAAGTTACTTCTGGATTCATATAAAGACATCACATATGGTCCCAGGTAGCTCGCTCGCATTAATAAATTACAGCTTTGTATACTCTTTCTTTCTTTTTTTCTTCAGAATCAGATATGATCAATTAACCTATCTCATCAGACCTCTCTCACAACAGAACATTCCATGTCCTTGATATGGTAATAGAGTTTTAGACAATATATAGTGTATATTTAAGTATTTTTTTATTTTAAAAAAAAGTATGTATTTTTCATAATATATATAGTGTATATGTATGGTAATCATAATTGGGTTGAAGATTACTAGGCCTCTTTTCTTAATATTATGTATTTTTCATGTTCGTTTGTAACTTTAAAACTAAGGGGGTGTATTTAATTGGGATTTTAAAAGACTATTTTAGGATAAATAAGTCTTGTGGTATTCAATTAAGACTTTTGAATAATCTAAACAAGTCTTGTGGCATTCCATTAAGGGCCAGTTGGCATTGTTGTGCTGTGAAAATAATCGTTGTTAGATTTGCTGTGAGAGAAAGCAGCTTGGAGTTTGGTAAACTTTTTATTAAAAGTGTTGTTGGTATAATAATCAGTTTCTAAGTATTTGGTAATTTTTTTTATTTATGAAAGTGTTGTGAGCTATGTATAATGACTAAAAAGGGCATTATGTTGAAATGACTTTTCTGTTGTGTTTGATAAAAGGGAAAGCATTTTCACTTTCATTTTTATATATTTTTTCTGTGTGTATTAAATATGTTTCCATCACACATTAAAAATTATTTTTAATTATAAAATAAATAAAGTATTATTTTGGAAATTAAATATTTGTATCCAAATGCTCTAAACTAATATTTTGAATTAAATCCAATATATTCCATTAAAAATAAATATTCTATCAAAGAAACAAAGAAACAAAAACAGGAACCAAAAAAAAAAGGGGATCAACTACAGTAAACCCCTCAACCTATAGGGGTCATTACTGGGCCGAGTCCATCTTCCGTGTCACTCAACCTATAGGGGTCATTCTCGTGTCACTCCGGTGGCACAAGAATGGAATTGACGGATTATAAAGGAATTGACGGATTATAAGGAATTGACGGATTGCTAAATGGGTACACCTAGGTGGTAGATTTAAAGTTGATTTCAATGTTTTCGAGGACTTAAGATTTTAATCAAGTGTGTGATTGACTATATATATATAAGAAAATGATCTAGTTTTATAACTGATTTTACAGAGGGGTTAGTATGTTCTTATACTATTTTTCTAAAGCTTTGTTTTTGGTCCACTTACCCTTCTAATGTTCTGCGCCCCCAGGCAGTAAGCGTGCACAGTGAGCCACCATCGGGCCGAGTCCATCTTCCGCCACGTCCCTTGACAACGTAGGGTCTTGTATAATTATTTTATACTTGTAATCTAATCTGTATAGAGCTTTTATATTGCCCTAAAACACTTGTCTAACTGTTAGTATGTAAATTTTTGTATGTTGGCAGTTGGTGTATATTTTTATATGCATGGTTGACAGGTGTAAATCTTGGGTTTGGTCCGATTTCAGGGGAGACTCTGCTAAATTTTTTGGTAGAAGTCAAACCCCAGTTTTGATTGAAATTTTGACTAGAAGGGCAATTAGGTCTTTTGTGCCCGGCACTTGCCAGGTGTCGGACACGCACAAGGTCCGGCTCGGATTCCAAAGTGGAATTTGGGTCGGGTCTTGTCATAATGGGTTCAATTCAGAGTTAAAATGAAGAAGTTATAATCTATGGAAGTGTAGTGGCACAACCGTAAATTTTGCAAAGTAAGATTTTTAAAAAATCTGGGCAGCCTCTCTCTCTCTCTCTCTCTCTCTCTCTCTCTCTCACACACACACACACATTTTCTCTCTCCTCTCTCGACTATCTCTTTCTCTCCTTTGCGAAAACAGACCGGCCACTTTGGCCGACGTTTTCTCCTCCGTCCGACCATAGCCAACGACGCCACAACCCACAAAATGTTTGTCACTTCCTCCTTTGCACATCCATACCCATTTCCACCTTTGAAACTCCAAGATTGGTCGTGATTTTATACTGAAACTGAGCCAAAGCCCTCATTCGTCACCGGTTGTGTTTGTGCAATTTCTGGCGATTCCGGTGGCCAAAATTGTCGAACCAAGTATGAAACTTCATCCTCTCACCTTGCTCTACCTATCTATGTGCTTGGTTTGGGTTAATTTTGAGTTTTTAGAGATCAATTTCTAATCCCCAATTATGCTGACGGTTTTGGCTTCGATCCGGCTAATTCTGGTCAATTTTTGGCCGTGGTCCAAGAACAAAAGTTGATCCCTAGGTAGTCTGATTCTTATGGTATAGGCATTGACCGGTGATTTGGAGTTTTCCAGTCGCCGAAACTTCGGGACGTGTTCAGTAGACTTTGTTGGACCTATAGGAACTTTCGAATCAGAAATCGGAGGTCGTGGGCCCCGCGGGCCCCGTTGACCCATATGGAAAGTTTGACCGCTCGGTTGACCTTGAGTCTTCCGAGACCGTCTCATCCTTCAGGAAGTATTAGAATTACCTTATAAACTTTCTTAAAGATTGTGCACACTTTGAGACTTAGGAACTAGAGTTTTGAGTTAAAGTTCGTTGTTGGGTACGTTTATTAATTAAGCCCATTTATTCTCTCGAACTAGGTACTCTTGCTTCGCGTACTCAAGAGGAAGAGCTCTCTCAAGATTGCGCAGCATTGGACCTGTAGTAAATGGATATTTGTTTTTAAATGTGCATTATTTTTCAAATATGGAATTGCTTGCATAAATGTGATTTGATTGGAAATCGGTTTGTTTTGGGTTAATGTGTAAGACCGTGTCTTGGGGAAACAAGAACGGTGAGCAATCCCACATCGCTCAGGGAGGGAAAGGTGAAGTGCTTAAATGTGTGGGCACTTCTCTTCCTAGCACGAGGCCTTTTGGGAGCTCACTGGCTTCAGATTCTTAGGAACTCCGAAGTTAAGCGAGTTGGGGGTTAGAGCAATCCCAGGATGGGTGACCCACTGGGAAGTTGCTCGTGAGCTCCTAGAAACAAAACCGTGAGGGCAGAGAGGGGGGCCCAAAGCGGACAATATCGTGCTAGGGGAGTCGGATCGTGACAAATAGTATCAGAGCTGGACCCCGACCGGAAGTGTGCAAGCGAGGACGCTGGGCCCCAAGGGGGGTGGATTGTAAGACCTGTGTCTTGGGGAAACAAGAACGGTGAGCAATCCCACATCGCTCGGGGAGGGAAAGGTGAAGTGCTTAAATGTGTGGGCACTTCTCTTCCTAGCACGAGGCATTTTGGGAGCTCACTGGCTTTGGATTCTTAGGAACTCCGAAGTTAAGCGAGTTGGGGACCCACTGGGAAATTGCTCGTGAGCTCCCAGAAACAAAATCGTGAGGGCAGAGAGGGGGGCCCAAAGCGGACAATATCGTGCTAGGGGAGTCGGGTCGTGACATAATGAGGTTATGGGATTTTATTATCGGGCTAGTCTTGGATTTTACAATGTAATATGGGATTTCAAGGGATTATTATTTTAATATTATTATTATTATTAAAGTATATGGATTTGGGTTTCGGACTTTGGTGATTTTGGGATTTGGGTGATATTGGGTTTGTTTATGAAATTTGAACAAGGGATTTGGTTTATTGGGATTTTGATATTTTTATCATTGAATATTATTGTTTCAGCTATGACATTATCGGGATGTTTATATATATGGGTTTGGGTACCTTTGAATATTTGGAAATTGAATTTTGAGAGTGTGTTATATTTTACTATTTATATTAGTTTATGAAAGTGGGTTTTGGATCTTGGCAACGACACGCCATTATATGTACCTCCCCTATTACTGTTACTCTAGATATTTTAGACATACGGTAACTCTTCGGAGGTGTATCGGGAACTAGGCACCCCTGACTGGGTGTATCGAAGGCCTTGATGGGCTGTCTACGCGTGTATGACTCATTTCAGCCGCACGTGTATTGAGGATTCTACCGTGCGTGTCTAGGGAGCAATAGTCCCCAATTTGGACTGCTCATTCCCTAGCCACATGAGTATTGAGGATTTCGCACATGTGGTCTAGTCAAACAATTCCCGTATTGGATTGTTTCCCCTAGTACATATTGATGATGCATTTATTTGGGCGTATATATATATGTATACGGGTATATAGGTGGATTTACTTTCCAGGTTTTGAGGTTTCTTGAGCATGTGCATTGAGACTACTCTGCACAAGTATGAATATTTGAATGGAGTTTGGATTTGAGATTGGATATTTGGGAATTACTGGGCAAATTGTATTCTTGCAAGGGTTTGGTTACGAGAAAAAGGATTTTTGGGTTTTGTTGATTATATTTTATATTAACGGGATTACTTTGGAAGTTTCAATTTTACGGTTTTACAATAAGGAATGAATAAATTGACGTTTTCCAATAATTTGAGGAGTATTAATTAAATAAGTTTTCCTTATCGTATATCTTGATGTAAGTATATTGAATTGAATTATTTTCAAGTATCTTAAGGTATACATGTACGTATACAAAAGGATTTTGTTGCATAGTTTTTTTTTTTTGGCATTATTTTCTAAAACGGAGGGGGTTAATATATTTTGAAATTAATTTATGTTTAAAGTTTCGTTTTCGTCCACTCACATTTTTTTGTTTTGCGCCCCCAGTTCCTAGATATCCAAGGTCGAGACATCACCGCTGTCCGCACTGTAGGAATTCCTCATTTATCTTTCTCTACTTTACTTTCCCCTGGTTGTAAACTAAATCTTTAGTTGCTCTGCTTGCTCGTTTTGAGTTTTGGTTGAGAGTGTGAAGCCTTTGGATTAGTCTTAACTGTTGTGTGTGCCTTTACCTTGTGCATGCTGGAAGTTGGATTGTTCTGGTGTTGTTTGCAGGGACTGTAATATGGGAATTATCCTAGTTATAGGGGAGACTTTGCCGAAATTTCGGTAAAAATCAATTTGTCTATCCGTTTAAATTAGGGCTAAAGGGCTTTTTAGTAAAGTGGGTCCGACATCAGTTAGTTATCGGACGAAAAGCAGGGTTCGTCATGAATTCCAAGAGGGAATATGGGACGGGTCCTGTCATAACTTCCCATATGTAAATACAAGCAAACTCAAGTGTCAAAATACATAAGTTGGCATCTCAAAAGGATAACCATCCTTCTTCCCCCTCTGATGTAGCCCATAGCTCATCATTAATATGGTCACCTTTAGACCTGGCAAACAGGGCGTTTTAGCGGGTTTCGAGTCGTTAACGGGTCAACTCGTTTTCTTAACGGGTTGACACGAACACGACCCGTTAAGCTAACGGGTTAGAAATACTAAACCCAAACACGACCCGCACAAATTCGCGAATAACACGACACGACCCGTTATGGCTAGTGGGTCATTTTTCACCTGCTTCACCCACTTAACTCATTTCACCCATTTAAAAAATAAACAATATTTTTGCGGGAATTATTAAGTGAAAACACCTCAAATTTGAGATATAATACAAATAAACTGAAATCCTTAAATAAGTTTTGCACATTACACATTGGCAAACAAAAAAATTCTTAGACAACATGAGTTTCAAATTAATCTCAATTGAAACAAGTTTTAAACAAAATGTCAAGGAGAAAAGGAATAAGTCTAGAGCCTCCTCCATGAACCTAATCTCAAAACTTCAATCCTCCATGAACATAATCTCAAAATTCCAATTTTCACCAATTATGCAATCTCTGTGAGATAAAAAAACATAACAGACAAAAATGAGAAAATAACATTAAATTATGGAGGGATAAAATATGAATAAAATATCAATTATTTATAGTTACCTTTCATCAATCGTCAAGGGAAATACTATTGGAAAATTGTCCCGATCTAGTCTCTTCACAAGTAAGATTGAAGATATCTTCAGTAAGGCTTTCCACTTATGTACTTCCTTCATCTATTGCTAAGCATAAAAAAAACAAAACTTACAAAGAATTCACATGATGGAAAAACATAAAAGAAAAAAACAGCTACTAGTATTAAGTTATATAAATATACCTCCATTTCCAAAAAGCCAATCTCGAGTGCACAACAAAGCTTGAATAGTTTCTGGTAATAATGAACTACGATATTGATCTAATACACTACCGCCAATACTAAAAGCCGATTCTGATGCAACGGTAGAAATGGGAATTGTTAACACATCCCGAGCTAACTGTGAAAGTATCGGATAATGAAAATGCTCCATTTGCCACCAAGAAAGAACATCTATATCTTGCTTTCTATCTAGTCTTTCCTCATCTAAATACTTATGCATTTCATTTTTCTTACATGAACTTGAACCATTTTTGTAACTGTTATCAAAATCCTACACCATAGAAAATAAAAAACACAACTATTAGTTACATGCAAATGCAAATATACAATATGAAACAAAACATAAATAAAATAATAAGAAATATTTGAATTTACCTCAAGAATGGTGTCTCCACCTTCATTATGACTAGTCTCATTTGTTGGATAACTTGCATTAACAAGAGGAGATAAAGTTTCCGTGTACACATGAAAAAGGCAAGTCAATGTGTCCGTAACACACTTGAATTCATGAGAATCCTTACCATGAAGCTTAGTATAAGCCCACTCCACAAAATGCAACTTATAACGAGGATCCAAAATAATTGCAATTGCAAGAACTAAACTGTACTATGACCAATACTTCTCAAACTTCATGTTCATATTAGTTCCTATCTTGTTCATGAAACTATCATTATCTTCCATGGCTGCCTTGATTTGGTGTTGGATTATGAAGATCTTAGGGAAGAATAAATTTGATGTGGGGTACTTTGTCCCAGAAAATAAGCATATAACTTCATAAAAATACCCCAAAAACTTGGAAATCTTCTCTACTTTAACCCACTCTTGGGGAGAATGACAACTACTAAAATTGGAATCAATCAACCCTAAATTAATAAATGCACGATGATAGAAAAGTGCACTATCAAGCATGGTATAAGTTGAGTTCCATCTAGTAGGGACATCTTGTCTCAATCCTCTCTTACTACCCACAATCCCTACTTGTGCAACACAATCGTAGAATTTTTGTTTCCTCGCCTCGGATCCCTTTATATACTTGACACATTCCCGAATCTTTGTCACTGAAGAATCAATTTCTTTAAGTCCATCTTGGACTATCAAGTTTAAAATGTGGGCACAACAACGCACATGAAAAAACTTACCACCCATCAATAGAAGAGATCTAAAGTTCAATTGATTTGTCAAAATATCAACAAAAGCAGTATTTGCATAAGCATTATCAAGAGTAATAGAAAACAACTTCTTCTCAATCCCCCACTCAGTTAACAATGTGTTGATTTTTTCAGATAATGCAACACCAGAATGCGGAGGAGGCATATGACAAAAGTTGATAATTCTTTTCTGTAATCTCCAATCTTTGTCAACAAAGTGGGCAGTAAGAGCAAGATAGCCATCAGTACATAGAGAGGTCCATAAATCTGATGTTAAGCAAATTCTTCCCTGAACTGAGCTTAACAAACTCTGAAGTTTTTGTCTTTCACTTTTAAACATCCTCAACACACATGCCTTAACAGTATTTCTACAAGGCAACTTAATATCCGGCGAGACATAAGCAAACAAAGCCCTAACTCCCTCATATTCAACAAAGCTAAAAGGCAAGTTATGTTTTATGATTGTCTCTATTAACAAGTTACGAAATTTGATATGATCAAATTTAGGAGAACGCAATCCAGATGTTAACATAAGTAACTGTTTCACATCACCATGTGGTTTCTTAAGGCAATTTTTAGCATGATTCAACAAATTTCCAGTTCCACACCTACTATCACACACATAAATTGTCTCACAATTTTTACATTTAGCACGCCTTTTTTTATCTTCTCCAGAAGGCAATAAATCAAATGTTTCCCAAGCAGAAGATCTCAATTTTCTCTTACCAATATTGATGCATCTAGGCTTTTTGCTTCGAGGGCTTGACTCTTTATCTTCTACATTTGCAGTACTTGTATCCCCCACCCATTGAAACATCAATAGACTCCTCATCTATGAGTCTCATAGCTTCAGTACTCTCTGTAACATCCATAAGCTTCAAAAGAAAAAAAAAAAAAAAAAGGACATAAATTCAATATCAATTACAGTTATATAAAACTCACGGATGGAGTGGTTCAAGAATGAAAATAACAGTGCAGCAAATCAATTATTATCATACCCATTGAATATCCAAAAAAACAAAAAAGAGAAGATAAAATACTTGAATAGAAAATCCATCATATCCACTAAGATATTTTATGATATCTCAATCTTGAGACATAAATTTAAATAATGGCAACATGCTGTCCCCTACCCTATAAACACCATTGAATGAATTTATTATAACACACATATTTGTATAGCAACATTGCCAAGACAAAAGTACGGGAATCTTTACTTGAGCCTACTTTGGAAATTAATAAAATTGTGCAGCAAGTTCATAAAATAGGCAGCAACCACTAAACTAGTAAAGGACTGGAGGATCGGTTGGTTTTTTTTATTCTATTCCCCAAATCTCTATGAAATAACTCATTGAATGAATCAATGAATCTTAACTTTAGCTTGCTAAGAGAAAGACAGAGAAGAAAGACAGACGGCAGAAAAGAAAACAATCCTTCCAACTCACTTTGGTACTGATATAATAATGCATAAATGAAAAATAAAACACATAAATAACTTGAGATTTTCATACCTTTTCGTTGGAGAAGAGGAAAGGTAGTTGATGTTGATGATTTGGTTTGGATCTAGCGAGAAAGAGAGAAATTTTTTTTTTTTTTTTCCTATTGAGAGAGACAGAGAGCGACGTGAGGAGGGAATAACAAAACAGAAGCTTCAATTCAACCTAGGTTAATTTTATAACGAAAATTACAAAAATGCCCTTGCTCTTAACGGGTTAACGGGTGATTCGCGAATGATACTGACACGACCCGTTAGCTTAACGGGTGAGAAACGGGTCCACCCGTTTTCAACCCGACCCATTAAGCTCGACCCAAATACTGTTATTTTCGTGCGAATTCGTGTCGTGTTAACGGGTCGTGTCCGATATTGCTGGGTCTAGTCACCTTATTCAATATCTTCCAGTGGCTTAAAATCATTGCAAAAAAACACCTCATGTCCAGTTCTTCCTTGATCAGACCCAGTGGCATCATTCTTAGGCCTATTTCCACCTTCCTCAGGCCCAGGTCCACCTTTAGGATGACCATTTGCACCTTGATCGGGCCCATTTGTATCTTCTTCAAGCCCATTTGTAGGTAGTTCAAGCCCATTTGTAGCTTCAATTATGGCCTTACTTGCAAATTCATGTGCAACTTGACCTTGTATATTTGAAAACCATCCTGCCAATCATCTCGAACTAAGGTATTTAGGTCAATATCATTATTGTGGTCTTTTTCCGTCGAAAGGCTTGTCCGGGCTTGTTGAATCTCGGACCGCCATAGAGTGGTGGATCAAGTATTCGTTGCCCCTTTTTCTGAGTTAGCGAGTACTAGGCCCAAAGCATCCTGAGGGAGAAGCAAGTCCTAGGGGAGTACTTTGTTCTTCTTCCAACGGCTGCATGTTTGGTGCTGATGTTTCCAGCAGATTGACGAAAAGTTGAAGATGACTTGCTGATGTTTTCGGCAGCTTGAAGAAGAGTTGAAGATGACTTGCTGATATTTCCGGTAGCTTGACGAAGAGTTAAAGATGACTTGCTGATGTTGATATGAGATTATATGAGCTTGGCATGAGAGCTTGGAGTGTGGGAGCTAAAGATCCACAAGTTTAGCAAATGAGAATGCATGTGCTTGGCTTGGTGTTGGATATGCTTGAGTTTGGGTGTTGAAAATTTGTTGTTTGTGGCTATGGTGTTTATAACTTGGAAGGAAGGGAAAGCTTGGAGTTATGCTTGATAAGGCTTTATGGATTTAAGAGTTTCAAGAGAAGGATAATGGGAGGAAAAACTTGAGATTTGAAGGTTATGGTGTTTATAGCTTGAAAGGAAGGAAAAGCTTGGAGTTATGCTTGGTGAGGCTTTATAGAGAATATGATGGATTTCAAGGGTGAGAAAGTAGGAAACATGGTTGTGATGGTTGAGGAATGGCTAGGATGGCCGTTGGAATGCTTGCGACAACCGAAGGGAGGAAGGAAAGTGGTTTGATGGTTGCTGGGGTGCTTGAGCAACCAAGAGATGTTGGTCGATGGCTGCTAGGATGCTTGCAGCAGCCAAAGGATGAAGGTTGATAGCTGGGATGACCGCTGGAATGCTTGCAGCAGCTGAAAGGAGGAAGGAAGATGAGTTCCCATGGTTGCTGAAAAGCTTGCAATAACCAAGAGAGATTGCCCAGCAAATGCCTCCCAATTTATAGAGGGTGAGGGTTTTCCTTTATTTCCAATAGGTAAAGGGATGTGTTGGAGCTAGTTTATTTCCAATGGGTAAAAGGGATCATTGGGTCATTCTTATTTCCAACATGTAAAGCTAGGTATTGGAAAATGACTATTTCCTATGGGTAAAAGGAAGTGTCGGAATTGGTTTGTTTCTAGTGGGTAATTAGGAGTGTTGGAAAAGGCTTGTTTCCAACGGGTAAAGCTAGGTATTTGGAAAATGACTATTTTCTATGGATAAAAGGAAGTGCTTGAAAAATATCTCATTTGCTCACCCACATTGGAGAACTCAAAGTACTGGGCTTGGACTTTGGTACTCCCAAATAGCTAGCCCAAAGTCTCCATTATCCAAGAGCTTTCGTGGGCCTTATGGACCTTCATAACCTTCCACACCACAATCCCTCGTGCAAGCCCCGTAAACCACATGACTTGGCTTCATTTGAGCTTGATAGGTGATTGACATATGAAAAATGTATTATTGGCTTCGCATGGCATGGACACTATTATTTATTTATTTAATGAATTAATTCCTAAAATACAGCTTGGATTAACGCATGACCAACATTATATGTTACATTGGGCTTTAAATGTCTTTGGGCTTCTTGTGACTTTTTTGGGCCTCAACAATCATCATTCTCATGCATTACATACCCAGTATCTACCAATCCAGAGTCGTTATAAGCATAACCATTAGAGGAATCATAGCAATTAGATGGTTCTGTTACAACTGCCTTTCCTTTCCCAATTCTTCTCCTCTCCCTTACCAATGCCTCCTCATTTCGAGTCACATTAATGGTCTCAACCCTAGTCTCACAGCCACTCTCAACCCCAGTGTTAACTCCAGCTTTGCTTCCACTTTGTATAATTGCCAAGGGATGTTCCTCATGTATTTCCGCAATAAGCACTTTACACTTTTTAAGTGTCTCAACTACAAAACTGGATTAGGATTCTTTACTTTTAAGGAAGTCTTCAACGTCACAGTCTAAATGCTCTAGATATATCTTAATCTGCTTAAATTATGGAACTAATGCACACATATCTACTACATCTTCATCATATTGCAGCAAGGTGAGAGAGTTTGAGTGCCCAGATAACTTATAATGATATAGTATAATCCCTTCCAGATAACCCAATTCCTCAACTATATAACCTATTTCAACCACAGACAATATGTCCTTATCAACATAATCGAAATAGGCAATATCACCTCCAACATAGAAATTGTCACTAAATCTTCCCCCGTGATACATGGGCACTATACACATATCAGGATCACTTGAAAATATCAAAATGTATATGCAATTAGACAATAGATATACAATAGTATTCATTGGGACCACAGAAGTCACTGCATTGACTATGCACAAATGGCAAAAACCCTCATTTTAGTATCAAATGGAACCCAAACCGTAAAAGGGAAAAACATAAACAAATGGGAACAACATAAACAAATGGTAAAACCAGAAATAGTCAAACCAAAACCTAAAAGGGTAAAATCATAAACGGAAAAGGCCAAAAGCAATAGAGCATAACACTGACAAACACAACCCCAAATCAGGCCCCATCATTCGAAACTTACAAATACAACCCACAAATCCAATATCACCGTTCGAAACTAACCGTACTCTAGTCTCACTTGTTTTTACTGTTATTTTTTCTGTACTCTGTAGAGGAATCAACGATTTGAGTTTAATTTGGGAATTAGGTGTTCATCGTCTTGGGGGATGGCAACGCGTGCAGTTGCATTTGGGCGTGAATCTGACGTGGCAACCTCCAACTTTGAGCCGCTATGGTGACCTTTTAAATTGCTCCATGTTATAAAAAAAAAAAAAAAAATGTCGACAGTGCCACCTCATTACTTAACGAAGTCCCTGACAGACTGAGTGACGGAATGTGTTTTATGAAAGGATTCACAAATTTCATGTATTGGTCAAACAGGTCAACAAAAGTTGGGTATGAGTTTGTAATGACCCCTATAGGTTGGGGGTTTATTATAGTTGATCCAAAACAAAAAACAAAAAATAAAAAACAAAAACAAAAACAACAACAACAACAACAACAACAACTATTGAAGTTAAAACTCTAGAAATTAAAAGAGAGTGAAGAATGAAATTTATAGTTAGAACCCTATAAATTAAAGAGAAAGAGGGAAGAATGAAATTGAGAAGAAATAAACATAATATGCCTCTTACCTGAGTCTTGTGGCTTCTCAGGAGTGTGCTTCAATTGATTCAACAAGAAAAATAATAATAGGAAGAATAGAAGAGATTCAAGAGAAGGAGAACTCTGTGAAAGAGATGGCGTAAAGAAGCAAAGGGATGTGAAGGAGAAAACACATGAAGAGAAGAGATTGAGTGAAATAGATTGGGGTATTTTCAGAAGTTTGCAAATTTCATTAAAACCAATGCCTCTTCGAAACTGATTCATGCATAATCAGAAAATGAAGCACCTCATTAGCTGCTTTCCCTTATAGTTTTATCTCACAACAATTTTTAACAATATGTGATTTTCTCATAGTTTACCAAACGGGCTGGGCTTCCCAAATTTTTTTAAAAATCACTTATCACCCCAATTAAGAAACACCACACAGGCACTTAGACTATTAGGAATTTTAAAAGAGAGTGTCCAAATCTAGTGTTTTTCAATCAAGACTTTAAGCAAGTAACAAAAATTAGTATTCAAAAACTTGCTAATTTTGAAAGATTTTTTTAAATGTGGAAGTGTAAAACCAGGCCCTAAGCTCTAAAAGCCTACAGGGGGGGGGGGGGGGGGTGGTGAAGTAGGCGAGAAGAAAAAGACTACCATTTTTGGATTAAACTTCTTCAAAAGCACACAAGCACAAACACAAATAATTTCGTGGTTAATAAATTAAAACTAGTAACAGCGGAATGTAAATAACACACGATAATTGTTGACCTAGAAAACCCAACAGGGTGAAAAACTGGGGGCACCAAGCCAGGAGAGATTCAATCTGCTCAATTAAGAAATACAAGAAAAACGAAAGAAGACTTAGCTCATCTATCACCTACAGGCAGCTACAATCCAATCTTTCAACAAACACTTTTTCTTTATCTCTTATCAGCAAATCCTCTCAAGAGCACCAAGCTCAAGTTGCATGTAGTTTGATGTATAAAGTGAGTTATGGTTTCACAGATTCATCTATCTCAATCACAAAGTATGATTGAGCTAGACAAATGAAACCTAAGTGTTGTGATGATTAAACTAGAAGTAATGAACTTGAAGCATATAGTTTAAATCAAAATAACAACAATGAAACAAAACAAATGTTCAGCCGAAATCTTGTATATGTTTACTTGGAGAAAGCTATATGTATACAATCAATCATATACTCACAAGTAACATAAACTAGCTGAACAAATAATAATGAACTCAAACAGTGAAAAACATTCAGCCATAAAGAGTATAAATCAACTTGGGGAAGTGTTTATGTGTATGCAATCATCCACATAGCCCTCAAGTGTTCAAAAGTGGCTGAACCAATAAATGGGTTCTTGAATGCTCAGAGGCACATAAGAAGTTTTTTCAAAAACCTTTGAAACGATTCTGCTGGGCAAGGAGAAAGTGAGATGCAGAAAAGTTTTCTAAAATGAATGAGTTGTTAAAACAACAGTCAAGGACTTCAGTATATATACTAGAAAAAGCCGCAGACAAGGATGGAAAGAGAAGATTGAAAACAACTCACAGTGGACTGCTCAAGGAGAAAAAAAAAGAAGGTTTTAAAATGATCTCCCCATACAATGAGCGCAAGATAAGATTAAATAGTTTAAACCATGCTCATGTAACCGTTGGGAATAAAAACATCCACAAGGAATAAAAGATTATCTCTTTTGAAAACAGTTTCAATATAAACAAAATATTATAAAATAATATGTTGTATTAAAAAATAAGAGATAGGCATTTGAGTCTGGAGCACCAAATCCACAAGAAATAAAAAAGAGAAGCAGCCCATGTAGAAGACAAGTTACAAGAAAGGATATAATAATTATAAGCCAAGCTGATGTAATGAATGAGTATGCCACCAAAGCCAACCAAATATAAAAATATTCAAAGGTAATGAAGTTTTTGAACATTCGGTGGACTCCTCAAAATAGAGTAAGGAGGAAACTCATTAATTAAATGCAACTCATGAAAGAAAGTCTCCAGCATGATATATTAAAATACACTAAAAGACAAAAACTGAAGGAGGATATAATTAAAGGAACCAAGATGCTTTTATGAGATGAAACAACAAGGAGAGCCGCAACTTTTAATAAAGAGAATGAAGAAGGAAGAAGCCCATGCTTTGTCAGAAAGAGCATGTTCAAAAAAATTGAAAATTAATTCTTTTGAAAACAAGTTTCATGGAAAGCAATATATTATAAAATAATATATTGTGTTTCATGATAAATAAAGAAAAGAGATTTACAAATCTCTACACACACATCCACCGGGCTATAGAGCCAAGATTCAAAAAGGAATGAAGAAGGAATGAATAAAGAAATCTGCCAAGTAAGAATCTACATTGGATCAATCCAAGTCAAGTATGGATTAATCCATGTGAACAATGCAAATTATTTTACTTTTTGACTCGCAACGAGGAGACTTTGGAAGCCCTTCTTAATCCACACTGATTCTAACTTAGAATCTAATTAATATTACAATGGTTTTGTTGGTTTAAGAGAAGAGCCAAAATACAATAAAGGTTAAAATAAAAACCTTACAGGAAGTGTATGAGACTTTTTAGTGAGAGCTATAAATACCAAACCCTATCTAAAATCCCACCCTATTAGACTTTTGACATGAGATTTTTTTTGTCTGCTAGAGAAGACGAACATACATGCATTGTGCTCTTCGTGAACAAGGTACTTCTTCCTTCAAATTATGTTGTGCTAATCTTCTTGCCTTGTTGTATTATTTATGATTAGTAAGGTACAAATAGATGATGTCGTAAATTGCCTATTTGCTATATGTCATGAGTTTAATTGTTTAAGAAACTATGGCCCCTCTCAAGGATGCTGGAGGTCCATTTTTTTTTATTTCCCAAAAACGAAGTGGGGTTGTGCTCTCTGCTTCAATTCATATTTGCTTGCTGATACATATCTCGTCATTGTGTTTTTTTCTTGGTCCATATTTGCTTACAGATACATATTTGTTTGGTTGTGTTTTTTTTTTTTTGCAATACCCAATATGTTTTCTTTTCAAGAAGATGACGTATTCTATAGTTATTTTCAGTTTGCAATACAGGGTAGGAATTTTGGGCATGTTGTGTCATGATTATTTGGTCTGCAACATGTTCATTTTTTATGGCTAAATAGTATCATAATTGGCCTAACTGTTGAGTGCCTGCCAAGTTTGAAAGCAGAACCATTATAATGTAGTCATGTGATGAATGATTAGTTAGGTTGTTTTAGCAAATGTGTTGTCATTGGATAAGTACAAGTTTATCAGTTGATATTAGACTAGTGCTGGCTGTTTTATTATTACATCTAATTGCCTCTTTATTACTCTGGTTATTAAACTGGTGCTGGCTGTCATGTAGAAAATGCTTAAATATACTTTTCTTGGTTCCACTTTTGTTGTTTGATTGCATATTTTGTCTCATTGTTCTCTTGTAACCCTAGTGGTGTAACGAAACAGTAATCAAACTAGGATAGCTCTAAACTATTTTCATCATGTTTTGTTTAATACCGAAAGTTATAGGGAAACCATTTGATTTATTCTGCAAATTGATATTTCTTTGATGATCCTCTCATTTACTGTTTCAATGGCAGAGACTTCAGAAGCTTGTATTACTTGCTGGAGCTTGCTTATCATTGCAGTTTGTAAGTATAATTCATTACAAATTATTAATGAATTTTCTTTAAGTTTTTGCTAGTTTTTTCGTTGTCATATTTGTATGTTTCCTAGTTATTGCATATTTTGTGTTTCACTTAATAGAATTTCATGTATCTTATACCATTTGATAATTTCTTTGGCTTCTCATATTTATTGTGCTAACATCCTTATTTTTTCACCAAAGTTAGAAAGAAAATAGAAAATAGGAAACATTAGTGAAATTCTTTTCTTTTCTTTTCTTGTTTGGTATGATACAAATTCTTGTAAGACATCTCATTTAAACAATTGATTATCATGTGAAATAACTAATAAATTGTTTTACATGTGTTATAGTAATTTGAATGGGGGATTCACAACAAGGAAATAGCAAATGAAAGGGCAAAGGTTCTGAAAGCCATTTGGGACTATGGACGATACCAATGAGTTGTTACTCATCTTGGTGGATGCTATTAATAGTGGATTTTGTGATGCTAATGGGATACTTAGCAAGCAAAATGTAGAAAGAGTGATACTTCCTCGTCTTAATGCGAAAATTAGGTTTCCAAAAACTTATAATCATTACTTAAGCCGAATGAAGTGGTTTAAGAAGTAATATAACAAGATGTCTACACTTATACATAACAACTCTGGCTTTGGGTGGGACCCAATTGCAAAGACGCTCATTGCTAGTGATGAAGTATGGAAAGATTACTTGAAGGTAAGCTTAGTTCATGATCTTTTAAATATATTAATAGCTTACTATTTTAGTACAATATGTTATTTGAAATATACTAATAATGAATAATTTGTTTCTTGCTAGTCCCACCCAAGTCACTGTAAACTTCAGGCAAATAGTCTGGTTGATTATGAGGATTTGAAGATTGTCGTTGGGGGTGGAACTGCTACTGGCAATGGCTCGATTGCATTAGGCGTTGATGATACCAATGCAACAACTTATGGGGTTGAAGAAAATTATAAAGATTTCGGGATGGAAGACTTTCTAGACAATCTTTCAAGTATGAAGGGAGTTCTAGCTCAGTTGGGACCAACAATCAAGCCAAAGTTCTAGACAATCTTTCTATTGGCATTGAGACTATTTGTGCCAATTTTGAAAGAATATCTAACCTAACGGAGAAAAGAGACAGAGATAGAGAGCTCAATGAAATGGAGAAAAGAGAAAGAGAGAGAAAGAATAATAATATTTGTGAGGCTATAAAAAAGATACCAAATTTGGATGACAATACTCGTTACATGACGGGTGATTTGCTTAATACTAAGGCAAAGAATGACTTTTTCTTAAAGATGTCACCCGAAGAGCGCTCATTTTAGATAAACTTCAAGTTAGGATGATTTAGTATTTTGATCATCTTGGGTTTTGTTGAATTATATTTTTGTTTGTGCTATTTTGGTTGTACTTTGGTTGAACTGTTTGGGTTATAATTTGGTTGAACTATTTGGGTTATAATTTCGTTAAACTATTTTGGTTGTACTTTGGATTAGTATTTTGGTTGTTTTGATTGAACTAATTGAATGATTTTGATGATATGTTCTTAACTTATTCATCTTTTTATTTTTTAAATACAATGCCATAGCATTGCCATATTCATTATTTTAAGGGCTCTTTATCAATTTATTTTCAAAAGCTCCTTATCAATTGATGGTGTATTGGTACTATTTTCTTCTTTTTATTGTTTTGTAGCCTCATATATTTTTCTATATACGTATGATGTCAAAACCAAGCATGTATGAAGGTAATGACATAGATGAAGAAGAAATTGACGACGAAGAAATAAGTGAAGACGAAATAGATGAAGAAGATATGGATGGCGAAGATATGGATGATGAAGAAATAGATGAGGAATTGGAGGATGAAGAATTTTATGAAGCCATTTACATATTGAACATCCACTAATTCAATGGCGAATTACTAGCATTGGATATGACTATATACATCAAGCATTGAACGATGATCCTGCAATGTTTCTACAAGTATATAGAATGTATCCAGATGTATTCTGAAAGTTATGCATTATTCTTAGAGCAAAAACATTTTTGGAGGATACTAGATTTATTTGTGTTGAAGAAATGCTTGCAGTGTTCCTACAAATCATTGGCCAAAATACTCGATATTGTGTAATTCGTAATACATTTGGCCAATCACAATTTGATGCTAGTGAAAATTTCCACAATATTTTGAAGGCCTTGAATTCAATAGCATCTGATTTGATGGCTAAACCAGGACCGGTTGTGCCTGCTAAAATAAGGGAAAGCATTTTACCCTTATTTCAAGGCATGTGATGAGTACCTAAGTATATTAATATTAATATTATAATTATAATTATATTTATTTTTAATAACATGATTATCATTACATATGAATTATTTTAGAATTGCATCGGAGCTATTGATGGTTCACATATTCCTACAATGGTGAGGGGATGCGATGTAAGCAGCTATCATAATCGTCATGAAAAGATATCACAAAATGTATTAGCAGCTTGTAACTTTGATTTGTAATTCGTTTACGTTCTTAGCGGGTGGAAGGGTTCAGCTCATGATTCAAAGCTGCTAAATGATGCCTTATCAAGGAGAACGGACTTAAAGTGCCCCAAGGCAAGTACTTATTTTTTTAAATGATAAACACATATATATTTCCTAGTGGATTGTGGATTTCCTAATCTACGCCAATTTTTAGCTCTATTTCGAGGTGTGTGCTATCATCTTCAAGATTTTGCAGGTCATGGTAAAATGAAAATGAATTGTTCAATCTTCGCTATACATCCTTAAGAAATGTGATCGAGATGATATTTGGTATTTTTAAATCGCAGTTCACAATTTTTAAGTTAGTGCCTCCATTTTAATTTAAGACACAAGTAGAGTTTGCGTTGGCATGTGTAGCACTACATAACTTTCTTCGCAAAGAGTGTTGCTTTGATGAATTTCCAATTGAACTAGTAAACGAATCTTCATCTTCAGTATTACCAGTTAATGAATAGGATAATTTTGAACCTATTGTTCAAACCCAAGAGCAGCAACAAGAAGATGCTAATGCATGGAGGGCTAGCATAGCTTTAGATATGTGGAGAAATGCTACTTAAGAGGACATAAGCTACATCAAATTGGTTATTAAAAGATTGGGAAGATTGTGTTAGTTTTTACTTTTCTTTATCAAAATTATCATTTCTTTGTTATCTTTTTCATTGACTTGTAACTTTGAATGTTTGATTGTATTTATGGTTGTTGTCATTCATGGGTATGCACTGTTGTAACTTTAAATGTTCTCATTCCTACTGTCATTTTTGAAGGAAGAGAAAATTTGGAGTAAAAACGTATGTTATTATGGAATATATAAATTATGGGATAAACAATTCTTGAATATAGATGTAAGCACTCAACAAGTAGCTTTGCAACTAGATTGTTCATGGGCTACCTTTTTATCTTTCTTTCATGCGTTTCAAAAATTGGGTTGGGCTATATAGCCCTAATTAGCCAAGGCCTGGATATAAATCCTATGATATAAATCCATATGGTCCTTTCAAATCTTATAAAATCTTATGACATAAATCTTTTAAAATCCAAAAGTAAAAAATCCTGATTATAGAAATCCATAAATGAAATCTTATAAGTCATTACATTCCTAAATAGTCTTTTAAAATTCACTGAACTTATTTATCTCGAAATAGTCTGTTAAAATCTCAATTGAATACACCTCCTAAGTTATTTGATTTTGTACTTGGATGAATTAGACTATTGGATTTTTATATTTTACAAGGATAATTTGGTGTATTTGTTTAAGAACTTATGTTATGTGAAATTATTATAAATTTTATTTTTATTAGTATGTTTTTATTACGGTACTATCGGCCTCCTGAACCAATCTGAGCCGAATGTTAGGTTAACCAATTCGAAGTCTACCAAAGTCTTTACTTTGGTTAACGGAAGAGCCCTCTACCGTTCCGAATTGATCCGTGCTCAGGCCTAGGCCTCATTGTCTCATTGTCATATGGATTCAAGGTTTTATACGATTCAGTTCGGTTTTGACAATTTTTTTTTAATTTATAAAATCTGTTTGGTCTTTGCTCATAAGTCGGTTCGTTTTACAATTTTTTCGGTTTTGGACATGATTTTTTTTATTTTTTTTATTTTTATATACAAAATTTTTATTTTTTGAAATTAAAAATTCACAAATGCCCCAATTTTATGCAAAGGGAGGTGATTAGACCTAGACAGGAGAAGTGATTTGAAGTTGGGCTTTGGGGAAAGATTAGTTATGAACTTAGAAATTTAGCATTGGGCTTAAATATTTTATTAATTTTTTTTTTAAAAATACACACCTTGTCTGGTTCAGCCCAATCTGTTTTTCACTACAAGAATCAGAATCGAAATTGGACCACATCGGTATGATTTTTGGTGAACTTGGTCCATTTTTTGGTCAATTTAGTTTTTTCTGTCCAATTTGACTTGGTTTTTAGGTTTGAATACCCACCCCTACATAATACTGTAGTATTATATAATGTCTCCTCAACTTAGCTGGATTGATATTTGAGATCCAAATATGCATTTTTGCATTTTGATGTGTTTTGAATAAGTTTTAGGTGCTTGGGAGATGAAGAGCTTGAGGGGATTACAGACCAATAAACCCCCAGTAAGACAACACCACAAATATATGTCATCATTATCATAATATACATGTAAATGGAAACTAAGATCTCCCCGAACCAAGTAAAGACAAATATCAATAAAACAGAGGCTAGTTCTCTGTACTTTCCCAATATCTCTCTGCCGGAAGTGCCCCACCAATCATTTCCCACCAGCATTGCAGAAATGCAAAATCAAGATTGTCAAGAACTGAAGAACGTGTCTTGCAAGTTAGACGACACGTTGAACTCCTAGTTCAGACTGACGCTGACCAACCGCAATTTTTCTTTTAAAATCAAATCAATAACAAGCTGACACTCGATAAGTTGATAAACCCTCTCATCTCCTCAGTTTTGGAACAAGAAGAAGAAGGTGGCCCAAAAAACAGAGCAAGAAGCAGGGCTCCTCTCTTTCTCTCTCTTGAGTTTTTCTCCCATCGGTTCCAGGTACGCAGCTCTGTTACTTTTCCTAAAACTGATTGCCATAAACACACACAAATATGAACACAAGAGAAAAAAGAAGAAAAAATATGACCAAAACAGTCGCATTATTATTGCCATGACCCATGAAATGAAAGATGTCCATCTCCCATGAAGTCCATAAACCAAAGTTGAATTTTGTTTAGGGTTACATGACCAGATTCTTGCCTCCTTTTGGGCATCTTTGTCTAAGCTCTTGAAGAATGTTCCTTTGACTGGGTAGGAGTTCTGTACTGAATGTGGTCTGTTTGTTGTCTGCTTTAAGTTGGCGTGGGCTTGCTGGACTGCTTGCCCATCTCCCTGTTATATTTCTGTTTTTTTTTATCCCAGCAGAACTCTTGTTTCCTATATAAAAAAAAATGAAACCACTTTTTTTTTTCTTTCTAATTTTTCTTGCTGTAAAAAACATACTAAATCATGCTTTATGGGTATTGATTCTGTTTATTACACTTCTATTATTCTGTGTATGCATGTCTATGTGTGTAATTATTTTCCCTACATCTTCTGATGGTTGACATCAATGTATGCCAGCCGTTAGTAAATTGTTATCTTAGATTACACAACGGTGAACTTATTTGCTTCAAGATGAATATCCTCTTATGCAATGCCTTCTTGCATAAGAAATTACCTCATTTAATGAGGCTCATTATAATGCCATAGTGTAATGCATATTGTGCATTAGAATCTTCCAGTAACCATTCTGTTATTAGGTTTGTTTGGAAGAAAAATTCGAAGCGTCTTATAGTGAAGTGAGAATTACAAAAGAAGAAGAATTGCAGGATTTGATCCACCATGGAGTCCAAGCAGGATGAAGTTTTCCACGGTACATGCTTACTTGTCGTATATATTTCAAGCTATCCCCAAACCTTTTTATTTATTTTTCTTGCAAGCATTAAAACTAATTATGGTTGGTTTGTTGAGCTTGCAGTGTAATATGACTGATTTCAAAATTAGATTTGTGTACAACTGTGTGCCAACCTTTTTGTTGATGACTCCTGATCTGGATAAAGCTTTTTATAGTGATTGACAAGGAGTTAGGAAAAGATGGATTTCATAATCAAAGAATTTATGTTTAGTAGATAATTAATGTTCCTGTCTAAGATGGTATGCCAGCTTGCGATATATTCTGTCGTTTTCGCACTTAAGTGTTGTGTATCCCCTTCAGAGGTCCTACTTTGTGCTTACATTATTGCTCGAGCGTTCAGGGATGTATCAGGTAGAAATTGTTTGGTCTATTACAAGTTCAGAGTTGAAATCTTTCTGTATGATAGGACATTCACCAAAGATGATTTTCAATTGTTTGCTGAAAAAAGTGAAATTTACTCTTTAAAGGGTCAATGTCATCAAGAAAAGACACACATGCCATTAAAAGTAATTGGCTTCCATCTCATTTTCTTGAAATATAGACTGGCCAATTGCATATTTAATATTGACGCCTTTGACCCTACTTAGAATTGGAAGTAATCTTGCATTGCATCCTGAAGATGTTCATCTACGGTAAATAAAGCAGAGTATAACAATGAAGTAGTATTAAGTGCACAGTTCAGTTTAAGTTGCTAACATCTGTGAGATTCGACAAACTTCTCATATCTGGAGTAACATTAGAGGAACTGAAATGATAGTATGACTGTCCTAAACTTTTGGTTCTAGCTTAAATAACATCCATGGAACTAATCACTAAAAAATTTGAAATAAGGTTATGGCATTATGTAGTAAAGCTGAAGTTGAAACATTACTCAAATTTTCATCATCCTTAGATCCGTCCTAGACTCCTGGTCATATCAAGTTGGCTGCGTTGAAGTCTTGTCGTCCATTTTGTTGTTGTTGTTCTATTATTGCATTATTTCCTGTTAAATCTAGGTTGAAATCTTTTTTTATTACTTCTTCCATAATCCATAGTAATCTTGGTTGGCCCTTTTCACTTGAATTAGGCTTTCGTTGATTAAAGGTGCATTTGGTGGTCTAAGTTGATCATTTCCATACCACCTAAACTGGTTTCTCTTTCTTATCACTAGTAGATTGTTTCTCTAGTACACCGATTGTTATTAGAGCTACTCTTATCTGCCATGTTATCGTTCTCAGCTCCGTTCTATGGACGCTTTGCTTTTTCTTTTTCTTTAATGCACAATATTCTGCTCCATGTATAAACAGTAACTTTGCACCGGTAATGGTTGTAAAACTTATCTTTTAAACTATTTTGAATGCTTATATCATATAGGGTGCCGCCAAGTTGTTTCCATTTTGTCCATACAGTGACAGTTCCAGTTCCACTTATTACATTGTCATCTGTTTCTCTCTTATTTTGACTAGTATTGAAAATGATATGTTTAGGCGATGTTCTACTCCTGAATTGTTACTAAACTGTTACTGTTTTCATCTGTATTGAATTTCATTCCATATATGCTATTTTAATTCTACTAGTTCTTAAACAATTTGATTCTGAGACATTTCTCCATGTTTAAAGTTCTCCAATAAGTGTCTTTAGAAGTGCCCATCAAAACTTTGTCATCAGTAACATATGTTAACCTCACTGCCGGTTGGGAATAGTGTGATAGATATAATCTTTTCCTATTCCACATCTTTATTATGTATCTAGATTCGTGAATATGCTAGTTTATTTGCCAAATTGAGGTTTGAGTTTTTGACCAGATAAGGATGAACAGAAGACAAGAAACAAAGCATCTGTGTCCAATATCTCTAAGGTTGATGGGAAAGATGTGTTGAAACCGTTCTCTAGTTTGCCAGATAATAAAGTGCAAGCTAATGTGACTGATTGGAAACGTGGAGAAAATATTGCACATGATGCATCTTCTGCAGATATAGATGCCTCTGCTGAAGTGAACATGGAGGCATCAATAACAGCTGATGATTTCATGCGGGCCGGAGGCTTCGGTGCTAGAGATGACATAAGTAGTTTTCTTCCTGTTGCAAGTGACTCTACTGACTTTGAAGCTGCAATACGTGACGCTAGAGGCTATGAAGAACCACAGGGGGATATCTGCAGACCAGGTCTTGGCTGGAAAGAAGCTAGAGAAACAGAATAACTGTGTTGTTGCTACAAGCCACCATATATGTAAGTTTGTTGCACTTAAGATTTTGCTAGTTTTTTCTTGTAGTACTAAAGGATTAATGTATGTAGAATATGGTATCATAAATTTGGCTGTATTTCAATTTCAGGTTTTCATCTTTTTATTTTGTAAATTCTCTGATATTTTCTTGGAAGGGACATGAGATCCTTTGTCAAAATAACCAAGAAACTAAAACGGGCTTCATAATATATGCTAAGGACACCCTTTATTGGAATACAGTCACTAAATCTATTTACAACATGCACTGGTTTTGTCTTTGATGCTTATAAGTTTGAACAAAATTTATCAGACAACCCAAAGGGGCCCTATTTTGCTTACTATGCAACTGGAAATCCAAGGACATGTTAATTTAATTGCCATGACTATACTGTAGTTTCGGGGATTATTGGCTCTGGATATGTGAGGCACTTCCTGTGTGGCTCTTTTAAATTGCCAGTGTCATAAGATGGGTATTGCCTTCTGGAAGATCCTCTGCCCGGGGGCAAGGATTGCCAAAGGGTCATAAGAAGACTTCCTCTGTATGAAAGCTTGCCATTGAGGTCCGAAATGAGCTTTCCACTCTTGTTGGGTTCTGTAATAGGGTAGATATTGCTTGATACCAAGCTGGGCTCTATCACAATACTCTAGAATTCTTCTGTTTTGTATTAAAATTTGATCTAGGCCATCTGTTCCTTTGGAAGATGGCACTGCAGAGGATAGGAATGCCACTAAGTAGAAGACATCTTCATCTGGGGTAACCAATGATGTGTTGTTGTTCCACCTGTAACACAATAAAGGAATTAAGGTTGAGAAGATGGAAATTTTGAGACTTTTAAAGAAGAAGTCATAAAATTGTAGAATAGTTACGTGGTTTTGTTGACAGGGTACATAAGGATAGGACCATTGATATTGTCTGTGAGAATGTTGCCAAAGATCTCATCAGCAAAGTCATGTATCTTGCTTTTAGGGATGAGAAGGTTCATCCACGGGTGGGGAACTTCCCACAATCCTTTCGTTCGGAGTTTTAGCTCGGACAAATGCACTCTATCTAGGAATTCGACATAGGAAACTTCGGACAGGAAGAGGGTGGATGGGATGTAATGCAAAAGTAACAGTAAGCTTTCAGTTATCTGCATATACAAAGGTTTGCAATGAGGACTTTACCAAGTGATGAATATTGTATTTTCTGTCATCGAAGAAATAAGGAGGATATTTGTCATTTCCTTGAAAGTCTCACCTGATCCATGACATCAGTTTCATCGGGGTTAAAGTATTTGGCCATTTCTAGGCAGTAGAGTGTTCTTCCATCTGAATTGAATTTGCTGGCTTGCATTGGATCTTTAGGATTGAAGGAAGATCTCCAGTTATTAAGAAGACCTGTTCTATTAATTATTACAAATCCTTCAATATAGTCAAATGAATTTTCAGATGATATGAGAAACTCTTGGTCCTTGGAAAATGATGAGAAGTCTGAATATAACACTCTGATCCATTTCACCTGGCAAAATAAATAAAAAATGTATTATAAATTTAGAATATATGTACTCTTGGATTGTAATGTACCTTCTTTTGAAATGGAGTGTATTTTTTACCATCTTCGGTGCTGGTTCAAGAGAAATTCTGGCCTGTGTGATGATGCCAAACTGTCCAAGCCCTCCAAGGACACCATAAAAAAGGTCTGGACTGTTGTTCTCTGAACAGGTAATTACTTCTCCTTGTCCTGCAACAGAACTTCAAATTTATATTACTGGCGCCTTTTTGTCGCATAGCTAATTGAAATTGTTTCAAATGAGTAAGATTATATAAAATCAACATATTTTATGATGTATGAAGGAGTATAGTGCTAGAAGAAAAAACAAAGGCCAACTGGGTCTAGCGCAGTGGAAAGAGCCTTGACTTGCAGACTAGTGGTCTCGGGTTCGAATCTCCATGGTACCTTCTTAATGTGTGTGAGAAAAACCCCCTCCCCCAATATTGCTTGTGTGAATTGTTTTTTTTTTTTTGCTTAAAAAAAAGAGTAGGTAGATCACCTAAATACCCTTGTCTTTTTCTGACATGATGAGTGCTATGTGGTTTTGTTGTTGCTCTGCAATTTCAAGCAACTCTGTACTGTGTGAACATACCTGTGACAACCTCCAGCTGGTAGACGTTATTGATTTGTGGTCCGTGCCGGAAAGCCTGACCGCTGATCCCGGCATATGATAAAGTCCCGCCGACGGTGAGGTGAAGGTAATCAGTCCAAGATTTTGGTGACAACCCATGTTTAAGAGTCTCATGCAGAATATTTATCCACAGCTCACCACCTGAAACATCCACATAAGGCTGCTCTCCAATGTGAACCTGCATTTGTTGTGCTTTGAGTGACTCCATGTTGATGACCAAACCTCCTTGGGCTTGAGCTTGACCTTGGAGAGAGTGGCCATGGCCTCTGGCAGCAACTGTAACCTCTGAAGCAGAACCCAGTTCAAATATAAGTTTTATTGTGGAGGAGATATCAGAAACTGATTTTGGATGCAGGACTGCTAATGGGAGGGATTGAAATGTGTTTCCAAAGTCCTTTGCTGCATGATGGTTGTTTTTAAAAGTAAAGTAACCATCTAGGCTTAGTGTCTCCAAAGCTGAAGTAAGATTAAGAGAGGGAGGTGAAATTGTCGGTGTGGCAAGGAGTTGATTGGAAGGAAGGTTGGTTGTTCTATCTGGTATGCAGCCCATGAATAATAAGATGAAGAAAAGTTTGAGGTAGAGAATGTTGTTCTGGTTGTGGAAGCTGTACATAGGTGAACCCATGTTGCAAGTATTTTGAGGATTTTCTCAGAGAGAGAGAGAGAGAGAGAGAGAGAGAGAGAGAGAGAGAGGCAAAGCAAAAGGAGAGGTGTAGAGGAGGCTAAGAAAAATGAGAGGTAGAGAAGAGAATTTAAAGGGGAGGTTTTAGGCGGCATAGTCAAAACACAAACTCAATAACTTTGTACTGTAGAGACTTTATGCTAGTTTTTATTTGGTGTGTGTTACGATCTTCTTTTTCCTATTTTGGGTTCCAAATTTGAGGAGATGAATATCACAAAGAAAGCGAAAGTGATAGGCTGATTTTGGGTATACCAATCTATAATATTTGGTACATTGTCAAGCATGCCAAAATCAACCAATAACCAACACAATGTTGAGGAAATATAAATCAAATATAACGGCACCCAAAATCAACCAATAATCAACACAATGTTGAGGAAAATATAAATAAAATATGACAACACCCTAGGTATTGTAGATTAATACCATGTACCAAACACCCTTTCTCCTTTCTTTTCCAGTTTCACATATCTTTGTGTACTTTCCTTCGGTTATAAGCACATCTTCAATACAAATTCGTGCGTAATGAGAAAACTAAATCATTACGATTAATCTTTATCCTACTAAGAAATGATGAACTTGTCGGTTTAACAATTACAACCATGATTATGTTAAGTAAAAATTGTACACCAGGACCTCAAATAAAACTATAAAAGGGCATGTCCATGGAGGATGTCACGACTTAAATGTCATTATTATTATTATTAACTTGTTCTGAGTTCATATCACTGCATTAATGTACCAGTTTTATACATATGAATGAATACAAGTGTGTCAGGCGACACGTATGCCACAGGGATCAATTTTTCCTGATCGGAGAGCGATCCGCGGGAAGCCCCCACACAGTTTGCTGCATGCTGCTTCAGCTTAGTGTCAGGGGAGTCGGATAGAAAGTGGGGTCCCACTGTAGCGTTTTATCTTTCAGAAAGTGCATGTAGTAGTGTGGTTTTGGCTGTTTTCTCCATTGTGTCCTCTCTTTCATAATCTCGTCAGCTAGTTCAAACCAAACCAACCCAACCCAAAGCTTGTTTTTACACCTTGAGAGATAATTATGTTGTATATGAATGGGATGGACCATCTCCACGGGTGTGTTTGTAATTAATCACCTCGATGTGTGTGTGTGAGAAAAATGCGTACAGGGTACGGATTTTATTCGGGACCTCTTTCAATAAAGTGGGGAGAAATGTCGAGTGCATGAATCTATCATCGAGTCAGAAAAGTTGCACAATTAATTATATAAGATGTTAGGCCTCTCCATCCATTACTCATGATAATGTACTGATAATATATGCAATTGATATTAGTTTGATTGTTATTATGATTAATTTTTGGAAGGGAGAAAAATGTGTACTTAACAGTCTTGATTTTAGGCCTTGAGCTTGACAAATTTGAAACACATGTAGCCACTGACTATGACATGGACTCATGTGGGTCCTCTTACATGTGATTTTCACGCGGGGTCAAGAAAAACTTGTCTCTTGGAATTGACTTTGGCACTGCAAGGACCAATAGACGTCATGTATACATGTTTCACGAAAATCTAATGGGAACATAACATACTAGCAAAAAATACGTTCTCATTTCTAAAGAAGACCAAGACCCATTTAAAGCCACTAGGTATAAGAAGCTGACCTAATTTCATCCTCAAGGAGGCGTGACAATTTAACAGGAGTGAATTGATAACATCACGCAACAATTAACGATCACACCGAAAAATTAGTTGATGTTTTTGTGGATTCAAATTGTGTTCCATATGCTCATTTCAATAATCGTTTTCCAAATGATTCTACATTTTTTTTAAATATTTTTAATGGCACTATCTCAGGAAAGCTATGTAGATTTATTGGTCATAGAAGTATTCAAGTATCATTATGTTGGTGGCATGTAGGGGCCTGGGATGCTTTGGGCTGTGTGTGCTGAAGGAATGGAAAGTGGGCATTGGGGATGACGAGTACGACAGTTTGAATGGAGGGGACACTACAAAAGGCATCAACGAACAACTGATTGGCGTCATAGATCCCAGCACTATGACATCCCTAATATTATTCCCCAATATATATATATATATATATATATATATATATATATATATATATATATATTTTCTTCTTCAATATTATTATATTACTCTACAACATATTTTCTTCTTCAATATTATTATATTACTCTACAATTGAAGAGGATTGTTTGATATTATTAAATGTTATTTATCTAGAAATTTATAATTTATTGTTGAAAATCTTTGAACACAGTAAACATAGTGCTATATGATTCATTTTAATACTTGATTTGGTGCGTACAATTTCTTGAATTGTTCATGTTTGTTGGGTTCCTTCCAATGATCATTTCTACAAAAAGTCATCAGTATCACAAATCAATGAGGCATTTGGTATTTTAATAAAATCGACTGTTTGTCTATTTATTCTATTAGAATTAGATGTGTTCTTTTTTGAGAAATTTGCTTAAATACCATCTGAACTTTTAGGCATGTGCATTATTATCACCTGAACTTTTAATTTTTAATTTTAACCATCTAGCAGATTTTGTAAAGTGTTGCAATCCGCCATCTACGTCTAACTCTGTTAAAGTTTAAGGGTATTTTTGTTAATTAATTATAACTAAAATAATTGTTTAAAAAAACAGGAAAGAAAACAAAGAAGTTACAAAATTTGAATTCTAATTTTTGATGTTAAATTTTTTGAATTTGCTCGATGGTGGGCGAGAGAGAGAGAGAGTAATTGCAAGATGCTAAATTTTTAATTCTAAATTTTTTGAATTTGATGGATGCAAAACTTTCATTGAAATGATGGATAAGCTTTTGAATAATTATTGCAAGCCATGAAATGCAATGCAGGAAGGCAACAAGATCAATTGGAGCATTGAAATTTGATATTACGTGGAAGAAAGAAAGATGGGGTAGAGAGGAGAGAGAGATATGGAGGCGTGGAGAAGAGAGAGAGATACGGAGTTTAGCTTTTTAAAAAATAAAATTATTTTTAGCTATAGTAAATTGATGGAAATTTCCTTAAACGTAACGGAAAATTTTAATGGAGTTAGACGTAAGTGGTGGATTGCAACACTTTACATAGTTCAGGTGTTTAAAAATCAAAATCAAAAGTTCATGTGATAATGGTGTGCATGCCGAGAAGTTCAGGTGGTATTTATGCAAAATTTCCATTTTTTTTTAGGGGTTTGAAGAGTTAAATGATTTATTCATTTCTAATTTAGTTGATATTTTTTTGTAAACGAATGAGATTATATAAGATCATGAAATTACATTGTAAAGTCTAAAAAAGTGATTTGTGTTGTATTAAGCTACACATGGTGCGTATTTGAATAATTCATGTCTACAAAGGTAACCTTATAGTCTCAAGGAGGTAGAGATTAACCCTAACCCTAGCTAGATTCGATGAGAGCACATATAAGCCAACCGATATGGACAGTCAATTGTCATGGAGGGCCCTATTCGCTTTGCAAGTTAGCTCTAAATAATAATTTCTTGCATATATCTTTTAAAGTGCAAATTTCGTAATGAAATTTATTATATCTTAGCTAAGATTATGAAGTTTGATCAGAAATTGTGACTAAGTTTTGAATCAAGAAATAATAACCATCATCTCCCCATCCAAATTGGGTTTAGTGAACAACAATTTAATAAAGGAAAGTGAGAAAAGCCAATCGAGGGCATGCCTTAGGGTCAATTGGCTCTTAAAACATTTCTTGTGTGTTACAAACGTTAGAATATTTACAAAGATATTCAATGGGTCAATGCATCGATCCAAAATAAAGTCATGTCACCGCACTAAGGCTAGTCACAAGTATCAAACAAAACATAAAATATATATTATCGTCGTATTCATGTGAGTTGAACTTAAAATATATTCCAACTAAGTGAAAAAAAACTTTAAAAATTGAAAGTGCTAAGCTCACATACACCACAAATAATCAGAAAATGGGAGGCCCACAAATTAGGCGATGTGTTTAGTTCAGTCATCTCAACCATCTTAAATGGACCCACATGAGGTAATCTTTGCTCATCATCCGATCAAAAAAATCTTGGCTCTCATAGGAAAAGCTAGGGAAAGTGAAAAGATATATAGAAAAGCATGTGATGCGAGGAAAGGGAATGTCTCCCTAGTCCCACGCACATAGCCCTAGTATACTATATACAGAAAGAGGAATTTTTCCAATCCAAGAGTTTCCAAAAAAATGTAAGTGACAGTAGAAGTTGCTCCAAAACCATCACCTTCCTACTCCCTCAGTAGGATATGACAAAGAGAGAGTTCGTAAAAACCCTAGGCTGCATTAATTCTAAATTTTTTTCTTTATGTTTAATCTAGTGAACTTATATTTTTTTAATCTAGTGAACTTATAAATGTCTAAGACAACACTTACTTCTGGCTGTGTATTTAAACCTTTTTTTTTCAAAGTGTAAATAATTCAAGGGAGACTAGCTAGCTTGTCTAAAGTTCTTGTCATTTCTTTCTTTCTTTTTCTTTGCTTTCTGTAAAGATCGGTTTCTTTTTTTTCTTTACTTTCATCTGCTTTTCTTGTCGGGCAAACGTCTTATAATGCTCAATGGAGAGCTTGTTATTCAGAAGCAGAACTCAAAAATTCACGAGTAAAAAAATGGCAACAGTCACTATTATTTGCTGATATCTGTGGCCGTGACAAAAGGCATTAATTACATTTTTCGACATTTTTGGTGACTAAAAAGGCTTTTAGTCACTTTTTTTGCTTTTTTTAGTGCCTAAAGCCTTTAGTAACCCCTACAACAGTCACCAAATGTCACCAAATAATAGTAACTGTTGCCTCTTTTTTTAAAAGTGATTATAGATAACAAAACCAATAGCGATCGACTTGTGACATTGTCCCAATTATTGGGGTCAGTCATGTATAATTTAGTATTTTTTTGGTAGAACGCTTGTGTTGTTTACTTGTGTCGGCCTGTAAGTCGAATTTCATACTGAGCTTATGGTGTGTAATTAAGGACCAGACCATAGCTAATCGATAAAGTTATCCTTTGTCCCCCAAAACCACCTTTGCAAAATTGGGTCTTAATAGTCCTATACTTGGTGCTTGTTAGGACAAACACAGATAAGATAATTGCAATTGCAAGTTATAACTATGAAACATATCTATAATTGCTTGTTGGAAGTTGGAACTTTGATTTCATATATATATATATATATATACACACACAGAGCTTCTATTGAGGGATCTATTTGAGGGACTCTTATAGAGCCCACTTTGTATTGTATTTTACTAATCCAATCCGTCTATTTTGTAGATATTCATTCAAAGATCATCGCTACAAAAAATCACTTGAATCGATATCATTTGACCACTCAATTGGATTATTGAAATTTTAGTACTTTCTTGAAGTACCGTGTTCATTGATTTTGTAGGGCACAATTGGATGTCGAAACGGTTTTCGATTTGTCTAATTTTTTGCAAGGATGATTTATGAATGTAGACTTAAAAAATAGATGGTTTGGATCGTTGAAAAAAAACATCGTAGGGGACCCTAAATGGTGTCCCTAAAATAAAATTATTTGAGGGATCCCTCAATAGAAGGGGACTGTATATATAGTCCTCAATTTGTAAATGAAAGGACATCAAAGGGAAAAGGGCTTGTAGCTGAAGTGGTTAAAAGCATTTACCCCTTCATCGGAGATCCTATATTCAATTCCCCCTAAAACCCTAGCTTTTGAGAGAGCCTTTTAGCGCCATTTCACCTCACTGAGGGAGAGGAGGTCACGTCCCCTCCCTTCTCCCCAGTTTTGAGTATCTTTCTAGGTTCCTCTCGGAGCATTTCGCTTCACCCATTTTGTTGGATCCGAAGCTCTCTTCTTCTTGAGATCTGGTGAATTGATCGAGTTTTCTTGCTTGAATCTAAGGCTTCATGCCTCCATTCTTGCTAGTTCCCCCAGATCTCCATCATTCCAATCCTCTCAGTGTTGTCCCTTGGCCGTCCTCCAATTGGTTGATGTTTTCTTTCAGGTGTATCAATTATTTCGAATTGGGTGGTGATGAAGTTTCTCGATTAATGTCGGCTATTACTCAGACTCTCTCTCCCCTCTTGATCTGGCTTCATCTCTTGGTTACAACGGCTAATTCGAAAAAAAAAAAAAAAATTTGATCCCCCCTTCATGCAATATGACTTGTATCCAAAAAAAAAAAAAAAAAAAAAAAAAGGAAAGCAAGGGCGACATAGAATTCTTGAGGCATAAATATTTTCTTCTACTTTGCATTTTCAACTTGAATTCATGAAATGGTTATGGTATATTCATTGGAGTTCTTTTATGACTTCTTTTCCTTATTAATTAATTCCCTTCTGGCATAAGTATTTTGCTCTGCAGGCCTTGGCCAAAAGATTGCAGCTACACGACAGTGCGTGTGCACGTATATCAGAAAGAATAAGAAATTATTATTTTGGTCAATGAAAGAAAAAGAAACAGTCGGTTCAATGACAATAATTTTACTGCAAGAGTTTTGCTTGTCATGGTAAAGGACCCAATCTGCTAAAAGGACTAATGCCAAAAGTAGAGTCATATTGCCATTGTATGGATATAGGCGTGGCAATTTGTCATCTGCAAGCCTCTTCGTGAGATGTGAAATTATTCTTAAATCAGAAACATGTTACGGAAAATACATAGGGCAATTTAAATTTAGGTAATACAAATAACTGTTCTTTCAACATATATCGTTAGAGTTTCATTTTCCTTTCAAAAAGTTTAGAAACCAGGCGTTTGAGGCTAAAACGTCATATAATTGTTCGAAATGATTATGTATACTAAACGCAATGGTGATCGCATGATAATAACACAAGTTTTCTAATGTTTGAATCGAAGAGCTTAGGGTCTCTACGCTTTGAAAAGCTCTCTTTATAAATCTTGAAGTCCATTGTGGCTATGCACCAAAGGAAAAAACAAACCACATTTAGAACCATTAGCAAACATTTGAACAGTCAAAAGAAACCAAAACTAATTGGTTCTCATTTGATTGGTGCCTTAATTTGCTGCCTAATCTAAATTTGACCTATAACAAATATAGCATGTCTTTTCTCGTGCCAAGCAGGGGACAAGAATTAGCATTTGGTGTCAATAACTTTTGTATTTGAAAATAGAAAAACCATATGGGACCTATTAGTTTGCAGGCGACATGATGAAACAACATATAGAACTTATCACTCTTTTTTTTGGTCGGATTACCCTAAACCCTAAAAACATATAGAACTTATCACTTGCGCATCAAAGAAAGAAAATTGTTTGTCTCTTTCTCTCTAAGAAGACATTACTCTTTTTTATAAATCACGATCTGACACATAAAAAAATCATTCATTTAAAATATACAAAACGAAAAATTTCTACACACTTGTCAAACTGCAATTGATAAGAAAGTAAAAGTTCCGGGAGGAGCCAAGTATATTTTCCTTGAAGGAAAATGCAATGACTAAGAACACATACCACCAGTGTATTTGCCAAAAGTTTATATTAGCACTAAAAAAGAAAAATAGCAGTTCCAATTAGACATGCTTTGACGGTGTCAATTTCAATATCAAATCATCAATTGCTTTTTTCTCATGGTAAAATAGATATCTTTTTCGTTTTTAGGCCAATTACTGGCTACTCTATTAGCCCTAGATTCCAGCATCGATCCCAACCCTCTCCCCCACCCACCAGCAAAAGTTAGGTAACAGCAGTTGGTAAATTTTAACCTTCCTCTACATATTCAACCCAAAAAAGAAAAAGAAACATAATATTATAGATGGAATTATTGCTCACTTGGCTTTTTGTTGTTTATTAGTTGTACGCCTATATATGTTTGGCAGCTTTTTTGAGAAGTCTATCAATTTGTAGCAGGTCTTATCTTTCCCCACATTTTCTACATATCAGTTGTAACGTTTGGATTAGCAGATTTTATTACTTGAAACCTCATAATCTTACTTTAGATAAAAGAGGTTTGATTATTAATAGAGATATATATGCATGCTCCCGACTACGAAGTTGCCATTAAATGAAATTTTATGGTTTACCCAGAGATCAATTTGAGATATTATAACGGATCTGTTTTCCCTTATGTGTGCTAAAGGAGAAAAACTTAGTTGCAAAGGGGATAACACTATTTTGCTAAGTCGGTCAATAATACTATATCATATGGAAGTGTTATCGCGTGTATCATAGCGTTATTGGTAGACGATAACAAAATAGTGCTATCCCCGTTTCATGAAAGTCTTTCTCATGCTAAAGACTAATATGGTACTGATGGAACTACAAAAGCCTCACAAATTCAGAAACAAGGAGATAGACGGGAAAGGAAAAAAAAAAACATAAACACTTTTGTGCTGGAATGACAGTCTTAAAATTCGGGGAAATTTTGGCATATATATGCAAGAATATTTTATTACTGAGATTGTTTAATATGTTATGTTATTAAACTGCAAATAAATAGTAATATTAAAATGTTCTCTCCTCGATATTTCTAGTCGTACCAAAAAGTATTCAACATCAACCCTAGCCTCTTGCATTCGAGTTCAAAATATATCACTTTCAACTTTTCCATCATGAAGTATACTTTTATTGCTTTGCCAATAAAGTGAGGTCGGTTGTTATCAGTATCGTGATTATGGACTGCGTTTCTTTGCCTACCAAATAGGAGGAATGAAGCAAAAAATTTCCAAATACCTATTGATTTGGTCTTGAGATTCACCTCACAAAATCTATCTAAAAACTAAAATATTAACCAAGCAATTCCACGCCCATGTTAATTAGTAACCAGGAGACCAACCATGCTTAAAAACAAAAAACATGTTAGGCCAACCTTAATAATATTATAAACCCTAGACAACCATATCAAAGAGCATATCTAAGTGCCTTTTTAATTGGCTAAACTGTTGGGGAAAAATTATCGAATGAGCATTTGGGTTGAGTGTGCAGGCACTTGGGGCAACATCAAAATGGGGAGCTACCACGTCATTTCTAAATTGGTCCTCTGCATCATCATGCTGCAAAAGTAGGAGTAGGGTGGCCTCGAGTACAAAGGTATCTATGGTCCTAAATGTTAGAGAGTAGAAACCAACCTCATTATTGTTATCATGTTCCCCCTCTCATTTACATTCCACTTTTGTCATGTCTATTTGTCTCTCAAAACTTTTTGTGAAAACCCTTCTTTATTCTAATATGCTTTTCTATTACTTAAAATATTGAAACAATAGCCAACGGGGGTGTATTCAGTGAAAAATGACATTAATTTGCATAACAGTGATCTCAAGTTCGAATTCTGATAGCACTTCATAGTGTCTGTGAGAAAATCCCCCTCTCATTTCCTAAATTTGGCAAAAAAAATAAAAATTTCAAGCAATATATGAGGAAGTTGGTCAGAGAAGGAATAGACATAGCTAATGATTTCTGAAATGTAATTGGGATGGAAATGCTAATAAAATATTGATGGACTCTCCATTTATTCCCCCCTCTCTCTCTCTCTCTCTCTCGCTCGCCTTTTTTATTTATTATTTAATTTTTTATGTGATGGACTCCATTCAGTGATTGTGTGTAAAATATATATTCTTAGAAAGCAAAGTCGTCCTTGGCTAATTGAGTAGGTAGTATACATATCCCTGAGCAAGGGGCTTTTCCTTCGATGTCATGGGTTGAAAAAGAGAAAGGATCTTTGTTTCAAACGTATTAAAAACTTTAAACATCACAACTTTCCAATGGAACTATATATATATATATATATATATTTGTCAATTAGCTTTTCAGAGACAGAGCAGTAATATGCAAAAAATTGTGGATGCTATTATTTTGTGGTTTGATAATATTTCTTATCCTTGAAATAATATCTTCGCTAGGGATTTCGAAGTTCGGATAAATGCACAACTCCTAATAAGTCTAGATTTATCCTATTATGTGCTCAACCAGTTGAAACCAAATTTGATTTTGGTCCATATTATTGGTGTCATTTTGTATTATTTTATTCATTATTATCAAGAGGAAGAATGATGCCAAATACCATTAGTGAGACAGTTTTTATTTTTTTATTTTTTAAAAAAAATTCAACACAATCATCAAGCCTGCTTTTTATGCAAGACCAACTGCACCAACTTTTGCTTCAAATCCATGTTGCTTGCACTATATATTCCATGAGATCGATTCTTTAATATTATTGTACACATGATAATCGAAGGAAAACTTTAAGCAAATTGCGATTTTATAGATTATAATATTAATGATCATTAGGGAACCGTAATACCTATAGTCCGATTGTGTTTACAGAATGTCATCATCCATTGTCATTCTGTACGGAAATACCCATAATAGATCCAAAACCAATGCGGCAACACGATATGTTTCTGGGCCAATCATCATCTCGTTTATAACATTCCCAATGTTTCATTTTGTCTGTTAGTTCTAATTTGATAATGATAATTAGTGAGAGAGGTAAAAATGAATAATAGTTATTTAACAGAATTTGAATCGAATTAGATGGAGCTGGTAAATTGTTATGTTTGGTCCCAGTAGTTTGTTAGAGTTTTCTGCATGTGGTTTAAATTATGACAATTTGATTCCTGTAGTTCGATATCAATCGCAACTCAATGACAAATGTACTTGTCTATTACGTGGAGGGGAATTTTAGACAAAGTTTTAGATGAATTGGACGGAAATTTGGAGGTGCCCCGAATTGCGATGGATATTAAATTACTAGAATTGAAACTATAGGGACCAAAGTCTGAAATCCAACAAACTACATGGACCAAAAAGACTTTTCCCTAAAAAAAATTATTGGGTGACAAATGCACATACCCGTAATATTCTAGGTGATGTTTATGCAAATTTCTCTATTATTAAAATACGAAAAGAGTTGTAGAAAAAATCCTAGCTGCACTCTATCTCTGAGTTCCAAATATAGGAGGGAGGAGGAAGAAGCGTCACTACCTTTCCCTCCCCTTGCCTCCCTTCCCATTCTCCTCTCCCCTCTCTTTTTCTTTTTTCTTTTAGGTTAGTGAATAAGTCCACTAGGGCATTTTGAATAATAAGTCATTTATGACAAATTCTTCTAAGCCATGTTCAGTTTGAAGTTCCCCATCACCTCTTTTGGAATAATTCCTCAATCAAATCATTCTCCCAAAATTGGCTCTACAACTTCTCATATTCTCTAAATTTAATTATACCTCGCATTTGAAACCAAAATTGTTTTTGCCATGTTTGTTCAATTGGCATAGTTGTTCGCTATTATGTGCAATTGGATCATTGGAAACCTTGTTTTTCTTAGACTTGTAAGAGGTTTCCATTTGCTTTAAGGCTAGATGCAATGGTGGTGGTGGTAGGGTTCATTCATGTTGATGTGTTGTTTTAGGGTTTGTAGGCTTTAATTGAGATTAAGCTTAATTGTAGTAATGTGGGCAAGTAGTTGTTGGTGTGTCTATTTTAATTTGGGTTTTTTTTAGTGTGTCAGTTTTGTTACCCTTTTGGGTTTGGTGATTTGAATGTCTTGTAGATATATATCTTAGTTGTCTAGTTGAAACTTATCTAATTCAGTTGTTATTTGATAAGAAAAAAAAAAATTACAGAAAAAGTTAGCTATAGCTAGTCTAGTTTTCTCTCCTTTTTTTGTTGTTGTTGGACAAAGCCTAGTTTTCTCTCGCTTTGGATAAGAGGCTATGTGATCATAGAGTAGTACACGACTATAATACATGTGCTTGTAAGTTGCAAGTTGCAACTATAACTTTTTTGTTCACCCAAAAAATAAACCTATAACTTTTCGTGCTAAAATGTGAATTAGAAAGTCAAAGGTGTCAGGGAATTTTGGTTTCTTCTGTTTAGGTATCATCTCTAGTGCACAATAGGGAACGACTTGTTTTGCCGTTCTGTTCGAAAATTTGGAACAACCAAAAGGAAACATTTAGCTTTTCCTACGTGCGCTTCTACATTTAGGTAAGGTTTGTCTAGGGGCGCGTTTTTCTTTTTGATTTCGGTTTTTTTTTCTTCTTTCTTTTTCTGCTTCAAGATTCTCCAAATTCATCAACCTTGGAGAGAGTTAGACTTTAGGGACCGATGATTCGTGAAAACAAAACTCTAATTCAAGCGTATGGCACCAATGCTCCATGAATTTGAAGTTAAGGAGGACTAGGGCAAAAAGAAAAAGAAAATCCAGATCCTAAGCAAAAAGATTTAGGAGCACGCATGCCCTAGCTGTCAAAGAGTTCCTAGCTAGGGTTTATTGGATGACCATATAGTCTTCAATTTCCACACTAGAAAGATTTATTATTGTCATGTCATTGTCTTGCCACATCAGTTGCATTAGCAGCTGATCCATGTGATACCTGCCTAGCAAATGGACTTGTTTGGGGCAGATCCAATGACCCAATATTGAGGTAACCAGGACATGAAAGTTACAGCCATTATCATATATATATGTAGACCTTTCTTTTCTCAGAAGTTCTGAGAGACAAAGTGAGCAAATATTCTATCATTCACCTACCATTTTAGCATGCTTGATACACAAACATCTTTGCCATAATTAAGTACTGTTTCAAGTGCAAGGGCATCTATCAGTTGTTATCATTCCTTTTGAAAAGGATACTTCTCCAAGTCTCGATCAAAATTATCGCCTTCTTTCTCTAGGGTACCCCATTGGTTCTCATTGATAAGCTAGCTAGGTTTGGAGATGAGCTAGCTTTCATTGTCAATCAGATTCATGCACAAGATGAGCAACTCTAGCAGATAGAATGACTAGCAAGCTGAGCTGAGTCGGGGTATACATCATCAACACGCATAGCATAAAAAAAGATGACAATGGTACATTATGTTATAATGACCAAAAAGTTATCAAAATGACCTGGAATTCTGAAACTTCGAACTATATATTTTTGTGCGGGCTGCAAAAATTTTGAAATAAAGAGAAAACACTTTAAGTGACTTCTTTTTCTTAGCGTGTTTTAGATATACAACGGTTCCCTCTTCACATTGGCAATTTTCGTGCCGCTTAACATCAAACCAACACAAGTTACTTTTATCAATGTATTTGGAACCCTACCATCATGGTTATAGAACACCCGTTTTAAAAACCATGACCGTTTTTAGATTTTCCGTCGTGTATTCAATGTCATGCTTTTACATTATTGTAATAAAGGAAAGGTCTCCCCTCCCAATTTAATCTGCTTCATTTCACTTGCTTCATTCTTCTCGAGGGGTTAATTAGATATTGGGTTGATTAATTAAAAAGGGATACCAATAAAGTCCCTATGATCACATAGCATGACTATAATTAGTTTTTAAGAAAAAGAAAAAAAAAAGAAAAAAAAAGAGAAAAGATACGAAAAAATTGTCACATTAATATCCAATTTTTCAATATTTTTGAAGAGGGAAGAGATGACACTAACTATACTTTTATAAGTGGAAACATGAAAAGACTTGTCCAAAAGTAGAACACAACTAAAATTGTTGATATGGGCATCTGATCAGCTATAATTCATTCTTCCAATCAAATCGGGTCTGAAAGTTTTCACCACCCACTTTCTTTTCCATTGGAGAAGATTTGCCACTACGTACCTTGAAAGGTAAGAAACCAAGGGATATATTTGGTCTATCTAAAAGGATCTAAGAAAGTAGAAGAAATTACACATGGCGAAAGCCCATGTCTTAACTTGGACCCTTCTCGATGGGTTTGCCACGTGAAAACAGGGTTTGCAAATTGCAGCCATGGTGGTATATATATTACCATGGTGGTTTTATTCTCTATCTATCACCTTATCACAAGGAATTTAAAAAACAACAGTTTGTTAGATGTCTTGAATGCTCATCTATGGTGTGTGGGGAAGTTTTTCCAGTGTTTTGAAACAAAAAATCAATTGCCTCAGAGATTTTAATACTTCATATCCTATTTCACAACCAATATTGATGGATGCATGATTTCAAATTAGGGTGGGCTCAATTTACCTTAGGGTATGTGAAGTGATGAACGTTATGAGAATTCTGTGGTGATGGCCTTATCTAAGACCCTTAGATGAGGTCCTATCTCTTAACCGTTGGATTAAACTAACCAATTTAATCTAACAACTAACTAATTGGATCCAAGGATTAAGAGATTATAAGGCTCTCACTATAGACTGACTCATGTAAGTTTGTGTGCAGTGCAGAGTTATGCATGAAGGGGGATTGATTTTGGTGTGTTGGAAAATGAAAAACCATGGGCTATAGCCCAGGTTAGTTAATTAGTATAAGGGTCCATCCTTGTTGAGTTTTATTTGGTGGACATGTGTATAGAATAATAATATATACAACCCCAAAACTCATCCCATATTATATAAATAACCATCCATTTGTTAAATAATCAACTAAAAATATTTTTTTCCTTTCTTACTTTGTTATTTTTGTTCGTTCTCCTTTCATCCGTTTGTATAGAATGGTATTGATTCGTTATAGGGATAATTGTCAAAATGACACCTGAACTTATACCTTAGTTTCAATTTGTCACTTTAAAGAAAAATTTAAGAGAAATGTCACTTAAATTTTTCAAAATCCGTGATTTGTCATCTAACTTTAACACCATCCAATTTTCCATCCACTTTAAGGGTATTTTAGTCTTTCAATTTTCAAAAAAAAAAAAAAGAGAAAAAAGAGACCTCTCTCTCCCTTTCTCCCCCACCTGCCCCCAAAACACATCGCACAGGAACCCCCCCCCCCCTTCTTTCTCTCTCTCTCTCTGGCCATGTATAAATTTTTTTATAATGATTTTTCCATTTCTAAAATACCCTTTAAAATGAAAAAGACTAAAATACCCTTAAAAATGGATGGAAAATTGGATGGTGTTAAAGTCAGATGACAAATCATGAATTTTGAAAAATTAAGGTGACATTTCTCTTAAATTTTTCTTTAAGGTGACCAATTGAAACTGAAGTATAACTTCAGGGACTCCATCAATCCAAAGTCATTGAGCTTGCCCTAGTCCAGTAGAGCCGCTGAGAGCTCTGCCGAAAACAGATGCTGCTTTAGAGAGTGGGAGGAGGAGTGCAGAGGGAAGAGATGAGAGGAGGGAAAGCCCCAGCAACAGAAACCTAACATGTCATCAACAAGACGCGAACTCAACCAAACTGGAGCAAAATCAAAATAGATCACACCTAAGTCCAAATTATAGCTCCAAGTTGCTAAACCATCAACCACATCATTTCGTTCTCTATGGATATGTCGAAGAGCACAACTGTCAAATTGATTCATGAGATCACAATAGGCAGTGACCGAAGAAGTCAAAGGGTAACAATGCATAGAAGCAACTTTATGAATTAGATGCACAGGCACATCAACATCCATTTCCACTAGGAGATGAGAAATACCTTATCCTTAGCAAGCTTAAAGCCAAAAAACAACCCCCAAATCTCAGCCTCCAATATCTTACCTTGCCCAGAACCCACCAATCCAATCACCAAAGGTGTTACGAATCCCTCCCTTTGTCCCAAACCAGGAGGTTCCCAAGCAATAGAAACTGGCACACGATACAACTTGTGACAAATAGAAACAGAAGCCTGAACCCATTCCCTCACAACTAAAAAAAATATACTCTGTTTAAAATTGAAAGGCAAACCCTCCAAGCCATTAATAACTTGTTGATTTCGCCGCTTCCAAATCAGCCAACATGTAAAACCAAACACCACTTTCCAGTCACAACTATCAAAACACCACTTAGCTTTAGAACTAACATTACTCAAAAGCCAAGGCTTGCAATCAGTACAATAGAAGTGAGGATTGGCACCAGATTCCAATACAGCTTGCCACACTTTTCTAGCTCGAGGACAGTCTCTAAGGATATGTAGGAGTGTTTCCGAAGACCAGCCACAAAAACCACAAGACGGATCCTCAGTTAACTGTCTTTTCCATCTTTGATCATTTGACAACACCTTACCTTGAAAGACAAGCTATAGAAAGATTTGCAGCGTAGGTGAAATTTTCATTTTCCACAACACTTTCCAATAAGGCTCAACTTCCCTATACTCTTGAAACAACAAATTATAAGCTGATTTCATAGAAAGATACCATCAGCAGTTAATCTCCAAATATGAGTATCATGCATACTACTACCAAACCCCACAGGGCAGCATATGATTTGCTGAACCAACTCCTCTGAAACCACACTCCTAAGTTTAGGCACATCCTACCAGCCATCTCAGGAAAAAAAAAAAAATTAGAAATTGTGCAATCCAAATCTCTGATATCAAGAACTCCAGAGTGCTGCATTAAAATCTCATCACATATCCAGGGATCCTTCCAAAAATGAGTTGTATCCCCTTTCCCAATTCTCCAACTCATACCTTTAGTTAGCAACTCAGTCCCATATATAACACTCTTCCAAGTTGAAGAGCAATCATGCCTGGAATGTAAGGAAGGATCCAAAATACATTGACCTCGAAGGTATTTAGCTTCAAAAATTTGAGCCGACAACCTTTTATCCCTTAGATGAAGCTTCCACCCAAAAGAACTTTATTCATGTTAGTAGTTCGTTTAAACCCCAAACCACCGTTACACTTTGGCCTACACACCAAATTCAATTGACATATATAGACCTTCTCCTTTTTCTCAGTATCTCCTCAGAAAAAGTTCCTATTTAAACGATCAAGACTATTGCAAACACTAGTAGGCAATTTAATAGTATGCATAGCACATGAAAGCATAAAGCACGGGCAACAGTGAGAAGATGGCGATGTTTGCGCTCAACAACCCCATTTTGTTGGGGGGTGTGCGAACAAGAATGTTGCCATAGTGTGCCCATTTGAGCAAAAAAAGAATGCATGGATAGGAATTCTGCACCATTGTCACTACGCACCTGTTGAATGTCGAAATGAAATTGAGTTTTAACATAGGCAATTTTTTTTTTTTTAATCTTTTCTTGTGTCTCAGATTTAAGATTCATGAGGAACAACCATGTGAAACGTGAGTAGTCATCTACGATAGTCAAAAAATATCGAGCACCTGAGCTAGTGGGTAATCGATGAGGACCCCATATATCGCAATGAATTAACTCAAAAGGTTTATTGGTTGAAATTGAACTTAGAGAAAATGGTAATCTGGTATGTTTGGCAAGAGGACACACATCACATTGAGAATGAAATTAAATGAAATGGAAGGGACTGTTTGAGATAAAACACGCATTGGACCAATAGACAAGTGACCCAAGCGTTTATGCCAAAGATCAGAAGTGGAGGACGACACAGCAGCCGCTATTCTGGGACCACGCTCACGAAGAAAATCTTCGGTGACCGGTACTAAATAGTACAAACCATCATGCTCCTTCCCCAACCCAATCATCTTCTTCGTTGTTAAATCCTGCATGATACAAAAAGTAGGAAAGAATAAGATAAGACAATGGAGATGACGGGTTAATTTACTGATGGACATTAAATTGACTCGGAAACCAAGAACACAAAGCACGTCTTCCAATTTTAGATGAGGAATGATCTGAATAGAACCAAGACAAGAGATATGTGCCTGTGAACCATTGGGCATGTTGACTGAAGAATTAGACAAGGTGGTTTTCTTAAGAATCAATTTGGGTGAAAAAGAAATGTGGTCTTTTGCACCGCTATCAATTATCCAAGAGTCATGTGATATACCTGTAGCATTTGCAAAGGCTTGAATTTTACCATCACCTCATAAAAGGACTTGATCTGATTAACTTCTTGAGGGGTGAATTTCAGATCATCCAAAGTCTGAGTAACAGTTCCCTTTTGTGGTTCATGGGTGGTGTTGTTGGCGCCCACACACTTGTTCTTGTTGGGTGGCTTGACTGCCTTTCCATGTAGTTTGTGCCATGTTGGGAAACCATTAAGGTAGTAGCAGCGATCAACTGTATGGGTGTCACCACTACAGTGTGTGCAATGTAAATTCTTTTTGTCATCGTCGTGCACTTTGCGAGGCTGTTTGTTGGTACTCTTTGATGTGTTCATGGCATGAACAGAACTGATTGTGCTATTCTCAATTACTTGTCGCTGTCTTTCTTCTTGCATGAGCATGGCATATGCCTGGCGCACCGTAGGTAAGGGAGACATCAGAAGCATCTGCGTTCGAACAATCGAATAAGTATCATTTAGGCCCATAAGAAATTGAAGTACCTGTTCTTATTGCTCTCTGTCAACAAGCTCCTTCATGACTCCACACTTGCACGCTGGATTACATTGGCATGATGGCATGGGAAGATATGATCCCAACTCATCCCAAAGACCTTTAAGTATGGTGTAATATGTTGAAATAGACTGCTGGTGCTGTTGCATTTCAGCAATTTCTCCCTTGATCTGAAAAATACGAGACACATTCCCTTGAGAAAAACGCTCTTTGAGATCTGACCAAACCTCAGTGGCAGTGTTGGCATAAATTACAGTGTTAGCCAATGAAGGGCTAATGGAATTGAGAATCCAAGATTTAATCAACTGATTGCATCTCCTCCAAAAGAGGTATTTTGCGCTGGTTTTTGGCGGTGCCTTGATTGTGCCGTCAACGAAACCGAGTTTGTTTTTTGCTTCCTAGTTGATCAACATCGCCCGACTCCAAGTTGCATAATTGTCACCATCTAGAAGTTGCGTGACAAGGGTCAAACCTGTTTGATTCGCATGGTGTATGTAAAAGGGATCAGAGGCATCGATGGTCTATGTATCTTGTGCGTTAGGCTTAATGCCTGAAGGTTTTGGTGTTTCATCGTCGCCATCCATGTCTCAATGTTTGCGGAAGGTGTTAAAGGTGTGTGAGTCACCAGGAATGTCGCTTTGATACCATGAAAAGAAACAGAGGCTAGGCAATGTTTAATGAAGGAGAAGATTCCTGTATTTTCATATATGAAAGATGAATACATTACACAGTAATATAGGGCTGGGCTAGACTATACAAGGCAAGTGCCGTAATTACAAAGAATCAAGATCCTATAATCAAGACCTATACAAGGTAACTAAATCGCAATAATCTGTGATATGATTTGCATATTGTCTCCACATAATCTGTGATATGATTTGCATATTTCAACAGCATATATAGAGACATCAATAGTCACCACTTGAACAAGAGTGGCTCTTCCAGCTATATTAACAACATCAACAATCAAATCTCAATACAAAGAACAAAAATATATGGGGAGAGAGGATCCCATTATTTGGTTTGAAGGGAACAATCAACTCATCATTCACACAGACTTAGTAACTCACAGTTGTGATACAACTCATTATAAGCTGAATAATATTACTAGAAAGCCCTATCTCACCAAGCACCAATTCAATAAACCCCAATTTAACCTGTCATAAGCTTTGGACAGATCTATTTTCCAAGCCAAAAAACCTTTCCTACCTTTCAAAATCTTGAATTTATGCATAATCTCTTGGGCAATCAAAAATTATCGGTGATTTGCCTCCTAGGCACAAAACTGACCTGGTTGGGGCTAATGACCTCAGGCAAAATAGGTCTTCACCTAGCCACCAACACTTTATACAAAGTACAACAGAGACTAATGGGCCTGAAGTGCACCATAGACTAAGGGTAACAACCTTTGGCACCAAAGTAATCAGAGTAGCATTAAGCTTCAAGGGAATAGAGCAAGCTTGAAAATCTTGAAAATCTTGAGAAACCAAGTGGAAAATGTCACTAGGACATACTTGCTAGTTACATTGATAGAAGAACACTGGAAAGCCATCCACATCAGGAGTTGTAAGCCCACAATTATTAAACAAACTATCCCTAACCTCAATTAACTCAACACTTTTCCCAACAACATTTAAACTATCGAAAATCCACATGTGGAAACATATTTGGAATGAAAAAACTAAAAGGAGGAGAAAAATTTTGAGTGAATAACCCCCAAAAAACTGAACATCCAAAGTCTTAAACCCATTAACGTCCTCTATCCAATACCCCTTATCATCTTTCAGCTGCTCAGTCCTATTTCTTCTCCTCCTAATTAGAGTAGACATATGAAAGAACTTGGTATTTTTGTCACCCTCTTGAAGCCTGTCTAGACTTTTGTTTGTTGCCAAAACATAGCTTCTTGCTCCAAAATAGTATTAAATTCATCAATGAGTTGTGTTTCCAACTTGTTGAGAAACGGGTCGTTCTCTCGCTACGCGAGGAGAGTCTTGCATCAAATATTAGGGTTTAGGTTTTTCACGTTCAGCCTTCATCCCCTCCTTAGCCTAACCATGTTCATTTTCATACACGTTCAGCCGTCGTTGTCGCCCTCCTCGACTTGACAGTGTCGAGCCACTTTTCTTCCACTGCGAGTCGCTATTGTCACTCTTCTCTTCGACTATGGGGTGCTAGCCTCGTTGTTGTCTCTCTCATATCCTGGACGTTGGTTTTGTCGTTCTTTTTCCCCTCAGTGTGTCAGCATCTCTAGTGGTTGCCTTGGTATGGTGGTTTCAGCGGGTCTACTCCTGCTATCGTGCTGACAATCTCCAAGTTAACGACGATAAAGGTGCAAGCTGGTTTGTTGGGGTCGGCAGTCATGGTGGAGTTGGCTTTCCTCACACCCCTTCATCGTCCGATCTGCGATCTCAAGCCTTACCTTCAGGAGAAGAAAGCTGCTGTCCAAAGATTTGGCGTGGGTGGCTCTTCACCTAGGATTTATAGCTTTGATCCTTATTTTCATGGTATTGGGCCATGTTTTTGGCAACTAGGGTTGTTGGGTACCATCCTTTTACCCATCTTTACGGGTTTGGGTGGTTACTCTATGATGGGAACTGTGAATCCGGATGATGTTGGTGCCCTTCCTGACAAACTTATGGAGACTGGCCCAGTGGAGTCTCCTAGGCGTCTTCCTTAATGTGTTCTTGGAGCATTTGTGGGCTTGGCATCAGGCAAATGCTCTTATGCTTGATCATCGTGTTCAGGTTAAGTGGCTAGGCCAGTTTTATTTTTATTGCATGTTGTTTTCTTCATTCTCCCCTTAACTGATCTTTGATTCTCCGCCTGTCTCAAGGACTATGTTTTCATAGGAGGTTTCTTTGTCAGTGTTGAGATGATACGACGTGCTTGGGGGCTTTTTTATTTATTTTCTTTCCTGTCCTATTTGCGAGGTTAGTCTTTACTTTGTGTTGTTCCTTGTAGATTTCTCTTCTTTCATCGCCAATTGCTATTGGAGGTTGCTGGAGATGGTGTGCTTAGTGTCTGTTTTCTTTCTTCTTGGTGTATTGTGTTCTCTGTCGGATGTTCTCACTATCTTGTCGCTGTGCAAAGGACTATGATTTCATAGCAGGACTCTTTTGATAGTTGGATTGTGTTGTAGTGTTCTTGTCGGAGGTCTTTGCGTCGAAGGTCTATGTGTCAGTTTGCTGTTTTATTTATCTTGCTCTGGCATTGGTCTTGTGTGACTATTTCAGACTCTCTTGTTAGTCTATGACATGTGTGGTACTCTTTCCTACCCTGAGATTTGTCCCTCAGGAAGGTTTTAACAAGGCCACTGTTTCATGTTGTTCTGTATAGGCTACTTTGATTCTATGAATGAATTCCATTTCTAAAAAAAAAAAAACAGCTCATTTGAATTCCAGCAAGCCTCGCGAGGAGTCTAGCTTTTCTCTGCCTCAAAAGCCCAAAAATCCTCACATTCCATTTCTTCAAAGGCTCCACAAATGCAAAGGACTTATCCAAAGCACAACCACCCCCTTGACCCCATTTAGCCACATTGACTCAAATCTAAAACGCTTGCTGCTAGGAGAAGAAACAAAACCAGATTTTAAGCTTATCTTGAGAGGACTATGATAAGACTTTGTCCTAGGTAAATGCTAATACAAATTCTTCAGCCAGCCTTACATTGGTATCTTGTTTAGAATTCAACTTTTCAATTGAAAAGGTGTGTGCATTCTCTGAATTCACCTTGTTTTTTTTCTTATTTACAATCTTTATTTTGACAAGCAGGAGCTTCTCCTATTTTATTTTTTTGGTTTTTTGACTATCACGCATATCAGTTTTTAGTTTTAATTTATTTAGTTTTTTGATTTCTATAGTATTTATATAGATTCTAATAAATTAATATTTTAGTATAAATTGACGATTTTAACTCTCAAATTAGCGGCAATATTGACGAAGTGTAATGGTTGGACCAATTCGACAAATAATAAAGAGTAGAGGGGCCATTTGAACGAATAATTTAGTTAAGGGACCAAAATGCAAATCGTGTTACAATAATTCCAAAGCACCCCAAAGCCTAAAAATAAAAAAAAAATAAAAATCAATGGCCATTTATTAATCACCGTTGGAAAAAGCAAAGGTTTTCTCTTTTCACCTTGGTTGCTAGCCTCTACTTGTCTTGTTATGCTTCTTATCACTATGTCATATATGTTTTTTGTTTTCTATTATATTCCTTATATTATTATATTCTAGATTTTTCATCACTCGCCATACAGTATCTTATATTATAAATTAGTTATAAAATAAAGTTTTGTTAGTGTTTTTTTACAAGTTACTTAGGTGAAAAATATATATTTATATATGCAGAGAATTTTAGTAATCAAATTAGTTTAGGTTATGATTCCTGAGAATTAGTAAACAATAACAATGGGATTCAACTCCATTCCTGTGCTGATTCCATATGGTTAGTAAACAACTTAATGGGAATGATTCTTCCCATACGAATTCATTACTTCCCCGATTCCTTACCTCCTCCATTCATGGTAAGTAAACGGCCCCTAAGTTGTTTACTAAATTCTCATAAATCAGAATTAAAACTACTTTGATTACTAAAATGCACTTGTTCTAAATCAATTACTGGGTTAAAGAGGATGGCGAGTTAAGAGTAAAAAAGGATGATAGAGAAAGTCTGGAGAGCGAAGAAGGGGCTATGAGCCCAACTAGGGTTTTGGGAAATTGGGGATTGGAATAAACGTAGAAAAAAGGGGAAAATTAAGGTTCAAGGAGATGATTTCTTGCAAAGCGTCTGTCAGAATACAACATCAGATTTCTTCTTTAGGAGGTTTCGTATCCTAACTTTGGTAATTTGGGCTTGGAGTCTCTTAGCCATATCAAAAATCAAACACCAATGGATCTACTTTGGGGATATTGTTTGGCGCCACAAGCATGTGAAGGGAAGGAGAGTTATTGCGACTCTTGAGTTCTCCGATGAAATCTCTCAATGTATATTTTATGGAGGTGTTTTTCTCAGCTTGAAAAGCCTTATCTTTCTTCATATTATTAATGATGATTGTCTTAATCTCATTAGCTTCATCCAATCTAATGGTCAATAATTACCTAAGAAGAGGGAGAGGCCGTACAGTTGTGGCGTGCCTGAAGAAAAATAGGCGCTACAAAACCCCTGGTGAAGTTGCTTCTTCTCCACTACTAATTCTGAACATGCATTGGCTAATTGCTCCTCAGCATAATCATGATACTACTAGCCATTCCACTATTTATACTTGTTTGTGGTGGTTTGAAATTATATGCTTCAAATCTCTCACTATTTGTAATTACTTTTGTCTTTGTGTGTTCTTGCATTTTGTGACAATGAGTGCTCAGCTGAATGCCAGTTCCTCCTATGACAAATATGGCCAATCAAGCCCCAAATACTTCGCTAATCCTAGGGAAACAACCTTCTTAAGCCCTTAGTTATCCACCAAGGCTGTTTCACCTTTAGGATTGAGAGAAATGAAACCAGAGTGATTGTCCCTTGACCTTGCCACACTAATAATCTCATTTCCACCTTTTCCAATAATTTTGCAGCCATGCTTGGAAAATCTAACTTCCACTACTCCATCATCAGACAGCTGACTCACACTAATGAGATTAGATGTGAGACTCTCAACAAATCTAACATTCTTAAGCTCGGGTAAACCAGGGATACAAACATTCTCTTTCCCAACTACTTGAAACTTGTGACCTTCACCAAAAGTCACAGTGCCTCCATCAAAAGGACTGAGAGATGAGATAACACTCTTATCACCAGACATATGCTTGGAATAGCCACTATCAAAGTACCAAGAGTTGGTGTTTGAAGCAGCAAAAGCATTTAGTACAACAAGACTTTTGGTTTGACCTTTTGCAGCCCAAGTAGATTTAGGCACAATGGATGAATTCATTTTAAGAGACACAAGTTTGGCAATCTTAGTTACTTCATTGAGCAAATGATCAACCTGATCTTGCAAAGATCTGAGATTCCTTCTAGACATGGAAGACAATTTTTTGGTCTGATCTCTTTTGTACATATGACAGATTGGTTGAATATGAACTCAACCCACACTTGTGACAAATTGGAACAAACTTTGGTTTCTTGACTACATGATGTATATCAGGTGGTGCAATGACTTGAGTTTTAGACTTGACAAACTTTGTGGTAGAGCTAGACACACTATTATCAAAATGATTATATCCAAGACCACCTTTGTCCCCATGAAGTTTGTAAGTGTATGCATTTTGTGTTTTTCTTTTAGCTTCCCTTGACAATATTGTCATAGGACAATCATTGTGATTTCCCAAGCTCTAGTTTAGATTAAGAATTACTTCTCTAGGTGTTCTTATCTACCTACAATCTGATGGATAATCAATTTGTTTGACAAAGGTAATTTCTGCATTGCATTCACTAAATTTTTTAAGATTATGACTAGTCATCTTTCTTTCGTATAACTAGTCAACCTTTGCATCAGTAGGATTTCCATTTGGATCCTAACCAACTTTTTTTGTCCTATTTTGTGAATTTTTTTGTCCTCATTTGGCAGCCGTCTCTTTTAAGTGTAAGTTTTGGAAAGTTTTCTTGCAAACTTTCTCTTCTTCTTCCTCAAGAGAAAACCATCATATTTTTCATCTATGAGTTTTCTAAATTGATTTTTCGAAAACTGCTTTTGAAATATGAAATCTGCATCTAGCTAGATCAAACACTCTCTCATATATATCTAGGTCAGATTCAAGATTGATTTCTTCAAAACTATGGTTTCTTGAAGAAATTGGTCATTTTTCCTTTGAATCCAAGTTTTGGTTTCTGTCTCAGTTTGAGCTGGTTAGCTGGTGCCATGGGATGAAAGAGCTGAAGAAGGAGCTGCCATTGCCCTAAATGACTAAGCTGCTGGTTTTGCTAAGTTGGAGAAGAAGATTGCACAAAGGAGGTATAACTCATCTTCCTAAATAGATCTAGGATTTCTTGAGCTTGCTGGTGTTTCTTTGTAAATTTGTTTTTTTGCTTAGTGGATTGCCTAGTCGGTGGATGACCCTAGTTTTTCCCAATGGTAGGTTTTTGGGTGAACAACTTTTGGTTTGCATGTCTATAATTTTATGGGTTTGTGTTCTTGATAGTAGACTAGTCATCGCATGATGTTCATGTATTTATGAGTTTGTGTTCTTGCGGTTAACTAGCCATCATTATTTGCTGTTTGGTGTTTACATGATTATGATGCCTTCACACACTTTCACCATAGTTGTTGCTGGCACAGAGGATGCCTAGATTGACGGGTCCTTCTGAGTGCCTAGGTTGTCACTAGTAATCTTCTAGGCTTCTAGGCACATACTGGTATGCTCTGTGTGTGTGTTCTTGGTTATGGTTATTCATGACTAGCAGTTGACTAATCATAAGTATATTTGGTCATGGTCTAAAGTGTGTGTAGATTGTTCTGTTTTGTTTGAGTATCATGTAACACCCCGACCCTAACTTATTTATCAAATTAAATTATTTAATTTATTTAATTATGAATTTTCAATTTTGCCCTTGGGGTAGGGGTAATTTGGTCACTTTTTAATTCGGAAGGATTTTGGGGGCAGTGAATAGTATTTTTATGTAGATCGTACCGAGAGAAGTCTGTAGACATGTAGTGGGCTCGAATCGGAGTTGTAATGAAAAAGATACGATCTAAAAACACTCAGTTGCACAATCGTAATTATCTTCAAAATTGAATTTTAATAAAATCAGGAAAAAAAAAACCCTGTCTTTGCTCTCTCTCTCTCCATCGCGAACCAGAACCCCCTCCCCCCCCCCCCATGCTGTTACTATTCATCAATGCCTTGTTTGAGCCACCGCCACCGCCACAGCCCACCACCGGCCATGGGACCAGTACGAAATGAACCACCATCTCCTCCTCTCTCCGTCCTGCCCTTCCCCTGCAGCTGAAACACCGGCATTCGCTGGAAAAAGCATGAGATTGGCCGAATTTTACCTAGATTTTCCGGAACTCGTTCGGACGTCTCCGGCCACCAAAATTGTTGATCCATGTATGCTTTTCTATCCTTTCAATGAGTTCTAGCTGCTAGTTGTGATATTTAGGAGAAATTTCTGCATTTTGGTAGTGAAATAAGCAATAAGAGTTTGACGAATTTTCGGCCTCCGATTCCAACCACTACCGTTGACTTTTTGGGGTAGGTTCAAGAACAAAAGTTGCTCCACTCTATTTGGTGATCATGTAGGTATAAGTCTTGACCGGCGAATTGGAGATTTTTCGATCACCGGAATCGCTTTGGACACCCACGCGTTGCTGGCATGTGGGCCACGTTTTGGCTAGTCCTTGAGTTCTAAAATCATCCTCATGTCGTCCCGAGCACGACGGTATGCTCTGATATGAATTTGGTTACCGTTTGATCGTTGATCGGATATCGAATACTAGGCATTATCCGGGTTCGATATGTTCGGGCCATTGGATCGACTCCAATTTAATATATGTTGATCTAGGCTTTTCTAGGATCGTGTAGGAATTCACGGATCTTGAATTGGAGCCCTGGATGTTTTGATTTAATAGCTTAAAGTTTGCGTTAAACGATAACCGTCTGATCGTTCGAACGCAAGCGATCCGACTGTCCGATCGTGACCCAACTTGCAAGACGTGCATATGAAACTTTGTGGAACCCATAGGAATTTTCGAATCCTAAAACGGAGGTCGTGGGCCCGGTTGACAAAGTTTGGGCAGTTTGACCCTCAGTTGACCGTGAGTCTTCCGAGATAGTTTCACCTTTCGAGGAGTACAAAAGCGACGTTATTGACAAGTCTTGACCGTTATTTGAGTTATGTTGATTACGTGGGATTACAAGATTTAATTATTGTATTAAATTAGGGGATTATCGGATGTTATATTGTTATTTGAAGTTTTATGCAATATTTGAAATAAAATATATGATTATTAAGAAGATAGTGGAATTTGTTTTGAAAGTGCATGGTTTTTATCGATTGAACTAATATGCATTAAATATAGATTGCTTGGATAATGGGATTTATATGTATATATATATATATATATAGCTTAAAAAGTGAAAGTTTTACTATTTCTATTTTGAGGATCTTGGTTGGTTCAAATATGGATTTATGCTTGAGTAATTGCGATGCATATTATGATGAAGTATTTGGGCAAAATATTAATATGAGTTTAGGGTACTTTATTGAAAGGTTATGTGAATATGTGATTGCACTATGCTAAGTACTCTCCCTTGGTTTATTGTTGTACCCACACGTGGCGTTGGATGATTCCGGTGTGGGGGCATATATGGTTTATGGTTGTACCTACACGTGGCGTTGGATGATTCTGGTTTGTGGGCATATATGGCTTGTTGTAGTTTATCACATATGGGGTTGGATGATCTAGCGTGTGATGATGTTGTCTGCACGCGTAGGAATTAGTGATTGGTTTTGGCCACATGTGGCATTGGAACTTCCGGCGTGTGTGTTGTAGAGTGTTCGTCCCCTAGTTGGACTGCTTATCCCTAGACGCAGGATAGAAACTTGAAATCTTGGGGGCTAGTCAAACAATCCCCCTGTTGGATTGTTTTCCTCGACACTTATATATATATATATGGATTGTTATTGTACCCACACGCAGCGTTGGATGATTCCGCGTGTGATAAAGTTGTTTACACGTGTAGAACTTAGTGTTATGGTACCCACACATGGCGTTGGATGATTCCAGCGTGTGTGCATATATATATATGGTTATGAGGTTAACTTATCACACGTGGCGTTGGATGATCCAGCATGTGATGAAGCAGTTTGAGCACATGGAACATGGTTTGGTTGGGCTACATGTGGCGTTGGATCTTTTGGCGTGTGGGCTCATTGAAATACTAGTTACCTTGCCACACATGGCGTTGGATTATCTGGCGTGTGGGCATGTATGGTTATGTTATTAGCTTATCACACGTGGCGTTGGATTATCCGGCGTGTGATAGAGGATTCGTATACTTGGGGTTATTGTTACTTTACTACACGTGGCGTTAGACTCTCCGGCGTGTAGTAAAGTAACAGAGAGAGGAAAAATGGATTATTTTACTATGTCGGGGAAAGATTAATATTTAAAAAAAATTATGTTTGGTGTGATGTGATTTAAATTAAAGGGAAAAGATAATTCTAGAATATAGCTTATTTGTACTACTGAAAATGATTGTATATTATCTAGTTCGTGATTATGGATAGAAGAACTATGTGTGGATTGATCCCTCAGTAAGGTTACGTAGTTAGCCTGGGGTCCCACTCGGGTGCAGCCACGAACTAAAGATATTTATGGAACTTTAATTTAGTCGTTTGGATTTAATCTCACTTTCTTTTGGTTTTTGGATGAGTTTGGTGTTGACCGTGTCGGTGGTTTTAAAGCTCGTTTGAAAACAAGGCTTGATTTAATGAATATTCTTTTTTCCGTTGGACTAAGTGAGTGTTGTTAAAGTGTGGTTGTGGCCAAGACAAATTTGACACCCGTTTTGGATTGTTGTACGATTTGGGGCTGAGTGCTTAAACTACTTGTGATTATGTTGGGTTGTTGAACATCACATGATGGAAATTGAGAAGTTATTTTATGTTAATTATGGTGGGCATGCATAATTTAATTCGAATTCATTATTTGCTTTGTTAAATCTCATTATTTGACTTAAGAGCTTCGCTGGTGGTTCTATTTTGAATTATTGAAGGTCAGAGGCCTAGTTTATAAACTGCTTGAAGGTTAACTTGTGCATACTGCTAGCTATGGATATTAATTGTGTTTTTAAAAGGTTGAACTTTTTGGGAAAAGTCCAATTTACAAGGGAGACTCTACCGAAATTTATGCAGAAAGTCTCCTGCCCCTTTTCTTTATTTTGAAAAAGAGGCTTTAGTATTAGTAAGTGGGCCCGACATCGGGGTGATGTCAGAATTTTCCACAGGATTTTGTCTTGGATTCTGAAGAATTCGGGGCGGGTACTGTCACCTCGTCACCTAAGTACCATTTGCAATTGGTACCAGAGCGTCAACTCTTAACATAAATAGAGAGATCCTAGGATTTGTTTTGGTGTTTAGGTGTGCTCACTATGGAAAGGGATCGAGTTGCTGGATCTTGCAACTCCCCTCTTACTTTGATGGAAATAATTATGCTGCATGGAGAGAAAATTTTGAGATATTCCTTGATACTCTTGATGAGTATGCAAACAAATATCTCACAAAAGAGTGGATACCTCCAGTCAGGACTGTTGAAGGTAAAGTTGTGCCCAAACCTAGGTCAGAATGGACTGAAACTGAGTCATTTGCTGCACATTCCAACAAGAAGGCTAGAAATGCCTAAGTTACTGCCTTGTCTAGCACATAGTTCTCACACATACAACATATTCCTAATGCTAAACAGGCTTGGGACAAACTAAGGGTTGTTCGTGAAGGGGATGACCAAGTTAGAACACTAAAACTTCAATTGGTGCTAGCACAATTTGAAGAACTTAGGATGTCTAAAACTGAGTCTATCTCTGAGTTCTATGGGAGAGTTGAGATGATAAAAAATGAAGCTATGAGTCTTGATCAACCTATTGATGAACTTCTTGTTGTTCAGAAGATTCTTCGTGTTCTTCCTTCTAGGTTTGGAGCGAAGAAAACTGCAATCATGGAAATCCAAAATTTAAATGAAATTAAGCTTGGCAAGCTTATAGGTAAACTGAAAACCTATGAGATGGAGTTGATTGTGGAAGAAAATGACACTAAAAAATCAAAGAATGTTGCACTTCAAGGAGTGCATGATTCCTCACTAAAGGGTGGAGAAAAATTCTCAGCTTTTGAGGATGAGATGGCTTTGTTTGTTAAAAAATTTAGAAGAATTCTCAAGAATAAGGGGAAGTTTGCAAGAGAGGATAGTTCTAGTAGTGAAAGAAAGTTTAGATTATCAACTGATCGGTCTAATGAGTGGAACAAGGATGTCAAACCCTTCACTAAAGACTTTAGGAAATCAGTCAAATGCTTCACATGTGGAGGCATTGGGCACTATGCAAAGGACTATTTGTGTACAACGTCATTTTAAAGAAATGACGGTTTAGAAAGCGCTCTTCGTAAATCATCGACGGAAAACAAACAAACCGTCGTTAAAAATACAAAATAAACATGACGCTTATTACATTAATACCCTAAACCCTAAATCCTAAACCCTAAATTATATATATATTTTAAAATAATTTTAGAAAAGGGTTTATGGTTTAACGGCCTAATATATATTAACCATAAACCCTAAACCCACAAAAATAAACCTTTATCCCCCTAAACCATTAAAGTATAAGTGATATGTTGTGACTCATGAAAACATTTTTCTTTTTGGTGGTCATTTTAAATTTGTATAACTCAAATTGCATTTTTTTAAGCTTAAGGGGGAAGAAAATATCTCAATGACTTCATAGGAGTTGACATTGCATTTTTTGGATTTATTTTAAATTTATTATGAATATTTTGAATTAAATAGAATAAAATATTATTACAAAAACCCACAAACCACGTCGGCATTAAGAAAGTAAAGACGTTGTAAATCGTAATAAACGACTTACTTTTAAAAAAGACGTCGTTTAAAGGCAAAATCATGGCCATTTTTACAAAGAAACGACGTACAAAAAAATATTCCACGACTTAAACTCTTAACTTCTCGCCGCCTAATTTCAATTAAACGATGTCTTCTATAGAACCCAGAGCGTCATTTGAATAATCTTTTACATCTCTTTTTAAAAAACTGTGACGTTGTTATTTGTGTACAACATCATTTTAAAGAAACGACGGTTTAGAAAGTGCCCTCGGGTTTTTCACAACATGAAAACCTCAACAAATTTGGTTCAGCATGATCTTGGGTTTTTCACAACATGAAAACCTCAACAAATTTGGTTCAGCATGAACTTGGGTTTTTCACAACATGAAAACCTCAACAATTTACAGGGAGGTTGACGGTGCATTTTTTGGATTTATTTTAAATTTATTTTGAATATTTTGAATTAAATAGATATAAAGACAAACAAACCACGTCGGCACTAAGAAAAGAACGACGTTGTAAAATTATAAACTACTTACTTGTAAAAACAACTGTCGTGTAATGGGTATTGGGGACGTACATACTATATATCACGACGCAAACAATTAATTTAGCATCGTCTAAGTTCCTTTTACGTCGGTTGTAAATGTATAGTCGTATTTTTTTTCCTTTATTTTATTTATTAACCACGTTTGTACTCCATAAGACGATGGTGTTTGATATAATTATGTCGTTGCAAGGTTTATTACACGTCGGTCACGCAATTTCCTTTGTTTTTTAAATAATGAAAACCAATTTTAAATTCATAGGGAAAAAAAGAATGTACATTATACATAAAATTTGTACAAAAAATTGTCTAATTCTAACAAAATTTGTACATTTTATAAAAATGTTTAAGTGTTCTAAAAATCCTCTACTCCATATGAAGACAAACAAATTCTGCCCATTCTTCCCTAACTTCTTCAATGGCTTCTTGGGGGTATGACGCTTGATCCTTTCCCTTCGCGAACTGCAATCCATAAACAATGATTATTCTAACAGACGACGCTATTTTTCATTTACCGACGTAGTATATATATTCAACGACGGTATTTTTAATTTACCGTCGTTGATAATACAAAAAACCACATAAAATAAATTTGAAAATTTTCTTGTTACCATCTTCTCAAACTCCAGGGAAGGATCCATGATGATGTCTCTCATAAAGCGCATGACATAATACCCGCATTCTACACTGCTTGGTTGCTTTGGTGTGTCGGGCAGAGTTTACCAAAGAGGTGCTTTACGGCCTTGTCTGCCTATGTGTGAATTATACATTTTGATAGCACTGTTCACTATGTTTTTTCCAACCTCATCCACAACCTGATTTTCAGGCAGTGGATCCAGAAAATAGACGGTCTCCTTCTTTGCCCTCACAATGATCAAGACCCAATGACGGCTGCACAAAATAAATATAAAGGTTAAACAATTTTATATGCAGTGCATCATACAAACAAAATCCTGTTAAGGAGACTAACCCTGGATTGTAAGGCATCAGGAAAATCTATTCACCATCTGTCTTTTGAAGACGATTGGCTACGACACGTGATCTTTCAATTAATGAACCAACGTTGGCACTAACTTGAGCAGGGTCGATAAGGCCAACCATGTTCACCATATTTGTAGCTTTCAAATGATCAAATAGGCACCTAAATATATGAAATGAAACCATGACTGTTTTTTTTTTCAACATAAAGGAGAGTGTGAAATGAATATTTGATAAGGACAAACCTCATATATACTGCAACCACAGTAGCCCCAATTTCTTCCATGCCAACAAACTGTGTAATATCTTCATGTAAGATGAAGGTAGTACGATCTTCACCAAACACCTCCTTCTCAATTGTAAAGGTCATAGTCTTCTCCTGAGGCTTTAGTGTCGTTTCCACATAACAACAAAGGGATTGTAAAGAAGATGGCAACTCCAGCTTTGAATAGTCTGGTACTTCAGTATTCTGTTTTAAGAAATAAAGCAACATAAAGTGACGTGGTAAATCAATAAACACGACGGTTTAAATTAAAAAACGTCGTCTGAAAATAAGTTACACGAAGGGAAAAAAATACCGTTGTAATGAAGAATTTATTACGTCGTATAAAAAAAACCGACGTCTAATTCAAATGCAAAATTCATAGATAATGAATTTACCTTTTCAATTTGCTCTTCTCCAACACTGGATTTCTGTTTTAATAAATAAAGAGATATATAAGAACACTTGTACAACAATTTAAACATTCAATTAAAACCAAAACTGCCGTGGAAATCCACGTCTGAAAATTGAAAAACAAATGAAAAAGGCAAAGTTATGAGAATTTACCTGTTCATCTATCTTTTCTTCTATCTTTTCTACTATCTTTTCTACATCCCCGGATTTCTGTTTTAAGAAATAAAGAAATATATATATGACATTGTACAAAAAGTAAAAAAAAATTAAAAAGTAAAAATATTAAATAAACCGTCGTGGTAAAGCATAACAGAAGATGGTATGTAAGAATTCCAGACGTCTAAATATCATTAAACGATGGTAAATAATAAACCATCGTCTAAATCACATAAAAATTTTCAGAAATTCAGATTCCAGAGAGTACCAGCCTTTTTTTAGCAGAAACACAGATAACAGCAATTGCAAAGAAAAAGAGTGAGAGAGAGAGAGAGAGAGAGAGAGAGAGAGAGAGAGAGAGAGAGAGAGAGAGAGAGAGAGAGAGAGAGTGAGAGATACAGAGAGTGGGATTGTGTCAGTGAAGATAGCTTGTAAAAAAAGTAAACTAAATACTAAAATAACTCAATCCTTTCCACTGTCGTGGTATGAAACACAAACGACGGTTTATTAAAAAAATGCGTCGTGGTATATCTTTTAAAACGGCGGTAATTGTAAACAGTCGTTGTTTTTTAATTTGAACGACTGTGATTCACAATAACGACGTCTAATGGCTTTTTGAAAAACAGAGAATTCAAAGTTCAGAGACGTTACCATTTCTTCCTGCTTTTCCCCATTCTTGGTAGTATCCTCCTCAAACTGTAAGGCTCTAACATCAAGAGCCCCAGATCAACTTGCTTTGTCTGACATTGGATTTTTTGGACTTCGCCCTTGACCTTGGATTTGACAGGGGTTAGTATTCAGTTTCAGCATGCTTGGATCAAAATTGGGGATGAGTTTGGAAAGCTGACTTAGCAAATTTTCCCTCTCAGCTTCTACCAATTGCTTGGTTCTAGCCTCCATCTTTAAAGTCTCTTCTCTTGATCTAGCCTCCATTTTCAAAGTCTCTTCTTGAAGGACAAGTCATACACTTTCCTTCAATTGATCGGCAAACCTTACCTTCTGTTGTCTAGGTAAATTGAAGTATTGCTTAGGGGAAATCCCAGCCCCTACCCCTCTAACTCTTCCTGGATGCTCGGGACCCAAAGCCAATGTCAACACATCATTACTTCCTGATACAGTAAGAGTACCTTCAGAGACTTGTTTTTGCAATTCATCCTAACACAAAGACATAATAAAAAGTCAGCATAAGAAAACACACGACAGTGATTTATAAAAAAAACGACGTATTATAACATTTCACACGACTCAATAACATAACAATCGACGTAATATAATATTTCAGACGACGGTACTTAACTACCGACGTGGTTAATTTATTAAAACGACGTCAATAATAAACCACCGACGTCTTATGATATAATTACAAAAAAACAGAGTATTGATTCCAGATTCAGATCTTTAACGAAGATTTTTAAAAAATTTCGACGTAGTAATATTTTTCACACGACGCAAAAATATAACAAAAGACGTAATAAGACTTATCATGACAGTACAGTTTAATAAAAATTTAAAACAGAGTGAGTAGGCTTACAATTAATTTTGCTTTCTCTGCAACCTTTGGATCCGGGATGTTACTATGTTTGTCTTCTCTAGCTTTCTTCCATAAGGTAGATCGATCAATATCTACCCCGGGCATGGTTTCCTCCAAATGATCCTCCAAACCAGCATATCCTTTTCGAGACAATCGATGATTGTACTCAAGTTTCTCCCTCCTCTGTGATTGTTCAAAATGCACAGACACAAATTTTTTAGATAACCTTGAAGCTACAAAGGCATCCCAGTCAACTTTCTCTATGAATTTGTATATTTCAGGGGGTTGCCTTAATTTCTCATTCTCCTTGATGAATGGAAGGAGATGAGACTTCGTTAGTGTAGACTTGAAATCCTTCCATTTCTTGGCAGCAGAAGATAACACCATTTTCTTGCCCCCTTGACCAACCACAAAAGCCATGTCAACGGCTTCCCAAATCTGCTCTTTTATATCCTTGGATATTTCAGCCCATTTCTTGTCCACAAGTGGGACTCTGGAGCGTGCCAACACACCAATGTAGGACTACATCTCAGTATGTGCAGGGCCACATGCTTTCCCCCTTTTATTGTACTCAACAACAGGCTTGATTTTCTGAAATTTTCTCTTCACAACACGGGGCATTGTGCTTATACCCCGACTTGACTTTGGCTCCTCAGAAAATGTGGTCGTGCTGCCTGGTTCTGTCTCAGCGGATGAAACAAACTTCATCTTCTTTGAGTACTTGGCTTGAGGATTTACAACTCTAAGCTCCTTACATTCATTTTTTTTCAAGCCAGAGTCCTTACTTTGGGATTGAGAAACCATGGTTACAGACATATCAAACTTGCAAGTGAAAATATTTCAGTGAAATTAAGAAAAAACACGACGGTTATTTATAAAATCCGACGTATTATAATATTTCAAACGACGTAAGAACAAAACAAAAGACGTAATAATAAATTTTCACGACGGTAATTAACCACCGACGTGATTAAATATTACAACGACGTTAATAACAAACAACCGACGTCTTATGATATAATTACAAAAAATAGAGGATTAAATATTACAACGACGTTAATAATAAACATTCGACGTGGTATTGAAATTAAAACGACGTAAATAATAATATACCGTCGTCTCTATAATAGAAAAACAAATTTGGAAAAATGTAAAATATTTTCACCAGAAAAATAATTAAAAAAAATTTCAAAACAAAAACCATTGTTCAGAGAAATCAAACCTGCGATGAATATATCCTAAAAAATCAAATACAAAAAAAGACAATCATTTAAAAAAACAACGAAGAACACTTTCACACGACGCTAGGATGACTGACAAACCGTCGTGGTCTATAAATCTAACAACGTAAATAACAAGCCACCGTCGTCTTATTTAGTTGAAGTAAAAGAAACAGAGTAGTGTTCAAACTTGGAAACTTTCCTTCTTTGTTTGCAAATTTTATCAAACTTGGAAAGAAAAAATGTAAAGAGATTTAAAAAAACGAAAATGATATGTGCATGCAAAACAGGAACAAAAATAGTGAGAAATGCTTACCCTTTGCGTGCAATGAAAGTTTTCTCCTGGGGTTTGGTGTTTCAGTTCAGAGATGAAGACGAAGAGGAGAGGAAGACGAAAAGTTTTCTCTCGGAGATAAGCTTGAAAGTTTGAAACAACGCTTTGAGAATGAAAAATGAGAGAAGCTTGAAAGTTTTTCTCGGGTTTGGAAACAGTGCAAGTGTAGGTCAGGAAGGCGAAAAGTTTAAAATATTAACAACCCGTTTCATAAAATGACGCTATTAATAGAATGCGCCCTAGTATGCAACATTATACGGCGCTATAGGTTTACACCGCCTTATTACATTAGTTTCCACGACGCCTAGTTTTAAGGAAACGCCGTTTTTATATCCAATTACACGACGCATTTTTCTTCAAAAAGATGTATCCCGTCAGTTTCAAATTTACCCAACGACCTTATACTCAATAATAACGACGTGAAAAATGAATAGCACGTCATTTTAATTACGCATATTGACGTGTAACTTTTTTAATTACACAATAAATTAGTTTTCCAAAAACTGACAACGTCGTTTTTTTATATAGCGTCGTTGTTAATTGATTTATACGACCTTATTTTAGGTTTAAACGACGTTTATGTTTTCATATAAATGTCGATAATTTAATATAACCGACGTGGTATATAGCATTAGTTTATAAATAAGGGTTTTTCTGTCTTTCTTTCGTCTTCATTTTTCAATTAGGATTTCAACTTCTTCTTGCCCTTGGCTCTGTCTCACCTCGCTTTCATTTTTCAATTTGGATGTTGATGTGTGTGCGCGTTTGTGTATCTGAAAGACACAAACACGCACACATCATCTAAAAAATTGTCTTTCTGCTGACGAACCGTCGTTTTTCTGAAAGCAAATGTTTTGGATGTGGATGTGTGTGTGCCTTTGTGTATCTCAAAGACACAGAGACAGGCACAAAGACACACACATCATCCATTTCTAAAATATTGCCTTTGTGTGTTGGTTCGATTATGATGAGGAATAGAGTTCATTATGGTAAGACTTCACTTTAATTTGATAGTGACGACGGTTTCCTATATAAACCGTCGTGGGTTATCACAAATCTTGTTATACTGTTTATCTACCGCCGTAGGAAAAAAAATCCAATAAATAAATCTTAAAAACCAATTAAAATTAAGACGACGGTTTATAGATAATGATAGACGTATAATGGTAAAAAATTTGTACGTCGATAATATAACAAACCGCCTTGGTTAGTACAATTATGCGGACAGTAGAGTTATGGATACCGTCGTAGTATACTGTAATTATAAAGTCGACCAATTTATATTTACAGTCGTGGTCACTTAATTTAAATTAGCAAATTTTTTTTGTAATTAACCATCGTAGATTTCTTTGAATTTATGTATCGCTGACTAAGAAAATTGGGTCGTTTTTGTTAATGAGTTAACACGGCGTCTTATTTTTAAATCGTCGTCTTTACTTTCTACGACAGTGATTTCATAGCTGCGGTCGTTGTTTTTAGGTTTAGATTTTAACTCAGAACAAAACCTTTGTAATAAGATGATGCTTTTTTAATTTGGTGCGTTGTGGTTTAAAAATATCTATGCGTATACCGGTTTTTTAAGTGTTTAAGTTATGTTTCTACAACAGGTTTCTATTACCGTCGTCTTTTAAAAAACAACAACGGTTTTTTGATCTACCGTCGTTGTTTCCTGGTCGTCTTTTGCCCTTTTTGTAGTAGTTTCTTCCCTCCTTTTCAGACCTTTCAGGTTTGAAGCTATATGGCTCCAAGGCTCCAACATGAGAAATTTCAGGATGTTTTTTATGCTTCTTGGGGGCCTGTTATTGGATCTGCTCTAGATAAGTCCTATGCTTTAATTGCTCCTCTAAAGCAATGGAATATTCAAGTGTTTGGTCATCTGAGGCAGAGGAAGAATAGGTTGTTGGCTCGCATTGATGGTATCCAAAAATCTTTGTGTATGGGTCCAAATTGTTTCCTTAGTAATTTGAAACCCGAGTTAGTTAAAGAGTTTGATGACGTTCTTGAACAAACTTGACGTTGAAAAAGCTTAGGATGTGCTTGATTGGAATTATATCAAGGAGTGTTTGCTTCAATTTGGTTTTTATCCCATCTGGTGTGACAAAATCATGAATTGCATCACCAGTACCTCTTTTTCTCTTATCTTGAATGGTACACCTCAAGGTCATTTTTTTCGCGTCTAGAGGCATTCAACAAAGGGACCCTTTATGTCATTATATTTTAATACTTTGCATGGAACTTTTTATAAGGCAGTTCAATCGTCTAGCTCTTTCTTCTAAGTTTAATGTAGGACTGCTTTCCTCTCCTAGAGGTTTCCGCATTGCCAATTTGGTTTTTGTGAATGACTGCCTAATGTTTGCTAAGGCCACTCCTATAGCAATTAGAAATATAAATAATGTGATTCCTTTTCCAAAGCCTGAGGACTTCATATCAATCTGCATAAATCTACTGTCTATTTTCTAGGAATGTTCCTACTAATGTGAGAACAAATTTGAGTACTTTGCTTCAAATTCAGCATAAAGCTACCTTAGGGTGGTATTTAGGCATCAATAATATTGTTTTTTGGAAAGACCCTCTCAATGCTATGCTTATGATTGATAGAATTAAGTCAAGTTTGCTGGTTGGAAAGCCCAAACCCTTTCTAGGGTTGGTCTGTTTGTGCCTAATAAATCACGGCCATGAGCTGACCGAAGGGCTTCCTTTTCTCGGCCCTAGCACTTGCTCGAAAGACGAAAACGCGGCGTTTCGCCAAGATGTTTTGCCTTCCTAAAAACAAAGGAAAAATTGCGAAGGCATGATCATCTCGGCCTCGATTACGGGCCGAGGCCGAGACCGAACAAAACCACGGCCAGAGGTATTAAGGTCAAATCATCACGTGACAGCAGGGTCCTATACTTCATTTAATGAGGTATTGCCTCTGTTTATTGCAGCAAACCCACTAGCCACGAATAAGCATTTAATGCATGAGAGAAGGGGGGAAGTGATTGAAGTCAGGATTTGGCGACAGAAAACAGGGTGATTAGACGCAGACATTCTCACAAGGATTCTTGCAGCTTGAGAGATTAGGTGACCAGCTATCAGAGCAATAAATGCGTCCCCACGGCCAGAAGCGCAGAACCCACGATCAAGGCGGCGGTCGAGATTCACCAGGATTTATGGGGTCACACCACCATACTTCACGATCCCAAATGTCGATTGGACTGCCCACTTGCTCTGATCAGGCTCCACCATGCAGATTTTCAGCCTCGAATACTCCTCCAAGAACTACTCCTATAAATACAAGGCTCAAGCTACATTCAAAAGGTTCAAACACCAAACCAAAGCCTCCCACGGAGCAACTTATATTTTCCTGTAATGCACTTTCAATATTTTACTTGCTTTCCTAGGAGTAGTGTTAGTTTGTAAGGAAAATCCGTTCATCAATATATCATACGACCCTTGATTTTCAAGGCGCCGGAGCACCATCCCTGTTATTCGCTCATTCACCCCATATATCATACGACCGTCGCTCACTGAGCAACGCGCCGGAGCACCACCCAAAACCCACCATCAACATCACCACTAAACGGCCTTGTAGCTCAGGCCGTGAACCTAACGGCCCAGATTAGTTCCTCTCTCGGCCAGAATCGCTTGATTAGAAGTCAAGTCCATACAGGCGCACCACTTAACCATTTCCATCTAAACCACATCTCGACGTACGGTAGACCGTGCTGGCACGCCCGCGCACAACCGCACCGCATCCAAAAGCAGGAAGCCGCGTGTCAACGCATATCCCCTCGGCCCGGAACTCCAGGCCGTGAGATTTGCGCGGTAGACATGGTCGACTAACCTTGATCAAGTCTAGTGTTTATGGAATCCCTAATCATACATTATCTTGCTTTAAATGTCCTAAGGAAGTTAGTAAAGAAATGAACATTAGTTGATGACGATTTTTTTTGGACATCTTCCACTAAGGTTCCTCCTGTGTCTTGGAAGGATGCTTGCCTTCCTAAAGACATGGGGGGTCTTGGTGTGAGATCTCCTTCTCTTTTCAATCACGCTACTCTAGCTAAGCTGGGTTGGATCTATCTAACTGACAACTCCAATTGGTGGGCACAAATTGTTGTTAAAAAATATCTTAGAAGGGATTGCTTCTTAGCTCTCAAGAAAAAAACCTTCTCACTTATTGACCTTCCTTTTCCCCAAAGAGGTGATATTGATACTAATATTTTGGTTTCCGATTTTATCATTAATCAATCTTGGAACAAATAAAAGTTGAAAGAAATTTTTGATGAAGACATTATTAAAAAAATTCTTACAATCTTGATCCCCTTCTCCCCTTTGAATGATCAATTAGTCTGGTGTCCTAACCCCAATGAAAATTTTTCAATAAAAAGTGCTTACAATGTTCAAGGGCAGGATAATAAATCCCACCCCCAAGCTACCTGTTGAAGAAAATGTGGGGGATTACTTAGCCCCCTAAGGTTAAACTCTTTTCTTGGTTGCTGATATGTAAAATATTACAAGTTAGAAGCCATCTCTACAAATTCCTCCCTCATCTTAACCCTGAATGCCGTTTTTGGTAATTGAACTCTTTTTCGCCTAAAAAAAAGTGGATGACAAATTTGAAAATTTAAAATTTGTGTGAGGATATAATAGGTAAAAAAGATGGATTCTTGATGGGCTAAGTCTCCTGGAATTAGAATACCACATTTCTTCCTAAGAGTCCAACTCCTCCAAAATGAGGAGTGGAATTCCTGAATTTGTGTGGGCTTGCTCACTTTTTCATTTATTTATGTCAAGTAAACATATGAGTAATCCGTAATCGGAATTCAACTCCTTATTTTGATTTTCATTAGTAAACATGCTATAAAAGTAAATTAAATATGAGATATTCTATTTAAACCCCGCACTTCTCTTTGTTCACCACAATACTTAAATTATTAAGGTGTTAGTTTTATTATTGTATAAAAAGTCAAAAAAGGTCATTGAACTTAATATTTAACCCTGTGGGGGTCTTTTTCTTCTGGCTGCTACAACTGGACTGGGCCGCCGTAAGGAGCGATTTGCATGTGAGAGAGGAAATGAGCAAGGATAGCACGAAAATTACTAGGTTTGCATGTGAGAGAGGAAGCTTGCTCTCTAAAGGTTGTGGGTTGTTGGGTAGAAGGGGTCCTATTTATAACTGTTGGGAATGGTTCTTCTCCAAGAAACCCTAATGGTTTCTTCCCAATCTAGCTAAGCTTTCCTCTCCCTTTCTTCTCCTCCTTCTTGACTTACCTCATGGTGGCAAATTCAGCTCTGCCCAATCCCACAAAATTAGAGATTTTTGGGAGCTCAATGCTTCTTCCCGCGGCTGCCTCAGAGGAGAGCTTCCATTTTCATCCATCTTCTTTCTCCTCTTTCTTCCTCTTTCCATATTCAAATCTGATGAAGGAAAGAAAATGGGTGCGCCTGCTGGTTTAAGGGATGGCATCCTTCCTTGCGTGCCAAAATCCCTTGGTCTCTTGGATGCTTTCACTTGGAACTTGTTCCTTAGCCTCCCAGCAGCCCTTCATATGTGGATTCCCTAAGCCCCTGCGTGATTTTGTCTTTCAGCCGAATGCCAAAGCTGGTGTTGCTTTTTTATTTTAATTATATGGGCTTTTTAAGACAACCACATGATCTATCTAACGGATGAGATGGCTTTATCAAATGTTGGGCTTTTTGGTTGGCTTATTCTAATTGGCGCAATGAGCTATTTTGGTTGGCTTATTCTAATTGGAGCAATGGGCTATTTTGGTTAGGCTACTACAATTGAAGCAATGGGCTATTTTCCCTCTTGTGCTTACCCACGTTTGGGCCTAAAAATGGGATTGAGTCCCGAGGCCCCAAGCGACCCGAGACTTCCATTTCTCGACCCATCGGTGGGCCCATGACAATTTGTTACCATCCATACCACAACCCACTCAAGCAAGCCCCGGGCATTCGAGTGGCTTGGGCCCACTTAAGCTTGTAGTGCGATTGGGTGTGAAATAATAAGAGTGCTGCTATACGAACCCTAAAATTAACTGAGTACACCATACTATCAAACTATTTATTGAATTACAAATTTACCCTAATATAAAATGACCAAAAAGGATATATTGAATTGACCCATGTCTAAAGCTCTCTCCAATTTTGCCTCAAATGCAATAGACTTCCATTTCACTTTCTGATCCTGCTTTCTCTTTGACCTCCTTCCATTGAGTAAGATTTTCAATGGGCTTCAGCACTGATTGATCCCTAGCATTTTGGTTTGATCCTATTCGATTAACTTCATGGTTAGAAGCACTGAGCTTTGGCATTGGACTGTTGACCTCCTTCTCATCTATTTCAGCATCATAAACTTGTTTCCTGGAATCTATCTATAGCGAAAACAATGATTCGGAAGACTCTTCTTGAATTGAGATTTGCTGCTTACTATCAAACTCATCATCGACATGTCCTTCTTCGTAATCATCAGCTGCATCCAAATCACTTCCTTCTAAGTCTACCACATCTTCATATTCATCCTCATTGTTTTGGCAATTTTCGTATCTTTTGTTTAACGGATGAGCTGGTGCTACGCCTGATATAATGGAACCCAGAATCGGTTCCATCTCTTTTTGTATTTCCTCTTTCTCATCAGAGCTTTCCACCAAGCCATTGGTGACTTCCTTGGTAGTGGTATATGATTCTTCATGATGGACCTTGGTAGTCAAATCCAACGTAACTTTCTTTTTGGCATCATTCTTTGATTGTTCTTCATTCTCCTCCTCTCTGTATACATTTTATTATTGAAAATAGGACACGAATTCATGTAAAAAGAGAAATCTTGTTTAGGATTGGTATTAGGGTGTTGTGTGATAGATTGTATTAGGGTGTATTAGGGATATTTTTGGTAGTTAAAGAGGGTGTACTTAGTTAATTTTACATTTTGATTAAAATATTAGGGTGTACTTAGATCATAGGGTGTACTCATTTAATTTTAGGGTTCGTTTAGCAGCACTCAATAATAATTTCCCGCTTGGCATGACATATCGCTTGGCATGGCATGTCGTTTGGCATGCTTTTAATTATAACGCTTGATAGGATAATTGGCATGGATTTGCATAGCTAAATGCATCTTTATAATTTTAATCTCAATTTCTAGCGTGACAGATTTTTATTTGGCATGGCATGCAGGGTGTGGCTTGTGCATGGCAGACTTTCGTGTACTCCAAATTGGGTTTTTTTTCCAATAATATATCATTTTGGGCTAGGAATTTATTCAGGCCCAACCATGGATTTTTTGGGCCTTAACAAACCCTAGTACATCTATCTATACACACACCCCACACACCCCCACCACTCTTCATATTAAGTTTTAGAAAAATACAAACTCCTCTACATCCTATTGCTAATGGAGTCTAGTCCTGTAAAAAAGGGTCTTAACTTGCATGTCAGTGGTCTGAGGTTTTGAACCCTACCACACACATCTTTGTCTGATTAGTTTACCTTTTTATCACATGATAAAAACAGCCTTGTGAAAACAATAAAATCTCATGTATACTACAAATATTGTTTAATGATTAAAGTATTGGGGTGAACAAAGAGAAGTGTGGGGTTTAAATAAAAAAACTCTTTTACTTCTTATTTTTTCAGCTTGGGGTGTATTTCAGGGTAGTTTGTGAAGATAGTGGGGTTTTCTTAGAAATTATGAAAATTTAAAATAAAAGTTGGGGGGAATTTGGGGTGAACAAAGAGAAGTGTGGGGTTTAAATAGAAAATCTCTTAAATCTACCCACCGTTTGAAATCAACCACCTTCGAGTTTACCTATAAATGTTCACCTCCAAACCGTAATCAAACTTACATCCAAACACTAACAAAGAAATACACAATGACTTCATCTTTTAATGACAATATGGGCTAAGGTGAGAAAAAAAGGGTGCAACAGCGAAGGCCCAAAACCACAAGAACCAACTGTAGAGAGTTAGAGTCCATAGACACACAATATGTGTAGAGCGGGGAAAGTTCAGACTTGAGAGCAGAGAGCCGAAATGGCGCCACACATTCAGAACTCAAAAACCCTAAAACCCTCAAAAGGTTCTCTTCCTTCTTAAACCCTCATACCACATTTATTCACGAAATTACTCATCAGGAAATGGGGTTGCTCTTCCGTCCTCTACTTGCACAACGTCTTGGTCTGGCTTTCTTCAAGCAACCTCATCTCTCTTCTCTACTCTGCTCCGTCCACCAGGTTGGTTGGTCTCTCTCTCTGATTGTTTTCTTCACGAAACCTACAGTAGAATAAATTCTTCTTAATTCAAAATAAGTAACATTTATTTTCATTGTTCTGGTGTTTTTGCTCCAGAGAGGAAGAAGATATTCGACAACTTGTGTTGGTAATTTTCACATTGCTTCAGTTGGAATTTAGAGTTTGTTATGTGCAGAAATTTTGATGCTTTATTTTTCACAGCTGAATGTGATGGTCTGCTGGATGGTGATGATAATGATGATGCCAAAGCAAGAGAAAAAGATGCTGCACTGCGTTTGGCTCTCTCACGGCTTTCTGGCGATTTCGGTAGAGAGTCTATGTTGTCTTTGCAGCGGTTTTTTTGCTCAAGACGTCCACCGGTCATCTCCACTGGCTCCTTGAAGCTTGATTTAGCTCTTGGTATTGGAGGATTACCAAAGGTAGTTAATTGTGTACCTATTACTTCTTCATTAAAACTCATTTTAGCCACCTCTTTACCCCAATCTAACCCAGAAATTCCGAAATTCCGCATATGGCTTGATGATGGTAGGATTTGATACAGGCCTCTTGTAGGATGAAAACAGACAGGTTACTAAGAATTTCAAATATAGGTGCATTGAATTCATGTGATTTTCTTTTTTAGCTGCAAATGGATGAAATAGTGTCAATTTTAGAACTCTAGTCTGAGATGTACATTGCCCTCTGCAGGGAAGAATCGTTGAAATTTATGGGCAAGAAGCATCTGGGAAGACCACACTTGCACTTCACATCATCAAGGAAGCTCAAAAGCTTGGAGGTGTGTATTTAATTTGTGGTCTCATTCTTTGTATAGGAAGTGGAGACAATAATATATTCACTGACTTAGTTTGATAAGGAACACAGAAGATGCCATTTTGCTCATCTTTGTAAAACTCTGATCATCCACTGTACATAAACTAAATATTTTATGCTTTAATTTTGTTCTGTGTGTGTATAATATTTCATAAGTAAATGAAGTTTTATAGAAGAGAAGGGAATTGCCCTCAGTACATGAAGGTACACACAGTTGGAGCGTATATCTATAGAAAACCGAAATTTCTGAATGGTAGAACATGAGACGAAATACAAAACTGATATCCATTGATTTAGGGACGAGAGGGTAATATAGTTTTAATTGGTGGACTCTCTAGGACCACACTATTTTCCCTCCATATATGCAACATAATACAGTGAGTGATAGCCTTCCAAATAGAGCTACTGTGATGCTTATTGAGTAACCACAACAACATAGAGCACGGGTCTTCCACCCACTACTAACCTCAACCTATTTGCCAATATCTTAACTATCCCTTCACACACACTGCGAGTGTAACTTATTGGTCTGAAATCTTTAATGAGAAGCTCTAGGTTTCTTTGGTCTGAAACTTTTTGTAAAGGAATCAAGATCCTAAAAAATTCCTAGCAAACTGTTGCAACATCTCTCTCAAGGGCAGGCCTACAGACCTGGAAATTTCCATATTAACAACATTAGGGTCCCAAGTCATATGACCATTCAAATCATTGAAAAACCTCAAAGATTCCTGTATCTGCGAATGGATGTTCCAACCAGCATGTTCCTCTGTATTACTAGATTGAAAATTTGAACCATCCCTGCATGAAAATTTATTTCGTTCTAGCACCTGGTAAGAAATATTGAATGACTTCATGGTATCTGTTTTTTGTTCATTTCTTTCTATTTGTCTTCGTAGGAGCAAATCCCTATATGTGACTCATAGGGGCACTTGTTCCATATAACAGAGCTTGGTATTTTTTTTTATAGAAAAAAGTTACAATGAATGCAACTTACCTATAAGGCCTGCCATCTTCTTGACTCCTTCCTCGACAGAGACCATTTGCTCTTAATGAAATTGACTATTTAACCCAAAAATGCTTCAAAGCAAAGCACGTACAGAGAGTTATAATGTGATCTGGTATAGACCCTCATACTTGAACTTTTAGATCCTCATACTTGAACTTTTAGACCTTACTAACCACTCAGTGGAACAATGTAGTTGGTAATATCTATATCTTACTAAGAAGAGATGTTACTCTAACCATGCAATGTTAAGTTCTCTTTCTCCATTTGCCTCTGTCTCTCTGTGTGTATCATTTTGTATATTTTTTTATTATATAATTCATATATTTTGAGTATGAAATATGTACAATTTTCTTGCATCTCCTTCCCTCATGTGAAATTAAATTATTTAGTAAAATGTTATGTTAAGTGACCTGGGCTTTCATATTTTCTAATCTTCCTTCCTATCACGAGAAGTCTCATACAAGTAAGATAGAAAATGTTTAATTTAGTTTTCTCATAGGGGGAAAGCACATATATATATTAAGGGCAGTTAAAATCTTAGTGGTTCATCTCTCTTAGAAACTAGAAATGAAACCAATATAAGGCATAATTACTTTCACCTAATCATTTGATGTTTTGATCTATTTCTCATTTATTTGGTTGTTATGTATGGGGCTGGTATATCATATGCCCCTGCTAGCCATTTGTTTAATTCTGATAATTATATTGTTCTTTATCGTCTCTTTTGAGTTCATTATTATAATTGCTTAACCAGACTGTCCTTTTGGCCAGGATATTGTGCGTATCTTGATATAGAGAATGCAATGGATCCTTCACTTGCAGAATCTATGGGTGTAAACACAGAAAACCTTCTTTTTTCACATCCCAATTCAGCTGAGAATGTGCTAAATGTGGTTGACACTCTGACTAAAAGTGGTTCTTTGGATGTAATTGTGGTTGATAGTGTAAGTGATTAAAACTAAATATGCTTGTGGTGTTATTCATTGGAGAATTTGCTTCTTTTGATGTTACTCTTTGTTGAGATTGGATATTTTGGATGTCTCTTACCAACATAGCTGCCCAGTTGCTTTCCATTGTCCATGAAGAAAAGACACATCTACTTGTTTTTAAACACCAGTAACTGCACCAAAAATGCTGATATATAGACAAACATATTATACATACATGGTAGTGGTGTTCAGCCCTCTGTTTGAGGGAGCCTTTGTCATTTGGCAAAGATATGCTATCATCAAGTTGTATTTTAAATACCAATCAAAGAAGGTATATCCTTGGTGTGATTAGACAAACTAGGAACTGAAATGCCCTTTGACTTGTAACTAATGATATATATAAAGATAAGTTAATTGAGTTGACTGTTGGATGTAAATTAGAGAGTTCATTATTGGACTTGCCCTTTCCTTTTATTTAATGGGATGAATTTATGCTGCTGTGTTGTCATGGATGTAGATGACACTATTAATCATTTTAGAGTATTTCACGGATAAAGAAACTAACAATTATTGCTTGGGATAATTTGATATTTCAGGTAGCTGCCCTGGTCCCCCAGTGTGAACTTGATGTTGTAATTGATGGTGCATACCGAGATGCACAGTCAAGAATTATAACCCAAGCACTACGAAAAATACATTCTTCATTATCCCGTTCTCGAACCCTTATCGTTTTTGTTAATCAGGTTATAGCCACCCTACTTGAATATTTTTACCTATTTATTGTCTATTATAAATTCTGTCTTTTAAGCTGCAGAAGGAGAAATGATGTTTACTATCTAATATTTTATTTTTGGGTATCCAGGTTAGATCAAGTCCAAGCGCAGGGCAAGATTTTGGACCTGTGGATGAGGTTACTTGTGGTGGAAATGCCTTGAGATTCTATGCGGCAGTACGATTGAGAATAAAAAGGACACGGTTGCTTAAGACTGAGGATAAGGTAAATCTTTTATTAGTTTAGTAATGACAAGAATACATACAAGCTATCAAAGGTTATTTTGAGACATGCTCACTTTGTGAACAAATTTATTGATGTTATGCTGCGCTTAATGCTACTTGATGCTTCATGCTGTTGTGCTGTTGGTCTCTTTCGAGCAGTCAAATCACTGTTGGGCAAATACATCGGCATATCTGTTAAGACTATCTAATAGTTGTCTGCAAAATGCCAGTTTCTTTGATGTTCTGAGCAGAGTTTTAAAAAGCGTTGCCTAGGTGCGCCTTGAGGCGAGCATTTTGTTTAGCTAACTTACCATTTAACTTACGTGAAACCACTGACGCTGTGAGATGCATTGCAAATCACAGCTGAGGTGCTGCAAATTGCAGCTGATGCGTAAGTGAGGCAAGGAAGAAGAGTGTTCGTGCCCTATTTCTTTTATTCAAAGCACCGTTGTAGTGCCTTAGCTCAGGCTGGTTCAAAGTGAAACTTTAAAGGCTTAATAAACAGCCTTTCATTATTCTAATTTTTGAAATGCTAAAGTTTCTTTTGCCACAACCTCTTCTTTCATCTCAAGTCCCACCTACTCGATACTAACAGCCTAAATATCCGTGTCAATCCCCAAGTTTTCAACTGCACAACCCCCTCTTCCCCTCCCAAGTTCCACTCGATCAATGAAGTGGGATGAATAAGTGCATTGTTTGTTTTTGTAACGAATATCATTTGACTGAATGACTATCTTGTGTGTTAGGATTGATTTTTATGCTTAATAACAATTAGTACTTATATTGAACTATTTTATATTATTTATGTATGTTTTTAATTAAAATAATACATGTTCGAAAAGGCAGATGCATCGCCTTTCGGGGTCAAAAATGTCTCGCCCTTTAAAACATTGGTTCTGAGCAGTTGGAGTAGTAAAGAAGAGTACCACAATGCTGCTCTTTTTCATAATGCAAAACAATAAACTAATTTTTTAAGAAAACTGATAGGACAAAGAATGCCCGTCCTTAACGGAGCATCCTGAAACCAAAGAACAATAAATGGAATGCAATAGGGCTGCAAAGAGAAAGCAGTAAAATAAAAAGTTTGCTTCTGCAATTGAAGCATACTTTTGTCCATGAATTTCAGTGTGTGCAATCTCGTGTCCTTCCCTGAAAGTTGAGCACCAATGGAGCATGGTGTCGTCATTCCTCCACAGGTTAATGCGGATTAGGGCCACTTTTCGAGCATTTCGCTTGACAATTATGTAGATGTATCAAAAACTCTATTGCTTAGTATTAGGTTGAGCTACTTGGACAGTGGTGGTAAAAGCTCCTTAATGCATTGTGTGTGGTGCATTTACATTTCCATAAACAGATGCAGAACACTATGGATATTCAATTTATATGGTAACTGAAGTTTCCATCTTTCAGTTTACTCTTTACTTTAAAATTTTGCTTACCAGATTTTTTACCGTTTCCTTCTGAGGAATTCTGTTCTTTCATTTGATCATAAATTCCATCTTGTTATAGGTTACAGGTCTTGGGATTTCTGTGCAAGTGGTGAAAAATAAATTAGCACCTGCGATGAAGAAGGCTGATCTGGGGATACAGTTTGGGAGAGGCTTATGCCGTGAATCTGAGGTATTTCAGTTGGCTTGTGAGCATGGTCTCATTGCCAAAGAAGGAAGCAGTTACCTCATAGGACGAAAGGTGTTTAGTACTGAACATGCAGCTGAACAGTATCTGGCAAAAAATGATGCGCTTTTTGACAAGGCAGTTATGATCTTAAGGAAAATGATGTTCGAAAGATAGTCGTGTTACGGAGATCCTGAGTGAAGAGCATTATTCAAATGTGAAATTGAAATTGGAGGGCCCTAGCTACATCTGATGGCACAATGCTGCTTGAAGGATCTTTGTGATGACATTTGCAATGGAGTGCCTTCCTGTTTAGGAGGTAACATTTCTATTAAAGATTTGGAGGCTAAATGTGACCCAGTCCATTGACGTTGGAAGTTCCCTCCATCATCCATCACCTCGCAGTGATCATGATTCATATGCAAGTATAATCGAGCCTCTCTCTGGTGTGTTGGACAACTAAATTGCAGCAGAGTCCATTTGTACGTGTATATAGAAACTTGATTATGTATGAGTTGGACTTTATTTTCTACATTGTTTATGAGACGCGTACATCTTGATGAAACTTTGCAGGTATCTCTGATTTTGAATACAAATCATCAGTAGCTAATTGCTATACAAGCTGACAGAAGGCATTGCGCATGCCCACACCCATTTTCTGATATAAAATGAAAGTGAATTCTAGCATCAGATGTCCGTCTTTAATGTCTTCTCTGGTGTATTATCTTTTAGTGCCTTCTATCATACAACTTTTTAGTAGAAACACTAAAAGGAAGGAGGCTTAGGGCTGAGAGTGGGTGATTACTTGAGAGTAATAAGTGATTTTTTAAAAATTTTAAGAAGGCCAATCTGTTTGGTAAGATACAAGAAAAGAAAAGAAAGTTAATGATTTGATAATTTATCAATTGTATTGTCGATAATTTATCAAAATTTAATGATTTGATTAAAAATAATAATAATAAGGATTTAATGAAATACTCCATTCTAAAGTACCTAATTGATGCTTTTTTTTCAGTCTTTGCAACTACCATTGAACCTACTGAAGTCTTAATAAATATCAATTGTAATTTATTAAATTTAAAAAAAAAAAATTTAGCAAGGGCTAAAAAATAAAAAATATTAAAATCTCAAGTAAAAAAAAGTATGATACCACACTTTTATTTAGAATTTTCACCACTTATAGTTTTAAATCAATCTTTTTGTGAATAAATAGTTCACTATTTATATTTTATCTCAATATGTTTTTTTTTTTTGGGACAGAAACTCAATATGTTAATTCACACGAATACTCTATGCATTTTTTAGAAAGTAATTGTTTTTGATTTATTGTAGCTAAGAAAGAGTACACTTATATAAAAAGAGTAATAAGTGATTTTTTTTTTAAAATTTTGAGAAGCCCAACTTGTTTGGTAAGATACAAGAAAATTAGTTATTGTTAAAAATTGTTGTGACAAAAAGTAAAAGTATTATCTCGACCAAAAAAAGAAAAAGAAAAAGAAAAGAAAAGAAAGTAATAGTATTAGGGGTGGTTTGAGAGTGATTCTGGAGAGGCCAATAATCACTTTTATGGAGAAGCACATGGGAGGTGCTTCTCCCCAGAATCACTTATTAAAATCACTAAAGGTGATTTTCTGGCCTATCCAGAATCACTCCTAAATGAGCCCTTACTAAATATCAATTGTATTATCGATTCTTTATCACATTGTTGTTGTACATAAGACACTTGGATTGAGGCCTAAATCTGCCACAAAAACCTTCTTCTTCTCCATCCCAACAGCATTGCTTAAACATGGAACAACACATGAACCATAGGACCCAGAAACAGTGTAACATCATCACCCAAACAGCCCAAGTCTACCTCCTCCCATCCATACTTTCCTCCTTCCACTTTGAGCCTCTCAAGTTTCTCAGCAAAAGTTGAATCTGACTTCTTCTTCACTGCAAAGATCTCGCACGAAAACATGACGAGCCCAAGTTTCTTGTCCCACAAGCAAAGTGTCAATACGGATGCCAAAGACTCTGGGCATCCTATAGGTGAAAACAATGCAATCAGGGGAAATGGGGGAGGCTGAAAACGCTGCGACAGTGATAACGCTGTCGTGGTATGGGAGGTTGATTCTTTGACGCGTAAAGGGGTTGAAGAAGAAGAGGGAGGAGGTGTTGCGAGACTGTATGAGCAACCAACCAAACCCGGATAAGAGACACTCCGTTTGGTCCTCAAGTTGCGGAAATTTGACAAGCTTAGAGTTGGAGGTGTTGTTTTTAGGGTTTATCCAGGCATGATTTAATTCCCCAGAGAGTTCTCCAAGCAAGAACAACATGGGAATGTTTTTGTTGGTTTCCTCTTCATGATGAGATTTATAGGGATGACCCATTATCGACACAAAAGAAATTGGAAACGGCAAACAAAGAGAAAGGAAAAACTTTGAGGACTGATGAGTCTAGCAGAAAGTGATACATACAATTGTACAACTTGTTAAGGCTGAGAGTAAAATGTGTTAGCGAGATCCTAGCTTAATTATGAGATTTATTTCCTAGTCTATTAGGACTCTAATTCTTTCCTTTTGTACAGATATTGTGTAATTAGGATTTTATCTTGTTTCTAGTTTGACCCTATTAGGGTTACATCCTTGTATTATAAATACCTCATTTTGGAGAATGAAATACAATCTGAAAATATTCTACCCATATTGTTTGACTTGGTATTAGAGCCAACTTTTCTGGTGACCTGTGTGTTTTGCCCACTCGTGTTTTAGCCCCATATTTTTTTCTACCTGTGCCGTGTGTTTGTACCATTTTGCAAAACCCAAGGGAAGGTATCGTATAGTAGTGTAGCTCGGAAGTCCGAGTGTCATATCCACAGAGAGCAGTGTAAAGAAAATAACAGAGATGAAAAAGAACAAGTGTGATTGAGAGGTAGATTATTTATGCAAGATTTGATTTAGAGAAAATTTAATTGATTAAAACACTAAGGCATTGGGGTTCCACTTTTAACATAAGCATGCAACTCTGATTAATTTGATCCACAAAATATTTTCCATTGTAGTTGTTCAAAATAATTAAAGCTCTTTTTAATTTCCTTTAGAAGTATTCTAAGCATAACTTGTACCATTGGCAACAAACTATCAAAAAATAATCTTCATCAAAATTCTATTAATCTAAGTAATTCTCTTTTATTTTAAAAGCATGAAAGATTTTACTACACAATGGGAAAAACATGATTGAACCCATGAAATAGATTATCAAAACATTCATCAATCAATTAAAAAGAAAACTACAAATTCCATTTGAACAAAAACTACAAATTCACATTAAAGCTTAAGTTTGGATCAAACTAATAAAAATTACACTCATATTAAAAGCTTTCTCCCTAGCCTTAGCTAGGGAGTTAGTTCCCCATAAAATAAAACTAAAACAGAAATTTAGAACTAGAAGAATTGGAGGAAGGAGAGAGAGCTCAAGAGAAGATTGTGAGCTTGGTGTGTGATTTTGAAGCTTGAAAACTTCTCTATTTATAGGGCTAAGAGGGAGGAACATCATGATGAATTCCAACACCACCATTCCTATTCCAATACAATCCATAACTCCCACTTCATCTTGTCTAAGTTAGTGTGGTTGGAATCAATTCTTCTTTGTTTGCTTCCATCCCATACTTATTTTCCTTTCTTCTTTTGGCATGGGTGTTGCACTTCATGCATTCTTTTCAATTCTTTAGCTGCTGCACCTCAAGCTTTTTTCACATGGGTTTTCAAAGGTGTTCAATTATGGCTGCCTTTTGCTGCCAACTCATATGGGTTTTCTTTTGGTTGCTGGAAAAAATGATTCTTCTGAACCAGGCTTGGTGTAGGAAGACCTGAGGTTTCAATATGTATCCAATGGGGCTCAAATTTGGATATGTCATAATAGACACCCATTGGAACAACTTTTATGAAGAATGTATTCCCATATGAGTAGTACAAGTGTACGTTTTGGGCCTTACAAGTTGACTTCCGGAAATAGACTGTAATTGGCTTCATTTCTTTTCTTTCTTTTCTTTTTGCTTCACATGCATGCACATTATTTCTCCTTAATAGCTCCAACATGCACCTATATAAAATCATGATTTTAGAATAGAATGTAACAATTATTGCCCAATTGATAAGAGTTTGGGGTGCCACTTCAAAGAGAGAGCTACAAAATAGAGAATTCAAATGAATTAGCCTATATTTCAATGAAGTGAAAATGGATTCATAAAATGCAATGGAACATTCTAATTGGTGCAAAAATCAATAAAAAAAAGTACTAACAAATATAGATTAGGGGTAGAAATTGTAATAATTATGTGTTTATCACCGTGTGTGTCCTCCTGGGTTTGTGTGTTGTGTTGTAGTGTTTGTGCCTCTACTGTGTTCGTGTCATTCCTGTCTTCGTGCATTTGTCGTATTTGTGCCTTTGCTGTGTTCTGCTATGTACTCTGCCGTGTTCGCGCCTTTACTGTGTTCGTGACTGTCTTCGTGCATCTGCCGTATTTGTGCCTCTATTGTGTTCTGTTGTATATTTTGCCGTGATTTGTTGAGTTTCTGCTACAATCATGGATGATAACTCCATTGTTGGTGATGTTGCTGCTGCTTCTGCAAATTTGTGTGTTTCTAACTCTATTCCAAGTACTGGCTCCAATACTTGGATAATTGACACTAGTGCTTCTGATCATTTGACTTATGATGCTAAATTTTTTGATGAGTTGTCTAGTAATACCCGTGACCCATACATAACTAGTGCTAATGGCTTGCCCTCTCCAATTATTGGCTAGGGCACAATCTCTCTCACTCTTTCTCTGTCCTTGTCTTGTGCATTACTAGTTCCCAATATCCATTGTAACTTATAATCTATTGGTCGATTACTTGATATACTTAATGCTTCTGCTACTTTCTATCCTACACATTGCTCTTTTTAGGATCTCAAAACTCACAAGACGATTGGGCATGGTAAATGGATAAGACCGGGGGGGGGGGGGGGGGGGGGGAGGGGGGTTATATTATTTGACATTGCCTTCTACACCAGTTTGTGATTGTGTTGTTAATATTGTTCAAAGTTGTGGTGTCAAAGACAAACAACAAATTTTGTTATGGCATCATTGCTTGAGATACCCGTCGTTTGGCTATCTTAAGTGTCTGTTTCCATCTTTATTCTGCTCCTGTGATGAGTCCAGTTTTAAGTGTGAGACATGTATTTTGGCCAAGAGCCATCGCACTTTGTTTCCTTTGAGTGATAGTAAAACTACAAAGACTTTTGATTCATTGCATTCTGATGTGTGGGGTCCAGCTCGTGTTACTTCGAACGGATTTTGTTGGTTAGTCACATTTATTGATGATTGTACTGGACTCACTTGGGTTTTTTTTGCTGAAAAATAAACATGATGTTGTTGCCATCCTTTCAGAGTTTTGTACTATGGTGTCTACTCAATTTCATGCTCGGGTCAAAGTATGATAACGAAGGAGAATATGTGAATAATACTCTAACATATTTCTTCCATGCAAAAGGTATTATTCACCAAACAACAATTCCTTTTACCCCTCAACAAAATGGTATGTTTGAAAGAAAGAACTGACAATTGCTTGAAGTTGCCGGCTCACTCATATTAGATATGTCAGTTCCCCATCATCTTTGGGGGCATGCTGTTCTATCTGCTACCTATTTGATTAATTGTACTCCTAGTCGGGTTCTTGATTTTGAGACTCTGCATGATGTCTTTGGTGCCCTTGATTTCAAGATTCTGTAACGGAGAAAATACGATCAAATTACACTCAGTGGCATAATCATAAATAAGTTGAAATTGGTTTTTAATTAAAAACAGAAACCCTCATCTCTCTCTCTCTCTCTCTCTCTCTCTCTCTCTCTCCTGGTTATTGCGAACCAGAACACCCCCCCCACACACGCTGTTACTGTTCACCGGTGGCTTGTTTGAGCCACCACCGTTGCCGTAGCCCACCACCAGCCACGGGGCCGGTACCAAACGAACCACCATCTCCTCTTCTTTCTGCCCTGCCCTTCCCCCGCCATCGGAACCGCCGGCATTCGCTGGAAAAAGCACGAGATTGGCCAGATTTTTACCCAAATTTTTTGGAGCTTCTTCGTACGTCTCCGGCCCCCAAAATTGTCGATCCAGGTATGCTTATCTATCCTTTCAATGAGTTCTAGCTGCTGATTGTGATATTTAGGGGAAATTTTTTCGTTTTGATAGTCAAATAAGCGATAATACTTTGGCTGGTTTTCGACCTCCGATTTCGGCCACTTCCGTGGATGTTTTGGGGTAGGTCCAAGAACAAAAGTTGCTCCACTTTATGTGGTGATCGTATAGGTATGAATCTTGACAGGCGGTTTGGAGATTTTCCGATCGCCGGAATCGCTTTGGACACCCACGCGCTGCTGCTGGCGCGTGGGCCACTTTTGGGCCAATCCTCGAGTCCTAAAATACTCCTTATGTCGTCCCGAGCACGACGGTATACTCGAATATGAATTTGGATATCGTTTAATCGTCGATCGAATATCGCATATTGGGCATTATCCGGGTTCGATATGTTAGGACCGTTGGATCGACTTCATTTTCAAATATGTTGATCTAGGCACTTCTAGGATCATATAGGAATTCATGGATCGAGAATCAGAGTCCCAGATACTCCGATTCAATAACTCAAAGTTTAGATAAACGATAACCGTCCGATCGTGCGATCGTGCAATCATGAGGGATTTGATCATTCAAATTGGATCAAACTTGCAGGATAGGTATAGTAAACTTGATGGAACCCGTGAGTCTTCCGAGGCAGTTTTACTTTTCGGGAAATACTAGAACGACGGTATAAACGAGGCTTGACTGTTTGTGAACTATTTTGGTTAGGGTTGGACTTTGAGATTGTATTATAATACCTTTGGTTTTTCTGGATGTTCGTGTGATATTTGAAGAGTTGGTATTATTAGAATTGATGGAGTCTTTTGAAATTATTAATTATTTACTTATTTATTTACTGTTGGCTGCGCAAATCTCACGGCCTGGTGGTCCGGGCCGAAGGGATGTGCGTTAACACATGGCTTCCTGCTTTTGGATGCGGTGCGGTTGTGCGCGGGCGTGCCAGCACGGTCTATTGTGCGTCGAGGTGTTGATGTGGATGGAAATGGTCAAGTGGTGCGCCTGTTTGAACTCGTCTTCTAATCAAAATGATTGTAGCCGAGAGAGGAACTAATCTCGGCTGTTAGGTTCACGGCCTGAGCTACAAGGCCATTTAGTGGTGGTCTTGGTGGTGGGTTTTGGGCGGTGCTCCGGCGCGCTGCTCAATGAGTGACGGTCGTATGATATATGGGGTGAATGAGATAGTAACAAAAATGGTGCTCCGGCGCCTTGAAAATCAAGGGTCGTATGATATATTGATGAACGGATTTTTCCTTACAATCTAACACTACTCCTAGGAAACCAAGTAAAGATATTGAAAGTGCATTACAGAAAAATATAATTTGCTCCGTGGGAGGCTTTGGTTTGGTGTTTGAACCCTTCGAATGTAACTTGAGCCTTGTATTTATAAGAAGGGTTCTTGGAGGAGTAATCGAGGCTGAAAATCTGCATGGTGGAGCCTGATTAGAACAAGTGGGTGGTCCAATCGACATTTGGGATCGTGAAGTATGGTGGTGTGACCCCATAAATCCTGGTGAATCTCGGCCGCCGCCCTAATCGTGGTTTCTGCGCTTCTGGTCGTGGGGACGCATTTATTGCTCTGATAGCTAGTGACCTAATCTCTCAAGCTGTAGGAATCCTTGTGAGAATGTTTGCGTCTAATCACTCTGATTCTTATCACCAAATCCTGACTTCAGTCACTTCCCACCTTCCCTCATGCATTAAATGCTTATTCGTGGCCAGTGGGTTTGCTGCAATAAACAGAGGCACCACTTCATTAAATGAAGCGTGGGACCCTGCTGCCACTTGATGATCTGACTTTAACACCTCTGACCGTGATTTTGTTCGGCCTCGGCCTCGGCCTATAATCGAGGCCGAGATGATCGTGCCTTAGCAATTTTTCTTTTGTTTTCAGGAAGGCCAAACATCTTGGCGAAACGCTGTGTTTTAGTTTCACGAGCAAGTGCCAGGGCCGAGAAAAAAGGGCTCCTTCGGTCAGTTCATAGCCGTGATTTATTAGGCACAAACATTGCCCCCACTAGTTATTTATTTGTTTATTTATCTATCTATTTATTATTTTTATTGGGATTATTATTAAAGTATCGAATGGTGTGTTAGTGGACGATTTATTGCTTATGAATTTAAATGTGATTGTTTTTACTTGCTAAGAATATCATATTAAGTGAAATTGTGTAAAGCTAGGAATGACTTATCAATTGGTTTGGAGTGGACGAGAAAATTAATTAGATATTTAATTATATGTTTAGATTTAATATATATATATATATATACTCGGTGGCTTGAATATGGATTGTGGAATAAGGGATAGTTTTTGATAATCTCGGAAAAGTTTGACAGTTTCCTGTGGAACAGTTTTGTTATTTACAACAATGCCCCATGAGTTTCGGGGACGCTTGAACTATGTGGTGCGAGGATGTGCATTCTCGGGCTGACAACATGTCCTTCGAGTTGTGCAAGGATTGCGGCTCGGGTTGACTTTATGTCACCGAGGCCTGCAAGGATTGCGGCTCGGGTTGACTTAATGTCGCCAAGGCCTATGAGGAATGCAGCTCAGGTCGACTTTGTGTTACCGAGGCTAGTGAGGATGTGTCACATTATGAGACACAAGGAATTGACGGTTTAATGTGGGAAAGTTGGAAAGTATTACTTTAAAGTTGTGAATGTTGTTGAGCATATCATTAACATGAGAACTAGGATTAATTTGACATCACAACATTAAATAACAATTGACAGGATATACAAGTGTGATATAAAAGAGGAAGAACTACGTGTGGCTTGATCTCTTATGAAGGGTACGTAGGCAACCTAGAGTTACTACGTGCAGCAGCGAGACTAGGTAATTAAAAAGTTGTTTTGCTAAGTTACTTTGAAATTTTGTTAACGTACTCTTGATGTTCTAAAAGTCGAGATCAGTTTAGATGGCAGACGATATATTCGAGTTAAAGAGGCCTGAGGCCAAAATGACGTGATGTTTGGTTGCATGAAAGATATTATTGTGCATGCTGAACGCATGGGTTTATAAAAATTATGTTTTGTACAGGTAAAAATTTTGGGAAACGAGTGAATTATAGAGGAGACTTTGCCGAATTTTCGGCAGAAGTCAAACTTGAAGAAAAGAATTTTGGGAAACTTAGAATGGCATTTTGGTCAAAAGTGCCTGGCATTTGCCAGGTGTCAGACACGCACATGGGTCGGCTCAGATTCCAAAGTGGAATTTGGGTCGGGTCCTGTCAATTCACCTACCTAGAAGGTGCATTTTACTTTGGACGTGACTTTTCATGAAGAAGTGCCATATTATGTCTCTCCCTCGTCTCCAATTTAGAGGGAGAGGGGGAGTGAATTGGGGAGTCTTGGATTGAAGGATCCTGGACTTAATGATGTATGTGAAGATATTGCAGATATTGCTCTCGGAGAGAAAACGACCTATCGCCGATCTGATATCGACCGATCGCCCAGGTCTGGAGCGAAAGATGATGCTCTCGGCTTCAAAACCACCAGTCACCAAGATGGTCACGACCGGTTGTCTGGCTCTGAACCTGAAGATGATGCTCACAGCTTTAAAGTGACTGGTCGCCAAGATAGTCAAGAAAAGTGATGATTCTGCTCTCTGTGACAAATCGAGCGGTCGCCTGGTGCTGTTTCTTGTGATTCTTGCGAAGACGAGTTTGATACAAGACCCCCCTTTGCCCTGTACTGTTCTAGTCAAATCGTGATAATGAGTAAAATGAGGTAATTTTTGATTATCTATCTGTGTCTACTTATCAATTACCCCCAACGAATTACTCGTAGGAAACTCAAAGTACAATATTCCCCTAATATACATGCCAAATCTAAATATCTCATTAGCCATTATGTGACAAGTCATCGCTTTTCTAAGTCATATGCATCATATTTGTGTCAATTATCTAGTGTATGTGTGCCAACTAAGTTGTATGATTCTTTATCTAATCGCAAATGGATGGATGCCTTAAACAAGAATAAGACATGGGATTTAGTTCCTTTGCCATGAGGGAAGAAAGTAACTGGATGCAGATTGGTGTTTACTTTGAAGCACAAGGCTGATGGTTCCATCGACCGTTACAAGGCTAGATTGGTAGCAAAAGGTTATACTTAGACCCATGGAGTGGATTATTTGGAGACCTTTGCTCTAATGGCAAAGCTCAATACTGTGCGTGTACTTTTATCCCTGGCTGCTAACCACGACTGGCCCTTATTGCAGTTTGATGTCAAAAATACGTTTCTACATGGTGACCTCAAGGAGGAGATTTATTGGATCTCCCTCCTGGTATTCCTATAAAAGTACACGCACTATGAAGAAGTCCTTATATGGATTGAAGCAGTCTCCAAGAGCGTGGTTTGAGAGATTTACAGCATCTATGAAGAAGTTTGGGTATGTGCAGAGTAACTTAGACTATAGTTTGTTCATAAAGGTAAATTAACGACCATAATTATTTATGTTGATGATATGATTATGACTAGAGAGGATCAGGAAAAAATGCAAAGTCTTCAGAAGCATCTGGCTTTCGAGTTTAAGATGAAGTCATTAGGTGATTTGAAGCACTTTCTTGGGATTGAAGTTGCTAGATCTAAACATGGTATCTTTCTGTCCCAAAGAAAGTATATTTTAGATTCACTTGCAGAGACTGGAATGTTGGATGTAGAGATTGGAATGTTGGATTGTAAACCAATTAAAACCCATAGTGAACAGAATCATAAGTTGGGGTTGTATCCTGATCAAGTCCCTATAGATAAAGAGAGTTATCAACGACTTGTGGGGAAATTGATTTATTTAGCTCATACACGTCGTAATATTGCATATGCAGTGAGTGTAGTGAGTCAATTTATGCATTCTCCTAGTGGAGATCATATGGGTGCTGTGATGCGCATTTTGAGGTATCTGAAAGTAACTCCTAACTGTCTGCCGCGCAAATCTCACGGCCTGGGGTTCCGGGCCGAGGGGATCTGCGTGAAACACGCGGTTTCCTGCTTTTGGACGGGGTGCGTTTGTGCGCGGGCGTGCCAGCACGGTCTACCGTGCGTCGAGATGTTTGAGATGTTTGATAGTGTTTAGATGGTGCGCCTGTCTGAACTCGTCTTCTAATCAAACGATTGTAGCCGAGAGAGGAACTAGTCTCGGCTGTTGGGGTTCACGGCCTGAACTACAAGGCCGTTGAATGGTGGTGTTTGGTGGATTTTGGGGCGGTGCTCCGGCGCGCCACTCGGTGAGCGGCGGTCGTATGATATGTGGGGTGAGTGAGCGAACAACAAGGGTGGTGCTCCGGCGCCTTGAAAAACAAGGGTCGTTTGATATATTGATGAATGGATTTTCCTTACAAACTAACACTACTCCTAAAAAAGCATGTAAAGATATTGAAAGTGCATTACAGGAAAATATAAGTTGCTCCGTGGGAGGCTTTTGTTTGGTGTTTGAACCCTTTGAAAGTGGTCCTGAGTCTTGTATTTATAGGTAGAGCTCCTGGAGGGATAATCGAGGCTAAAAATCTGCATGGTGGAGCCTGATTATACCAAGTGGGTAGTCCAATCGACATTTGGGATCGTGAAGTATGGTGGTGTGACTCCATGAATCCCGGTGAATCTCGGCCGCCGCCCTGATCGTGGGTTCTGCGCTTCTGGCCGTGGAGACGCATTTATTGCTCTGATAGCCAATTACCTAATCTCTCAAGCTGCAAAGAGTTTTGTGAGAATGTTGGCGTCTAATCACTCTGATCTCTGTCACCAAATCCTGACTCCAATCACTTCCCACCTTCCCTCGCGCATTGAATGCTCATTCTTGGCCAGTGGGTTTGCTGCAATAAACAGAGACCTTGCTTCATTAAATGGAGCGTGGGACCCTGCTGTCACATGGTGATCTGACTTTAATGCCTTTGGCCGTGACCTTGCTCTGACTTTAATGACTTTAATGCCTTTGCTGAAAATTCAGATGGCAGCACCATGATTTCGCGTGCTCCAGATGTGCTGCCTGGCCGTTTCGTTTTACGAGGATCATGCCGCCCTTGAATTCTAGTATGAGTGTGAGTATAAAAACCCATCCCTTTGCATTTTCTTCACATCCCCAGACTTCTCTGAGCCTAATGCGTTTCGAAAGCTCACCCTGGCCTTTCCTATTTTCCCCAACCTCCAAAGGTTTAAGACTCTTCCACCACTCAACAATCTTTTCTCCTCCTTTGGATATTTTGACGCCTTCCTTTGATTTCTGGGCTTCGTCCCTCCATAGCTCAACCTGCTTTGATGGCCTTCATTGCAATCCTTCCAGAACCGGAGAGCCAAATCAAATGAGTCCCCCGTCTCAACAGTTTGGCCTGTTTCAGATGACTTGTCAATTTAATGTGGACGGGAGGGCTTGGCATGGTGACCCTACCACGACCGAGTCCAATCGGCTGAGTACCTTGGTAATGTCCGTGGTCAAAGTGACGGCCCTTACCAAGGTTGGGGGAAAAGCCCTTACCATAGCCAGGATGACGACCGCTTACCATGTCCAGAGTGACAATTGCTGCTACGGCCTAAAAGATGGCCGTCGCTACTGCCAGGATGGCGACTGCTTACCACGTCCGGGGTGGTGGCCGCCCCTCGTGCCCTGGATGGCGGCCCTCGCCGTGATTGAAGTGAAGGCCCTTCCTCTTCCCCTCCTTCATGCGGCGTGCACCTTTTTCCTTCCCACGGCCGGCTTTTTTAGACTGGCCGAGGTTTCTGGCCGAGACTAATCGTCGGCAGAGATGGCGGAGATACGGCTTCGGGAGAAAGAAAAGTTCGACTGCCCAGCAAGAAGACCGTGAAGCTGTCGCTCGTAGGTCTAGGATGTGATTTTCCTTATGTGTGTGTATTCGGCCATGACCTGGCCGTTTCCTTGTAATCGTATCTTTAAAGAATAAAATGAATCATGAATTTTTGACCCATCTTCATTATGCTGCATATTTCCTTTTCATAATTTTTTCACGGCCGTCTCCCATAAGGACGGGATGTATCTTTTCAGATACTGGCCGTTGATTGGCAAGTTGTGCCATTCTCCATCCCTGTCTTTTAACTGAAAAGCACCTCGGCCAATGATTCGTTCAATAATGAACGGCCCCTCCCAATTAGGCGAGAATTTGCCGAACCGAGGGTCCTTCGTCCCAATAGGAAGCACGGCTCGCCACACTAAGTCGCCCTCGGCGAAAGTCTTTTGCTTAACCTTTTTGTTGTATGCTCTCGCCGCGATCTGCTTTTGTGCCTGCATTAAGTTATAAGCATCGAGCCTGGATTGCTCCAAGTCCTCCAATTCTTGGACCATGGCCTGCGTGTACTCTTTCTCCTCTTGCCTGAGCTGTTCGGTCACCCGAAGAGACCGAACCTTTAATTCCAAAGGAACAATGGCGTCATGACCGTAGGTTAAAGCGTAGGGAGATGTGCCTGTTGCCGATCTCTTTGAGACTCGGTAAGCCCAAAGGGCTTCTGGAAGTAGATCGTGCCACGCCCTAGGTTTCTCCTCGATCATTTTCTCAAGGATGCCCTTGATTACTTTGTTGCTTGCCTCGGCCTGTCCGTTAGATTGGGGATAATAAGGCGTTGAGTGGATCAATTTAATTCTCATACTTTCGGTATATCCTCGCGTTTCGGCCGATGCGAACACCGGGCCGTTGTCGGCCGTGATTGTTTCTGGAATACCGAACCGATGGACAATGTGACTCTCGAAAAATCTGACCACTTGCGCGCTGGATATTGACCGATAAGACTCGGCCTCGACCCATTTAGTAAAATAATCGGTCGCCACCAAAATCCATGCATGTTGGTTGGATGCGGCCGGATGGATTTTACCGATGATATCCACGGCCCACCCTCTGAACGGCCATGGTTTGGTAACCGGGTGGAAGGCGTCAGCCGGTACCCTTTGTATAGGGCCGTAGATCTGACACTTGATACATCCTCTCGCGTATTCTACGCAATCCTTCAAAATGGTCGGCCAATAATAGCCGTGCCTTCGAATCAACCATCTCATCTTGACGCCAGACTGGTGAGCGCCGCAAACCCCCTCATGAGACTCGGTCATGATGGTCTGGATGTCCTCGGTGTTGGGACATAAGAGCAATAAACCGTCTGACCCCTTTCGATACAGCTCATTCTGATAAATCAGATAACACCGAGCCCGAAATCGTGTAGTCCTTTCATGGCTGCCGGAAGGGTTGCGCAAATATTTCACTATGAGGTATCGCCAGTCGGCTTTGGCCGTGTCGACTTCGTCGGTAACATCGGATGATGCCTGCGTTACCATCCCTCGCTCGGCCAAAGCTGGCAAAGTACGCTTCTCGATCCTTATCACGCGGTCATGGTCGGTGCCTGGGATGTTTACGCCTGACGCTACCTGGGCCATCTCGTTGGCCTCATGGTTCTCGGCGCGTGGGACGTGAACAAAAGAGATTCGGGAGAACCCATCGGCCGTATTGAGGGCCGTTACGTAATACATGGCTAGATTTTCGCTCGTACACTGGTATTCCCCGGTTAATTGGTTAATCACCAGCTGGGAATCACCATAAACCAAAACGCGGGTCGCCTTCATTTCCATTAAAATCTCAAGACCGATGATGAGTGCTTCGTACTCGGCCTGGTTGTTGTTGCATTTGAAGTCGAGTTGGAATGCGAATTGCCACCTTTGCCCCTGGGGAGATTCAATTACGACCCCGGCCCCTGACCTGGCCTCGGTACTGGACCCGTCGAAGTACATAGTCCAGTAATTCTTTTCCATCTGGACCATGCCGATATCGACCTCCAACTCTTCCTCCTGTCTCTGGGATGGGTGATGAGCCAGAAAATCGGCCAAAGCCTGACCTTTGACCGACTTTTGAGCCACATATTGAAAGGTAAACTCGGACAGCGCCATCGTCCACTTCCCGATTCGGCCGCGTATGATCGGCCGAGTGAGCATGTACTTGATAAGGTCGGTCTTAGAGATAATCTGGACGACCGACGGAAGCATGTAATGTCGTAACTTGGTGGCCGCGAAATAGAGCGCTAGGCATAACTTTTCGATTGGTGAGTAGTTTAGTTCGGCCGTATTGAGAGTGCGGCTTAAGTAGTGCACCGCCTGCTCTCGCCCAAACTCATTGTTCTGAGCGAGCAAACAACCGATAGAACTTTCTGATGCCGAAATGTAGAGCCTCAATGGTTTCCCCCTTTTTGGCGGCATAAGAACCGGCGGCTGGGACAAATATTTCTTGATGTCGTCAAGAGCCGCCTGATGCTCTGTCCCCCATATGAACCGTTCGGTGTCTTTTAGTTTAAGCAGAGGGGACAACGGCCGAATCTTCCCCGCCAGATTGGATATGAATCGTCTTAAGAAATTAACTTTGCCGAGGAAAGACTGGAGCTCCTTCTTGGTCCTCGGTGGAGGGGCCGCCATAATGGCCGTAGCCTTATTCTTGTCTACCTCGATTCCTCATTGGTGAACCAAGAAACCAAGGAAATTCCCGGCGGTGACACCGAAGGCACATTTCTTTGGGTTCATCTTTAGACCATGCGCCCGCATCCGGCCAAAAGCCTGCCGGAGATGTCCCACGTGGTCGGCCTTGGATGGGGATTTTACAACCACGTCGTCAATGTAGACTTCAACGGTTCGGCCTATAAGGTCGTGAAAAATCAGGTTCATAGCTCGCTGGTATGTCGCGCCGGCGTTCTTTAGGCCGAAAGGCATGACTACCCATTCATAGGTTCCGATAGCGCCGGGACACCTGAATGCCGTTTTGTGGACGTCTTCCTCGGCCACGAAGATTTGATTATAACCTGCATGGCCGTCCATAAAAGACAGAAGCTCGTGTTTTGCGGCCCCATCTACCAGGAGATCTGACATAGGCATGGGGTATTCATCTTTGGGGGTTGCGAGATTGAGGTTTCTGTAATCAGTGCAAACCCTCAAGGCCCCAGTTCTTTTTAACACCGGCACAATGTTGGCCAACCACTCGACGTACCGGGCCGTTCGGATAAAGCCGGCTTTAAGGAGCCGTTCAATTTCCTCCTTAACTTTGAGCTGAACCTCGGTCGAGAAACGCCTTGGTGGCTGCTGGAACGGCTTGAACCCCTCCTTGATTTTTAATTCGTGCTCGACCAAACTCCTTGGCAAACCTGGCATCTCATGATAATCCCAAGCAAAACAATCCTTAAATTCATGGAGCAGGCCGACAATTTCGGCCGCTAACTCAGGATCGAAAAGATGGCTTACAAAAAGAGGCCGTGGTTCGGCCTCTGACCCTACATTTATCTCTAACAAAGGGTCCTGGACTTCAGGGTAGTCATCCTCCATCTCGGCGGGTGCCGTTTCCAAGTCGTCCAACGTTAGAACGTCCGTCTCGTCTGATTCATGGAGAAATTCAATCAAGTTGATTGGCGAGTTCGGCCGCAGAGACTCCTTTGCCCAATGTTCCAGCAGTCTTTCCACCAGATCATTCACAACCGCCGCCCCTTCTTCCTTAGTGGCTTTGTCTGTCATTTATAGGCTGGTGAGGTCGATCAACACTTCGCGCGCCGAATCCCGGCGGATATTCTCGGCGCCTAATTCCAATACCTTCTGGGCCGTTGTTCTGGTTGGTCGGCCTTCTGCATCGTGGCCGGTAAGAACAACCCACCCAACATCGTCATCGTAAATTCGAGCCTGAACGGTGTTGGCCTCGAAGGGTTTTTCGTCGGCCGGGTGTATAGACACCTTCTGACCGTCCCAAAAGAATAGTAATTGGAAAAGAGAGGACGGTATGCACCCGGATTGGTGGATCCAGTCGCGGCCGAGCAGTATGTTGTAGTCGACGCTGGACTCGACTACGTAGAAAGCCGCGACCCTCGTCTGGTCGGCTACGGTAATTTTCAGCGGCAACACGCCAATGGTTTTGGACTTGTCGCCGACGAAGCTACTCATGACGACATCGCTGGGAATGAGGTCCTCTTTTGATTTGTCTAGCTTCTTCATTAAGGAATACGGAAGGATGTTGACCGTTGCCCCACAGTCGACGAAGACTTTGGACACGGGCACCCCCTCAATATGAGCCGAAATATATAACGGTTTGAGGTGTCGATATTTGTTCGGCTCGTTTCTTGGTATGACCTCGTTAAAAGCCACGGCCAACAACTCTTCTTTTGTCTTTGGCCTCTGACCAAGCTGTTCCTCGGCCACGTCATGAACTCCTCTTGCTCCAGTGGGTTCCCCCGGCCCGCTCCTCCTTCGGCCTCGCGGCCGTCTTCGGCGAATACCCCTTCCTCGGCCATCCTTAGGATCCCCTCATATTCTCCATCTGAAATCCCTAAAGTGGGGTCGTCTTCGGCCTCATGCCCGAAGAAAGGGTCACCAAAGCCCTCGATTATGGGTCCCGCCGTTCCCGAGATATCGACCGTGGGCGCCTTGGTTTCAGAGGGTTCCGAGGCCTCGATTCCTTCTTCAAGGGCCCGTCTAGCGTTTGCCAAGGTGTCCCTGGATATCAAGTAATCGTCCAGGCGGTTTATCCGGGCTCTCTCCTCAGTTGTCAAGCCAAAAACGGTATCCGCCGGGATTACCGAGAAATACTGGCGGAGATACTCTAAATCGCCCTTGCTAAAAGGGGCATCGGCCTCCAATCCGCCGAGGTCAGGTTGGTAGCTCGGCAGACTCTTCGCTTTGGCTTCCCTATTTGCCTGGTATACGGCCTTAATGGCCGAATCAGAGCCGCGGGTGATGAGGAGCGCCTCTGCCCTCGCATTTTTTAGGGCTAACTCCACGATTTCACGGCTCTCGGGGGTCATGCCATACAGATCTATGGCCGAATGGTCTTCATGAAATCCTTTAAGAAAGGACAAACCGTCGGCCGAAAAAGGGGGGCTCTTCTCGCGGTAGATCTCGATGAAAACTTCGCCAGCCTTTTTATCTATCGCGGTCTCTGGCTGAACCAAAATGGGCAAGGGTCCGAGGGGACCCCTGCTCCCCGTAGCGCACCAGGTCCTCAACGGCCTGTTGCCGGCCGCTGTCACCGTGGAGGACACAATCAACCCAGATGACGGCCCGTCTGCAGCCATGGTCTCTCTCTGTCATTTCGAGGCTTCGGTCTCGGCCGTCTGCACCCTGGCCTGCTGAACTTGTCTCTGCATTCTTCTCAGCTGAGTTTTTGTCAGTGGTTCGGCTCTGCCCCCAGGCCGTGAATGATACCAACGGCCGTCATGCATAACTGGTGGCTTGAAGGTCCCTAGCAATCTAGGACCGGCCTCATCCATAGGGCCTACCGAGGCACCATAGGCCTGCGCTCCCAATCGTTCAAAAACCGACCCGCCGGCCGACCGTCCTCTATACTGACCGCCGAACTTCCCTACGGTTGGCAATGACGGCTCTACGGCCTTCCTCTTGTTTTCCTGCGGCCTGGACTGACTGATCTCATGTTTGCAATGCTCGCACAACAATGGCTCTGTTTCGGTCAATGGCTCTTTCTCTTTTGCCATCCAACGAGTTCTGCCATGCCCGGCTGGTAGTTGGGCGTCGACCATGTTGACAACAGGTGGGGGGAACGGCTTGGAGTCAACCTGCATGGCCGCCTTCTCTGGGAATTGAAGCTTCTTCTCATCAATCAACTTCTGAATGACATCTCGCAGGACAACACAGTTGTTGGTATTGTGAGACCAAGAACTATGGTATTTGCAAAACGTCTTCCCTTTGAGCTCTTCGGGTTTCGGAATTTTGTGGCCGAAAGATAATTTGACCATTTTTTCGGCCAACAACAGGTCGAAAATAGCCTTCGCCCTTGTTAGATCAAAAGTGTAGGCCTTCGTTTCTCGTGTTGCAAATTTAGCGTCAGGAATTTTCGTTCGGCTGTTGTCAGCTTTAACAAGCCCTTTGCAGACGAAGGGTTTGTCTATGCTAACTTCGGCCGAGCTCATCTCTACTTCGTCACCCTCGGCCCTTGTAGAGTCGTCGGTGTCGGCGTAGCTGACGATGGGATTTCTGTAATAAGTCCCTTTTGAAGCTGCCTTCTTCTGCATCTCCTCTTTCAACAAGGATGCATACCTGTCCACTTTATTGGTCAGGTCGTGCATGTCCCGGAACTCGATCCCCTGGAATTTCTTCCGGTATTCGAACTCTAATCCCTCCTCGGCCATTTTGACTAACTCTCTCTCTGGCAGGTTCGTGCGACACCAATTCCTATAGGTCTTGAATCGTTGTAGGTAATCACGAGGTGATTCGTCCGATGCTTGGCTCATCCTTGCCAGCTCGGCGACCGTTATTTCTCGGTTGGTCTGATAGAAATGTTCGTGAAATACTCTTTCCATATCAGACCAATCCCTTATTGAGTTTGGTGGGAGGTTTATAAACCAAGAGAATGCGGCGCCGGTCAAAGAATGGACAAATAAACGGAGCTTCTGGGCGTCCGAATCGGCCTCTCCACATTGGGCCGTAAAACGGCCTATGTGTTCAATGGATGTGGCCTGCCCATCCCCGGAGAATAACATAAATTCAGGCAACCGATAATTCCGGGGAAGAAGGACTCGGTCGATCTCTGGCGGGTATGGCCGAGTATATCTTGGCATGTCCGGCCGTCTCTGGGCTAGGCCGTCCTCGATCATCCGCCGGACGTCCTCGAATCGGAGCCCCTGATGCGGCGCCTCCTGCTGGGCCGCATTCGGTCGTGGGGCCTGCTGTGCGTCGTCGTTTGGCCTAGCCTGCGTGGCCGTTTGAACAAGGGGCTCGGTCCGAATGACCGAGCTAGTTGGCGCCAAGTGAGCGCCGTAGGTTTGGACCAGGGGCGTGTGCGTCGATATTGGGACGGCCGACCCGTAGTGGAGGTGGGGGCCTGGTGATGTCGACGACGCCTGTGATGATGGTGAAACAGTCGCATTGCTCTGACCGTATGGTTGTGATAATACAGCGACTGCGCCATTTGGACCAGAATGGGTGTGGACGGCCGCGGTATGAACTGGGCCGAGTGGATGAATCGTAGGATGTGCAGGGCTGCTGTGCCCTAATGACACGGCTAAAGCATGGAGCGGCCCGCGCACTATCTCTGCTGAATAGGTTGGCCCGGGACTTACCCATGTGGTCTGGGACTGCCCCTAGCTGTTTGTCGGCGGCACTGAGTGCTGGCCGTATCCTGATGCTTGGGGGTAAGCCGAGGCGCCGAGGCTACTGCCTTCGCCGTAAGGCTCGATTCTTTCCCGCCCTCGGCTCCCCTGACCTGCTCTGGGAGGTGACGCCGGGGAGGCTATCGGCATCCTTTCTTGAAAAAGCGTCCGCAGCTCCGAAGAGAACCTATCCATTGCGGCCATGAAGGATGTCTCTATCCTATAGGTCTTTCTGGACATCATTTCCTCCACTGCCGCTTGCTCCTGCATGGATTCGGCCGAGCGATCCGTCGTTACCGGGATGCTGGCCGAAATCCCGACCGATTGTACGGTCTCGGTGATTGGTGATGTGGACTCAGGAGTCTCAGAAGTCATTTCGACCGTTTTGTTTTTGAGCTTTGCCTGTGCCCTGGTTTCCACCATAAGTTTCTTGACAAGAGTCCCACCGGGCGTGCCAAAAGTGTCTGCCGCGCAAATCTCACGGCCTGGGGTTCCGGGGCGAGGGGATCTGCGTGAAACACGCGGTTTCCTGCTTTTGGACGGGGTGCGTTTGTGCGCGGGCGTGCCAGCACGGTCTACCGTGCGTCGAGATGTTTGAGATGTTTGATAGTGTTTAGATGGTGCGCCTGTCTGAACTCGTCTTCTAATCAAACGATTGTAGCCGAGAGAGGAACTAGTCTCGGCTGTTGGGGTTCACGGCCTGAACTACAAGGCCGTTGAATGGTGGTGTTTGGTGGATTTTGGGGCGGTGCTCCGGCGCGCCACTCGGTGAGCGGCGGTCGTATGATATGTGGGGTGAGTGAGCGAACAACAAGGGTGGTGCTCCGGCGCCTTGAAAAACAAGGGTCGTTTGATATATTGATGAATGGATTTTCCTTACAAACTAACACTACTCCTAAAAAAGCATGTAAAGATATTGAAAGTGCATTACAGGAAAATATAAGTTGCTCCGTGGGAGGCTTTTGTTTGGTGTTTGAACCCTTTGAAAGTGGTCCTGAGTCTTGTATTTATAGGTAGAGCTCCTGGAGGGATAATCGAGGCTAAAAATCTGCATGGTGGAGCCTGATTATACCAAGTGGGTAGTCCAATCGACATTTGGGATCGTGAAGTATGGTGGTGTGACTCCATGAATCCCGGTGAATCTCGGCCGCCGCCCTGATCGTGGGTTCTGCGCTTCTGGCCGTGGAGACGCATTTATTGCTCTGATAGCCAATTACCTAATCTCTCAAGCTGCAAAGAGTTTTGTGAGAATGTTGGCATCTAATCACTCTGATCTCTGTCACCAAATCCTGACTCCAATCACTTCCCACCTTCCCTCGCGCATTGAATGCTCATTCTTGGCCAGTGGGTTTGCTGCAATAAACAGAGACCTTGCTTCATTAAATGGAGCGTGGGACCCTGCTGTCACGTGGTGATCTGACTTTAATGCCTTTGGCCGTGACCTTGCTCGATCTCGGCCTCGGCCTATAACCTTGGCCGAGATAACCATGCCTTGGCGATTTTCCCCGAGTTTCTCTGGAAAGCCAAACACCCTGACAAAACGCTGCGCTTCAGCTTGAGGCCGAGAAGAGTTATTCCCTCGGCCAATTCACGGCCGTGATTTATTAGGCACAAACACTAACAAGGGGTTAATGTTTTGCAAGTATGGTTATATAGATATAGAAGGATATATGGATGCTGATTGGGCTAGTTCAGTTACTGATAGACGTTCTACGTCTGGGTATTTCACATTGGTTGGTGGTAATCTTGTTACTTTGAGGAGTGAAAAATAAAAAGTGGTGTCTAGGTCTAGTGCCGAGGCTGAGTACCATGGGATGGCTCAAGGTGTGTGCGAGTTACTATAGTTGAGAAGATTGTTGAGAGATCTTAGGTTTGGACCCTAGAAACCCATGGATGTATATTGTGATAATAAAGCTGCAATTGCAATTGCGCATAACCCTGTGCAACATGATCATACAAAGCATGTGGAGGTTAATCAACATTTTGTTAAAGTTGGATGCTGAAAGTATTTCTTTTCCGTTTATATCATCCGAGTATCAACTGGCAGATGTTCTTAAGAAAGCTATGTCTACTACAGTATTTCTCAACTCGATTGACAAGTTGGGCATGCATGACATCTTTGCTCCAACTTGAGAAGGAGTGTTAGCGAGATCTTAGCTTAATTAGGAGATTTATTTTCTAGTCTATTAGGACTCTATTTCTTTCCTTTTGTACATATATTGTGTAATTATGATTTTATCTTGTTTTCTACTTTGACTCTAATAGGGTTACATCCTTGTATTATAAATACCTCCTTTTGGAGAATGAAATACAATCTGAAAATATTGTACCCATATTGTTTGACTAAATGACGAAATATATAGAGGCTTAATCCTTTCGCAACTCCGAAAGGAAAATATAAAGTTAGTCGGATTTCTTATTAGGTGAGTAAAGTTTTGCCGAGGATAATTGTTGTGAATTGGTTCATCCGTCGTTTCTAAATTCTAAAAGGTTTTGCCCATCCAAATTCTCTTCGTATGAAATGAGGAGTGAGGCAAAAACCGGATCCTTCTGATTTCTTTTCTTTTATACAAGCAACAGTAGCAGTAGGGATCTATCTAATTTCTGCCCTTCGGCCATTGGCGTCAAACCAACTTTTGAAGAATGTTTAGAAACTTGATTGCAGCTTGGGTGAGAAGCCCGCCATTCGAGCAACCTATTAGGGAAAATAAGACCAATGCCCACTTCAACAATAGGCCTTAGATGGTTATACAATTCAAGGGCATTAGTGTGATTTTCCAAACAAAATTAATTATGCAGGAAACCTCTTGATTGCTCGAGTAGGTTGTTTTTTTTATTTTTAAATAATTATTTTTTATAATTATTTTTTTTAGTACTTCGATTTGGGCCTAGACATATTCCCAAGGGCGATCACATGCACAGATAAAACAAAAAAATTTTGTAAGCAATTATCATATCACATGATTTTCTTTTTTTCTTGTTGAGAAAATCACTTTAATTTTAGATATGTGTCTTTTTCTTTTCTTTTTCTTTCCAAATATGTGATATCAATGAATGAAAACTACTTTTTTTTTACGTGACTGTCATGAGTCATGACCCAATAGCTGGTTGCAAATCTCTGGAATTATCATCACTAAAGAGGAAAATACCTTTATCCAACTTTCATGTTATCTTTCTCAGCTAGAAACTCTCATGATGGATATTCAATTTGTGGTTAGTGTTTATAGTTATGATATCTTTTTTCCTTGTGGATAATCAGTGGGGTCTTAGTCAATCATCTTCTTTGGTGAAGGCATCTCCTTACTTGCAGAGACTTGTATTGAAGGTGTGTTTTTGTTTGATTCGTAGATTAATTCATAGGATGGTCGGGTACGTGTGCAACTTTATTTGCCTTGGAGTTTATTCAAATTTTTTGCAAACAATATACAAATTAAGAGGTTTTTTACTAGTTTCACTCAATTAAATTTGTCACTCCCACCAGTAATGGACATGAGAATACAAATTCAATATGATCGATCGCATAATTTATCAGCAACCAATCCAGAAGATTCTCAGTTTTGATTAGATTCCAGCCCATGAGGTTCCATAATAATCCATATATTCAGAATTATTTGAAACATGTTCTCAGTAGAAACAAAATAATAACAAAGAAAAAAAAAGTATTTATTACAATTCCTAGCTATAATTTCAAAAAAGAAAAGAAAATATATTTGAGCTCTATAGTATCTTACATGTGCAAAATCTCAAGGCTTATTTATGTACATGCCCCCTGTGCTGTCAAAGTTGTCTCAGATTACCACATGTGCTTTGAAACGTCTCAAAATGCCCCCTACACTTTTAAAAACAATCTCACGTTACCCGTTCCGTCAGTATTAAGAGACGTTCCGTTATGTGATGTGGGCCCCACTTCTTTTAAATTGCTTAACAATGGAGAATAAGGGTTATTTAGTCTCAGAAAAGAGGAAATTGGGTGAGAAGGGGAAATTGGGAGAAGAGGGCTAGGGTTTATGAAAATATGTCCAGCAGCCTTATGAAAATCTGTCTAGGATTTTTGGTGCACTATTCTACTCCACTGAGGTGCCCGCCTCCTCATCACCCCCATTTGAGCTTCTGCACAGTAGGGTTTGGCATATTCGAAACCTTAGGGATTCCATTCTGCTAGTGCTCCATCAATGGCGAGTTGAAAGGGGCGATGTGAAGCAACCCGAGCTCCAAGGTTTCATCAAGCGGCTCCGAGGGTATCGTTGCTACGGTCATGCTCTGCAGATTTCAGAGTGGATGAGCGATGAACTGAATAACCCTAGCCCTCTTCTCCCAATTTCCCCTTCTCACCCAATTTCTCCTCTTCTGAAACTGAATAACCCCCTTTTCTGAAACTGAATAACCTTTACTCTCTATTGTTAAGAGATTTAAAAGAAGTGGGGTCCACACCACGTAACGAAACGTCTCTTAATACTGACGGAACGGGTAATGTGAGACAGTTTTTAAAAGTGTAGGGTGTATTTTGAGACGTTTAAAAGCACAGGTGGTAATCTGAGACAACTTTGAAAGCACATGGGGTATGTACATAAATAAGCCTAATCTCAACAATCAATAAAAAAGATTAACTTTTCAAGTATTCTTAAGATGTTTCAGTTGAAAAAACCAGCAAACAACTAAAACAAAGTGCGGGTTACACATAATGGACATAGAAAGTAGGTATATGCTAGACCACTAGGTTATTAAAAAAAAAAACTCAATATATATAAAAAAAAGTAAAATTAAACTATGTAAATATGCCAATTAGGGAAGAATGTCTTGGAGTTGAGGGTTTCTCAAGCACACACACAATTAAGATGTTATTGGGGTTCGAACCTGAGACCTCTAGTCTGCAAGTCAAAACCATTTTTCCACTGGGCTAGGCAGACTAAGCTTTATTGATCTAAGGTAAAAGTACAAGGAAAATAGGATGATGATTAACAGCTACCAGTGGCAAAATCCACAAGCAAGAAGTCTAACTAACTACTAAAAACCATATTAGGCTAATTAGCTGTAATTGTTGCCTAAAATGCCAAATGAGCCATCAGATGTTGGTGATCTACTCAATATTTCAAGTCATTTAAACGTAAGAAAGGAGCAACATATATACTCCTGGACCATTAATTCAAGTCTATGAAGTCAGTCAATGCAACTTATAGGGCTTAGAGTTTTCCTTTTTTATTTGTATTACTAATAGTCATGGCTTGCTTGACTATTAGATCTATTTCAGAAATTTTTGTTATCAGTTTTGGTCCATTGAAGTTCTCTGATTGTATAGATTTTCTCATTCTAGTTTAAACTTGAAAATTGCTTTTATGTATTGCCAAAAACTCCACAATTTATGCATCCTCACCCAACAAATAACACTCTACAGCTTTATACATAAAACACATAAACACTAACTATGAACACGTAAAACCCCACGGCCATGTTTGGTGCTTATAATTGGATTGAAATTGATAACTCACAAGATTCAAGTTATGTTAAAGTCAGAAATGAAGGTAGAATTGAAGGATTTTTCATTGTGTGGGCATTAAAAGAGATTAGTTATAAGAAGTATATGTGGCACTACTACAAAAAATGCAAAAGACGACGGGAATTCACCGTCGTGAATTTGGTTTTCAAACCGTCGTAAAATCGAGTGACGTCTTTTGCAAAGTAAAACCACGACGCGAAATCACCGTCGTTGGTATTACAAACCACGTCATTAACAAAAAACAACCGACGTCTGTATACTGAAAAATGAACCAAAAAATTGTCCTGGAGAAGTATAGACGACGTATTTTATACAACATACGTCGTGTAAAACTATACAATACGTCTTTAAATAAATAAAATATGACGTTATAAAATTATACGACGTCTAATATATGTTTATAACCGTCGTGAAATTGTATTGCCACTTCGTTTTTTCCATTAATATTGTCGTGGAAATAGCGGTTAGGGTAAATCACCGTCGTTGTTTTACCAAACAACGTCATTTAAAAATAAAAACCGACGTCTGTACACTAAAAATGAAACAAAAATTGTCCTGGGAGTAGAATACACGACCTATTGTAAACAACAGCCGTCGTGTAAAATAATACAATACGTCCTTAAATAAATTAAATCTGACGTTATTAAAGTATACGACGTCCAATATATTTATATAACCGTCGTGCAATTGTATTGCCACTTCGTTTTTTTCCATTAATATTGACGTGGAAATAGCGGTTAGGGTAAATCACCGTCGTTGTTGTACCAAACAACGTCATTTACAAGGAAAAACCGACGTCTGTACTCTAAAAATGAACCAAAAATTGTCCTAGGAGTAGAATAGACGACCTATTTTATACAACAACCGTCGTGTAAAATAATACAATATGTCTTTAAATAAATAAAATAAGACGTTATTAAACCATACGACGTCTAATATATTTATACAATCGTCGTGCAATATTATTGCCACTTCGTTTCTTCCATTAATATTGACGTGGAAATAGCGGTTAGGGGCAAATCACCGTCGTTGTTGTACCAAACAACGTCCTTTACAAACACAGACGACCTATTTTATACAAACACAGTCGTGTGTATATATATACTACGTTTTTAAATTAATAAAATATGACGTTATTAATATATACTACGTCGTATATATCTATATAACCGACGTGGAAAATATGTTAAGCTCATGACTTACGACCTATTTATTTCTATTATCGACGTAGTATGTGATATACAACGTTGTGATAATGTAAAAGACAGCCGTGTTTCTCTATTTATACGTCGTCTTTATTAAAATAATAGTCGTCTAATCCATCCAAGACGTCGTCTTTTGTAACGTTCAGGTTCGATATTTGTCTTTTTAGACGTCGGTATTATTGTACTGAAGTCGTGTTATTTGTAATTACATGTCGGCTCTTTATCCTTCTCCGACGTGATATCGTTAATAACTGTTTCACAATAACGTCGACTTTTTTCACTTTTAGTTCGCTTTTAGACGTCGGTAAATTCAATGACGTCGTTGAATGATCCAAAACGTCGTTTTTTATTGACAATTTTATGACAACAGACGTCTGTTTTTCACAGTTTTATAAGGACCGTCGTTTTATAATACTGAACCAGTATTTTATGTACTGATTGTTTTGTGTCCAAAACCTGCATAATGAAAGTGAAGAAAACACATTACAATTTATTACAAAATTAATGTCATACAGTAGTGCTGTTTAGGGCATAAATAATTTCATAAATTACAAGAGCATCATTCAATCCATATATCTTCACACCCATCTCGAATATTTTGACTCCCAAACTCACCCACTAGTTCATCAAATGTGTCAACATTTGGCATCCCTCTAGTAAATGGCTCACACTCAATTCTCACATCACCTAAGACATCATCACCAATAACATCATCATTATATTCTCTATTAGGTGCTGATAACACTACCGACCAACCATGATGCATCGGGTCGTCAACAAAAAATACTTGTTTGACTTGAGAAGCCAAAACAAATTGGTCATTCCTATGTCCAATTTTACTCAAATCTACAAGGGTAAATCCAAGTTCGTCGACTACAAGGCCGGAAGTACTATCTATCCAATCACACCTAAAGACTGGGATTGTAAACTTTTGGTAGTCAAGGTCCCAAATTTCTTGAATGACACCATAAAAACCCATATTTGAGAGAATTGGGTTTTTATCCTTGGCACTAGCAACTTGCATGGTATGTGCAAGTAAATAAACTCCACTATTTTGAACTGTCCGCACATCATCTTGTGCCTTGATGTTAAATTTAACACCTTTAATAAGATAGCTCCTATATAATGGCACTGCCATGTTTGGACCAGCTGCTAGCCACCTTAAATTTTCTGATATCCCATGATTGCCTCCCTCATCAAGTTCACTTTGAACCTGCAAATTAATCATATCTTAATTCAATCTAACATAGAAAGAAGAAAATTAAAAGTCCAATATGTTATTGAATAACATATACCTTGAAGTGTAGCCATTGAATAAAAGTGCTATTGTGCTTATCTTGCAGCCACTTTGTTCTCTTTCTAAATTTTGGATAAGCGGCCTTGATGTGGATCATATGTTCCCTACATGACACGAAAAATTCAAGCATTACGATCCCAAACATATAAGATAAACATAAGGAATAATTTAAAATGGAAACTTAAGGAATAAAACTCATACTCGATATAAGGTAGAACTTCCTCCGTATTCTCCAAGACATATAGATGTGCTTGGTTCAACAGGTCCCGATCAACTAAGCTCACTGTGCAACCTGATAATGGCTTTGAAACTCCTATCTTCTGACTTGATGGCACTCCAATTGTACTAATATCAGATAAATGTTCAGTGCAAAATTCTACAGCTTCTTCAGCTATATAACGCTCCGCAATGCAACCTTCGGGATGAGTACGGTTCTGAACATACCCCTTTAGAACTTTCATATATCTTTCGAACGGATACATCCATCTACAATAAACTGGCCCACATAGACGAACTTCTCTGACAAGATGTACTACTAGATGAACCATGATATCGAAGAATGAAGGTGGAAAGTATTTTTCAAGCAAACACAAAGTAACTACTACATCTTCTTCCAACTTATCTAGCTTGGAAACATCAACCGTCTTTGCACATATAGCATTGAAGAAGAAGCACAAACGAGTTATTGCATACCTTGCAGGCTTCTCCAAAACAGAACGAATTGCCACAGGGAGCAATTGTTGCATTAAGGTATGACAATCATGTGATTTAAGGCCAAGAAGTCTTGAATCTTGTAAAGATACAAGATTTTTTATATTTGAAGAATAACCTTCAGGGACCTTCATACCATAGAAAGAATTGCAAACCGCTCTCTTCTCTGCTCTTGACAAATTCCAAGGCCCTGGAGGCAAACGAGTACTTCTTTCTCCATACTCGGGTTGCAAATCAGTTTTGACCCCCATGTTCAATAAATCTAACCGAGCAGCAATCCCATCTTTATTTTTTCCAGGGATCTCCAGCAATGTACCAATGATACTATCACAAACATTCTTCTCAATGTGCATAACATCGAGGACATGCCTCACTGGAAGGTATTTCCAATACTCAAGATCAAAGAATTTTGACTTCTTCTTCCAACAAACTCTGTCACCATCATTTTCACCTCCACCTCCCCCTTTTTTCGATCCCCATATGTAATTAATATCTTCAACCATTTGCAGCACTTCTTCTCCCGTTAATGGCTCCAGAGCCGTGCCATATTCAGGTTTCCCATTAAAAGCTGCACGTTGCCTCCTATATGGATGATTAATTGGTAACCATTTTCTATGCCCAATGTAACAAATTTTGTGGCCATTTTTCAACCTGTGACTAGGTGTATCATCGCCGCATATTGGACAAGCTTTATATCCTTTAACAACACAACCAGATAAGTTTCCATAGGCGGGAAAATCATTAATGGTCCACAGTAATGCAGCTCTGAGTGTAAAATATTCTCCTATGTGTGCATCATACACTCCTCTAATCCCATCCCACAAAGATTTTAAATCATCAATCAAAGGCTCCAAGTAGACGTCTATATCATTTCCGGGTTGTTTAGGACCGGAAATCAATAAAGTCAACATCATGAACTTTCGTTTCATGCACAGCCATGGTGGGAGATTATATGTAACTAAGATAACTGGCCAGCAACTATATCTGCTACTTAGAGAACTGTGGGGATTGAATCCATCAGATGAAAGAGCCAATCTCAAGTTTCTCGGCTCATTACCAAACTCGGGCCATTTATCATCAAGAAGTTTCCAAGACGGGGAATCCGCCGGATGAGACATCTGACCATCAATTGATTTTCTAGCAGCATGCCAAGTCAAATTCTTAGCTGTCTCATGTGATTGAAACATCCTTTTAAACCTTGGAATTGGAGGAAAATACCACAACACCTTCGCTGCCACACCCTCTTTCAAGAATCCATCTTTGGTTTCCTTCCACCTTGAGATACCACAACTAGGACAATTAGTTGAATCTTCATACTCCTTCCTATACAAGATGCAATCATTGGGGCATGCGTGGATTTTCTCATAACTCAGCCCCAATGCACACAGAGTCTTTTTTGCCTCATACATAGAGGCCGGTATTGTATTTCCTTCTGGAAGCAACTCGCCCTGAAGTATCAATAATTCTGTAAAACATACATCACTCATCCCATGTTTTGCCTTCAAATTATACAACTTCACTAATGCCGATAACTTGGTGTACTTTCTACAACCAGGGTACAATGGTTGATCTCCATCCCCAATCACATTAGCAAACTCATAAGGATCCGATCCAAAATCACCAAAATCATTATCATCCATCTCTATTTCTTCAGACACAAAACTGTACCTACTATGGTCATCATCTTCTTCAACATTTCTACTAGCATTACTAGTTGCAATTGGTTCCCAAGGTTCTCCATGAAATGTCCAATTCTTATAGCTTTGGTCAACTCCATTAAAGTATAAGTGATCCCTTATAATTCCAACCCCAAACAATTTCAAATTCGCACATTTAACACATGGACAACGGATATGCGTTGTAGTTAGAAGATTTTCCACAGAAAATTGCAAAAATGCTTCCACCCCTAACTCATATGCCTTCGATCTTCTATCCGAGTGCATCCATGACTTATCCATCTTGGACACTATATCCTATTATCTATAATAAGGTGAAAAGACAAGCAATGACTATCACTATAGCAGATTATATAAGGTTTTAATAGCAAATAATATAGTATACAGACGACGGTTTTTAAACAACAACAGACGTATTACACATATATAGACGACGGGTTTTAAAAACACGTCGTCTAATGCTAGCAAGAAACAGACGCCAGCGAACTTTAACCACGACGGTAGTTAAAACAAGCGTCGTGGTATATTTTTATAGACGACGGTTTGTTAAAAAAACCGTCGTCGTATGCATAAAAAGGATTTCGAAATCCCAGTTTATTTTCAAGAACCCAGAATATATTCAGAACACAACATATACATTAATTTTTATGTAGGGTATTAAGAACACAACATATACATTAATACTAAGCACGAAACCAACATATACTACGCATGAAAACATTAAATCCATTCCCGATTCATAATAACAGAGAGTATTAAAAGATCCGACAAGATTAAACCCTAAACCCGATTCATGAAAACATTAAACATTAAATCCATTAACCCATACCGTCGACAACATTAAAAAATCACAAAACCCTTTACCACAGAACTGAATATCATTCAATGAATTTACAAGCATGAGATTAGGGTTTGCACTTACAGGTAGGCAGAGCTCACAGCTTATGGCCAACTTGGATTCGACGGAGTTGTAAACTTGGCCAACTTGGATTCGACGGAGAGACTAACTTTGAAGTGAGAGAGCGGAGCGAAATGTTTTAGGACACAGACTATGGTCAACTTGTATAAGAGTTAGAGCGAAATCTGAAAATTTGTGGTCGAGCTGAAATTTTTAGAAAGCGCGTTTTTTAAAAAACATCGACGGAAACAAAAACATAATCGTCGTTAAAGGTTCACCATAAACATGACGCTTATTTTAAAAATAACGTCGTTGTAAATATGCTTACGACACAAAACCAAACTACCGTCGTTAAAAGTTCAACATAAAGAAATATGCCCTAAACCCTAATAAATAAAACCTAAATTATATATATTGTTTTTACAAATAATTTTTCAAAACGGATTAGGGTTTTATGGCCTAAAATATCTCGTCCATAAAACCCTAAACCCTAATCCCTTTTCTAAATTTATATAAACCCTAAACCCTAAACCCTAAACCATTAAAGTATAAGTGAGTTGTGACTCATGATAACATTTTAATTTTTGGTGGTAATTTTAAATTTGTATAACTCAAACTATATTTTTTAAAGCTTAAGGGGGAAGAAAATATTGCAATGACTTCATAGGAGTTGACGTTGCATTTTTTGGATTTATTTTACATTTATTATGAATATTTCGAATTAAATAGAATAAAATATTATTAATAAAACCCACAAACCACGTCCTCTTTAATAAATTAACGACGTTTTAACTAATATAAACGACTTAATTTTAAAAACAAACGTCGTTTAGAGCTCAAACCATGGCCATTTTTACAACTAAAACGACGTACAAAAAATTTTCCACGACCTAATATCTTAACCTCTCGCCGTCTAATGTCAATCAAACAACGTCATCTATATAATTAATAGCGTCGTTTTAACATCCATTTACGTCGCGTTTTTAAAAAATATGACGTTGTTATTTGTGTACAACGTCATTTTAAACAAACCAGGGTTTAGAAATGCGCTCTTCGTAAATCATCGACGGAAAAAAAAACACCGTCGTTAAATATGACATCCATACCCTAAACCCTAAACTCTAAACCCTAAACCCTAAACCCTAAACCATAAAATATAAACCCTAAATTATATATATATATGTTTAAATAATTATAGAAAAGGATTTATGGTTTTAGGGCCTAATATATATTAACCATAAACCCTAAACCCTAAACCATTAAAGTATAAGTGATGTTGTGACTCATGAAAACATTTTTCTTTTTGGTGGTAATTTTAAATTTGTATAACTCAAACTTAATTTTTTAAAGCTTAAGGGGGAAGAAAATATCACAATGACTTCATAGGAGTTGACGTTGCATTTTTTGGATTTATTTTAAATTTATTATGATTATTTGAGTTAAATGGAATAAAATATTATTAATAAAACCCACAAACCACGTCGGCGTTAATAAATTAACGACGTTTTAAATTATTATAAACGACTTAATTTTAAAACAAAACGTCGTTTAAATTATAAACCATGGCCATTTTTACACATAAAACGACGTACAAACAATTTTCCACGACCAAAACTCTTACTTCTCGCAGTCTAATATCAAGAAAACAACGTCGTCTATAGAACCAAGAGGGTCGTTTGAACAACCTTTTACGTCGGGTTTTTAAAAAAATATGACGTTGTTATGTGTCTGCAACGTCTTTTTGAATAAACTATGGTTTTTCACAACATGAAAACCTCAACAAATTTGTTTCAGCATGATCTTGGGTTTTTAACAACATGAAAACCTCAACAAATTTACAGGGACGTTGACGTCAACAAAAACTTGCTAATTCTAACCAATTTTGTACAAAAACTTGTCTAATTCTAAAAAAATTTGTACATTTTATAAAAATGTTTAAGTATGCTAAAATTCCTCTACTCCATATGAACACACACAAACTCTGCCCATTCTTTCCTAACTTCCTCAATGGCAGCTTGGGGGTATGGCGCTTGATTCTTTCCTTTGGCAAACTGCAGTTCATAAACAAAGATTAATATCACCGACGACGCTATTATTCATTTATTGACGTAGGATATATATTCAACGACGGTATTTTTAATCTACCGTCGTTGATAATATAAAAATCGACATAAAAAATAAATCTGAAAATTTTCTTCTTACCGTCCTCTCAAAATCCAGGGAAGTATCCTTTATGATGTCTCTCATAAAGCGCATGACATAATACCCACATTCTACACTGCTTGGTTGCTTTGGAGTGCCGGGCAGAGTTTTCCAAAGAGGTGTTTTACGGCCTACTCTGCCTATGTGTGTATTATACATTTTTAGAGCAGAGTTCACTATGTTTTTCCCGTCCTCATCCACAACACGATTTCCAGGCAGTGGATCCAAAAAATAGACGGTCTCCTTCTTTGCTCTCACAATGATCAAGACCCAATGACGGCTGCACAAAATAAATATCAAGGTTAAATATAGTTTTATATGCAGAGCATCATACAAACAAAATCCTGTTTTTTGTTTGGAGACTAACCCTGGATTGTAAGGCATCAGGAAAATCTGTTCACCATCTGTTTTCTGAAGTCGATTGGCTACGAGACGTGATCTGTCAGTTAATGAATCAGCGTCGGCACTAACTGCAGCAGGGTCGATAAAGCCAACCATATTCACCATATTTGCAGCTTTCAGATGATCAAATAGGCACCTAAATATATGAATTGAAACCATGAGTGTTTTTTTTTTAAACATAAAGGAGAGTGTCAAATGAATATTTGATAAGGACAAACCTCATATATACTGCAACGACAGTAGCCCCAATTTCTTCCATACCAGCAAATTGGGTAATATCTTCATGCAAGACGAAGGTGTTACGATCTATGCCAAACACCTCCTTCTCAATAGTAAAGGACATAGCCTTCTCCTGAGGCTTTAGTGTCGATTCAACATAACTACAAAGGGATTGTAAAGAAGATGGCAACTCCAGCTTTGAATAATCTGGTACTTCAGTACTCTGTTTGAAAAAATAAAGCAACATAAAGTGACGTGGTAAATAAATAACAACGACGTTATTAAATAATTACAGACGTCTATATTTAATTACACGACGGTAAATAATAAACGTCGTGGTATTTCATATACTACGACGTTATGTAAACTTGTACAACAATTTAAACTTGTAAACTAAGTTATGAGAATTTACCTGTTCAACTATCTCATGTATCTTTCCTTCTACTCTCTTTTCAACTTCCCCGGATTTCTGTTTTAAGAAATAAAGAAATATATAAATGACATTGTACAAAAATTAAAAACAAATAAATTCACCGTCGTGGTAAACGTTAACAGAAGGCGGTTTAATACAAGAGCGTCGTGGTAAAAAAATTAAAATAAACCGTCGTGGTAATCAATAACAAACGACGGTATGTAATAATTACAGACGTGTAAAATTCATTAAACGACGTTAAATAAAGAATTACGACGGTAATGAGAATTGAAAAAAAAAATGAAAAAGGCTAAGTTATGAGAATTTACCTGGTCAACTATCTCAAGTATCTTTCCTTCTACTGTCTTTTCTACTTCACCGGATTTCTGTTTTAAGAAATAAAGAAATATATAAATGACATTGTACAAAAATTAAAAACAAATAAATTCACCGTCGTGGTAAACGTTAACAGAAGGCGGTTTAATACAAGAGCGTCGTGGTAAAACTTTAACACGACGGTAAATATAAACAGAGAAACAGAGAATTCAAAGTTCAAAAACGTTACCATTTCTTCCTGCTTTTCCCCATTCTTGGCAGTATCCTCCTCAAATTGAAGGGCTCTAACATCAAGTGCCCCTGAGCAGCTTGCTTTGTCCGACATTGGATTTTTAGGACTTTGCCCTTGGATTTGGGACATTGTATTCAGTTTCAGCATGCTTTGATCAAAATTGGGGATGAGTTTGGAAAGCTGACTCAGCAAATTTTCCCTCTCAGCTTCTACCAATTGCTTGGTCCTAGCCTCCATCTTTAAACTCTCTTCCCTTGATCTAGCCTCCATTTTCAAAGTCTCTTCTTGAAGGACAAGTCTTACACTTTCCTTCAATTGATCGGCAAACTTTACCTTCTGTTGTCTAGGTAAATTGAAGTATTGCTTAGGGGAAACCCCAGCCCCTACCCCTCTAACTCTTCCTGGATGCTCGGGACCCAAAGCCATTGTCAAAACATCATTGGTTCCTGACAGAGAAAGAGTGCCTTCAGAGACTTGCTTTTGCAAATCATCCTACCAAAAAGACATAATAAAAAGTCAGAATAAGAAAACAAACGACGGTTATTTATAAAAAATCGACGTAGTATAATATTTCGCACGACTCAATAACATAACAATCGACGTAATATAGTATTTCATACGACGCTAACTAAATGCCGACGTTATTAATTTATTAAACGACGTGAATAATAAACCACCGACGTCTTATGATATAATTACAAAAAACAGAGCATGGATTCCAGATTCAGACCTTTAACGACGAGTTTTAAAATATTTCGACGTAGTAATACTTTTCACACGACGCAAAAATATAACAGCAGACGTAATAAAAATTTTAAAACAGAGTGAGTAGGCTTACAATTAATTTTGCTTTCTCTACAGTCTTTGGATCCGGGATGTTACCATGTTTGTCTTCTCTTGCTTTTTTCCATAAGGTAGATCGATCAATATCTACCCCAGGCATGATTTCCTTCAAGTCCTCCTTAAAACCAACATATCCTTTTCGAGACAATCGATGATTGTACTCGAGTTTCTCCCTCCTCTGTGATTGTTCTTCATGCACAGCCCCAAATTTTTCAGACAACCTTGAAGCTACAAAGGCATCCCATTGAGCTTTCTCTAAGAATTTGTATGTTTCAGGGGGCTGCCTTAATCTATCCTGCTCCTTGATGAATGGAAGGATATGAAACCTCGTTAGTGTAGACTTGAAATCCTTCCATTTCTTGGCGGCAGAAGATAGCACCATTTGCTTGCCCCCTTTACCAACCACAAAAGCCATGTCAACGGCTTCCCAAATCTGCTCTTTTATATCCTTGGATATTTGAACCCATTTCTTGTCCACAAGTGGGACTCTGGAGCGTGCCAACACACCAATGTAGGACTGCATCTCATTATGTGCACGGCCATATGGTTTCCCTTCTTCATTGTACTCAACAACAGGCTTGATTTTCTGAATTTTTCTCTGCACAACACGGGGCATTGTGCTCATACCCCGACCTGACTTTGGCTCCTCAGAAATAGTTGCCGTGCTGCCTGGTTCTGTCTCAGAAGATGAAACAAACTTCATCTTCTTCGAGGACTTGGTTTGAGGATTTACAACACTAAGCTCCCTCTTCGAGGATTCATTTTTTTTCAAGCCAGACTCCTTACTTTGGGATTGAGAAACCATGGTTACAGACAAATTAAACCTGCAAGTGAAAATTTATCAGTGAAATTAATAAAAACCACGACGATTATTTATAAACTACGACGTATTATAATATTTGAAACGACGTAAGAATAAAACAAACGACGTAATAATAAATTTAAACGACGGTTGTTAATAACCGACGTGATAAAATATTACGACGACGTCAATAATAAACAACCGACGTCTTATGATATAATCAAAAAAGAGAGTATTAAATATTACAACGACGTTAATAATAAAAATCGCCGTGGTATTAAAATAAAACGACGTAAATATTAATTTACCGTCGTCTATACCACAAAAACCCCCTGTGTTTCTTTTATGTTTTTGTTTCTTATTAATAAATTATGATCAAGGGGACGGGCGGGGGGCTTCCAGAGTGTTGGTCCCCTCTTTGAGGGTGGTGGATGTTTGTGCATCCGATGACCGATACCGAAGAGCTAATCTCGCCTAATCTCTTGGTTTATTTTAAAAAAAAAAAAAAAAAAAAAAAAAACATGCGATGAATATATCCTTAAAAATCAAAAACAAAAAACAGGATCTCATTTTAAAAAACAACGAAGAACACTTTCACACGACGCTAGGGTGACTGGCGAACCGTCGTGGTCTATAAATCTAACCACGTAAATAACAAGCCACCGTCGTCTTATTTAGTTGAAGTAGAAGAACCAGAGTAGTGTTCAAACTTGGAAACTTTTCGTCTTTGTCTGCAAATTTTATCAAACTTGGAAAGAAAATATGTAAAAAGATTTAAAAAAACGAAAATGATATGCGCATGCAAAACAGGAACAAAAATCCTTTCAGAAATGCTTACCCTTTGCTTGCGATGAAAGCTTTCTTATGGAGTTTGGTGTTTCAGTTCAGAGATGAAGACGAAGAGGAGATGAAGACGAAGAGGAGATAAGCTTGAAAGTTTGAAACAGTTCTTGGAGAATGAAAAATGAGAGAAGCTTGAAAGTTTTTCTCGGGTTTGGAAACAGTGCAAGTATGGGTCAGGAAGGCGAAAAGTTTAAAATAATAAAAAACCGTTTAATAAAGACGACGCTATTAATAGTATGCGCCCTAGTATGGCACATTATACGGCGCTAGTTTTAACACCGCCCTATAATATTACTTTACACGACGGTATGTTTTAATGAAACGACGTTTTTAAAACGAATTACACGACGAATGTTTTTTCAAAAAAGATGAATCGTCATTTTCCAATTTACCCAACGACCTTATATTCAATAATACCACGTCGTTTTAATTACTCATACCGACGTGAAAAATTAATTCCACGTCTTCATTTTTCAATTACGCGCTTTGTTCTTATGAACAGACGTTGTACTTATAAATTGAACGACTGTGTATTTTAATAAACTGACGTGGTTACTTTTGTTCTGAAAACGACGTCGTTCTCTTTTTAATACGCGCCAAATGACTTTTGGATTTTCGATGCAATTATGACGGCGCTTTTTTTATTTTAACGGACGTTGTACTTAGAAATAGAACGACACTGTATTTTAGGAAACCGACGTGGTTACTTGGGGTTTCTGAAAACGACGTCGTTCTATTTTTAATACGCGTCAAATGACTTTTGGATTTCCGATGTAGTTATAACGGCGCTTGTTTATCTAAAATGACGTTGATTATTAAAATATAACGTCGCTATGTAAATTAGAACCGACGTTGTACTTCGATAATTTGTTTAAATATGATTTTTTCACGCGTTTTTTAACTCTCAGTTTTCAATTAGGGTTGCAGAATGATTCCTCACAAGACCAAGCATGGGTTTGCTACATCCTCCTGTGTAGCAAGGGTGAAACCAGCTTGAGAACCCGCATGGGTGTTCCTGATGCTCGCAGAGACGGACTCAGGTGGTGGCTGTAGCTGGGAGTGGGCTTGAGGTTCAGAATGAGTAGGTGGTGTCTATTCATTCCGAACCTCAAGCCCACTCCCAGCTTCACCCCAAAGGCACAACCCACAACAGGTTCTAAGGCTGGTTCCACCTTGCTACACAGGAGTTTTGAAGTTGATCACTGTGGAAAAGGGGACTACAATGTAACCAGGAATCGAGGAGTGAGGGTTCACACTTTGTTGATTTTGATTTTGATTTTGATTTTGATTTTCAGGAATCGAGGCTGTGCAGGAGCTTGAGAACAAGAGGAAGGAGAGGGCCCAGCTTGCATATGAGAGGAAGAAACAGTTGAACATATATTTGCCACGATGTATTTGCCAAATTTGTGTTCATATATTGTGTAAATATTTAACACGAAGAGATTTGCCTTTTAAGATGAAAATGTTGTTGAGGATTGAGAATTAAATTTTGTTTTGTGTTAAGAAAGATATTACCAAAATAAAAGAAAAATTAATTAATTTTAAAAAGCTATAAACATAAGACGGCGGTTTACAGAGAGGGCAGACGTATAAATTGAAAAAATACGACGGTAATTTGAACTTAGGACGTGGTAAATAAAAACGACAGTAGTGTTGTAGGTACCGTCGTAGTATACTCCAAAATAATAAGTCGGCGGTTTACAGAGAATGCACCGTCGTAGTATACAGACGTTGATTCCACTATATTATACGACGTGGATTAAGAACAGTTGGTCGTGTTTAGTAAGGAGTTAACACGGCAGGTTTTTTGGTGAACTGTCGTCTTTATTTTCTACGTCAGTGTATTCATACCTGCTGTCGTTGTTTTTTGGTCAGATTTTAACTCTGAAGAAATCCTTTTTTTAAAAACGACGGTTTTTTTATTTGTATGCGTCGTCTTTTAAAAATATTGAACAGTAAATCACTTATCCACGACGGTTTTTTTTTAATACCGTCGTCGATTTAAATACAACGACGGTTTTATGTTATGCCGTCGTCTTTTTCTGGTCGTCTTTTCCCATTTTTGTAGTAGTGTGGGGATTATCATTGGCCCAATACCTTCAATTTGTACAAGATTTGAAAGTTTGCCTCAATTTCTTCCTTCAACATATACATGTTAAATTTAGTGAGCTATCCAATCCAATCCAATCATAGACACCATATGTGCATAGAGTATATGATTAGATTCCAGCTATACTCTTATACTATATGAGGGAACAAATCAAAATCTGTACATCTATATGCATAGAGTATATGGTGTTCTATGAAATAGTTTCCACATATAGAAACGTTTGTCTAAATTAAAAGCTTCAATTCAATTTTGCATAGTCTACAAGCACATTAGTGATGGAGAGTGGAGCCTACAAATTGAGACATGGTTAGAAGACCATACACATCATGAACACAGATACAGTTGAGTCTCTCCACCACTTGTCTTTGTGGAAGAAAAGTCCAATAGGGTCTGTTTCGAGCAGTACCGTGCTACCTATGCCACGTTTTCTACAAGCGCTGTACCAAATTTCGTAATTTCTTGGTAAAGAGGGAACCTCAGAACTTGGAAAAGGGGGAACCTCAGAATTTTTTAATTACCATGGAGTGCATCTTTGAGTCTGTGGCTCCATCTATAAAGAGGGAACTGACATTGATTTACAGATCAGTGGTCTTAGGTTCAAACCTCCATGGCACTTTGGTGGTGTGTGTGGTGAGAATCTCCCTCCCTTTGTAGTTTAGACATTCGTTTGTTTTAAAAATAAAAATAAAGTAAAAAAATCAAAGACAAATGACTGCTTATGTCAACACATACAATACAAATTTTTTATATTTATTTTTTATTTTCTAGTCATGCTTCTCACCCAATGAAGCCAGTAACAGCCACACTGTGGCACCCTTGGTATTGAATTTAAGAGCATGCTGAAGGATGTTCTAGATGCCACTAAAAGACAACTTTTCAAGAAAAGCAACGGAAGCAAATGGCTGATTTTAGAGCTTTAACCTAAACCTCTTCCATGGATCTCAAATGTAAAAGGAGAGGAAAGATGTTCATACCCTTGAAGACCAATCTCAACCCTAGGATGCTTGAGTTCCAAATCTTCCTTTGGTTGAGCTCTCACCAAATTGCACAAAGGATGCAATCTCCAACTTCACCACACCAAAGAACTCTTTGGAATGATGATATAAATAACTGAGGTCCTAAGTGGTTAAGAGTATGTACCCCTATAGCTAAGGTCCTAAGTTTGATTGCCACTTCCCCAATATTACTGATTAAAAAAAAGGGGCAGTGTTACCTCATATTTCTAAGTTTGACATGTGTTATATAAGATAACCAATAGGTAAACATTTACAATAACTAATTTAGAGGATTCTAAGTTTTTGTTGTCATAGATCATTGGAGAAGGCTTTATCCATGTTCGCCTGCTCACTGCATTGTTTGCTTTGCTTTACATATTAGAGTGGTCATCTCTTGGTTCGAGAAACCTTCAGATTTTTTAGTTGATGTTTTATTTGAGGATTGTAATAAGTAGTTTTTACGGGTATATGACCTTAGGGGGACCGCGGGGGGGTACTCTACCAGTGGTGCTGCTCCTGTTTGTGGTTGAGCAGGTAAGGCTACTCAGTTAGACCGAAGACCGAGCCCGTATGTGTAGAGAAACTTGCCTAATCCCCGACGACATTGCCCGATTTTTGTACTAGTTATGCTTCCTATCAATAAAATCTTATGTCTATTCTCTAAAAAATATAATAATAACTAATATTCAAATGGTATAATGATGATATATAATAGAATTTGATATTTATCTTCCAATTTTATCCTAATCTTCGTCAACCACTATATCATTTGTTCCATTATAATTCATTCCTTTATCATGGAAGACAAAAATAAATTATAAAATTAACAAGATGAGAACCAAGGTGTACCCAAATCCTAACTGGTAGTTCGTCAAATAATTGTATTGGTTTTGTATCAGAACCCTAAAATATTCAAATTTTCAAGTTCTGCACGAATATTGGATTGGCTTTGCCTTCGAGGCCAGGGTACGTATGTAGCAATTGAATAATAGGAACCGATGCGGTTGAGGAAAAGGTCAAAGAGTGAAGCATACCTTTCTCGAAGCTTGTGGGAGCAAATTTTGTCCCACGAGAATATTCGATTGATTGATTCCCCTTTCTTCTTCGTCATCTCTTTCTCCTTGCAAAATAGATTGGAATAAGAGGAACACCCGGGGGGTGTTGGTCAAAGGCCCTCCGATGCCTAAGTTAGTTTGAGCGTTTGTAGAAAAACAATAGCTAACTAGAGGGTACGGAGATGTATGTATGGTGTTAATCAGGCGGCCGGAGCCATGTGTGGTGGCCGGAGCCTTGTGTGAGAGAGGGAGAAAGGAGGCGGCAATGAGGGAATTTCAGCAGTATTTTTGTGAGCTTAGAATGGCTTACCTCATGCCTTGCATAGCCTCGTATTTATAGAGCCACGTAGGGTTAGGGTTTGGAGAAAAATAATCCTTGTTGGGAAAGGAATTATTTTTATTTTATTTTAGGAGATTTAAATCCCTAATTCAACGCAAGAATCCCCAAATCAAATAATCCCCAAATGGAAGGAAATATTTGACCTAGGGTTTGGCTAAAATTCGATTCCCACAAATGCCCCCCAGCTTCTGCATGGTGCGTGGTGGCATGTAGGAGATGTGGATTGATTGTTGGGTTGTCCAACTGTGTCTGGGCTTCCTTTTTGGAGTTGGGCTCCCAATTGGAGTGGGCTTTTGATTGTTCTTGGAGTTTGGTTCCCAGTAGGAATGGGCTTGCGATTCCTTCTAGACCTAGAATGCCCAACTCGTATAAATGCAGGGCTTCTCTTCACTCTTCTTCACCTCGCAAACTTAACTTCTCTACTTTCTAGCTTGAGAGAGATCTTGGAGAATTTGTACTGCTTGTTGAAGAGAGGAGTTGCCGTGCATTGCAAGGTAAGTCGAGCACGTATATTTTTTTCTTTGTCTTCTCTTTTTCGTGGCGAGGACCAGCTGGGTGGGACCAAGTTGGTTGTCGTCGTGACTAGTGGCTGAAGACGATTGGAGCGGCGGTGGTTGCTGAGCGAGTATTGAGAGGAAGTTGGTGGTCTGCCCCCTACCCAGAATGTTGAGAGATGGAGGCAGAATGGTCTAGACTCTGATGATCTGTCGGTTGGGCAGGAGGAGTGTTCTGCAGGACCCCCCCTCAAAAAGGAAGGCTAATGTCAATCAAGTCTTCAAGAAATGAAGCTGTGACTTCACAGGCAAAGGGTGAGTATCCGTTGGGGAAGAAGCCAAGGATCCCTTCTGCTGAGAAGACTCAAGTAGGAGCTGTTCCCTGTCATCAACTAGGGTTAAACATCTCGCTGGTGCCGATAACAAGAAGATTTGTGGTATACGCAATATTCGGGATGTTCCACTCAAGCCTCATGCGGACAAGCTTGGAGACCATGATTTGCTCTGTGAAGTGGTTCGCTCACGAACTAGTTCACCTGCTGAAAGGAAAAGATATGCTGATATTCCTTGTTTGTACCATATCTGACCCTCCACTCATACAACGACACGTGGATCTTAGAAACTCACCCAAGCACCCAAGGCCTCGAACAATCGGCATCGGCTACCGATGGCACTGTCTCAAAGCAGCAAACAGCCGCTACAGGCCCAACACAGTGCACAATCGGTATCCCCTACCGATTCTGCAGAATCAAGCTCGAAACACCCGCCCGAAATATCTAAGGACTCGTGTCAACCTCATAGGGCCCTCCCACGAGTCCCACATCGAAAGTGAGTACTAAGAGCATCCAAAACTCCCTTTTATAAATAGGCCCCTTCACTACAATACAGAGGTAAGACTTTTCAGCTTGACTTTTTATACTCATATCTTGTCAACAGTAAAAGCTCTTAGAAAACAATCTTACTTCGGCATCGGAGGGTCTTAGGCTGGTTCCACACCGGTTCCATAGACCTTACGAATCTTGGCTTCCTTCTATTCAGGATCAGCATCCGAAGACAGGAAGGATCTACCTTTAAACACTCAATCGATCTCTCGATCGTCCATCCCACCTGTAAGTTGCACTCATCTCTATCTGTTCAGTTTTAGTGCCAACATTCCTCTCCGAGCTTCGAGTCATCTACACCAGTCAAAGGATGGAGGTCGAACTGAGAGGTATGCTCATCTACCCAACCATCATGACCCAGCTGTTGAGTCACGAGCAATCAAGGGTGGAGTTGATTCAGCGTTGTTAACTCATTTGGAGGTAAGGTTGGCGGTGGCTAAGAAAGCGAGAGAGTCATCTGCCCGAGTGAATGGTTCTTCTGTAATGTCAGTGGCTAATCCCATGGTGGACAAGTCCAGCCTTGTAGGGGATGTAGGCGTGTCTGATCTGCTGAAGACGACCTCCTGTCAAGCCCGTCTGCTGTTGCCACTTCTTTTGTTGTTGACTTGGTTAGTCAAAAAGATGCCTACTTCTTTTTTAAGCGCAAGAATGCTGACATCTCCCTTATTACAAGACTTGGCGTCTTATTACAAGTCTACTGAAAAGTCCAAGTTCGAAGCTGCCATAAATGCGTACAAGCTAGGCTACTTAGACTGTACAAATGGAAATGATCCCTTCTATGCCATTGGAGATGAAGACATCGAGATGCTCTGTTCTGACTTGCTCCCTGTGCAAAGTGAGCAGGTTAATGCTGTGAATATGGAAGGATCTGAAGAGCAAGTGGCCGAAGAGGCGGTAGCTGAAGAGGATGAAGTAGAGGAGGATGAAATTGATGAGGTGGTGGCAAATGTCGCGGATCAAGTAGGTGGAGCTGCTGAGAGCGTGTCTGATCAAGCAAACGCCGAAGAGGCTGTAGATCAAGGATCTCCTGTTGGCGTCTCGGAGTAGATGAAGACTCCTTTATTTCTTTTCAGTTTTTGTAGTCTACTTTCTTGTTTAGAATAATTGGTCTTGTTTAACCATCTTTCTTTTTGTTGAACTTGGTCGGTTGGTCAGCTTGTTACGGAAATTTCAATTATTTTTCCAACTTCAATTTGCATATTAACTTGTGAACTACTCGAGTAACCATCCAGTATCTTGATTATGTGTCTCCCTTAGGAAATTTATAAGTGGCAGGGTCCCCCTTGAGGGACTCCGGGCATGCTCTGCATATCCCGTAGGATGTTTTCCTTTAGTAAATTGACAAGTGTCAGGGTCCCCCTTGAGGGACTCCATCCATGCTCTGCATATCCCGTAGGATGCATTCCCTTAGGAATTTGATAAGTGCCAGGGTCCCCCTTGAAGGACTCTGAGCATGTTCTGCATATCCCGTAGGATGTTTTGGTCGTCGCCCTACGTCTCCCGAAGGACACTGCTTATGGGTAACTATGTGACTATCCTGGCCCCCTTAGGAAACGGATAAGAACCTGGATATCTCCCTCATGAAGCATGGAGACCTCCTTTTAGGAAATTCTTGGCCCACCCTACGTCTCCCTGAGGACGCTTCTTTACTGATTGCGTCTCGCGAAGGACGCTTCTGGTCGTCGCCCTGCGTCTCCTTTAGGACGCTCCTCATGGGCAACTGTATGACTATCCTACCCCCCTTAGGAAACTAATAGGAACCTGGATACCTCCCTCAGAAAGCATGGAGACCTATTTTTGGGAAATTTCTGGTGCATCTTGCGTCTCCCTTAGGACACTTCTTTGTAGGCTGCGTCTCCCGAATGACGCTTCTGGTCGTCACCCTATGTCTCTCGAAGGACGATGCTTATGGGCAACTGTAAAACTATCCTGCCCCCCTTAGGAAATGGATAGGAACCTGGATACCTCCCTCAGGAAGCGTGGAGACCTCATTTTAGGAAGTTCCTAGCGCATCGTACGTCTCCCTAAGAACGTTTCTTTGTGGGCTGCGTCTCCCGAATGATGTTTTTTGTCGTCGCCCTGCGTCTCCGGAAGGACGCTGCTTATGGGCAACCTTTTTTTTTTTTTTTTTTTTTTTAGGGCACGTTATGGAATTTTCAGTAGTTGCTTCTCTTCTTCATAAATGTGCAGCGCTCGGTCATCTGCTTGGAACTGAGCTGAAGCGTCATGGATAATATCTTTGGAGGTGGCAAACATTTCATTGTCTCGGAACTTCCTTTCCATCCATGGTGTCAAGCGTATAGCTTCCTCTACCCCCGGATCGGCTAATCACGTAAGGGCCTTCCCAAGTGGATTTCATCTTTTTGGACCCTTGTCTTTGTGCAGTGATGAAGGCCTTTCTTAGCAAAAGGTCGCCTGGTTGAAATTGTTTGATCTTGACTTCAACTGCTGCTGAGAGGAGGCGACTTGGACAATGGCCTTCTCGCGCTCACCTTCAAGTAAGTCAAGGTTGAGCCTCATCTGCTCGGAGTTCTGCTCAATACTGCCCACTTAAATGCCTATGGAAGGGATAGTGATGTGAGGAGGAATGATTGCTTCAGTTTCATAGGCGAGGGAAAACGGGGTTTCGCCAGTTGATTTTCGCTTGGTGGTGTGATAAGCCCATAGTACTCCTGGGAGCTCATCTACCCATTTCCCCTCGGCGCCTTCTAATCTCTTCTTTAGACAATCTAGTATTATTTTGTTGGATGTCTCGGCCTGGCCGTTGCCTTGAGGATATCTCAGGGTAGACAGATGTTGCTTGATACCATATTTTTTGAAGAAGGTGGTGATCTGCTTGCCAATGAATTGTGAGCCATTGTCGGTAACTAGTGATTGTGGGCCGCCAAATCGGCAGATGATGTTTCTCCATACAAATTGTTCCACATCGACTTCTTTAGTGGATGATAGAGCTTCGTCCTAAATCCATTTAGTGAAGTAGTCGGTGGCGACGATCATCATTTCTTTCTTGGCAGGTGTCGTTAGCATGGGGCCCACTAAGTCAATGGCCCTTTGCATGAAAGGCCACGGAATGTTCTACGGATGGTATGTCTCGGCAGGCAGGTTAGTTACTGGCTTGTACTACTGACAGCGATCGCATCTTTTGACATATTCAGTGAAGTCATGGCACATGGTAGGCTAGAAATAGCCTACGTATAGAGCCTTTGGGCGAGTGACCTGGCCCCAGAGTGGTTGCCACACTCGCCGTCGTGAATTTTGTAGAGGACCTCAAGTGTTTGAGGGTATTTTATGCAGGTGAGATGATGGCCGGAGTATGATTTGCGAATGAGCTTGTCGCCTTGCATGTAGTATCTCGCGGCTTTCTGCTGGACCTTCCTAGCTTCAGACTTATCCGTTGGAGGATTTCCATTCACCAAGTAGTCGATGATGGGGTCTTGCCAGCTGGGGTCTTCATCGATCTGCATTGAGTCGATTGGATCTATTTCTTCGATGCTTGGCCGGTAAAGATATTCGACCGGGATGGAGTGTCTAAACTGGGTGTCTAGCACTGATCCTAGACTCGCCAATGCATCTGCATGAGTGTTCTCTGCCCATGGAACTTGTTGGATGGTGAAAGTAGGGAATTATTTCAAAAGTCCTTGGACTTTGTCGAGATACTAGACCATTCTTGGATGTTTTGCCATGTACTCACCTGAGGCTTGGTTTGTGATCAGCTGGGAGTCTGAGTAGATGGCCAATATTTTGATCGACTGTTCTATTGCTAGGCGCAGTCCTGCGAGCAATGCCTCATATTCTACCTCATTTTTTGAAACAGGAAAGCCTAGTGTGATGGTTTGTTCCAACAAAGTTCCGTCTGGGGTGATTATGACGACACCTGCCCCCGCTCCCTTGTGATTTGATGCTCTGTCTACATGTAACTGCCACATGTTGTGAGGCAGGTTTGAATCGGAGTAAATGTTGCAACAAAATCTGCTAAAGTTTGAGCTTTTATAGTAGTCTTCAGCCGGTAGAGGAGGTCATATTGACTGAGTTCGATAGCCTATTTTATGAGTCGCTGAGAAGCGTTGGGGCTGTGGAGGATCGATCTCAAAGGAAATTCTGTCATGACAATTATCCGGTGTGCTTGATTGTGGGGCCTTAATTTTCTCACGGAAACCACAAGCGCAAAAATGAGCTTCTCCATTTTCGGATAGCGAGTCTTTGCGTCGAGGAGAGCTTTTGAAGTGTAGAATACCGGATGTTGTGCCACCAGCTCTTCTCGGATGAAAGCTGAGCTGACAGCTGAGTAGGATACCTCCAGGTAGATGTACAAGTCTTCACCTGGTATCGATTTTGAGAGTAAGGGAGGTGAAGTGAGGTAAGTCTTTAGATTCTGGAAAGCTGCTGCACTTGTCGGTAGATCTTGAGAGGAATCGGTTAAGGGTCGCTGCTCTGCCTGTCAGACTTTGTATTTCCTTCACTGTGAAAGGTGACTTCATCTCGAGAATGGCTTTGATTTGGCGTGGGTGTGCCTTAATACCCTGTTGTGTGACTAGGTATCCCAAGAATCGGCCGGACGATACACCGAACATGCATTTACTTGGATTCAACTTCATGCGATACTGGCAGAGTAGGCTAAATGCCTCGATGAGGTTTTTGATGTGATTTGCACGCTTGGGGGATTTGACCATCATATCGTCCACATAGACTTCCATAGTTTTGCCGATCTGCTCCTTGAAGATTTTATTCACGAGCCTCTGGTAGGTTGCTTCGACGTTCTTTAACCCAAAGGGCATGACCTTGTAGCAGTAGGTCCCTCTCTTGATAATCAAAGTGGTTTTCGCCTTGTCATCCTCGTGCATCAGGATTTGATTATAGCCGGAGTAGGCGTCCATGAAGCTGAGCAGCTGATTGTCGAAAGTTGAATCCACGAGCTGGTCGATTCTCGACAATGGGAAGTTGTCTTTAGGGCATGCTTTGTTGAGGTCGGTGTAATCGACGCAAACTCTCCATTTGCTATTTTTTTGTTTCACTACCAAAACAACGTTGGCTAGCCACTCCGAGTAGGAGACCTCTTCGATGAAGCAGGCAGCTAGGAGCTTGTCGATCTCGGCTTCAATGACCACGACCTGCTCTGGAGTGAAGTTGCGTCTTTTCTGCACCACTAGCATGTTAGCAAGGTTGACGTGGAGCCGGTGGCAAATGATGTTCGGGTCGATGGTGGGCATGCGAACATGTCTTTGTTGTTCTGGAGGAAGGTGGTCAGCTCCACCTTCTCGTCTGGGCTTAGGCGAGAGCTAATCCGCGCTTTTCTGTTTGGCTAGTCAGGATCCAAGGGTATTAGCTCGACGTCCTCTTCGGGTTTCCATCCTTCTTCAAGAGAGACCTCCGAATGGATTCCCTCGTCTTGGTCCTGATGCTTTGATTGCTATAAGGGGAGAGCTATTCCCTTTCTTTTTTGGCCTGCTCGGTCGCTAGGAGCGAGATTTGGTTGTTCTACTCCCTTCAGATTTGCTTGATTCACATGGAGGAACTGTGTTTGCTTGCTTTTCTTTAGCCCTTGAGCAAAGAATTTCCTTGCCATTGTCTGGTCGTTGTTGATGTGGCCGACATCGCCCCCAGGGATTGGGTAGTGGAGGTGATGGCGTTGATCTTGCTGATCCATGGTCTTCCCAGTATGCCGTTGTAAGGTGAGACTTCATCGACGACCATGAATGTTTGCGAGCTGATTATAGGTGGGGAGTAAACGTCGAGATCTATCGTGCCCACAGTAACCGTTGTTGCGCCATTGAAGCCAGTGAGCGACCTGTCTGATTTATTGATTTTTGTCTCCAAGCCCATTTGCTGGATGACTGCTAGTTGCAGGATATTGGATGTGCTGCCCTCATCTGCATGGATTTGGTCGATCATGGCCTGAGTGATCTGAATTCTGATGGCAAGGGCATCATTGTGTGGCATATCGAGGTCGACTAGATCTTTCTTTTGGAAGCTAATCACAGAATCGTCTTCTGCTGGTGGAAGGCTGGTCGAGATTTGGGAGATCGCAGTGGCCTGTTTGATCTTCCTCTTCTTTTCCTTGCTGGTTAGCCCAGACTCCTCGGAGTCAGCTAGGATTGTGTTAATCCTTATGACCTTCTAGGGTGGTTCATTGGTAGTATCGCGGTCCTTAATTCGTTGGATGGCCTGCTTCATAATGAATTCCGTGCAGTGACCTTCTCTCACGAGTTCTTCGAGGTGTGCTTTCCAAGCAAAGAAGTTATTCGTAATGTGCCCGTGTGTCCCACGGAAGGCACAGTATTTCATGGTGTCCCTCTTGTCCGGATATCCTTTCAAGGGTGGCGATCTTCATACCCGAGGTTTGTCCTTCACTTGGGCTAAGATTTGATGTATGGGGATGGAGAACTTGGTGTAGTTCTCTCCTGCCCTAGCGTCTTATTGTGGGTGCGACCTATGTTTTTCCTTGGAGTCAACTAGGATTGTGTTAAACCTTATGACCTTCTAGGGTGGCTCCTTAGCAGTTTTGCGGTCCTCAATTCACTGGATGGCCTACTTCGCAATGAATTCCGTGCAGTGACCTTCTCTCACGAGTTCTTCAAGGTGTGCTTTCCAAGCAAATCAGTTATTTGTAGTGTGCCCATGTGTCCCATGGAAGGCATAGTATTTCCTGGTGTCCCTCTTGTCCGGATCTCCTTTCAAGGGTGGCGGTCTTCTTACCCAAGGTTTGTCCTTCACTTGGGCTAAGATTTGATGTATGGGGAAGGAGAACTTGGTGTAGTTCTCTCCTGCCGTAGCGTCTCCTTGTGTGTGCGACCTACGTTTTTCCTTATTCCTGTTGTTAAACCTGTCGTTTGTTTGGCTTGTCTACTTGGTTGGCTGACCTTCCTGCTTGGTAGACTTCTTCGCAGCGATTCGATCGTCATCCCCGAGCGCGTAGCGTTCCGCGATCGCGAAGACCTCTGCCAGAGTCTGACTGGGAGTGATAGTTAGCTCGCGTTATAAGTCGTGTTCAATTGGAAGACCCTTCTTAAAAGCAGAGGACACGATTCGGTCGTCACATCCTACAATGTTGGCCTTTTCTGCTTTGAATCTCTTGATGTAGTCTCGAAGGGATTCATCAGACTTCTTGCGCAGGTTGTACAGGTGGTCAGGGTTCTTCTTGATCGTCTGATAAGAAGTGTATTCTTTGGTAGGGTGTGGAACTAGTCTTGGGTTGCTCCTCGCAAGGTCATTGCAATGTGTGAACGAAGGCGTTGAGAATCGCTTCGGGGGAGCAGCCTGCTCGATTTCAGCGGTGAAAGGTGTAGAGTTTGCTTGGTCCACCTCCTTGCGCAGATTGGTGGATTGAGCTTGCAAGATTCCTCCACGAGTTGTCATCGCAAGTTGGTGAGCGTCGGTTGTTGCGTTCGTCATGCAATCGTTCACGGACTCGTGCCCCCTGTGAGCCCAGTCTTGAATGGATACTTCTTTGCGGGCCCAAACGAGCTAGATATTGGACTATGGGCCCAACCTCTCGTGCACATTGGTCTTTAGACCTATCCTTGAACAGATTGTCGACTGGCTCAGAGTACGGCTTGCAGATGTCTGCATCTCTTCAACATGACCTCGTTCTCTCCCTTGCCTGTTCGTCCCTGTTCAACTAGTCTGGGATCTCTCAAGATGCTCGTCGGTATGCTCGCGGATCCTTCTCTCCTCGCCATGGGCTCTAAGGTCAGGGCCTTGATTCAAGTTGATCTGCCTGAGTAGTTGGCCAATTAGATTGTTTTGGTCGTCGACCCTCTGCGCAAGTTGATCAACTCGTGAGTTAAGGCTCGATTGACTGCGTAGGTCGGGAAGAGAGGTGTGGATCGGGCCCAATGAAATATAGGCTAGGGCTCCATTAGATGCGTACACGGGTGCATACATCAAATGTCGTTGCAAAGGAGGGAGCGAATGGATTTGCTCCAAGATGGCGTCGTCACTTAGTCCTTGCGGTGGCAAGGTTGAGGAGGCCACAGGGCTATGGCTTGGTGCGGCCGCGAGTGGTGCGGCAATTCCAGCCGCTATTTGGTGGTCCACGGGGGTGATTTGCTGATGCAAGGAGCTGTGCCCACGGTTTGGCGGCTGTCCAGTTGCTATAACTGTTGTTTGGAGAGGTTGTGTGGCCTCCGGAGGTGGTTGGATGACATGGGCAGCCACCGGGGGCTGCTGGAACTCGCTAGGGAGCTAGTGGGAAGCGTTGGCAGCCATGGGAGGCTGCTGCAAAACTCTGGCGGCAGCTGTACCTAGCGGTGGCAGCGAGGTTTCGGCCGTTCCGGAGTGCGCAGTCGCGGTGGTTTTATTAACATCACGAAATTTGGAAGTCAAGCGTAAGCAATACGAATCGCAGCCTCTACAGACTGGTATGGCCTTACTCACCCACTATCTAGGCTTCAATTGTCTTATCTATATCCACCACAAGTTAATTAACTATAAGATGAGGCCAGATAATTATATTTTGAAGTGTATGAAAGTGGATTTGAGACGTAAGAGCTTATAGCTTAAGTCATTAAGAGTATTTATTCTGTACTCGAGGTATTAGATAATTTAATTAATTCTCCGTCCCTATTATTGCCTGTATAAAAGGAAAAGTGGATTTAAGGCCATTGAAAGACTATTGGGTTTAGCCATGATTAAACGAGTCCAATTTTCCTGTTACCAAATCCCCTGTGCCCCCCTATTTCCTCTTTGGTATTGTGACACGTGGCACACTATTTAACAGCATTTTAACTCTGTTAACTCTCTTTAGCCGATTTGTTTTTATTAAAATAATTAAAAACTATTAAAATACACGTTTGACACAAACGCGATATTGCATCTTCATCTTCTACGCTACCTATTATCATACTCAACCCCTTCATAATTTTTGTTCTCCTTTTTGGCTGCTGATTTTGGAGCCATCGTATGAGAAGTTTTTGAACAAATAACTCACATACCCATTAAGCAATTCATTTGGTTTCAATCTTTGTTTCCTTTTTGTTTACATCTACTGTAGTATAAAGTACAAACAAATTGAAAGTTCTAATAGGATGACTCCAAAACCAGTAGCAGCCAAAAAGGGGGAAAATTATGAAGCAATTTTCCTTCCAATGGTGATTGTGAATTGAGACGAGTGAGAGAGAAAGACTCAAGAGGCTGAAAGAATTTCCAGAAGCTCGTGAATCATCTGCTCGACATTGGCACTGGCTAGTTTTCTAGGAAATTTGCAATATGCAAGTTCTGTTACAATCATCTTTTTCATTTTCTTTTCTGGAAAAAAAAAAATTGAAACCAAATGAGTTTGATACATGAATTGCATAATGGGTAAATGATTGTCGCAAATTATTTGTTTAAGTGTTTCTCATATGATAGCTCCAAAATCAGAAGTCAAAAAGGGGGAGAAAAATTATAAAGCAGAACCTGGCTTACCTGACGAACCAACATCCAACGAGCAAAAAAAATTATCGAACCAAATGCAGGGGCTGAGTTTTGCAGGGCGAAGATGATGCAACGGTTGAGTCTGATGATACGCAGGGTAGAAGATGAAGAGGAGAGAGAACGTGTTTTTGCGTCAAACGTGTATTTTAATTAATTTTTTAAAATAAAAATAAATGGGCTGAAGAGTTAACAGTGTTAAAATGTTGTTAAATGATGTGCCACGTGTCACAATACCAAGGAGGAAATAGGGGGCACAGGGGATTTGATAACAGGATTAAACAAAGCAACCCTCATGAAATATAATGCAAATTAAGCACAAAAATGCATTAGAGAAAGATGGAAAAGATTAGCAAACACTTGACCAAGGAATTGACTATTCTTAGTCGTTGCAGGCCACTCTCTGATGCCTATAAATTGAAGAGCAAGAGGCAACATGGAGAGGCACACTTGCAATACTTCTTAGAATATCTATCTCTTTTCCTTATTATCATGGCTAAATCCAATTCATCTGGAGGCCCTTCAATGATTTCGATAGTATTTCTACTTGGGCTGCTGATGGCTAGCTTTGAAACAACAGGTATATATCTCTCGCACAAATGCACCCACACCCACACCAACAAACATCTGCAGGCATGCATGCCTGATGCACGCACATATGTAGACATGTATGCCTTATGCGTGTATATGTGTGTGTGCTCGTCTATGAATCGAGAGTTTCTCCAATAAGGATTTGTGTTAAGGACTAGTTGAAGAATTTTAATCTCAGCCATCCTTTAGATATATATAGTGAGTTACATATTTTTGTTCATATGTACCATACATGCGATTCAATGGGTGAGATTAGAAGTCCTAACCTATGCTTAACATAAAATCTTTAATTAATGGAGCTAAACCCAAAGAACTTTACATTGGCTGACACAGTTCATACATTTTTTGAGCCCCTGTTTAAAATGATCCACATAGAAAATCGATCATAAAACCTCATTATAATTTCTTCTTCAATATTGCAGGAGCCCAAATTGGTGTATGTTATGGAATGCTTGGAGATCATTTACCACCCCCATCAGAAGTTATTGCTCTGTACAAGCAAAATCACATCGGAAGAATGCGACTGTATGATCCAAACCACGCTGCTCTAGCAGCCCTTAAAGGCTCTAATATTGAGCTCATGCTAGGCGTTCCAAATGACAACCTTCACAGCCTTGCCTCAAGCCACGCCAATGCAAATACTTGGGTCCAAAACAATGTGAGAAACTATGGCAATGTAAAATTCAAATACATTGCGGTAGGAAATGAAGTCAAGCCCTCAGACTCCTTTGCACAATTTCTTGTTCCAGCCATGCAAAACATTCAGAACGCAATTTCTAGTGCTGGTTTGGGAATTAAAGTCTCCACTGCCATAGACACTGGAGTGCTTGGAAAGTCCTTTCCTCCATCGAACGGAGAGTTCAAGTCAGAATATGGAGCACTTTTGAACCCCATCATCCGCTTCCTAGTGCACAACAGATCGCCGTTGCTGGTTAATTTGTACCCTTATTTCAGCTACAGCGGCAACACTCATGACATTCGTCTAGATTATGCTCTTTTCACAGCTCCATCAGTTGTGGTACAAGATGGCCAACGTGGCTACCGTAATCTTTTCGATGCCATTTTGGATGCTGTTTATGCCGCTCTTGAGAAGGCGGGCGGAGGGTCTTTGGAAATTGTCATATCCGAAAGTGGTTGGCCATCAGCTGGTGGAACGGCAACAACGATTGATAATGCAAGGACTTATAACGCAAATCTGATTCATCACGTGAAGGGAGGGACTCCAAGGAAGCCCGGAAGGGCCATAGAAACCTACATCTTTGCAATGTTTGATGAGAACAGAAAGAACCCTGAGTTGGAGAAACATTGGGGGCTGTTTTCACCAAACAAACACCCGAAATACCCAATCAATTTCAACTGAGTAGCTAGGCAAGAGTAGTTGTGGTTAGCAATCTAACCACCAATAAAACTGCAATAAATAGGCTGTCATGTATCGCATCACATGTACCCAAATAATGCTCACATAGAGCAAATAATCTTATAAAATTACCGTAACTTAAAATATTATGTCTTTTCTTGGCAATATTGATGTATTATAAATCCCATTATAATCTCATTATGTTAAGAGCCTGTTAAAGACAAATTGCATATATAAGCTTAGTCAAGTTGGATTATGGGATGTGCTCCTCACTTTGCCCCGAGTTTAAATCCTTCTTCTCATAATTTAGAATAAATTAAAATAAAATGTTGCTTGTATAAAAAAAGACATTATTTAAGTTGAGATAGATATCAGTGGGTTCTTTCGTAAAGGAATATGCTCCATACTTTCCCGACTTTTCTCCCATCTTTTTTGTCTAACCTATATTACACTTGATAAAGACTACTCCATTAACTCCCTTTCAATTTTCTGTACCCATTCTATTATGCCAACTGTAATTTCTTTGTAAAGACTGATGTGATTAATTGCAAGTGGACAATATCGCTCAAATTAATATAGTAGTAAGTAGAGTATCGTTCCAACAGGGATCAAATAATCTATTAAATACTAGAATGATTTATATCTAATTATATTTGAATTAAACGAAAAGAGAATTATGATGATTAAAATCTAATTAAGCAAGCAAAATAAATTGAGATTAAGGAAATAATGTAAAAGATGGAAACAAAGATGATAAAGCACTAGGGCACCGATTTCACCTAGCTAATCCCACCCAAATCCTTCTAGCTTGTTAATCCTAATTACCTAACATGTTGATAATCGTTTTCCCTTACCTCACTAATACTCTCTTCCGAGTTATATTAGTTGTATTCCTTACAGTCAACCCACTCTATTCCTAGTTATGGATTTAGATAGCTAAGAACCCATTAAGATTTGTGGAAAACAATGAAGATTACACAAACCATAACCTAATCTTCCGAGTCGGCTATGTAATTTATGGTACTTGTTACTAGAAGCTTTTTATTAGGAATCTCCTTCCGGTTTCAACCTAATTCTTCCAATCATGCAATTAGTGGCCAATTAATTGAAAGCATTAAGAACGGTAACAAGCACTCAACATGTATAGATAAATAAAATTAACAATATCAAAGAATTTGAGTATTCATAGCTAGGCTACATCGTAGCCCTAGTAAAAAGAATTAGTTCATGAAGGACTTATTGAGAATCATGATGGTTGATGAAGACATGAATGCCAAGGTTGCACAAGCTCTTTGTATTCTCCTTTGCGTGTTTCGGCTATGAGTATGAATGTGTAGGAATTTGATGGTCGGTAATTCGATCCTTGAACAATGACCTAAACTCCCTATTTATAATACTCCTACAAATCCTACCTATCTAAGGTATAATTACAATTATTATAAAAGTAGGATTCCTTCTAAAATAGGGTCTTCTTTATTTCTCCTTGTTTGACTTGATAAAACTTGAATTGTCTTGAATTAGGAAATTTGACAACATTCCTTGCGACAAAAGGAATGGCTTGGCTTCTTGACTTTATTAATCTCCAATCTTCATCTTCTTGCCCCTTTTTAGCACACTTTCTCATATTTCACAATTCCTTCACAAATCTCACAAAACTAATTAAAACAACCAATTTAATCCAAGGAAATTAACAAATAGATAAGTAAAGAAGGCATAAAATATATATAAAATATAGGCTTATCAAATACCCCCAAACCTATCTTTTGCTAGTCCTCGAGCAAAACTGAAATTCAAAAATAAAATAAAACAAACAAACTAAACTAAACCACTTTCGCAGGTAATCTCGATGGCACTTAGCATGTGCCACAAGCCTTTAAACCTCTAGGTGTCCCTAGTAGGAGGAGTTGTGTCTCCTGAGGGTTTACCAGTCACGACACCCACAAACGCTCCTTGCAACACAAATTCGTTAAAGCAATACTTCCAACAAACTAATAATAACCAATGAATGTCAACCATAATTCAAAAACTAAAGTTATGCCACTACAAATAAAATGCATCATAGTGTAAAGTGTAAAGCCAATACTCCAAGAATTCGAATTTAAAGATAACCACACTCAGCGTGTGTACAAATTCGCCTCGACTCTAGGCCTCACTGGATAACACTCAATTTTCTCACAGAACCTAGGGTTGCACTCTTACCCCGCATATGTGAATGAAGTTAGGTGAAGAAATCAAAATATAAGACACATATGCATCCAAATGAATAAAAGGAAATTTATGAAAATAGATCTCATGGAAAGGAAATCAAATACTAAGAACCATAGATGAAGTACATACCTCCACTTTTGAGTAAGAAGTCCCCAAAGATCCGTTAGGTCTTTACTATGGTTGTAATGAAGGGCTAGGTTATGGGTTATGAAAGAAAGGGAAGGAAATACTAGAACTTGAGACATACCAAGGCATTTATTGCGTTATAAGGCTTGGCTCTTCCAATTTACTTCACAAAGGCGTCCAGGATTTTTGATATGCTTTATTTTTATTTTTTTTCTTTCTTTATTTATTTTTTTCTTTTTCTTGAACTTTGAGCACAAATTTCCTAGGTACACGCCACCTCTTTTATTGATGTAGAGCTCAACCTTCATCTTTGTCTTCATGTGCCATGACATCTCTCAAGTTATAGGGTATGGCTAAAAATAGGGTGAGAAGGGTAAGGAAATATTGTGGGTGATGAAAGAAAAGGCTAAGTGTTTGGCTTCAAAGGGTTGATGGCACACACAATGGGTAGGACATGAGGTTTTATTTAATGGCTAAAACATGCATAGCCTAACATCATCTCTCAGGGTCCATCCAACTCAAAAGTAAAAGCATAAGATGATTCATACAAAATAGAGATTAGTTCTTAGTATTCAATTCAAAAGCTTAATGAGATCAATCTAAATAAGAAGGAATGAAAATAGCTAATAAGAATAATCCCAAATACTCTCTCAATAAATGGCAATTTGGCTCAAGTATTTCACAATGGTAGTCTCCACTATTTCTCCACAATCATCCAAGTATAGCTACCTTGTCCATCAAAATACTTGAAGCATGGCTATGTGAAGTGCTATAATTATGATGCATAAAATTTCATGGCAACACTTTAGTTAAAGAAATATGATTAAACATTACATATACATCACTATTAGTAAGAGAAAGTAAAAACTTTAACAAATTTTAGTTTTTCAAAAGTTAAAGGAATTTGCAATTTTGTAAACAAATTTGCATGAATTTATGAGTTCTAATTGCTTAAGAACAAAGAAATTTCATCCAAAAGGAAGAGGACACACCTGGAATAGCTCCTCGAAATCTCTGATCGCGAATGGAATGGATCGGAATTGATTTGGAATGAAATCCGAAAATTCTGGAAAATGAACCTTTAGTGACGAAAAATCTGATGAACACCGTCGCTGAAAACCTTTAGCAACGAAAAATCTGATGAACAGTCGTCGCTAAAACCCTTTTGTGACGAAAAATCTTCATATTTCTGGGCAGATTGCAGCTAGCCTCTTTTTGATTTTAGGCCACTTTTTTAGCTTTAAATCTTCCTAAAATGTCATGTAAACAACTTGAGACCCCGAAACCTGTTTCAAATCATCATAATAACCATTCTAAACATGTTGGTGGCTTCAAATTTACTTGAAGAACATTAAAAAAGAAAAGAGGCAAAAATTTTGATTTTGACCAAAATAAGAACATAATAACCTCTTTTGCTATTTTCTGGGTTTTAAAGTCATCTAATGACCAAAACTACATCTATAACACATCTGGAACATGGTCCAATCATCTTGGGGCTAGAAAAAATCGAAAAAAATTCTTTGAAACACAAAAACCCTTTCTTTGGAACATAAAATCTGTTTTTTTTTTCTTTTCTTTATTTTCTTTATGACTCAAAACTCTAATAACAACAAAAATAACAAAATTCCACACCCCCAAACCTAAACTAAGCATTGTCCTCAATGTTTAAAGTAAATGCATGTAACAGTTAGTAAAGGCATAGAAGGATGGAAAATAAATTGAAAAGAAAGGAACGAAGGTACCTAGTTGGGTTGCCTCCCAACAAGCGCTTGGTTTATAGTCGCTAGCCCGACTTTGGAATGATTATCACCCGGGATCATGAAGAGCGAAGGTCTCCTTTGGTTGATTGAAATTTTCTTCCAAGTATCTTTGCAAAGTGTCGGTTGGTGCGGCAATGGTGATTGGGACGGCCTTTGTTTTCAATGAGTTCATTATTTTGAGCACGTGTGGCCCTTCTCCTACCTCTATCTCATGAACCAAACTTGCTTTTAGTGGATCTTTTGGGTTGTCCGCTATGAATTGTGGTCGAACAACATGATCTACTGCTTCTAATTGGAAACAATACTCTGAATCAATGGGATATTTGGCTGCGTCAAAAACCTTAAATTCCACCTCTTGATCAGCTACTCGTAGGATCAAAGAACCTTTTTCTACGTCAATTAATGTTCTTCCGGTAATGAGGAATGGGCGGCCTAAAATAATTGGAATGTTGACATCTTCTTCCATATCCAAGATAATGAAGTCAGCTGGAAGTATGAATTTATCCACCTTCACTAGTACATCTTCAAGAATTCCGTGAGGATATGTAAGGGATCTATCCGCCATCTGCAAAGAAATAGTAGTTTTCTTAATTTCTCCCAAACCAATTCTTTTAGCAATAGACAAAGGCATTAAATTTATACTAGAACCTAGATCACACAATGCTCTTTGAAAAGAAATAGTGCCAATGGTGCAAGGAATAGAAAATCTCCCTGGATCCTTTCGCTTAGGTGGTAGTTGACTTTGTATTACTGCGCTACACTCCTCCGTCAATTCCACCATCTTTGTATCTTCCAAACGTCTCTTTTTGCTTAAAATGTTCTTGATGAACTTTCCATAGTTCGGCATTTGGTCTAGTGCTTCATCAAATGGAATGGTAATTTGCAATTTCTTAAAAATTTCAAGAAATTTGGAGAATTGTGCATCCTTCTTATTTTTCTTTAGGCGTTGTGGGAAAGGAATCGGTGGAACATAGGATTTTGGAGTGAGATTTTTGGATGGTGGTTGCTTAGTTTTTGCTGAATTTCCGGTGGAGCTCACGACGGAAGGTTGCGGTGGTCCGACTACAGGTGGGAAATTTTCAGCTGATTTTTCCGTAGTTTTCATATGCTGCTGCTGTGTTTCTGCATCTAAATCTACAGCAGTTTTTATTGGTCTCCCATTTCGAAGTGTGATTGCATTCACATGTTCTTGAATTTTCGGATTAATCTCGGTTTGGCTGGGCAAAACTCCTCTCTCTCGTACCATGAGTGCATTTGCCAATTGACCCATTTGAACTTCTAAATTTCTGATGGAAGCGGCTTGATTTTGTAGGGTCGTCTCAGTCTTGCTCATGAATTGATTTGTATTTGTGGCGAGTTGTGCGATTATGTCTTCCAAGTTATTTTTCTTCTCTTGTGGTTGAAAACCTGGTGGTTTTTGTACGTTCTGATTATTGCTCCATGAAAAATTGGGGTGCCTTTGCCATCCCGGATTGTATGTGTTGGAGAATGGATCATTGCCGGGACGTCGATAGGTATTCACCATGTTGGCTTGTTCTTGCAAAAATTCTGGAAAATCAACTCCATGAGGACACGATATGGTGGCATGACCTGGAACAGCACAAATGGAGCAAATCTCTTGTGTTGGTGCTCTCCCATTCATAGCAAGCAAGGCGTCCAATTTACTAGTTATAGCGTCAACCTGCTCTTTAGAAGCAAAAGCATTAGAACTACCAATTTCATAAATTCCGGCACGCTTACCTCTTGTATCAGAATGCTGTGTTTCGATTGCTAGCGTATCAAACAAGGTTTGACATTCAGTTGGCGTCTTGTTCTTAATAGATCCACCTGCATAGTTATTCACTGCAGCCTTACTCGAAACGGTTAGTGCCTTATAAAAAATACGCATGAGAACTAAAGTAGGCAAACCATGGTGAGGACACTGTATTAAAAAATTATTGAAACGTTCCCATGCTTCTGAAAATGACTCATCGGCCTGTTGACTGAATTGCATGATTTTATCCCTTAGTGCATCAGTTTTCTGAGTCGAAAAGAACTTCTCCAAGAACTTGTTTTGTACCTCTGTCCAGCTAGTCAATAATCCAGGCCGTAAGGAGTTTAGCCACATCTTTGCTTTATCTTTCAATGTGTAGGGAAAGACTTTCATTCTGAGATGTTCTTCAGTGACTCCCTCTGTCAAAGCCATGTTAGAAACCATGTTAAAAATATCTCTAATATGAGCTAAAGGATCTTCAGAACTTAAACCATGAAAAGAAGGCATCATATTAAAGTGAATATTTTTCAATTCATAATTCCTGGCAGCTGCAGGGAGAACGATGCTTGAAGGTGATGTCGGAATTGTTGGGATATCAAGGTCTCCCATTGTTTCATTCAATACAAGGGCCATCGCTTCTTCTTCTTGTTGATTCTTCTTTTCTCTGTCTTGTTTTTGTTTCCTACGAATTGCTCGAAGTTTTTGTTCAATCTCAGGTTCCAATTTAACTAGTTGGCTAGTTGAAGAACGGGTACCAGTCATTCACTATATGCTCAGAAACGAAGTTGTTGTACCTGCAAACAATGACAAAGGATTGTTTAAATAAGGAGAAGATAATAGAATTGAAGAAGGAGACAAAACCCAAATACAATTAGGAAAAGAAACTTTAATTCTAAAACCCAACGGAAATTGGAAAGAAACTTTAATAAAAGAAAAACAGAAAGTTGAATGGAAATAGGAATTGAATTCCTAATGGTTGCGTGAAAAAAAATCCTGTTGCTTTTTTTTTTTTTTTTTTTTTTTTTTTTTTTTTTTTTTGGGATAAAATGAAATTAAAAGGAACTAAAGAAAAGTACCTGAAATAAAAAAGATAACTAATTAAATCTTCACAATACAACTAGAAACTAAAGCGCACTAATATAATAGACTAAGTTGATCCCCGGCAGCGGCGCCAAAATTTGATGTGATTAATTGCAAGTGGACAATATCGCTCAAATTAATATAGTAGTAAGTAGAGTATCGTTCCAACAGGGATCAAATAATCTATTAAATACTAGAATGATTTATATCTAATTATATTTGAATTAAACGAAAAGAGAATTATGATGATTAAAATCTAATTAAGCAAGCAAAATAAATTGAGATTAAGGAAATAATGTAAAAGATGGAAACAAAGATGATAAAGCACTAGGGCACCGATTTCACCTAGCTAATCCCACCCAAATCCTTCTAGCTTGTTAATCCTAATTACCTAACATGTTGATAATCGTTTTCCCTTACCTCACTAATACTCTCTTCCGAGTTATATTAGTTGTATTCCTTACAGTCAACCCACTCTATTCCTAGTTATGGATTTAGATAGCTAAGAACCCATTAAGATTTGTGGAAAACAATGAAGATTACACAAACCATAACCTAATCTTCCGAGTCGGCTATGTAATTTATGGTACTTGTTACTAGAAGCTTTTTATTAGGAATCTCCTTCCGGTTTCAACCTAATTCTTCCAATCATGCAATTAGTGGCCAATTAATTGAAAGCATTAAGAACGGTAACAAGCACTCAACATGTATAGATAAATAAAATTAACAATATCAAAGAATTTGAGTATTCATAGCTAGGCTACATCGTAGCCCTAGTAAAAAGAATTAGTTCATGAAGGACTTATTGAGAATCATGATGGTTGATGAAGACATGAATGCCAAGGTTGCACAAGCTCTTTGTATTCTCCTTTGCGTGTTTCGGCTATGAGTATGAATGTGTAGGAATTTGATGGTCGGTAATTCGATCCTTGAACAATGACCTAAACTCCCTATTTATAATACTCCTACAAATCCTACCTATCTAAGGTATAATTACAATTATTATAAAAGTAGGATTCCTTCTAAAATAGGGTCTTCTTTATTTCTCCTTGTTTGACTTGATAAAACTTGAATTGTCTTGAATTAGGAAATTTGACAACATTCCTTGCGACAAAAGGAATGGCTTGGCTTCTTGACTTGATTAATCTCCAATCTTCATCTTCTTGCCCCTTTTTAGCACACTTTCTCATATTTCACAATTCCTTCACAAATCTCACAAAACTAATTAAAACAACCAATTTAATCCAAGGAAATTAACAAATAGATAAGTAAAGAAGGCATAAAATATATATAAAATATAGGCTTATCAAAGACCAGCACTGCTTTCGTATTGCCCCATCTTGTATAGTTGACTTGTACCCTTATTAGGTTTACTTGGACTTTCTTATTTACAATTACAATATAAGAGATTTACATTAACACCTTTGAGGTTTTCGGTCTTTTCACAAAACTCCCTGAGGTTATTGACCTCAATGAATGCGTGTGCAATTAATCTAAAAAGCTAATTGTCATTTGGAGAAATTTATATATATATAAAATCATCAATATTAAAACGAAAAATTGATGAAAATGGATTTTGGGAAAACAATTTAAAACTTCAAGGGCTGGTCGTGTAATTTCTGAAAACCTCAAGAGATTTTGTGAAAAAATTGAAAATCTCAAGAGTTGTTGATATAAATAACTCAAAATATAACCCTCATGTGCTCTCAAAGAGCCGAATACATGTTGAACTATTACCCTAAATTGGTGATCTCCAAATTACTTAATCAAAAAAGTACAGTAATTTATGTGGTTTTCTTGTCTCATAAGGTACGCGAGAGCGATGTTCGACCCTCTCTATTTACACCATAATCAACCGAGCATATCCAGCATCAAAACGACTGGCACCAAGGCTGACATGCCTTCTCCCCTACTGAAATGCCTCAAAGGGACACACAAACAAATCCCTACAAAGTGAATGACTTCATCACCTTCTAACATGCCGAAGGAAGACACTCTCCTAAAACGGCAACCAATTGCCGAAGCTCCCAACTACTGAACCTAATTCCAGGGACACATGTCGCCTTCGCAACAGCTTGCACAAAGTTCCACATCGAAACTTTGTGAAAGACTCCCATTTTCACTTCCCTATAAATGAGGAACAGTGGCCAAGTAAAAAGGGTAACTATTATCTCACCTTTACTGTTACTCTGCCAAAATTACCACACATAGCTGACTTCAGCATTGGAGAGCCTTCGGCAGGCACCACACCGGTGTCCGAAGCTTGACGACTGCTTCTTCCTCTTTGTCTTCTACATGTCCTCCAAATACCGAAGGTCCTCACCTTCTCCCCTGCTGAAGATCCAATCCTCCTTACCTAAGTTGACCCTCCCAAAAAGAGCATCAACAGTTTGGCGTCGTCTGTGGGAAACTGACTTCTGAATCCTACCTCCCTCTACCAATTCTGCTGGCTCCCTCATCCATAACGCCCCGTCGTCTCTTCTACCCCCCACACTCTGCCATGCCAAGCGAGGCCAACCTTGATACCCAGCACCATACCCCTCGTGGAGAGTCATCCCGAAAGAAGCCTTCGGCCGATGCACACATCCAGGCCGAGGTGGAGCGCCTTCGTGCCAGTGTCACGAAGATGACAAAGAACTATGAACACCTTCGTACCAAGAATGTTGAGTTGGAGCCCGACTGCCGAGCCCTGAAGCGTAATTGGGAGAACGCTCGTCACCAGTTTGTTCAGTAGGATCTCACCCAGGGTGTTGAACACACCCAGTTGAACCAACCAGTCGTCTCCCGTTATAGCGCCCCCATTCAGTCTAGGCCTAACAAAGGCAAAGGCCATCTTCATCCAGAGACAACCAAATCGCGGCTTCTCCACATCTCCCCACCGAAGGATCAGCCCCATGTCTCGACCAAGATCTACAAAGATTGCAGGGACCTTATCTAGGAGCTTCGACGAAGGCCTATTCTTATTCCCGTCGACCTCAGCGACCCACATGTGACACACCTCAGCCCCCTGCCGAAGCCCACCCACTTAACCACCAAGGAGGGTGCGGGGGACTTGGACGACTGGGAATCTTATCATCCCGAGGATTGGGAGCCTTACCACACCGAAGCGTTCGAGGAGTGGGAAGCTTACCCATCTCCTACCCACGCAAACCACAAGCCTTCGGCACTCGGTGCTCTACCTCATGCCGACCCTGCAATGAGACTTCTCTTTGAGAAAGTCCGACGTCTCGAAAGTGAACAGCACTGCAATCATCAACCCCTCTGGACGAAGCCGCGCCTTGGCCCCATCACTGAGCGCATCCTCAACTATCGTCAAGACAAAGACATTCAACACGAGCAAGGAGGATCCCAGTAATTTATGTGGTTTTCTTGTGTCGCAATCATCAACCACCTGCCAAAGCTCCCAAGCACTGCAATCATCAACCACCTGCCGAAGCTCCCAATAGCCGAACCTAATTTCCAAGGACACGTGTCAACTCCGCAGCAGCTTGCACAAAGTCCCACATTGAAACTTTGTGCAAGACTCCCATTTTCACTTCCCTATAAATGGGGAACAGTGCCCAAGTAAAAAGGGTAACTATTTTCTCTCCTTTACTGTTACTCTGCTAAAATTACCACATAAAACTGACTTAAGCATCAGAGAGCCTTTGACAGGCACAACACCGGTGTCCGAAGCTTGACGACTGCTTCTTCCTCTTTGTCTTCTGCAGGTCCTCCAAATACCGAAGGTCCTCACCTTCTCCCCTGCTGAAAATCCAATCCTCCTTACCTAAGTTGACCCTCCCAAAAAGAGCATCAACAGTTGTTATATCATAGACTGGTTGGCCATCAGCTGCTGAACAGACACAACAATTGATAATGCAAGGACTTATATATCAAATTTGATTCAACATGTGAAGGAAGGGACTCCAAGGAGGCCAGGAAGGCCCATAGAAACTTACATCTTTGCCATATGTTTGATAGCTAATAAAAGATTGAGAAACACTGGGGGCTCTTCTCCCCAACAAAACAGCCTAAATACCAAATCAATTTCAATTGATTAGCTGTAGGTAAGTTTATTGTGACAATAAAAGGGAAGTTGTGGTTGCCAACAATATAACTAATAAAAGATTCTCTTTTGTCACAAGTACCCAAAAAACAGCTCATATAGAGCAAATAGTCTTAATAAGAGATTGTACGAATTATAATTGTATGTATTCTTTGGTAGTTTCACGTATTACAATTTACAGCTGTCATTGTATCCAAGATTGTACGAATTACAATTTACAGCTTTTTGAATATTTTCCATTGCAGAAGCAACAAACGGGGTTAATGGACCTTTGGGATCTATTTCGTTCCCAACCACGATGTATTTGAAATTGACATTTCCATAAGTTATGACATTACTTTGGATCCAAGAATCCGCGCTGGCTTGGCTAGAAGAGATGTCTTTAAGGCCTTCGTTGGGTACATCGAGCATGAGCTCAATGTTGGAGCCTCTAAGGGTTAGGATCATAGAGCCTCATTTTTTGGATGTTATATTGGTTGTACATAGAGATTCTTGTGGGGAAGGTAAGTTGTCTCCAAGTGTTCCATAACAAACACCAATCTTTGCTCCTGCATCAAGAGTTATTTTTGTAGCATCAAATACAGAAGGAAAAAAAAAAGAGAGAGAAGAAGAAATGGCTTTGCAATTTTTAGTCTAACATTGAGAAATAAGCATTGCAGCCTATGATATTTGGAGAAGCTATGACAAATTATTTGGCAGTACTATAAGGTTATTTTGGTAACAAAATATGGAATTGGTAGGCATGCATTATTGCTTAAAAGGTGTTGTTTATATTCATATTATTACATGTACGTGTTTTATTTAGCAATTTTTTTTATAAAATATAAATGAAAAGTTTGGCCACTATATAACATTTTAATATAATTTATTTAAATTATTTTAATATATATATATATTATTTTTATTTAATATATTGTGAAAAATACGTGTATAATATGTGAATTTTGTATGTATTATTGAAAATTTTATAAAAACACGTGTATTAAACGTGAAAAATTCGTACGTAAATGTATTGTACATTTAATTTTAAAAAAATATTTATTTTATTGAGTCTTTACATGTATAGAAAATGGAAGTATTTTTAAAAAAAATACGCATATACATATATAATACAAATATTAAACAGAAAAATACGACTAGGCCTAGTAATAATTCCCATCTCTCATGCGTATATAGCATGTGTGGAATTATAACCTGTCCAAATTTTACTTTGTGGAGAGAGAGAGAGAGAGAGAGAGAGAGACCAGTTGTGGTAAGGCTAGCCATTAGCAGCCCAAAAAGTAGCATTATGGAAACAGTGGAAGGGCTTTTGCCAGTGAAATGTGACTTGGCCATTGTGCGAATCAGATCGAATATCAAGTAGATATGAAGGAAAGACACAGCCTTTACAACTTGTGAGGTGCCCTCTTTATAGATCGAGTCACAGACTCACAAAGGCACTCCGTTCAATATCTGATATTTTTTTCCAAGTCAATGATAGCTACATATGCATTTCCTCTCCACTAGCTAGTGAAAATTTTCCAAGGTAAATATATAATTACTCAAAAACTACAAAAGATTTCGTACAAATCAGGGGAGGTGGGGGAGGCTGAAAACGCCGCGGCAGTGATAAGGCTGTCGTCGTGGTATGGGAGGTTGATTCTTTGAAGCCTAAAGGGGTTGAAGAAGAAGAGGGAGGAGGTGTTGCGAGACTGTATGAGCAACCAACCAAACCCTGATGTGAGACACTCCGTTTGGTCCTCAAGTTGCCGAAATTTGACGAGCTTGGAGTTGGAGGTATGGTTTTTAGGGTTTAACCAGGCATGATTTGATTCCCCAGAGAATTCTCCAAGCAAGAACAACATGGGAATATTTTTGTTGGTTTCCTCTTCGTGATGAGATTTATAGGGACGACCCATTATCGACACAGAAGAAATTGTAAACGGCAAACAAAGAGAAAGGAAAAACTTCGAGGACTGATGAGTCTAGCAGAAAGTGATACATACAATTGTACAACTTGTTAAGAATTGAGAGTAAAATGGCCAAATATATAGAGGCTCAATCCTTATTAGGCGAGTAAAGTTTTGTCAAGGATAATTGTTGTGAATTGGTTCATCCATGGTTTCTAAATTCTAAAAGGTTTTGCCCTTCCAAATTCTGTCCATATGAAATGAGGAGTGAGGCAAAAACCGGGATCCTTCTAATTTCTTTTCTTCTATACAAGCAACAGTATGTAAATATGCCAATAATATTAACCTCGAATTTGTAATTTTACATTGAAAACTCAATATATATATATATAAAAGTTAAATTAAACTATGTAAATATGCCCTTTAGGGAAGAATGTCTTAGAGTTGACCTCCTCAAAAATAATCTCCTCACAAGAACAGTGTCCAAAAAAGAGGCTTTCATATCAAAGCGAGGTCCAAGGCATATGCCTTGCCTTTGGCCCGGCCCAATATTTTTGAAGACAATCCAACATTTATAATAACCGTATTTCTTTTAAATTTTTTTGTTTTTGGTTCAACGACTAGAAGTACTCTTTCTATTTCCCACTATTTTTTTAATTTTATTTTTGAGTCCACCTCTCTCTGTTCATGATGATTGTCTCCTAAACGCACAGGACTTGGTGGAATATTCTGCGATTCACAATGCATCAGGGAAAGTTTATGTATATATACTTTTATGTTTTACTTTTTTTTAAAACATAAGCCAAGCTTTATTTTTATTTTTATTATTATTATTATTTGAATACAAACGATGGTCTAAATTACAGGGAATGATGGTTTCTCAAGCACACACACAACTAAGATGTCATTGGGGTTCGAACCTGAGACTTCAAGTCTGTAAGTTAAGGTCATTTTTCCACTGGACTAGGCATACTAAGCTTTATTGATCCAAGGCAAGAGTACAAGGCAAAATCCACAGGCAAGAAGCCTAACTAACTACTAAAAATCATATTAGGCTAATTAGCCGTAATTGTTGCCTAAAACGCCAAATGAGCGCCATCAGATGGTGGTTGACTATCTACTCGATATTTCAAGTCATTTAAACGTAAGAAAGGAGCAACATATATGCTCCTGGACCATTAAGTCAAGTCTATGAAGTCGGTCAATGCAACTTATAGTGCTTAGAGTTTTTCTTTCTTATTTGTATTGCTAATAATCATGGCTTGCTTGACTATTAGATCTATTTCAGAAATTTTTGTTATCAGTTTTGGTCCACAATTAATGCATCCTCACCCAACAAATAACACTCTACAGCTATATACATAAAACACATAAACACTAAGTATGAACACGTAAAACCCTACGGCCATGTTTGGTGCTTATAATTGGATTGAAATTGATAACTCACAAGATTCAAGCTATGTTGAAGTCAGAAATGAAGGTAGAATTGAAGGACTTTTCTTTGCGTGGGCATTAAAAGAGATTATACGGTGTATATGTGGGGATTATCATTGGCCCAATACTTTCAATTTGTACAAGATTTGAAAGTTTGCCTCAATTTCTTCCTTCAACATATACATCTTAAATCGAGTGAGCTATTCGATCCAATCCAATCATAGACACCATATGTGCCCTCCGTATACTCTTATACTATATGAGGGAACAAATCAAAATCTGTACATCTATATGCATAGAGTATATGGTGTTCTATGAAATAGTTTCCACATGTAGAAACGTTTGTCTAAATTAAAAGCTTCAATTTTGCGTAGTCTACACGCACATTAGTGATGGAGAGTGGAGCCTACAAATTGAGACGTGGTTAGAAGACCATAGATATCATGAACACAAATACAGTTGAGTCTCCACCACTCACATGTCTTTGTGGAAGAAAAGTCTAATAGGGTGTGTTTCGAGCAGTACTGTGCTAATTAATGCAACGTTTTCTGCAAGCTATACCAAAATTTTGTAATTTCTTGGTGGAATTTTTTAATTTCCGGTCCATTGAGTGCATCTTTGAGTCTGTGGCTCCATCTATAAAGAGGGAACCTCAGAACTTGGAGAAGCAGTGCCTCTTTCCTTCTCAGCTTACTTCAACTTTCGACCTGCAAAAATTTGCACAATGGCCAAGTCAAATGTAGTTGGCAAAAGCCCTTCCATGGTTTCCATAATGCTGCTTTGTGGTCTGCTAATGGCTACCCTTGCCACATCAGGTTGTCTACTTTCTCACATAGACAAGAAATAGGAAGATAGAAAAACATGGGAATATATTATTTTGTGCTTTTTCTTATTATTTAAATTATTGTTGATTGTTTCTTTAATTCTATTATATTATTATTTTTTTACTTGATATAAATGTAAAACATGCACATCACCGGAACTTTGTCAAAAATTTCTCTTAAATTGTAGTATAGATATATACACGTATACCTTGTACATGCATGACTTCCAAGTTTGTAGTGCCTTAGCATACTTTTGTTTCGCCCTCTATGTATATATGTACTTAATTTTTTCAGCATATGGATGCTAGAAAATTTCTATTCATAAAACGAAAATAAGAAAAACTGACATATATATATGAATCCGATCATGCAGAAGCAAGGATTGGTGTTTGTTATGGAACACTTGGAGACAACTTACCTCCACCAAGAGAAGTAATAGCTCTCTACCACCAATACAACATCCAAAGAATGAGGCTCTATGCTCCTAACTTTGACGCACTCCAAGCCCTCCAGGGCTCCCCAATTGAGCTCATTCTAGGTGTAGAAAATGAGCGCCTTAAAGACATTTCTTCTAGCCAAGCCACTGCAGATGATTGGGTCCAAAAGAATGTCCAAAGCTATAGCAATGTCAATTTCAAATACATTGCCGTTGGAAATGAAGTAAAAGCCTCAGATGCACCCTTTGTTGGCCCAGCAATGGACAAAATTCAAAATGCAATTTCTAAGGCTGGTCTTGCAAATAAAATCAAAGTCTCCACTGCGGTTCACCCTGTAATTCTTGGAACATCCTTCCCTCCATCAGAAGGCTCATTCGGGCAAGACTATCGTCCATTTCTGGATCCGATCATCAGCATCTTAGTGCGAAACAAATCTCCGTTACTCTTTAACATGTACCCGTATTTCAGTTACATTGGCAATCGCAAGGATATTAAACTTGAGTATGCTCTTTTTACATCTCCCTCAGTTGTAGTGAATGATGGGCAGCTAGGGTATCAAAACCTGTTTGATGCACTCTTGGATGCGACTTACTCAGCATTAGAGAAGGCTGGAGGCGGTTCTTTGGAAATCGTCGTATCAGAGACTGGTTGGCCCTCGGCTGGCGGGGATGGGACAGTGACAACGAAGGAGAATGCTGCAATTTACAACTCAAATTTGATCAAGCACGTGAAGGGAGGGACGCCAAAGAGACCTGGAGTCCCCATAGAGACTTATATATTTTCCATGTTTAATGAGAATCAGAAACTTGGAGAAGAGACTGAGAAACACTTTGGGCTGTTCTTTCCAGACAAACAGCCTGTATATCCCATTGATTTCAATTAAGGGTGGAAACTCTAGTGTTCTAAGGGTACTTGTAACCCTAAATAAAACTAAGTGTCTTCTGATGTATGGGCAAGTTTTTTATTTATTTATGAAATCTAAGGCAAAAGCCAAATGTCTTGTGATGTATCCAGGGGGAATATATATATATATGTCAACCACAAAAGCTCGGTAATATTGTATCACTCATCCGGTCACGACTTTCTTTGGTTGACCCGGAATCTCGGATACCAAACCAAACTGTAATGGGATGGGAAAACGTAATGAATAATGTGAATCATAGAAGAACTCAACTCACACAAAGATATGTTCAAGAAGAAAACTTATTAGTTTTATGGATAGTGATAATCATAATGATGATGAGGGTACTCTATCAGGGGATAAAGGTTCTCTCTAATCGCCTTGGCAAGGTGAGGGGAGGGCAGGCTACTGGTTAGTCTGACGACTTTTCCCCATATGTATAGAGAAATTCGCCTAATTCTCTCGGCTTGTGTCCCATTTTAGTATCAATAATAAAATATCATTTTTTATCACAGAAAAAAACAACCTAAATATACCCTTTTGTTGGCAACCTAATTACTAATAAGTGATTACAAAGGTATCTTAAGTAGCCTAGCAATGAGTAGCTACATGCATTTCATCTCCATTAGCTAGTGAAAAATTTCCAAGATAAATATATAATTCCACAAAAACTACAAAAGATTTCGTACAACTAGCAGAAATTGTTGCAATATTAGTAATCTTCCACAAAGACAAGTGGTGGAGATTTAAAGTGTTATGGTCTTCTGATCATGTCTCCTTTGTAAACTCCAGAATGAAAAATGTTCGGGGGGTCCCTATAAATTAAATGAAAAATATAACTTAATTTTTATATGCGAACAATTCTATCAAAATTAATTATTTATATGAGGGGATTTTCAATTAGGATATGAGCAACGAACTCAAAATTAATTGTCAACAATAGCCAACGGATCTAGCCTAGTAAAAAAGGACCTTAACTTGTAGTGGTCTCAAATTCGAATTCCTATGACATCCTTGTAGAGTGTGTGAGAAACCTTTCTCCCTCTAGTAATTTCTCTTGTATTCAAAACATCATTTCAATTATTAATCCGAACCTTTTTGTGCGTTTCGAGTCACTCTTTCTACCTTCACTTAATACAAATGCTCACCCTTTACGTTGTAATTTCCCAGTAAAATTTTATAATATCCTATATTAGATTAACCATTATAAATCACCCCTTTTAACATTTGTTAGCCCAAAAATAATGTTTGAACTCTTTAAATTATCGGAGAAATAGTCCTCTTAGGACTTTCTTGGATTTGACTGATTGATAACTTGCTTTTTGTTGGAATTTATGTGGTGTATTTTTCTTCCTCAAGGAATTTAAGGGCTCGTTTGGGAATGTTTTTGAAAGGATTAAAAGCGTTTTCTGACAACCAAAAGCGCTTCTTGTCACGACCCGACTCCCCTAGCACGATATTGTCCGCTTTGGACCCCCCTCTCTGCCCTCACGGTTTTGTTTCTGGGAGCTCACGAGTTTCCCAGTGGGTCACCCATCCTGGGATTGCTCTGGCCCCCAACTCGCTTAACTTCGGAGTTCCTAAGACAAGAAGCCTAACTAACTACTAAAAATCATATTAGGCTAATTAGCCGTAATTGTTGCCTAAAACGCCAAATGAGCGCCATCAGATGGTGGTTGGCTATCTACTCGATATTTCAAGTCATTTAAACGTAAGAAAGGAGCAACATATATACTCCTGGACCATTAAGTCAAGTCTATGAAGTCAGTCAATGCAACTTACAGTGCTTAGAGTTTTTCTTTCTTACTTGTATTGCTAATAATCATGGCTTGCTTTCTTACTTGTATTCAGAAATTTTTGTTATCAGTTTTGGTCCACAATTAATGCATCCTCACCCAACAAATAACACTCTACAGCTATATACATAAAACACATAAACACTAACTATGAACACGTAAAACCCTACGGTCATGTTTGGTGCTTATAATTGGATTGAAATTGATATAATTCACAAGATTCAAGTTATGTTGAAGTCAGAAATGAAGGTAGAATTGAAGGATTTTTCATTGTGTGGGCATTAAAAGAGATTAGTTATAAGGTGTATATGCGGGGATTATCAATGGCCCAATACCTTCAATTTGTACAAGATTCGAAAGTTTGCCTCAATTTCTTCTTTTAACATATACATCTTAAATCGAGTGAGCTATTCGATCCAATCCAATCATAGACACCATATATGCCCTCCGTATACTCTTATACTATATGAGGGAACAAATCAAAATCTGTACATCTATATGCATAGAGTATCTTTGAGTCTGTGGCTCCATCTATAAAGAGGGAACCTCAGAACTTGGAGAAGCGCAGTGCCTCTTTCCTTCTCAGCTTACTTCAACTTTCGACCTGCAAAAATTTGCACAATGGCCAAGTCAAATGTAGTTGGCAAAAGCCCTTCCATGGTTTCCATAATGCTGCTTTGTGGTCTGCTAATGGCTACCCTTGCCACAACAGGTTGTCTACTTTCTCACATAGACAAGAAATAGGAAGATAGAAAAACATGGGAATATATTATTTTGTGCTTTTTCTTATTATTTAAATTATTGTTGATTGTTTCTTTAATTCTATTATATATATTTTTTTTTACTTGATATAAATGTAAAACATGCACATCACCGGAACTTTGTCAAAAATTTCTCTTAGATTGTAGAATAGATATATACACGTATACCTTGTATATGCATGAGACTTCCAAGTTTGTAGTGCCTTAGCATACATTTGTTTTGTTCTGATACAAGCGATAGTCTAACACTACTACGTTTTACTATTTGCGCGACGATAGTTTGCGCGACGAAGGAAAAATCGTCGCACATAAGATCATTGCGCGACGGACAAGCATATGCGTAGCGCAAACGAGAGCGACGAAGAAACTTCGTCGCGCAAAACAACTTCGCGCGACAGCAAAGACGACCGTCGCGTAAAACTAGGGGAAAAAACCGCGAACTAATATTCTGGCGCCAAATTCTTGCGCGACGACTAAGCTCGTCACAAATGACATCTTTGCGCGACAAATTACTTATCCGTCACGCAAAAAAGTGGAGGGAAAATAAAGCAGATATGGCGCGAATATGTTGCGCGACGAAAATGCAAAATTTGGCGCACTAAGTCTCTTGCGACGAGAAAGGACGTCGTCGCGTAAGAAAAACGCGCTAAAGATGACTTTTGAGCAACGAGTTGGGCATTTGCGCGACTAGAGTTTGCGCGACGAAAAGAGTTAATCGTCGCATATAATCGTTGTCGGCAGAGTGGTGTTTGCGCGACGACAAAGTTTAATGCGACGAGAAATGTATTCGTCGCGCAAAAATCTCCAACTTTGCGCCACGACATAGAGGCTTAAGGCAACAAATATGTATTCGTCGCGCAAATGTTGACATTTTTGCACGACAATAATTATTTTTGCGCGACGAATATTGTTCGTCGCGCAACAAAGTTCATCTACTACATTATCGGGTTCAGCCATGGCAGAGGCAAATTGCAAAAAAAAATTGCAGCTTGCCTCTCCCTCTCTCTTCCTCTCTCTCGAACGTTTTGGGCCAAAAAAGGTATTCAATTTCGTTTCCTGTATGAGTTGAACTACCTCTACCACTGCTAAGTTCATTCGGTATGTATTTTTTGTCGTTAGTGTAAAAGTGTTAATGTAAATTTATACTAACACTATTAATTTCGTTGTCTATAGGGATATTATATGTGATTAGCGATTGGTGGAGAACGATTGATAAGGTATTTTCGTCGTTTTATAATTTAAAATAAAAAATTTATTACATTATGTTTATATTGATTTATGAAATTATATTTATAATATGTTGTTAAATTATGTATGTACGTTGATGTACGAGGTTAATTGAAATTAACTTCGTACATTTTTTTTTTTGTAAAGCTTAGTTCCCGTTCGAGGTTAGTTGGACCGCGCATGGGTGGGTAAACCACGACTACAGTCCAATTAATTCTTGAATTGTCCTATATTTTGGACAGTTTGGAAATGCATAGTCGTGTCACGTAGTTTACAGCTACATGATTAGGTTTCGATTGTGGAGATTTCGGTGTCATCTCGGTACGTTCTTCGGGTGGTACGTAGGTATTTTATATCTACGATACACCTCAAGAACTGTACCGAGATGCTGCCGAAATTCATCCACGTCGAAATCTAATCTCATGTATCTGTAAATTACGTGACGTGACTATGCATTTCCAAATGGGATAGGGCCCTTACCGGAGGCATAAGGAAAGATTTTGTACGAATACAACATAATTGTTGTATTGTGATTGTGATTCCAGGAACGATGAGCAAGAGGTGGATACAGAACCTGAATAGGTGCGCAGACGAATACTTGGATGGAATCGAGGATTTTATTGACTTTGCACGGACACACAACCCGAGTGCAACTAGAATCGGTGTCCTTGTAGGAGCTGTAACAACACGTTGTGGGACACAATTGAAAATGTTCGATTTCATTTAGTGAGGAATGGAATGATTGAGACATACATCACTTGGAACCATCACGGGGAACAGTTAGACATTGCTTCGTCTTCAGGGGCCACAAGAGTAGACAATGTTGAACCCATTGTGGATCCTAATGAACAAGTCAGGGATATTACAAATGATGCATTTCCATTTGCATCGACCAGCAGCAATCAGGAAGGTGAAGATGACGTGCCTACACAAATGGACAGTGCAAAGTTCAAACAGTATGAAAACCTGTTAAGAAATGCCAACCAAGAGTTATACCCGGGGTGCGAGAGCTTTTCCGTTCTGACGGCGATTGTGGAGCTAATGCACGGAAAAATAAAGTATCGTCGTCGAACCTGTGTTTCGATTACTTTTTGGGGGTTTTCAAGAAAATGCTTCCAACGGACAATTGTTTGTCGAAACACCGCAGACAGGCGCAGAAGATGTTGAGTGGTCTTGGATTGAGTTATGAAAAACAATTGCATGTTATTCTACAAAGAGTATGAAATGTTGGATACATGTCCTATATGCAATGAGTCAAGGTTCAAACAGACGTCTCAGAACAGAATGACTAAGGTTCCACAAAAAGTCATGCGTTATTTGCCCCTGAAACCAAGATTGCAGCGACTTTATATGTCGACGCATACTGCCACAGACATGACATGACATAAGGAAAAACGGGTAGACGACGATGTGATACGGCATCCTGCAGATGGGGAGGCATGGAAAGAGTTCGATCGAACGTTCCTCGAGTTTGCTGCTGATCCTCGAAATGTTAGATTGGGACTTGCCACAGACAAATTCAATCCGTACGGGGTTCTAAACCAACACCACAGCACTTGGCCGATTTTCGTATTCCCATATAATTTGCCGCCTTGGAAGTGCATGAAAAAAGAGTACATGATGATGACTGTTTTGATAACTGAGGATCCTGGCAGGTCAATCGATGTGTATTTAAGGCCGTTGGTTGATGAGTTGAAGGATTTGTGGACAAACGGTGTGCGCACGTACGATAAATCCACTGGGAAGATGTTCACTTTGCGGGCAGCAGTTATGTGGACTGTGAATGATTTTCCCGCATATGCAATGGTGTCGGGGTGGAGCACAAAGGGTTATATGGCATGCCCTGTATGCAAGGAAGATGTGACTTCTGGTTGGCATGCTGGAAAAGTGTGTTACCTTGGGCATCGAAGATGGTTGCCATGGGACCACGAGTGGCGGGAAAATGATAAAGAGTTCGACCAGAACAAAGAGCGTCGCGCAAGACCTAGAGAATCGTCCGGTGATCAGATCTTGGAACAGCTGAACCGTTTGGATTTTGCTCCGTTCGGGAAAACAGTTAGTAGGACCAGACCTGCTACACGTATGAACTGGACGCACAAGTCTATGTTTTTTGAGCTCCCATATTGGTCGAAACTAAAATTGAGGCACAATCTCGATGTTATGCATGTTGAGAAAAATATGTTTGACACATTAATGGGAACGATTCTAGATATCAAGGAGAAGACAAAGGACACGATAAAAGCTCGTCTTGATTTGGAAAGAATGGCCATACGAAAGGGTTTATGGCTGAAAAGGGGCAGTGATAAAGCTATAAGGGATCTTGCATTTTTTTCATGAAACCGAATGACAAAAAAGAGTTTCTGCAGTTTGTATCGTCTGTAAAGTTTCCTGACGGGTATGCTTCTAATATCGCACATTGCGTGAATGTTGATGGGGGTAAATTTACTGGACTCAAGAGCCATGACTGCCATGTGTTTATGCAACGCCTACTTCCTGTGGGGATTCAACACCTATTGTCGGAAGATGTAGTCAAGCCAATCATATTGTTGTCCAGATTTGTTTCCCAACTAACGGCAAAAACGTTGCGAAAGACAGACATTGATCAATTGCGCCATGACATTGTCCAAGTCTTATGCAAGTTTGAGATGATATTTCCTCCGGCTTTCTTCACGAGTGTGATTCACATGATGGTTCACTTGCCAGAAGAGGCATTGCTTGCTGGTCCAGTCAACTATCAATGGATGTATCCAATAGAAAGGTATATAATCCTCATCATTTCTGTATGCATCTTTATCCCATACTTGCTCCTTGCTAATTTGCATCTTTTCATTTTAATTTGGTAGGCTTCTTGGAGAGCTGAAAAAAAGTGTACGCAACAGAGCGAAGCCCGAAGGATCAATTGTAGAGGCTTGGGTTAAATATGAGGCGCTTACTTTCTATGGAATGTATTTAAAGGATGTGGACACGGCTTTCAATCGACCTCAGTGCAATAATGACGGAGGTGTCAGAAATGAGCAACTTTCTATTTTTGGCCAAAGCGCACGACCCTTTGGAGATCCTGTACGAGGAGAGTCGTTTTCCAGAAATGACATGGAGGTAGCTCATTGGTTCGTATTGAACAATTGTGATGAGATAATAGCATACTTAGATGAGCATGAAGAGATGATGAAGCGAGAACATCCATCACATTTGTATTCGAAGAAACACCGTGAATTGTTTCCAAAATGGTTTTTGGAATATGTAAGTTATAAGTGTTTTGTAATTTACATATATATTGTAGTATTTAATTTTCTCAAACTAATATGTGAATGTTTTAATTAATATTAGGTGAATAAGTTGAAATCAGAGAATTCCCCCACTTACAGTGAAGAGTTATATAACTTGGCATTCGGCCCAATTCGGGCTGAATTGTTCTCGGGTTGTCATGTTAACGGCGTCAAGTTTTTGGGGACTGCACGAGATGACAAGTTGTGTACGCAAAACAGCGGTGCCCTTGTTCCGGGTGGAGGCGAAAGTACGGACATTAATTTCTATGGCAAACTCACAACTGTCGTGCAATTGCTTTACAAAGACCGATACCAAGTGATCATGTTTAAGTGTCGATGGTTTGATACGAACCCAAATAGGCAGGGAAGTGTTAAAATTGATCATGGATTACTATCTGTGAACAGCAACAGAACTTGGTATGATGACGACCCTTACATTTTGGCAAACATGGCAAAACAAATTGTCTATCTAGATGACCCTAAAGTAAGGAGCGGGTGGAAAGTTGTTCAGCAGATGGATTAGAGGAATGTGTATGCTATACCAGAACTAGACCCATCTGACAACGACGTCGACGTCGCTGACCAACGTTTCGAATCTTCCATGGAACATGATGCAGAAACACTTCTAGATACAAATGTCGTACAAGAACCCTTTCAGCTTGAAGGAGTGTCTTCAAGAGAAATACTGATTCAGTCAATTACAATTGACCTCGGTTTTCTTCCGCGATACGATCCAACCATGGCCCCGAACAACGATGATGATGTACTTATGGAGGAGGAGGAGGAGGAAGAATGGGAGACCCAAAGTGATCATAGCGACGATAACGAAGATTATTATAGTTCAGATGATGAATAATGTATTTTATTTGTGACTTGCCATGTAAAACATAGTAATGTGAAATTATTTGTAATTTAATAATGTTAGTGTAAAGATTTTGGCAAGTATGCTTGTTTGAATATATGTACTTGTTGTATCCATGGATTAGGGATCAAAATAAGCTTGATGTTGAAAATTTGGTAGTACGAATTAGATTTGGTGTTGATGTTGAAAATTAGGCATCAAAATAAGCTTGCTGTTGAAAATAAGTACTTGTTATATCCTTGGAATTGATGTTGACAATTTGGTAGTTTTCAAAATAAGCTTGATTATAATGGCTAAGTTTTTCTTTGTAAGAGTGAGAGTGATTCCTCCATTGAAACAAATTATAGTTTGACTTATTTATATATATTTTGTTATACTTTTAATGAGTTATTTCGATTGTGTTTCACGTCACGAAAAAAGACTACTTAGAAGGAAAGAGCCACTTTAGCTACCACATCCACTTGCTTGTTTATTTATATGGCCTCAGGTTCTGCATTACGAGATCATAGCAAAGAAAAAAAATGGCATAATCAGGAGAATCTGTAAAAAAAAAAACCATGACCTATTTGCACGACGAACAGTGGAATAGCGTCACGCTAGATAACTTTGCGGGACAAACATCTTCATCGCGCAAAAACAAAAATTTTGAGAAATAAAAGTGACACTTCCGCGTAGACTCTGTAAAAAAAACGACCAGTCGTCGCCATTAACCTGACCGGTCGCAGAACAATCTGTGCAAGAACGACCGGTCGTTGCTTCTCCCCGACCAGTCGCCTATATTTGCGCGACGAACAATGGAATAGCGTCGCGCTAGATAACTTTGCGGGACGAACATCTTCGTCGCGCAAAAACAAAAATTTTGAGAAATAAACGTGACTCTTCCGCGTAGACTCTGTACAAAAACGACCGGTCATCGCCATTAACCCGACCGGTCGCAGAACAATCTGTGCAAGAACGACTGGTCGTCGCTTCTCACCAACCGGTCGCCTATATTTGCGCAACGAACAGGATTGTTTCGTCGCACAAGGACAGTTTGCGGGACGCAGATTTTCGTCGCGCAAAGTAGAAAATATCCCCAAATTATGAAGATTTGGAGTGCTTGCGCGACGAAAAGTATTGTTTCGTCGCACAAGGACAGTTTGCGTGATGCAGATTTTTGTCGCGCAAAGTAGAAAATATCCCCAAATTATGAAGATTCGGAATGACCCTTGCGCGACGAGAAACCCTATGCCGTCGCAGCTTCACAGTTTGCGGGACGAACACTGTTCGTCGCGCAAGGTACAATATGCAAAATCATTAATCCTATGCCTTAATTTTAATTTTGCCATCTAAATCATATGTTTTTCATTGATTTTAGTGAAGATCATCATTCATACGCTTTTAATTATGAGAATGGTAGAGGAGAATCTTTTTGTAGGGTTATCAACCTCCATACGAATAAATTTCAGGGTTATCAATTTCCCTACGAAGAGAACAGCACGAAATATGTTTTGAAACTAAAAAGTGTTCCTTCAACTCTACAAAACTAGTTTCAACGATCCAACCATCAAACGTGTTTGTATATACTGCGAGATCGTATATCCCAAAAATCGCAAAAAACAAACATTCAGAGATCATGTAACGAACAAAAATTTTCAACGGTTATAAATGAAAAATCACGATTTAACAGTTATTTTAATTCCGATTTTTATAATTTTTTATAACTACACTCATTGACCCTATATAAATACAATGATTGAAGTTGATCTTCAATTGAAATGATTTACACTAGTGGATACCACAAAATCTTAAGCTATATATAACAAAAGTATGTATAAACTCTTAAATGTTAGAGAATATATTGTTGTGATGGCATACACATTATACAAAACTCGTTTCAACGATCCAACCGTTAAACGTGTTTGTATATACTATGAGATCGTATAGCTCAAAAATCGCAAATAACAAATATTCAGAGATCTAGAAATGGGACAAAATATTCAACGGTTATAAATGAAAACGTTTGCGAGACGCACTCTTTCGTTGCGCAACAGCACTTTGCACGACGAAGTATTATTATACGTCGCGAAAACTATTGACAGACGAAGAAATTCGTCGCGCAATGTTATAATTTTCAGGACTTTGGGTTTAGGGTTTAGGGTTTAAGGTTCAGGGTTCAGGGTTTGCGCGACGGACGCTAATGTGTCGTCGCGCAAAGTGCCAAAATTTTGGCGGTTCGTTTCCCGGGTATTAAAAATTATTTGCGCGACATCTTATTTACGTTCGTCGCGAAAGGTTGAATTATCGATTTCGTGCGACATCGTTTTCGTTTTACGTCGCGCAAGGTTGAAATATCGAGTTTGCGCGACGTGATTCTACCTCGTCGCGCAAAGTCCTGAATATTTTTTTCTTAAGAACGCGACTCTCTGTTTTTCTCTGTCTTCCTCCGCGAAAACTCTCAGTCCTCCTCCAGCCGTGCCCTCCCAAAGGTCCAGACCACCACCGCCGGCAACGCCCAGCCCCAAGACCACCCCATCCAGCAATCACAAACCCGAGCCCTTTCCCCCTCACTGACCTCAAATTCACTCCCTCTCTCTCCAACCCAACCCCCACCCCTACCGTCGACTCCCCCCAACTTCACAAACCCTCTCTCCCTTTCCCTCACTGACCTCAAATTCTCTCCTTCTCTCTCCAACCCAACCTCCGCCGCACCGTCGACGCCCCCTAACCAAACCACAAACCCTCTCTCCCTTTCCCCCTCACTGACCTCAAATTCTCTCCCTCTCTGTCCAACCCGAACCCACCATTGGTGAAATCCCACGGTTTCCTCCCTCTGCGTGTCTCTGTCGCCATCTCCATCTTCTTCTCACGCTGCCTCTCGCATCCACGGTATAATTTCTGTTTCCTTTTTCTTTAAATTTTGTTAATGCATTTGTGATTTTCTTTAAATTTTATAATTTCTGTTTGTGATTTCTGTTTCCTTAGTCTAATGGTTGGTTAGGATTTTATGTTTCAGATTTGATTTCATATTTTATGTTAGGATTTTGTAAGTGTTGAAATTGCTTAGTCTGTTTCCTTTTTGTATTGGCTTTTGATTTCAGATTTGATTGTATTGGTTAGGGTGACTGTATTGTGTTGAAATTGTATTATTTGATAGCAAAACAGCAATTGTATATGCCAAAATCCCGTAGGTTTCTATTTCTGTAAATCTGAAATTTTTTGGAATTGTGGTTCTTGGGTTTGTTTTATTGTTCATATTGCATTTATCCATTTAATTTTGTAAATCTGAATTTGTTTGGAATTGAGGTTCTTGGGTTTGCTTCACATAATGGAATGATGTGTTTTTCTTTTTTATTTAGGTAGAAATTATTCTAGTATATCAAGGATTGATTTTTTTGTTTATTGCTACTTGATACTGCAGCATTTGGGGACTCCATGAGTTTTTGCAATTTGATTTGTTGGCATTTGATGAATGAATATGTTTAATATTGAATTTGTTCTTGATTAGTTGTTGGGGTTTTTTTTATTATAAATTTTTTGTGTTATAAATTATAAATTTTTGGCCAAGGAGGTACTTTAAATGTTTGTTTCGTGCAGATGTCGGAGCTTATCAGAACTCGTAAGGCAATGACGACTGCACAGCCTTTGCCTCCCCCGGCTTCGACGTCGGCTGCCAGTGCTCCACCACAGGTGGACGTTATGCCGGTTTCTCCTCACGTCTCCCATGTGGCGGTGTCACGACCCGATTCGAAAACAAGGAATATTCTCGAATCAGGGTGTGAGTCATACCATAGTTATAAGAATAAAATCCTACAACCATGATATGATGAGAAAAAGAGCCACAAAATAATACAATTTACTTAACATTACAAAACCAGAGTCGCAGTAGCTTGTAGTTAACTACACACTAGGGTCTTTAACAAACGGTTGACTACTTACAAATATTAATTACACAAATCAACAATAAAAGCCCAGCAGCTTAGTTGAACCCGCTTCCTCAAACTTCTTCTTTAATCCTGCACAATCTATTTTGGTATGAGCATTCTAATGCCCAGTAGAGTACCGTCAAACCCCTCAAGGTCAGCTATCACAGTTAATCAAAGTTTCATGCATCAAACAACACAGGATATACGAATTATGAAATCATACAAGATAAATAAATTTGCATATGCGGTGATGCCATGAACTCACTCCCTTCTAATCCCACTAATTCATATCCTAGGGCAACAAGCCTGCATGTCCCATACCATGCGTTTTACCACTGTGGCTCCGAATACCCTAAAATATGAACTAGCGCCCATCCGTCCCTTAACCCAGTTTTCTTTTGTTTACGAATTTCTCAACTTTCACTTTTCATTAGAGGCCCTGCTCCCGTCACCCCAATATATTCAAGCTCTGCTCCCGTCACTTGAATATACTCCACATTTTATTTAGATATATCTAAAGCCTTCTCCCACCCCTTAGATATATCTCAAACGACACACACACACACTCCAAACATCACTGTCTTTATGATGCATATGTAATGCAGCACAAACATCATTTATTTCTGCTGAATAATGCCACAGATAATAACAATAATATATCAGGCTTAAACACATAAATAATAATATTCATCCAACATCAAATAATATCCACGGAAAAACATCAATAATAATATTCATATAAGCACCAAGATTAAAAGTGATATAGCCCAATCATCGGGAAATCAGGAAACCCTACCTCAAGTCCGCTAGCTTAACCTTGCGCGGTTTCGTCCTCGAAAGTACGTAGAGTAGAACACCTAGTTGAGATAATTTACTGATTAAAATTCACTGGAAATAAGGAAACAAAGTTGAGTGTCCTACTAGCGCACGTAGACCTAAAACCCCAAAATACACTTGACAAGTTGTTTGACCCGATTGTTACTCTCTTAACCTCACATCCAAGCAAGCGTAGAACCAAGCGTTAAGGAAAAACTAATCTATTCCCCTCCTATAATAGTTCTACTCTTTGGGATGTTTAAAATCAAGTGGTTCGACTTTAGACTCATAAAGAAAATTTAAAACATCAATTTAAAACTAAAATTTCAGTTTTGCTAAACATTTGGGTTGGAACGCGTTAACTTTGAAAATTCACTAAATATTGAGTTTAAATCAAATTAATGTAAAACTTTCCATATCAGAACTAGACATAGAAACGTTAAAGATGTCAAAATTTGATAAAAATTAGGGTTAAGGAAGCATGTCAAAATAGAAACCAAAACAGACTAGGCTGCATAACATTCTTTTTTTTCAGGTTTGTACACTTTACTTTGAAAAATCACCAAAATTACAATTTACAACCAAACTGGATAAAACTTTCCAGATCTGAAGAAAATACGAGAAAGTAAAACATACTAAAATTTCATGAAAATCCAAGTTTAGGAAGTCTTCAAACACTTACTTCAAAACAGGGTATGCAGCAGAATCAAAACAATTTCCAGCAGGATAGTCTCTACTTTGAAATTTTACAAAAAAATCAATTTAAATTCAAATGGCACAAACCAACTTTGAAATAACCCTTGAGATATTCATTTTGATGTACCAAAATCCCAAAATGAAATTGGAACAAAAATCACATCGAAATAATCTAGAACTTCACAAAAACACACTTTGAAAGATATATATCCTTGAGGCATTCCAACCAAAACTTGGTTTAAAACTAGTACTCAAAAAGAAAATAAAAAAGAAGAGCTTCAAGCCTTCAAAGAATCATTTACTTGAGATGATAGTGGCTAATTTGAGCAATTGAATGATAAGGAACAAGCCATTTGAGAGAAAGTACACATATCTATAACAAGAGATTCAACATAATCAATTGAACAAGTTTTGTTCATACCAATTTTTAGAGAGTTATAATGGTTACTTTTGGATGATCTTTGGATATGTTATAAAGAGGAGAATTTGGAGTAAATACCATGAAGAAACCATAGTGTTTTGAGCTTTTGATATGAGTGTTTTGGACTGAAAACGAGGAAAGGAACTAAGGTTGAAAACTATAAACAAGTTCCACTCTAAACATTCCCAAGGTGGCTATAGAAATCTGATCAATCTGAAATTTTGATATGTTATAATAGACAGAATTTCAAACAACTTTGATGAAGGAACCAAAGTCATTTGAGTACATGAAATCACAGAAACAAACTGAAACCGAGCATACTGCTGTGAAATCAGGAAATGGTAAACTTATTGTGATCATACCAACGTTTCAGAGCCTATACTAATTGGATTGAGCTGAAATTTGAGTATGTTATAGGAATCATGGAAATGAACAACTTTTATGAAGGAAGTTTTCTCATTTGAGCTTCCGAAATATGAGTTCTCAGCAGCTTCAAGAAAGTGACGAATTTTGGATTTTGAAGAGGAACAAAAGAAAAATGAGGATGAAGATAAGTGAATGAGGAAGAAAGGATGATACAATGAATGATGAGGATAAGAGTGAATTTATGATTGAAGAGCCTTAATTAGAATAAGTGAGTCATCCATTTAGAAGATGGTGCTAATACAATGAATGGGGAGAAGAGGATGAGAAGGAATCTTAGGCTAGACTAAGTGACTCACCCCCATAGGTTTACAACTCATCCAAAATCAGATTTTTTGAAGACAAAGTAAGTGGGAAGGGGGGAAGAATGAAGGAGGGAAGAAATTCTTGGCTTACACGTTGCCTCCTACTTTCTTTCTACAAGGGTATTTTGGTAATCTATCACACATAGGGGTGTTTTGGTCATGTTTGTCCAACTTGAAATTAAACACACTTAATTTAATAATTTCAAATCCAAAATCTCTTGATACCCATAATCATTCTCCACAATTATATTATTTTTCACAAAAATATGAGAATCCACCTTAAATTTTTCGGGGTATTACAGGCGGTGTCATCTGAGTCATCAGTGGCACAACCTGTTAGCGCCAGGCGGCGTCATCGCCCCCCCCATATGACCGACGCCACTTCGCCCTCTGTTGCTGGTGCGTCGGATTCACAACCAGGTAAAGATTTCCTTCAACTCCAGCTGTTTTAGACCAATATTTTGGTAGGATTATATATTTAATGTTAATGTTATATGTGTTTGCAGCCAAGAGGAACACCCGGGGACCTTGTCGCCAATTGAAGACGGAGAAGGCCACCCGGGTGACCAACAATCATGTCAACATCGGATACGACGAGCGACATCGAGCTGCACCAACGGCGGACCAACATAGCTCATTGGCCACGTCGTTCGGACCCATTGTCCGATGAAATGGAAGTCTTGGAAGGTCATGCCTGACGAGATGCGGACGGTGGTGCGCGGACAGCTGTCGGTATGTATGCCTTTTAATTGTTTTGCTTTCAAATTTTATATATTTCTAATACTTAATGAATATAATTAATGTATTGCAGGCGAACTACAATTTAGAGAACCTCCCTGATGAGTCGTTGGCGTATGTCAACAAACTCTTTGGTGAGAGGTATAAGCAGTGGAAGAGCGATCTGCACCACCATTTTATGGCATATGATGATCCACAGGTCGCTCTTCAGGAGGGTTGCCCGAAGGAGCTTGAGGGGCAGGAGGATAGTTGGGCATGGCTCTGCGGTCATTTTCAAGACTCTAATTATGTGGTAATTTTTTTATATTAAGTTGAAATTTATTATATGTTTCTTACTAATGTTTATTTATTTTGTTTTAATTTCATTTAATTTTCAACTAATACGTTTATTTTTGGTATAACAGAAGAAGGCGAAAGCAAATAAGGGCAATAGGGACAAGAAGACTCTTCTCCATCATTCCAGTTCCAGGCCCTTCTCATATAGGATGGAGGCGCGGCGGCGGGTAATAATTAAATCATCTTTTTTATAAAAATTTTAATATGTCATTAATATGAATTTATTTTTTTTGTACTAACAATTTTCTTCTCTTGTTCAATCAAGGGGGGGTCCAAATTCCCGGAGATCGACGTCTTTGGCGACGTTTATGTTCGACCCGGGAATGAGTTGGCGAAGTCCCTTCATGTAAGTATTCTTTAATTTTAATTATTGTTTTACGCATTCAAGTTCATGGTTATTATATGAGTGTTTTAATTAATATTTTATGTTATGTTAAATAGACGACCATGATGGAGAAGAGCCAGTTGGTTCTTCAAGAGTCCGCCTCCTAGCTTCCTCCCGATACTCCGCTCGATGTTGTGGATCCTCCACCGGATGCGGGGTTTCAGATACTGACGGAGACCTTAGATCAGACTCTTGGGAGGAGGCCAGAGACATATTGTCGAGGGATGGGGAATGCCAGACGGCGGGAATCTAGAGCCCCTCCATTATCCCAATCAGACAGTCAAGTGATTGCTTTGAAAGCTGAGGTGGCCGAGCTTAAGACCCAAATGGCTACCCAAATGGCCTCGTATAATACCCAGATGTCACAGCTTATAGAGTCCCTCTCTCGGTCCGGCATTCCACTCCCGTCACATTTTGGTTCCTCGTCGACCTCCGAGCCCCCTCAACCAGAGCATGGCTACCACACTTCTTCCCCTGTTGACCATGCCCAGACTTCCGAGCCGCATTTGCAAGACGACAACATAGATGTTGCTACATTTTTTAATTAGTTTTTAACTTTCTTAATTGCATTTTAAACATTTTGTCTTGTATTATATAAATTTATATTATCTTTCCTCTTCATTATGGTTTTTTATTGCAATTTTATTCTATTACAAAAAAAAAATTTAAAATTAAAACTAAATAAAATATATTGCAAAAAAAAAACGTAAAATTAAAATTAAATCAAATAGATTTTATTAAAAAAAACGTCAAATTAAAATTAAAAATAAATATATTTTATTACAAAAAAAAGGGTAAAATTAAAATTAAATAAAATATATTTAATTTTGCGCGACGACAATTTTCGTCGCGCTAATACAACAGTATAAATTTAAATTAAATTTGAAAACTCTATATTTATTTTTACGCGACGAACAATTTTCGTCTCGAAAAAGACAAGGCGACTAATATTTTTTGTCGCGCAAATTTTAGAGAGACGAAATCCTTTCGCCGCACGAAAGTTGGTGCGAGTACAGCCCCTCGTCGCGCATATTTTGGCGACGCGAAAATTGCGACGAGTTCTAACCGTCGCCCTTTATGTTGCGCGACGATTTAGTTGTCATCGCGCGTATTGTTGTGAGACGAATGTTTGTGCGACGAATATTAACCGTCGCTATGTTTGCTCGACTAATATTGTTCTTTGTCGCATTCTGCGCGACTAAAACAATTATTTGTCGCGCAAAGTTATTCTTTACGAACTTTGCGCGACGGTGATTGTCTCTGTCGCGCTGAACCTAGTGCGACTCGATTGTTCTTTGCGCGACGAATTATTCTCCGTCGCGCAAATGGTTAAATGTAGTAGTGTAAAGGCTTTCGCTTGTCTCCTCTATGTATATATGTACTTAATTTTTTCAGCACATATGGATGCTATAAAATTCTATTCATATGTATATATGTACTTAATTTTTTCAGCACATATGGATGCTATAAATTTCTAAGGCTGGTCTTGCAAATAAAATCAAAGTCTCCACTGCGGTTCACCCTGTAATTCTTGAAAAATCCTTCCCTCCATCAGAGGGCTCATTCGGGCAAGACTATCGTCCATTTCTGGATCCGATCATCAGCTTCTTAGTGCGAAACAAATCTCCGTTACTCTTTAACATGTACCCGTATTTCAGTTACATTGGCAATCGCAAGGATATTAAACTTGAGTATGCTCTTTTTACATCTCCCTCAGTTGTAGTGAATGAGGGGGAGCTAGGGTATCAAAACCTGTTTGATGCACTCTTGGATGCGGCTTACTCAGCATTAGAGAAGGCTGGAGGCAGTTCTTTGGAAATCGTCGTATCAGAGACTGGTTGGCCCTCGGCTGGCGGGGATGGGACCGTGACAACGAAGGAGAATGCTAGATTTTACAACTCAAATTTGATCAAGCACGTGAAGGGAGGGACGCCAAAGAGACCTGGAGGCCCCATAGAGACTTATATATTTGCCATGTTTAATGAGAATCTGAAACCTGGAGAAGAGACTGAGAAACACTTTGGGCTGTTCTTTCCAAACAAACAGCCTGTATATCCCATTGATTTCAATTAAGGGTGGAAACTCTAGTGTTCTAAAGGTACTTAACCCTAAATAAAAGCTAAGTGCCTTCTGATGTATGGGCAAGTTTTTTATTTATTTATGAAATCTAAGGCAAAAGCCAAATGTCTTGTGATGTATCCAGGGGGACTATATAATGATGAAGGATTTACAGAATTTACTACTTAGAATATGAAATTTACTAGGTTTTTTTGTGTGGCCAAAGTTAGAAAGAGGGAAGGGAAAAACTAACAGACACGGGTACTATGAAAACTTGAATTCATAACCACTTGGGAGTACTTCAAAGGCCTGGGCTAATCCAACAACCCCATTGGTGAAGTTTACTAGTTCAGTAGGTTCTTTAGGAAGTAAATTTCGATCACATATATATATGTCAATCACAAATGCTCGGTAATATTGTATCACGACTTTCTTTGGTTACCCAGAACCTCGGATACCAAACCAAACTGTAATGGGATGGGAAAACGTAATGAGTAATGTGAATCATAGCACGAACTCAACTCACACAAAGATATGTACAAGAAGAAAACTTATTAGTTTTATGAATAGTGATAATCATAATGATGATGAGGGTACTCTATCAGGGGATAAAGGTTCTCTCTAACCGCCTTGGCCGGCAATCTATTGGTTAGTCTAACGACTTTTCCCTTATGTATAGAGAAATTCACCTAATTCTCTCGGCTCGTGTCCCATTTTAGAATTAATAATAAAATATCATTTTTTATCACAGAAAATAAGAAACATAAATATACCCTTTTGTTGGCAACCTAATTACTAATAAGTGATTGCAAAGGTATCTTAAGTAGCCTAGCAATAAGCATGCATTTCATCTCCATTAGCTAGTGAAAAATTTCCAAGATAAATATATAATTCCACAAAAACTACAAAAGATTTCGTACAACTAGCAGAAATTGTTGCAATATTAGTAATCTTCCACAAAGACAAGTGGTGGAGATTTAAAGTGTTATGGTCTTCTGATCATGTCTCCTTTGTAAACTCCAGAATGAAAAATGTTCGGGATGGTACCTGTAAATTAAATGAAAAATATAACTTAATTTTTATATGCAAACAATTCTATGGAAATTAATTATTTATATGAGGGGATTTTCAATTAGGATATGAGCAATAAACTCAAAATTAATTGTCAATAATAGCCAACGGATCAAGTCTAGTAAAAAAGGACCTTAACTTGTAGTGGTCTCAAATTCGAATTCCTACGACATCCTTGTAGAGTGTGTGAGAAACCTTTCTCCCTCTAGTAATTTCTCTTTCAAAACATCATTTCAATTATTAATCCGAACCTCTTTGTACGTTTCGAGTCACTCTTTCTACCTTCACTTAATACAAATGCTCAACCTTTACGTTGTAACTTCCCAGTAAAATGTTATAATATCCTATATTAGATTAACCTTTATAAATCACTCCTTTAAACATTTGTTAGCCCAAAAATAATATGTTTGAACTCTTTTAATTATCGGAGAAATAGTCCTTTTGGGACTTTCTTGGATTTGACTGATTGATAACTTGCTTTTTGTTGGAATTTATGCGGTGTATATTTTTTCTTCCTCAATTAAAGTCATGCATATGCTAAGTTTAATTTGGCAACTTGTATAGACTAGTCCCTACAAAACTGGTTGTCTTCTACATTGGGTGGTAGTGTGCCCCTTGGGTTGGAGGTCCATTATCCCTCACTAGTAAAAAAAACCCCTTGCACGACCAAACTTTGCGCGACAAAATACAATTCGTCGCACAAAGTGACTTTGCGCGACAAAAATTAAACTTCGTCGCTCAAAGTCTTACGCGACTAAATTTTGCGCAACGAAACACAAATCGTCGCACAAAGTCACTTTGCGCGACGACAAAGCATCGTCGCGAAAAGTAACTTTGCGCGATGAAACACTTAAATTCGGTGCACAAAGTCTTGCGCGACGAAGTGTGGTTCGTCTCGTAAAGTCTTTTCAAAATTAAATTAAATAAAAAATTATTTTAAAAATCTATGCATGACTTTGCGCGACGAAAGACAAAAAGTCGGTGCACAAAGTCTTGCGCGACGAAGTGTTGTTCGTCTCGCAAAGTCTTTAGAAAAATAAATAAAATAAAAAATTATTTTTAAAAATTTTTGGATGACTTTGCGCGACGAAATAATAATCGTCGTCCCGCAAAGTGTTTACAAAAATAAATAAAATAAAAAAAATTATTTTCTTAGAAAAATATATTATTGTAGTTCGGATTGGGTTTTTGATAGAAAATATATATTTTAAATTGACGATCGAATTGGTTCATTCTATTCATATAGGGTCAAGGAGTGTAGCTGTAAAAAATCATTAAAATTAAAATTGAAATAACCGTTAAATCGTGATTTTTCGTTTACAACCGTCGAAAAGTTTTGCCATATTACTTGATCTCTGAATGTTTATTTTTTTCGATTTTTGGCGTATATGATCTCGAAGTATAAACAAACAAGTTTGACGGTTGGATCGTTGAAACTAGTTTCGTAGAATGCGTATGCCATCAAAACAATATATTCACTAACAATAAAGAGTTTATTTATACTTTCATTAAATACAACATAAGATTTTGTGGTATCCACTAGTGTAAATATTTTAAATTGAAGATCAAATTGAGTCATTGTATTCATATAGGGTCAAGGAGTGTAGCTGTAAAAAATCATCAAAATCGGAGTTAAAATAACTGTTAAATCGTGATTTTTGTTTATAACCGTCGAAAAGTTTTGTCCCATAACTTGATCTCTGAATGTTTATTTTTTCTGATTTTTGGGGTATACGATCTCGAAGTATAAACAAACAAATTTGACGGTTGGATCGTTGAAACTAGTTTCATAGAATACATATCCCATCAAAACAATATATTCACTAACAATTAAGAGTTTATTTATACTTTTGTTAAATATAACATAAGATTTTGTGGTATCCACTAGTGTAAATATTTTAAATTGACGATCGAATTGGTTCATTGTATTCATATAGGGTCAAGGAGTGTAGCTGTAAAAACTCATCAAAATCAGAGTTGAAATAACCGTTAAATCATGATTTTTCGTTTATAACCGTCGAAAAGTTTTGCCATATTACTTGATCTCCGAATGTTTATTTTTTCCGATTTTTGGCGTATATGATCTCGAAGTGTAAACAAACACGTTTGATGGTTGGATCGTTGAAACTAGTTTCGTAGAATGCGTATGCCATCAAAACAATATATTCACTAACAATTAAGAGTTTATTTATACTTTCATTAAATACAACATAAGATTTTGTGGTATCCACTAGTGTAAATATTTTAAACTGAAGATCAAATTGAGTCATTGTATTCATATAGGGTCAAGGAGTGTAGCTGTAAAAAATCATCAAAATCGGAGTTAAAATAACCGTTAAATCTTGATTTTTGTTTATAACCATCGAAAAGTTTTGTCCCATAACGTGATCTCTGAATGTTTATTTTTTCTGATTTTTGGGGTATACGATCTCGAAGTATAAACAAACAAATTTGACGGTTGGATCGTTGAAACTAGTTTCATAGAATACATATTCCATCAAAACAATATATTCACTAACAATTAAGAGTTTATTTATACTTTTGTTAAATATAACATAAGATTTTGTGGTATCTACTAGTGTAAATGTTTTAAATTGATGATCGAATGCAGTCATTGTATTCATATAGGGTCAAGGAGTGTAGCTGTAAAAAATCATCAAAGTCAGAGTTGAAATAACCGTTAAATCTTGATTTTTCTTTTATAACCGTCGAAATGTTTTGTACCATTAATTGATCTCTTAATGTTTATTTTTTCTGAATTTTGGCGTATATGATCTCGAAGTATAAACAAACAAGTTTGACGGTTGGATCGTTGAGTAGCTTTAAATTTGTTTATTTTGTACGTATAACACTTAAGAAATTGAATAGTATATATATATTTATTAGTAGCTTTAAATTTTTTTTAAGACTTTGCGCGACCAATATATAGTATTTCGTCGTGCAAAGTATACTCTAAAAATTTGGGCGGGTACCAAAAATGGGAATTTTTTTAAAAAAAAATTTACGACTTTGCGCGACTAATATATAGTGTTTCGTCACGCAAAGTATACTCTAAAAATTTGGGTGGGCAAAAAAAATGGGAATTTAAAAAATTTACATCTTTGCGCAACCAATATATAATGGCTCGTCGCGCAAAGTATACTCTAAAAATTTGGGCGGGCAAAAAAAATGGGAATTTTTTTTAAAAAAAATTTACAACTTTGCGCGACCAATATATAATGTTTCGTCGCGCAAAGTATACTCTAAAAATTTGGGCGGGTACCAAAAATGGGAAATTTTAAAAAATAAAATTACGACTTTGCGCGACCAATATGTAAGGTTTTATCGCGCAAAGTATACTCAAAAAATTTGGGTGGGTACCAAAAATGGGAATTAAAAAAAAAAATTACGACTTTGCGCGACCAATACATAATGTTTCGTCGCGCAAAGTATACTCTAAAATTTTTGGCGGGCACGAAAAATGGGACGCGGGAATATTTTGGTCGCGCAAAACCCTAAAAAGTTGGGCGCGCACCAAAAATGGGAAATTTTTTTTAATTTTTTTTTAAAAGACTTTGCGCGACCAATATATTATTTCGTCGCGCAAAGTGATACGGTTTTTAAAACCAAAATAACTCCTGCACCATTTTCTCAATGTCTTCTACTCTTACCTCTCCTCTCTCTTTCCCTCTCCCCAAATCCTACCCTTTCTCTCACACTCACTCCTCTCACTTAATCTCTCATCTCTCTCTTCACTATCTCTCACTCTCACTCACTCTCTTATCTCTCTTTTCATCATCTCTCACTCTCACTCACTCTTTCATCTCTCTCTCACTATCTTCTCAAATTCTCTCACACTCACTTCTCCCTCTCTCATTCTCACCACTCAAAATCTTGCCAAACGGTATATTCTCTCCAAATTTTAAATTTTTTTCATTAATATGTGTTTTTGGAGTTAGTTTTGAGTTTATGCCAATTTTTTGTTATTATTTTATGTTATTTTTTTGTTATTTGACAATTTTTTTTTTTTTTTTTGTGGGGAATCGTCGAGAATTTTACGGCTAAAGTTGAGGATAATTTGGGAATCCTCCGCCACTACCACCACAATAGGCTTGTAGATTTTATTATTGTACTTTGTTAATTTATGTGTACATTTTGAATATTATATATATTGGATAATTTGACCACTATTTTTTATATGTAATTTTATTTTGAATATGTCAATTTAAATTAAAGTATTAAAAAAAATAAAATCATACAATAAAATTAAATTTAAAAAGTAAAAATTTGAAAAAAAAATTAATATAATGAAATTGATATAAGAGAAATAATAAAACAAAATGTCAAAAACCTTGCGCGACAAAATATTTCGTTGCCCAAACAATTAAACTAGTTTATTTTAATTTAAAAAAAATTTAAAAACAAAAATTTAAAAAAATTGAATATTTCGTCGCGCAAAGATTTGCACGACATTAGGATTCGTTGCGCAAAGTATATTTGCGCGACGTTCACTTTCGTCGTGCAAAGTAGTTAATCTTCGTCGCGCAAAGTAGATATTATTCGTCGCGCAAAGTAGTTAATATTCGTCGTGCAAAGTGGTTAGTATTCGTCGCGCAAAGTGGTTAGAATTCGTCGCGCAAAGTGGTTAAGATTTGTCGCTCAAAGTGGCTTTGCGCGACAAAGAATATTTTTCGTCGCACAAACCCTTTCTTGACGATCTTTGCGCGACAGAACTTGCACGACCAAAATTTCGTCGCGCAAAGTTTGCGCGACAAAATTATACTTTGCGCAACAAACTTATTTCGTCGCGCAAAGTGTTTTTTGTAGTAGTGCCTTCACATTTGTTCTCTTTACAACATATTGTAAGGGAGAATTTCATTCAAGACACCCTAAAGTTTTCTCTTATTACAGTTAGAGCCCACATATTTGATTTATTCCACTAACACATTTTAGGCACTTTCGGTAACATCCCACATCGACCAACGGAGAGGGGGTGATGTGCCTTATATGTACATGCCCACCTTCATCTAGCACGAGGCCTTTTAGGAGCTCACTGGCTTCAGATTCATGGGGACTCCGAAGTTAAGCAAGTTGAGGCTAGAGCAATCCTAAGATGGGTGACCCACTGGGAAGTTGCTCGTGAGTTCCCAGAAACAAAACCGCCAGGGCAAAGAGAGGGGCCCAAAGCAAACAATATCATGCTACGACGGAGCGATCCCGGAATGTGATAATTTGGTATCAGAGCCACTCTACCATGTGATGCGAGTGTGCCGACGAGGACGTCGGGCCCCTAAGGGGGGTGGATTGTAACATTCCACATAGACCAACGAAGAGGGGGTGATGTGCCTTATATGTACATGCCCACCTTTATCTAACATAAGGCCTTTTGGGAGCTCACTGGCTTCGGATTCATGGAAACTCCGAAGTTAAGCGAGTTAGGGCTAGAGCAATCCTAAGATGGGTGACCCACTGGGAAGTTGCTCGTGAGTTCCTAGAAACAAAACCGTTATGGCAGAGAGGGGGGCCAAAGTGGACAATATCATGCTACGGTGGAGCGATCCCGGCATGTGACACATTCGATTCACGAAATGAATTGTTTAGAAATGTGTTTCCCATGCCTATTTTCAAAGGATCGAAAGTAAATCATTCCATGTTTGCAAATACTGGAAAATGATAACTAGGAAAGCAATTTTAATTCTGTTTCCATGGTTTGTATAATAATAGGAATTAAACTTTGCTTACTTTTATGTAATAGAGAGCAGTAAGTAAACTTTGCTTAATTGTGGAGGGCTTTTCTTCCTAGCAGATTTCGTGCTAGGATTTTGTCTCCCTTGTGTTTTGTAAGTCTTTCTAGTTTTATTTGAAGTTGTAGTTATTATGAACATGAGGAGCTAAACCCCATAGCTAGGGCTTAGGTTGAAGCCCTAAACATGATTACTCTATTGTTTTGATACTTGGGTTTATGAATTTCTAGATGTTGTTAATGAATTCTCATTCACTAATTGAATCTATCCTTGATGTATGTTTTTCTTTGATTGATCACCTTTGAAAGCATGCTTCTTGAGGTTGTTGGGATTATATACCCTCATGTCTTCCTAAGCAACAAATGGATGAAGTAAGAATCATCCATGTGAATTGGTTTCTTGAATGCTTAATGTAAACACAATATTATTAGGGTTCTTGTGATGTTCATATTCTCTTTGAACTTACTGAGTTTTCCATATAATTAATTCGAAGCACACCTAGATTGATTATATATGTAAAGCACAAGTATTGTAGCACTTGCCCCACACTTTACTTATTTTAGAGAGATTCAATGTGTCTTGAGCCACGAAACCCGATCTTGATTGCGAACATCTTAATCAACATATTTAGAGTTCATAACTTGAGTGTCCATGGACATGAGTTGAACTGTTTAGGGTGGATTATGAAAACCCTAGTGTTTCTCACCATTAGAATTAGAGTTTGGTTACAATTTGAGCATTAGAATTAGGTCACTGTGCCTTTGCTATTTGAAACACTGTGTGTTTTCTCCACTGAATTCTGCTCACTTCTGTATTTGTTTTTGACATTTGGTGCTTGTGGGGTTCTTCATTTTTCTGTGCTGAATCCAACCATATAAAGAATGCAAAATTTGGATAAACGGTTGGAAAGTTATAGGTAAAAATCTGGACAGAGGTCGAAGCTGAAAACAGGAAAATTCGTCTCTGCACTAAAACAACTGGTCGACTTTCAATTTTTTTTAACGTTACTCTTTGCTTCAAAATGACTGGTCTACACTATTCACTCGACCGGTTAGCTACTGTTCACTAGGTGATAAACAAGTGATATAGTAGTGATTGAATTTCCTAATTGTGTTTATTTTTGTTTTCTTGTTTTGTTTCATTTCTTCTACTTTTCGTTACTCATTCCTAGTTTCTAATTTGTATCTTACGTTTGTGTTGTGTTAAATAAGTGTCTTTACGTACTCAAACTAGAACTTTGTGTAAGCTGACAGTTCCTCGTGGGATCGACCTCGTACTTACAAATCTATACCCCAATAGATTCATACACTTGGGGGTATTTATAATTGGATGATTAGCACATCAATTTGTGTCAATTATTAATACAACAATGGAGAAGGAGAAGTAGAAGTCAATGGAGATGAGTCTTGATGTTTGCAGGAAACCAAGGTGACCAGTCTGAAATTGGGCAGTTGGGAAGTGGGAAGGTTGAGTTTGCCTGAGTCGATGGAGAAAAGGAGAGGGTTTTTTATGAAGTTTCAAAGGGGTTGAGGATGAAGAGCACAAAAGCCTTTCCATGACTCTCTCTCTCTCGTTTCTCTTTCTTTCCTTGGTTTTATTATTATTATTTATTTTATGTTTATAATTTTTTTTATTTCTAATTAGTTTTTTTTTAATGTTTTATTTATATTTTAAGCAATTTAAGTTTAAGAAGGTGGGTCCCTCAACAATTAACGAAAATTTTAACGTTAAGGCTAATGCCAGAACCAAATTGTAAAATATTGAAAAGCTTAGAGTATATAATCGTTAAAACTGGGAATGTGGGGACGAACATATCTTAAGGATAAGAGTTCAAGACATTAAATTGAAATTAACCCTATATTATATCATGTAAATAAAATTCATGTCACATTCGAAAATTGATCTTTACAACTCTTGAGCAATTGTTCCTTTTTTCCCCCTTTCTATATTATGAAGGATTATTGAAGTGAAATTTTGCCGATGTATGAGATTGTCAATGGAATCCTCGATTCCTAATAAGTTCTTGTCATTTTCTATATCAAGTGAACAATAAACATTATTTGAACTCTGCAAATCAATTTGATTTCATCTATAACACGGTTCTTGCCGTCTTGTTTTGATATGGGAATACTAATAAGCCTAACAAATCCAAGAAATTTAAACATATTATATACAAATGTTCACCATGCGTGTATTTTTGGTCAGTTTAGCATCTATCAATGTATCTTTTCCGAGTAGCATCCATTGAGCATGCATGATGCATGACTTGCACTTGTCTCCTAGTCGGCAATCAAGTCAAGCCGCCCAGGTCCAAGTCCAATTCGACAAGTAGTTATTTCATGACCACGACACTGCTCACACGTTTTGGTCATCCTTGCGGCCTTTTCTACTAAATGATTGATCAAAAGATTTACAGCTTCCTAGAAGGGGTCTTAATTATTTGTCGGAGGATGTTTTTATGACATTTCTTTATAAATTTTGCAAGCCCCCTTTGTAATTTGAGTGGTCAAGTGTAGTTACATTTGCACTCCTGTGTTCAGATTTTCAATCTGTTAATAAGTGCAGTTACCTTTATTCGCGTGTTCAGATTCTCAATCTACTAATATCGCTTGTAAAAAAATAAAAATCTATACATATCCCAGATGACATTTTATTGGTCATATTACATAAGTACAAAAGTTTTGGTACAACTTGCATAAGTATGTAACCTTCTTATTGGACTTTTCTTCCTCAAAGACAAGTGGTGCAGATTCAAGTCTTTTTGGTCTTCTATCTTTGTAGGCTCCAAGACATTCAAGTAACCCTTAATAAGTCTCAATTTTCCACAGACCAACATCATGAAATTTGGAAGTCGTCGTTTTGCTAAATTAATTTGGCTGCAACTGCCTTCAATTCTATTGTCGATCGTCTGACCCCGGACCACAAAACTCATTGTCATAAATTAATTTAGAGGATTCTAAGTTTTTGTTGTCATAAATTATTGGAGAAGGCTTTATCCATGTTTGCCGAATTGCAAATGAGGCTGCTCACCGCATTGCTCGCGTTGCTTTACATATTGGAGTGGTCATCTCTTGGTTCGAGGAACCTCCAGATTTTTTAGTTGATGTTTTATTTGAGGATTGTAAGGCATCTCTAGTCATAGAGCTAAATGTAGTCCGGGGCTATAAATTTAGTCCTCTAAAATATTAACTTTTTAAAGAATAGTGTAGGGCTAAATTTTTCCATCTCCAGCCATGCAAGGCTATATTTCAGGGTCCTTCATATTTTATTATTGGAAAATGTTAGGGAGACTATTAATGTATGAATTTTGATTATTTCTTTTGGCTTCCCTTGACATTTTTGTAATAGGACTTTTATATGTATTTATCAAGCTCAAGGTTAGATTAAGATTAGCATCTCTAAGTGTTCTTAACTCTCATCTATCCTATGGAGATTCAAGCAATTTGACAAAGGTAAATCATGCATTGCATATCATGCATTAAAACTGTTTTCATAAAAGATGACTAGTCATCTTTGCTCAGTGCGATTTCCAGCTGGTTAACCATCTGTTTTGTCCTATTCTATTTTCTCTCTCTGCTGCCATGTGTCAGTCTGACCTAAGGGATTCTTTTGTCTGTAAAAGCAAGTGAATCCCTCATTTGGAAGTTGTCTCTTTTGTGTGGAAGTTTTGGAAAGATTGGCTTGCGATCTTTCTCTTCTTCTTCCTCAAGAGTAAACCATAAATTTCATCTATGAGTTTTTCTAATTGATTTCTTTTTGAAAAACTGCTTTTGAAATATGAATCTGCATCTAGCTATTTAAATCATTCTCTCATATAGATCTAGATCGGATTCGTGACTGATTTCTTCAAAAGTATGGTTTCTTGAAGAAATTGGTCTTTCTCCCTTGAATCCAAAGTTTGGCTTCGTTCTAAGTTGGAGCTTGCAAGCTAGTGCCATGGGATGATCGAGCTGGAGAAGGAGCTGCCATTGCCATGAAGAACTGAGCTTCGAGCTTTGCTAAGTTGGAGAAGAAGATTGCACAAAGGAGGTATAGCTCATCTTCCTAAATAGATCTAGGTTTTGCTTGAGCTTGCTTGTATTCCTTTGTAAGAATCTTTTTCTACTTAGTGGATTGCCTAGTCGGTTGATGACTCCCAGTTTTTCCCAATGGTGGGTTTCTGGGTAAACAAATCTGTTTTGCATATCTGTAAATTTTTCTGGGTTTGTGTTTTTGGTGGTTGACTTGTCATCTATATCTGTTGTTTGCTGTTTACTTGATATTGATGACTTCACACACTTTCACCATAGTTGTTGCTAGCACAGGGGATGCCTAGATTGATGGGTCCTTCTGAGTGCCTAGGTTGTCACTAGTAATCTTCTAGGACTGCAGGTACTTTGTGGCATACTCTGTATGTTCTCTTGATTGTTGACTAGTTGTGTTTTGTTTGTTTAGTTAAATTTACCCCTCGTCACCTAAGTATCAATTTCAGAGACCAACTTGGGAGACCAACTCTCTAATAGAGCGTGGGACCCATTGTATTGGTGGGCTCCATTTCTATTAGAGAGTTGGTACACAAGTTGGTATCCCAAGTTGGTCTCCCTAGCATGACCCTTTATTATTTTGAGAAAAACTATGGTACAACACTTATACATTCCACAACTATGTATTGTTTAATTTAATCAAACTACTATTTAGAGACAATATTCCATATATGACACATATACATTGATAACATTTAAAAAGGCTATTTTGAAAGAAAAAAAATCCTAATGGCTAGCTGACGTAAGCACGCCTTTAATATTAGTTGTCGGATATGCATTTGCACGAGCTGTTTCATATTCTTGCCCACACTTGATAATTTCTCTTCTTGAAAAGCACATGCATGGGGCCCACAAAAAATATGGTCTTGGCCAAAGCTGGGCTACAATTGGCCTAGTTGGAGGGCTAAGGCTACTCAGTTAGACCAAAGACCAAGCTCGTATGTATAGAGAAACTCGCCTAATCCCTAATGACATTGCCCGATTTTTGTACTAGTTACACTTCCTATCAATAAAATCCTATCGCTATTCTCAAAAAAAAAAAAAAAAAAAAAAAAAAAAAACACTAATATTCAAATGGTATACTGATGATAGATAATAGAATTTGACATTTATCTTCCAATTTTATCCTAATCTTCGTCAACCACTATATCATTTGTTCCGTTATAATTCATTGCTTTATCATGGAAGACAAAAATAAATTATAAAATTACCAAGATGAGCACCGATGATGAACTAGAAATTAACAGATTAATACATGCTCTTCTTCTTCCATTTTTTTAATTTATTGATGAGCACCGATGGTGTATCCAAATCCTAACTGGAAGTTCGTCAAATAATTGTATTGGTTTTGTATCAGAAGCCTAAAATATTCCAAAATTTCAAGTTCTGCAGGAATATTGGATTGGCTTGGCTACAATTTCTATTGGTTTTGCCTTTGAGGAATATTGGGTACGTACGTAGCAATTGAATAATAGGAACCGATGCGGTTGAGGAAAAGGTCAAAGAGAGAAGCAAACCTTTCTCGAAGCTCACGTCCACCTTACTGCTTAATTTGACTGAATTTTTCATTTTCCACTTTCAAGACAAAGATGAGGGAAACAATCCCTAGTGTTGGTTTTAACAAGGAATTTAGGTTTAGGGTTTAGGGTTCTTTATTAGATTCAATTTCATTTTTTTCAATTTCATTTGAAGAGGATTTTGAAAGAACGAGTCTGGAAACAAGACTCCATCAAAATGACGAATTCGTGCATCATAATAAGGTATATTTGAGTTATTTTATTATAAAGTATTAATGAAGTAAACCATTAGAAGAGTAAAAGCCAACATGTTTTTAAAACAAGAAGAATAGTAGCTGACAATTTTGACAGCAAAGTTTCAGCCTTCATTCCCTCCCAAGAATAAACTGTTGGTTGGTATTTTAACCGTTGGAATTCCACATGACAATTTAACATTTCGATTGGAGATGCTCTTATACATTTTACGAATGGATTAATATGTTGGGGAAGGATATCTTTTTTTTTTATAAATTGAGTGAAACAATGTTAATACAATGTTTGTCATCATGTCTCCAGTGGAAATCGGCATATATGCAATGTACCAAACTTTGAGTCTCATTTTTCCACATACAATTGTCAAGGATATGTTTTTTTGGTAATTCAGTGAAACGATGTTAATACAATGTTTGTCATCATGTCTCCGGAGGAAGTCGGCAATATACAGTTGTCAAGGATGAGCACAAATACCATCTCATCGCATGCCATTAAATTTATATTGTCTTTATTAACATCACGAAATTTGGAAGTCAAGTGTAAGCAATACGAATCGCAGCCTCTATTCTATAGACTGGTATGGCCCTACTCACCCACTATCTAGGCTTCAATTGTCTTATCTATATCCACCACAAGTTAATTAACTATAAGATGAGGCCAGATAAATACGTAAGAGCTTATAGCATAAGTCATTAAAAGTATTTATTCTGTACTCGAGGTTTTAGATTTGATTAATTCTACATCCCTATTCTGTACTCGAGGCCTGTATAAAAGGAAAAGTGGATTTAAGGCCATTGAAAGACTATTGGGTTTAGCCATGATTAAACAAGGCAACCCTCATGAAATATAATGCAAGTTAAGCACAAAAATGCATTAGAGAAAGACGGAAAAGATTAGCAAACACTTGACCAAGGAATTGACTATTCTTAGTCGTTGCAGGCCACTCTCTGATGCCTATAAATTAAAGAGCAAAAGGCAACATGGAGAGGCACACTTGCAATACTTCTTAGAATAATATCTATCTCTTTTCCTTATTATCATGGCTAAATCCAATTCATCTGGAGGCCCTTCAATGATTTCGATAGTATTTCTACTTGGGCTGCTGATGGCTAGCTTTGAAACAACAGGTATATATCTCTCGCACAAATGCACCCACACCCACACCAACAAACATCTGCAGGCATGCATGCCTGATGCACGCACATATGTAGACATGTATGCCTTATGCGTGTATATGTGTGTGTGCTCGTCTATGAATCGAGAGTTTCTCCAATAAGGATTTGTGTTAAGGACTAGTTGAAGAATTTTAATCTCAGCCATCCTTTAGATATATATAGTGAGTTACATATTTTTGTTCATATGTACCATACATGCGATTCAATGGGTGAGATTAGAAGTCCTAACCTATGCTTAACATAAAATCTTTAATTAATGGAGCTAAACCCAAAGAACTTTACATTGGCTGAAACAATTCATACATTTTTGAGCCCCTGTTTAAAATGATCCACATAGAAAATCGATCATAAAACCTCATTATAATTTCTTCTTCAATATTGCAGGAGCCCAAATTGGTGTATGTTATGGAATGCTTGGAGATCGTTTACCACCCCCATCAGAAGTCATTGCTCTGTACAAGCAAAATAACATCGGAAGAATGCGACTGTATGATCCAAACCAGGCTGCTCTAGCAGCCCTTAGAGGCTCTAATATTGAGCTCATGCTAGGCGTTCCAAATGACAACCTTCAAAGCCTTGCCTCAAGCCAAGCCAATGCAAATACTTGGGTCCAAAACAATGTGAGAAACTATGGCAATGTAAGATTCAAATACATTGCGGTAGGAAATGAAGTCAAGCCTTCAGACTCCTTTGCACAATTTCTTGTCCCGGCCATGCAAAACATTCAGAACGCAATTTCTAGTGCTGGTTTGGGAATTAAAGTTTCCACTGCCGTAGACACTGGAGTGCTTGGAAAGTCCTTTCCTCCATCGAACGGAGAGTTCAAGTCTGAATATGGAGCACTTTTGAACCCCATCATCCGCTTCCTAGTGAACAACAGATCTCCGTTGCTGGTTAATTTGTACCCTTATTTCAGCTACAGCGGCAACACTCGTGACATTCGTCTAGATTATGCTCTCTTCACAGCTCCATCAGTTGTGGTACAAGATGGCCAACGTGGCTATCGTAATCTTTTCGATGCCATTTTGGACGCTGTTTATGCCGCTCTTGAGAAGGCGGGCGGAGGGTCTTTGGAAATTGTCATATCCGAAAGTGGTTGGCCATCAGCTGGTGGAACGGCAACAACAATTGATAATGCAAGGACTTATAACGCAAATCTGATTCAACATGTGAAGGGAGGGACTCCAAGGAAGCCCGGAAGGGCCATAGAAACCTACATCTTTGCCATGTTTGATGAGAACAGAAAGAACCCTGAGTTGGAGAAACATTGGGGGCTGTTTTCACCAAGCAAACAGCCGAAATACCCAATCAATTTCAACTGAGTAGCTAGGCATGTGTAGTTGTGGTTAGCAATCCAACCACCAATAAAACTGCGATAAATAGGCTGTCATGTATCGCATCACATGTACCCAAATAATGCTCACATAGAGCAAATAATCTTATAAAATTACCGTAACTTAAAATATTATGTCTTTTCTTGGCAATACTAATGCATTACAAATGCCATTAGAATCTCATTATGTTAAGAGCCTGTTAAAGACATATTGCAGATATAAGCTTAGTCAAGTTGGATTAGTGGATGTGCCCCCCACTTTGCCCCGAGGTCGAATCCTTCTTCCCATAATTTAGAATAAATTAAAGTAAAATATTGCTTATATAAAAAAAAAAGACATTATTTAAGTTGAGATAGATGTCAGTCCCCGACTTTTCTCCGACATTATTAGAGATGTAGTTATTTCATAAAGGAATATGCTTAATACTTCCCCGACTTTTCTCCCATATTTTTTGTCTAACCTATATTACACTTGATAAGGACTACTCCATTAACTCCCATTCAATTTTCTGTACCCATTCTATTATGCCAACTGTAATTTCTTTGTAAAAACCAGCACTACTTTCGTAATTCTATACTAGGTATTGCCCATCTTGTATAGTTGACTTGTCCTTATTAGGTTTACTTGGACTTTCTTATTTACAATTACAATATAAGAGATTTACATCAACACCCTTGAGGTTTTCTATCTTTTTACAAAACTCCCTATGTTTTCAAAAATTACATGAACACCCCTTGAGGTTTTAGATTATTTTCACAAAACCCATTTTCTTGTTTGTCCAAAAATTGATGATTTTATTAATAAAAAATTATGCAAATGACAAAATTAACCTCAATGAATGCATATGCAAATCATCAATATTTGGACAAAAAATCGACGAAAGGGGGTTTATGTGGTTTTCTTGTCTCATAAGGTACGTGAGAGCGATGTTCAACCATCCTTTGCCACCTCATATCTCTCAACATATTCTCGTCTTGTCACGTATTTTCTGTTTGTCCCTTAATAAACTTTGGGTTGAAAGAATAAAAACACATTTAATTTAAGTTTATTAAGTGAAAAGAAGAAAAGTTCAAGGAGAATCAGAAAACAAAACTACCCGAAGGCAAGCTTGGCCTCATGGTGAAAGTTCAACTAAGACGATAGTTATGACACATAACAAATCTTTGTTACAGAAATCCCACTCTAAACGCAGGAGCCTCATGCCACCAACCAAACCAAGAAACAGCCCTGCCATGTTTAGCCAAGGCCCTCATTATAGTCTCACAAAAGATACGAGAAAAACGAAAATGAATAAGCGAAAGACAGAATTTAAACAAACAGTTGTGGTTGCAACAATATAGGCAGTTGAAATTGGACCCTCCTGTAAAGAGATCTTCAGCAGGTGCAAATCTCTTTCTCATCTCTATAAATTAAGGAGCAAGAGGCAGCCTTGGGAGACGTACACTTAGATATCTTTTAGAACATTAGATTTTTCTTACCATGGCTAAATCGAATTCGTCAGTTGGCAGAGGCCCTTCTCTGATTTCCATAGTACTTCTACTTGGGCAGCTGGTGGTGGCTAGCTTAGCAACAAACAAACACACAAAAGTACACGCAGGTATATATGCATGCTTGATGTTTATGTCTATTAATTACACTCTGCATCACCTTCTCATTTTGGGTCAATGACACTTTTGGTTATTCTCTTTCAGAAATTGACAAAAACAACCATAAAGTTACGAATCGTTACGTATATGATTGTTTTTCTAGCGTATCATTTATCCATCATTCTATAAATCTATGTGTAAAAGCCAATTTTCTTATAACTCTTGATTAACGATAGCCAATGCACATTTTTTTGTATGTGTCTATTTGTCCAATATAGGTCCCTACAATTTCTATTTCTTAGACATATACCCATCATTCTATAAATCTATGTGTAAAAGTCAATTTCAAACTTAAATGACCAATAGGATATAAAAGGTCATAGTATTCCTATGTTTTTACATTGTTGCCACCAGACTTCATATTTTATTTATAATTTATTCCAAGCATTTCATTAACTACAATAATTGTAATTAAAACTCCCTATTAATAGCATATCAATCACCCCATTTCTTTTGGTTGTCATTCCCTCTAACATATTGCCCCCTAAAATTGCAAACGAAAAAAAATATGTAAATTACATATCCAATAATGTACATATGAAAAATAAAAATAAAAATATATACGTATAAAAATATAGGTATATTATTTACCCAAAAAAAAAAACTAGGTCTGTTACTTTGTAATTGAAATTTCAATACATTTTTCATAAATTAAAAATAGGTACACAATAATTTATAGAAAATAGGTATGTTGTATAATTGAAATTTATGTACATTTTTTATAAATTAAAAATAGGTACATTATTTAGAAGAAAAAATAAGTTCATTGTACTAGGTAAATTGTTTTACTTGGTATACATTATTAGAGAAAAAAAAAAGAGTATATTATTTAGAGAGAAAAAAATAGGTTCATTTAAAAAAAAATCATAAAACAAAAAATAAATAGATTATCAAATTATTTTTCATAAAACAAGTAATAGGTACATTATTTAGAGAAAAAAATAGATATAAAATTTAGTGAAAAAAATAGGTTCATTATACTAGGTAAATTGTTTTACTAGGTACATTATTAGAGAAAAAAAAATAGGTACGTTATTTGTAGAGAAAAAATAAGTTCATTTAAAAAAAAATTGTTTTCATAAAACAAACAATAAAAAGATTATCAAATTATTTTTCAACATAATTAGAATGTACACTATTATTCATAAAACTATAATAAAATAGATTACTAGTCGTATAATTCATAAAAGGAAAACAACATAAATTTTTTATTAAATAAACCAAAACGTTAATCACCTATAGATTACTAATACGTTAATGTTGAATTTAATATTTAATTTCAAATAAGTTTCTAAATTAATTCCTACATCCATTACAACCATTTGGAGATCTTTCCAAATTCAACGTGTGTCATTAGTTACACCACCCCATAACACATTAACTTATAAATAGGGGTAGTTTTGGAATCCGAAAAATATAATAAATTAGATTTTAAGTTATATTAGGTACCTTGCTTAGTTGGATCCTAGTCATTAGGTATTATTTGAAAAATTAGGTATTTTAAATAGAAAAATAAAGGGAACGGTTGTATGTGATTTAAAATGAGTGATGCTATTTCCACCCACCTGTCCTATTTTCCCACCCACCTTATCTTCCCTCCCACCATATAAATTTTAAAAAACACAATCCTATTTTTCCACCCACCAATATTCCTAAAATACCCTTTTAATTATTACATCATTTCCTCTCTCCTTTATTCTCTTTACTCATGTCTTCTCTCTCTCTGACAGCCCACACACATCTGTCTCATTTTTGCTGTATCTTATTTTCCATCCCTCTCTCTGTCTCTCATGTTTACTATACAAACTGAAATTGTTTTTTGCTGTAATTTTTATTTTTATTTTTGTAAATATGGATTCTGTGAATATAATCATATTTATGCTCTTAGCTTTCTACTATTGTAGGAACCTGTTTTTGGAGACAGAGCAGCCAGCAGTCAGCAGCGGCCTCTCTCCCACATCCCAAATGGTTACATTCAGGTTTCATCAGTACCAGGTGGTGGGAAGAGCCCTCCCATCTGAAAAAGATGAGCATCCCAAGATCTACCGTATGAAGCTCTGGGCCACCAATGAGGTCCGTGCCAAATCCAAGTTCTGGTACTTTTTGAGGAAGTTGAAGAAAGTGAAGAAGAGCAATGGACAAGTTTTGGCCATTAATGAGATATTTGAGAAAAGTCCAACAACGATCAAGAACTATGGAATTTGGCTGCGATATCAGAGCCGAACCGGTTATCACAACATGTACAAGGAATACCGGGACACTACTCTCAATGGTGCTGTAGAAGACATGTACACTGAGATGGTATCTCGTCACAGGGTGAGGTCTCCATGCATCCAAATCATTAAGACAGCTACTATCCCTGCAAAACTTTGCAAGAGGGAGAGCACCAAGCAGTTCCATAACTCCAAGATCAAACTCCCATTGGTGTTCAAGAAGGTTAGGCCCCCAACCAGGAAGCTCAAGACGACATACAAGGCAACCAGGCCCAACATCTTTGTGTAATTTTGTTGCCTCGCGGTTTTCTTTCATCTGAAAGCTTTGCACTTTAATTAGCTAAACTAGTTGAACCTAGGAATGGTGATGAAAGTTTTACTGAATTTTGGTTTCTTTCGAGTATGAACATCCTTTCTCTGTTATCCAGAGTGTTTCAGTTTTGAAGATTGTGGCTTTACAAGTCTATAATGAGCTTGGTACTTTGTTATTAAAAAAAAAAAAAAAAAAAAAAAAAAGCTTTCTACTATTGTAAATAAACTTTTTCTCCAAAGTTATCCAAGAACCAGAAATCTATTGAACTTTGCAATAAAAAAAATATAAAACACCCATTCTTAACACATGAGAATGTCAAAGAGTACAAAGCCAAGTTCAATCATCATCAGATGCAATTGTTTCTCTAGTTATAACAGTAGACCTTGTAATATATATGAATTGTTGTATGCGAGTAATATATGGGGTGGCCCATTCTGTAGTCCATGGTTCCCGGTATCTGTCCCAGTTTGTTGCTATAGGAGGAATTGGATGACTTGGCTTCAAGAATACCTGCACAAAGGTGTAAATATATATATATAAGGACATATGTATGAAATAAACAACTTATATTCAGATTATAAAATACCTGCACAAAATGACGATTGATGAATCCGATAGCGATCTCTCTACGGTCTGATAGTGGCACTGGTCTTGATCTAAGAGGTAAGAACGTTAGACATTGTACATTAGATAGGTGCACAAGTACAACATCATAACATGATGCAATAATATGGCCCATGTCAGGCATAGTCATCCATCGATCAAAATTTGCATCAGGTCCAAAGTACGCTAATGAGTGCTTTAGCTCATAGATCCTATTTTCAGACCCATAAAGTGCTGAATAGTGAACTGAATAAGTCGATAGCTCATTCAATAAATCTCTTCTTACTTGTACCCATCCATCCTCACCAAAACCTAATAATGCTTCAATAGCTTTGTACCCACAATGTCCATCTGCTACCACATCTTTTACATGATGGATGTATGACCTTAATGCTTGTGGAAATGCATCAACAAACTCAACTGGCTTATGTAGTGGGGTGCGATACACCTGCACACATGTACATAGTTAGTTATAAAATTACTAAAGACGTGAAGATTATATCATCTTGCTATAATAAATATATAAATATATTATACCCACCCTCTCTTTTGGTCGCCTCTTTTGTTTTGCACTCACTTTAGGAGGAAGACCACCAAGACTACATCCATCCAACCTAGGTGAATCTACAACCTCAAACAAGGATGGATCACGACGAGTAGATTTATCCATCTTCTTACTTGGCCTACCTCGAGTCTTGGTATTCACAAATGGTTCCACAAGTGAAGCAGTTTGTGGTGCTACTAATTCCATAAGTTTCCTTTTAAGAATTATTTGTGTAGTTGCATCAGACTTCATCCAACGCCTATGAAATAACTCCATCTCTGCATCATAGGAACACTCCGAAGTTTTTCTTTTAAGTGCAAATGTCATGTCAAGTTGCCTCCAATGAGGATCAATGCACTCAAGTGGAATAGGTCTACCGTCTTTCTTGTATTTTACAATCTCATGAGCACATGGTAACCCATGAGTTTGTCGTAACACACAGCCACACGCCTCAGAGTCAACACCATAATTGTTAGCTAGCTTGGTCTCCTCGAGTACCTTATTGTTAGGTCAATACTTGAATGTATCAAAATCACTAGCAAAAAAGTTAACATAGGCTCTTCAATATAAACGATAGAATACAGTAAAGCTTGGAAAATTAAGAGAAATCATGTCACTGAGTTCAAAACTCACTTGGAAAATTAAAATACCCTTTTGCTTCTTCATCCTTCCTTCACCTCTCAGCTCTCTCTGCGTCAAAGGGTCCAGAGCTATTTATCTCGCTCGCCCTTCTTAACTCCACATTCTTGCCAAAACCAATTTGGCTAAGGATTTTTTAAGGCATGAGAAGGTGAAGAAATTGTTTAAGTATTGACCTAACAATAAGGTGGGTAAAGAGCCCAAATCGTAGAATTGTTGATTCATCCCCAGGTTTTCAGATTTTTAATTTGTTTAAGAAAAAAAAATCAGAGTCCAAGAAATACTCGTCTCCCAATGCTTTAAGTAATCCTAAAGATCTTAGAAATTCTATTCAAGTAGGATTACCATACCTTTTCGCCAAAATCATTCTCTTCAACATCCATTCTCTTGTTGTTTTCTTCTTCATAAACAATTTGATTGAATGAATAGTGTTTTGAGCACTGAAAAGCCTTCTTCACCTTCTCATGAGCAAGGAGTCGTATTCTTGTGTTTTTTTTTTCTTTCTGTCAAACGATAGGGTTACATACTTGAGAAGTCTACGTCTTTTTCTTTTTTCTTTTTCTTTTTTTTCTCTTTCTTTTTCCTTAAGTCCTTTTAAGTCATTTTACAATAGGGTTAAATTTGTCTTTAAAAGTTTAAAGATAAGGTGGGTGGGAAAATAGGACAGGTGGGTGGAAATAGCAGCACTCTTTAAAATGAATTTTATAAGCTCAATTTACTAATTTTTAAAAGATATAGAGACCAAATTGTTACATGCAACAAACCACGTTTGATTACAAGTTAAGTTTGCATTCCTAATCAATCTCACATGTAAGCAATATTAATTCCTTTTTCAATTTAGGTGCTCCAATTGGTGTATGTAATGGAATGGTTGGCGATGACCTACCACCCCAAGCAGAAGTTGTTGCTCTCTACAAGAAAAATAACATCCCAAGAATGCGACTTTACGATCCAAACCCAGCCGCTCTAGAAGCCCTTCGAGGCTCCAATATCAAGCTCTTGCTAGGCGTACCAAATGCAAACCTTCAATACATTGCCTCAAGCCAAGCCAACGCAAATGCATGGATCCAAAACAATGTGAGAAACTATGCCAATGTGAAATTCAAGTACATTGCCGTAGGAAATGAAGTCAAGCCTTCAGACTCCTTCGCACAATTTCTCGTCCCAGCCATGTGAAAAATTCAGAAGGCAATTTCTCTTGCTGGTCTTGCAAAGAAAATTAAAGTTTCGACAGCCATCGACACCGGAGTACTTGGAGAGAACTTTCCTCCTTCGATAGGCTCATTCAAGTCTGAGTATGACGCACTTTTGCATCCCATCATCCGCTTCCTAGTGAACCACAAATCGCCATTGCTTGTTAACTTGTACCCTTATTTTACTTACAGTGACAACACTCAAGACATTCGTCTTGATTATGCTCTTTTCACAGCTTCATCAGTTGTGGTACAAGATGGGAAATTTGGTTATCGTAATCTTTTCGATGCCATGTTGGATGGTGTTTATGCTGCTCTTGAGAAGGCTGGTGGAGGGTCTTTGAAAGTTGTTATATCAGAGACTGGTTGGCCATCAGCTGCTGGAACAGCCACAACAATTGATAATGCAAGGACTTATATATCAAATTTGATTCAACATGTGAAGGAAGGGACTCCAAGGAGGCCAGGAAGGCCCATAGAAACTTACATCTTTGCCATGTTTGATGAGGATAGAAAGACCCCAGAGCTTGAGAAACATTGGGGACTCTTCTCCCCAACAAAACAGCCTAAATACCAAATCAGTTTCAATTGATTAGCTAGAGATTGTACAAATTACAATTTACAGCTGTCATTTGTATCTTTGGGTTTAGTTGCTACTTGCATATGCAAATTCATTTTTAATTACTGCAATAGAAACGAACTAGCTTTTAGTTTAGCTGTATTTTCTCTCCCAATGTTGGAAAAGATTCCGAATTCAAATCCGTTTGAGATAAAATACTGCAATATCTAAACTTGTGCTATAAAAAGTAATCAAATATGGTAAAAAGGCTATCCTTACAACATGCCGTTGTATTGACATTTATTTCTAGACAGATACATAAAGTCTTGTGGTTGCCTTTACTAGGGCTGCAAGTAATCTTTTATTCCATACGAAAGCTCCCTTGATCTCAGGATACACTGAGTTCACATTCTTAATTGAAATCAATGGAATATTTAGGAGTTTTGTTGGGTAAAAAGAGCCCCCAGTGTTTCTCAATCTCCGGCCCTGTTTTTTGATCCTCATTAAACATGGCAAAGATATAAGTCTCTACAGGGCTTCCAGGTCTCTTCGGAGTCCCGCCCTTCACATGCTTAACCAAATTTGAGTTGTAAGTTCTCGCGTTCTCTTTTGTGGTCACTTGGCCATCGCCACCTTCCGAGGGCCAACCACTCTCCGATACGACAAGTTTCAAAGAACTGCCTCCGGCTTTCTCTAATGCTTCATAAATTGCATCCAAAATTGCATCAAATAGATTTTGATATCCAAGCTGACCATCCTGTTCCACAACTGACGGAGATGTAAAAAGTGCATAGTCCATACCCATAGTCTGACGATTTTGAATGTAACTAAAATATGGGTACACATTAACAAGAAATGGAGATTGATTGGCCACCAAAAAAGCAATGATAGGATCAAGAAACTGTCGATATTCAGGGTTGAAGAAGGCTTTTGACGGCGGGTAGGATTCTTTGAGAATCGCGGTGTAAAACGCGGTGGAGACTTTAATTTGGGTTGCAAGACCGGCGGCAGAAACTGCTTTTTGAATATTTTCCATTGCAGAAGCAACAAACGGTGCTAATGGACCTTTGGGATCTATTTCGTTCCCAACCACGATGTATTTGAAATTGACATTTCCGTAAGTTATGACATTACTTTGGATCCAAGAATCTGCGCTGGCTTGGCTAGAAGAGATGTCTTTAAGGACTTCGTTGGGTACATCGAGCATGAGCTCAATGTTGGAGCCTCTAAGGGCTTGAAGAGCCTGTGGGTTAGGATCATAGAGCCTCATTTTTTGGATGCTATATTGGTTGTACATAGAGATTACTTCTTGTGCGGAAGGTAAGTTGTCTCCAAGTGTTCCATAACAAACACCAATATTTGCTCCTGCATCAAGAATTATGAACTTAGTTATTTTCATAGCATCAAATATATAGAAAAAAAAAAAAGAGAGAAGAAGAAATGGCTTTGCGATTTTTAGTCTAACATTGAGAAATAAGCATTGCAGCCTTTGATATTTGGAGAAGCTATGACAAATTATTTGGCAGTACGAGGGTTATTTTGGTAACAAAATATAGAATTGGTAGGCATGCATAGCTTAAAAGGTATTGTTTATTCAAATTATTATATGTATGTGTTTTATTTAGCAAATTTTTTATAAAATACAAATGAAAAGTTTGGCCACTATTTTAATATAATTTCTTTAAATTATTTTAAAATATATATACATTATTTTTATTCAATATATTGTGAAAAATACGTGTATAATATGTGAATTTTGTATTTATTATTGAAAATTTTATAAAAACACGTGTTTTAAACGTGAAAAATTCGTACGTACATATATTGTACATTTGATTTTTAAAAAATATTTATTTTATCGAGTCTTTACATGTATAGAAAACGGAAGTATTTTAAAAAAATACGCATAAACATATATAAGAAAATATTAAACAGAAAAATATGACTAGGCCTAGTAATAATTCCCATCTCTCATGCATATATAGCATGTGTGGAATTATAACCTGTCTAAATTTTACTTTGTCGGGAGAGAGAGAGAGAGAGAGAGAGAGAGAGAGAGACCAGTTGTGGTAAGGCTAGCCATTAGCAGCCCAAAAAGTAGCATTATGGAAACAGTGGAAGGGCTTTTGCCGGTGAAATGTGACTTGGCCATTGTGCGAATCAGATCGAAAATCAAGTAGATATGAAGGAAAGACACAGCCTTTACAGCTTGTGAGGTGCCCTCTTTATAGATCGAGTCACAGACTCACAAAGGCACTCCGTGCAATATCTGATATTTTTTTCCAAGTCAATAATAGCTACATGCATTTCCTCTCCACTAGCTAGTGAAAATTTTCCAAGGTAAATATATAATTACACAAAAACTACAAAAGATTTCGTACAACTAGCAGAAATTGTTCAAATATTAGTAATCTTCCACAAAGACAAGTGGTGGAGACTTAAAGTGTTATGGTCTTCTGATCATGTCTCCTCCGTAAACTCCAGAATGAAAAATGTTCGGGTTGGTCACTTCAAATTAAATGGAAAATATAACTTAATTTTTATATGCAAACAATTCTATAGAAATTAATTATTTATATGAGGGGATTTTCAATTAGGATATGAGCAACAAACTCAAAATTAATTGTCAATAATAGCCAACGGATCTATCCTAGTAGAAAATGACCTTAACTTGTAGTGGTCTCAAATTCGAATTCCTATGACATTCTTGTAGAGTGTGTGAGAAACCTTTCTCCCCCTAGTAGTTTCGCTTGTATTCAAAACATCATTTCAATTATTAATCCGAACCTTTTTGAACTTTTCGAGTCACTCTTTCTACCTTCACCTAATACAAATCCTCACCCTTTACGTTGTAACATTTGTTAGCCCAAAAATAATGTTTGAACTCTTTTAATTATCGGAGAAATAGTCCTCTTGGGACTTTCTTGGATTTGACTGATTTGATAACTTGCTTTTTGTTGGAATTTATGTGGTGTATATTTTCTTCCTCAAGGAATTTAAGTCTCAAATTTCCACACACCAACTGTGAAGCAGGATGAGATAGTACAATAAAACACACGACATTTATATTGTCCTTATTTGCATCATCAAATTTTAAAGTCATGTATAGACTAGTCCCTACAAAACTGGTTGTCTTCTACATTGGGTGGTAGTGTGCCCCTTGGGTTCCCTTCACATTTTTTCTCTTTACAATATATTATAAGGGAGAATTTCATTCAAGACACCCTAAAGTTTTCTCTTATTACAGTTAGAGCCCACATATTTGAATTATTCCACTAACACACTTTGGGCTCGTTCGGTTCATGAAATGAATTGTTTAGGAATGTGTTTCCCATGCCTATTTTCAAGGGATCTAAAGGAAATCATTCCATGTTTGCAAATACTGGAAAATGATAACTAGGAAAGATCCCACGATGGTGAGTTTACTTAAAATAAAAGGAAGCAAAGTTTAATTAGAATCACCCCATCATATGAATAAACTGGGCTATCTCCACTACTAGATTTTTGTATTTGCGCTACGAAGGAGTTTTGGTCGCGCAAAGTACATTTGTGTCGCGCAAATAGTACTGCGACAGATTATTCGTCGCGAAAAAGCCGTCGCGCAAAGATCGTAAAGAATTCCTTTGCGCGACGAAATCTTTGAATTGTCGCGCGGTAGAGCGACGGTGAACCTTCGTTGCCCAGTTTTTCGCGGGACGATGACATTTTTCGCCGGTCAAAGTTTTGCGCGACGAAAATGTATTCGTTGCATTAATACAGCGCGAGGAAAAGTAATCGTCGCGCAAAAGTAGAGGGACGACAGTAATTCGTGTCCAAAATTTTTGCGCGACTAGATGCAATCGTTGTAAGGATACCGCGCGACGGCTACTATTCGTCGCCCGTATTTTGAGCGACGAGATGCAATCGTTGTAAGATTTCTGCGCGACGAGTATTATTCGTCGCCCATATTTTGAGCGACGAGTTAATTCGTGATTAAAATGTTTGCGCGACGAAATGTTTTTGTCGCAGATACGCCGGGAGACAAATATTTCCGTCGCGCAAAAGAGAATAAATTCTTTAAAATTTATTTTTACGGTTGTTTATTTTCAAAAAAGTTAGCGCGACGGAAATTGTCGTCGCGCAAAAATAAATATATTATTATTAATTTAAAATTAATTTTAATTATTTTGGTAAAAAAAATAATTTTGGATTTTTTTTAATTTTTATTTTTTAAATAATGAAATGAAATGAAATTGCAATTAGAAAAGGTTATTAAGAAATATGTAAAATGTTATAACATAATGTATTTAGTACAATAGAAATATTTAAAATGTAATTAAGAATGTTAAAATCTAATCAAACAACCCTCCAAGATCTACATTGTCGTCTGGCAAATGCAGCTCGGAGGTCTGGACATTGTTGACAGGGGGAGAGGTGTCGTTGCCATGCTCGGAGGTCGACGGGGGAGTAAAAGGCGGGATTGAAATGCCGGAGTGAGCGAGGGACTGTAGAATATGAGACAAATGACTCTTGAGGTCCGCCACCTCTGTCTTCAAAGCAGTCACCTCTTCATTTGACTCCGATGATGCACTGGGTCTAGGTGGCCGCTGCCTGGCATTCCCCATCCCTCGACAATATGTCCCTGGGCGCCTCCCGAGAGTCTGATCCAAGGTTTCACTCAGGATTTGAAACCCGGCATCTGATGGAGGAACCACCGACTCGAGCGGCGTATCGGGAGGAAGCTGGGAGGCGGACTCCTGAAGAACCAACTGGCTCCTCTCAATCATCGTCGTCTGTTGAACATAACATAAAATATGAATTAAAACATTTATATAATAACTATAAAAACTTGAACGCTTACATAATAATTTAAATTAAAGGCTACTTACATGAAGGGACTCCGCCAACTGATTCCCAGGTCGAACATAAACGTCGCCAAATACGTCAATCTCTGGGAATTTGGACCCCCCCTTAAAATTGAGCAGAAAAAAAAAATGTTAGTACGAAAAAAACAAATTAATATTAATGACATATTAAAAAATAAATAAATACGACTTTAGTATTACCTGACGCCGCGCCTCCATCCTATAAGAGAAGGGCCTGGAACCTGAATGGTGGAGAAGAGTCTTCCTCTGCCTATTGCCCTTATTTGCTTTGGCCTTCTTCTGTTATACAAAAAATAAAACGTATTAGTTGAGAGTGAAATGAAATATAAAAAATTAAATACACATTAGTAAGAAACATGTAATAAGTTTCAATATAATATATAAAAATACCACATAATCGGCCTCTTGAAAATGACCGCAGAGCCACTGCCAACTATCCTCCCGGCCCTCAAGCTCCTTCGGGCAACCCTGTTGAAGAGCAACCTGCGGATCATCATATGCCTGAAAATGGTGATGCAGGTCGCTCTTCCACTGCTTGTACCTGTCAGCAAAGAGTCTGTTGATGTAGGCCAACAACTCTTCGCCGACGTTCTCCAAATTGTAGTTTGTCTAAAATAAATTCATTACATACATTAAATATTAGAAATAAAATTAGAAGGGAAAAACAATTAAAAGGTATAGAATACATACCGACAGGTGTCCTAACATCTCCATATGCACCTGATCAGGCATGACCCTCCAGGACTTCCATTTGATCGGGCAATAAGTCCGAACGACGGATCCAATGTCATGGGCCAAAGAGCTGTGCTGGTCAGCCGTTGGTGCAGCCCGATGTCGCGCGTCGTATGCGATGTTTATACGACTGTTGTTCACCCGGGTGACTTTGGACGTCGTCAACTGGCGACAGGGTCCTCGGGTGTTCCTCTTGGCTGCAAAGAAATATAAAATTAACATTAAATAACAAATCCTGCTAACATTCTTGGTTTGAAACAACTGGAGTTGAAGGTAAATCTTTACCTGGTTGTGACCCCGACGCACTAGCAGCAGATGGCGACGTGGTGTCGGTCGTGCTGGGAGGGCGGTGACGCCGCCTGGCACTAACTGGTTGCGCCACTGATGACTCTGATGACACCGGCGCCCGGGAGACGTGGGGTTCTGGCATGTCCTGCGCATGTGCTACACCAGTGGGAGCTGACACCGCAGTCAGGGGAGCTGAACTAGGTGAAGTCATCACCGTCTTACGACGTCTGATAAGTTGTGACATCTGATAAGGTCTTACAATTAAAAAAATATCCTTGGCTAAAATTATTATTTTGTATAAAAAAAAACCTCAAAGCCTAATGAACAAGAAATTCAATATTTAAAAAACAAACAGAAACATGTATTCTTTATATGGCAAAAAACAGCAGCACATTTTTTAAAGCAAACAAAATAGACACATGTATGATATTACAAAAAACAGAAGCACATAATAAATAAAAATCAAATTGCTGCCCAATTTTGAAATAGTCAGTATGTGATAAAAATACAAAGCGAAATACAAAATTTGGTTAGTAGCACATAGTTTAAAGCCCCCGAAAATTAATCAAAATACAAAAAACAGCAGCAAATGCTCCAATCAAATCTGAAATCTAACAGCAATACACCTAAAAATTCACAAATCGTACACCACAATGCAATTTCAATACAAAAACAAATCTGAAATAAAAAATACAAATCCAATACAAAAACAAAATTGAAACAGCAATTTAAACACTTAGGATGCCGCAATACAAATCCAATACAAATCCTAACCAACCATCAGACTAAGCAGCAATTTAAACAATTACAAAATAAATATACAAATTGAAACAGCAAAACAATTCCAAACTTGCATCCAAAAATTTCAGAAATAAAACTTAACACTTGAAAAAATATATATCGGGGAGAGTTGGGAAATTTACCAACTGGGTTTCGAGGGAGACCGGAGAGCACGGCCGTTCGGCGGTGGCGAGCGAGACAGAGAGTGGGGGGCCGCCGTCTAACAGGGATGAGCAGAGACGGAGGAGGCGACAGACTGACAGGGGACGGAGGAGAGAGGGGCTGAGAGGGACAGAGAGGGATGCGAGGGGACGGAGAAGAGAGGACTGAGAGGGATGCGAGGGGACGGAGGAGACTGAGAGGGATGAGTGGGGACGGAGGAGAGAGTGCGGCCCGGAGGAGCCACGAAATGCGAGGGATGAGAGGGGTCCGAGGAGAGAGGGACGGAGAGGGATGAGTGGGGACGGAGAAGAGAGGGATAGAGAGGGATGAGATAGAGGGAAAGGAGAGAGAGCGGCTGCGATTTAGGGTTCGAATCGGAAACTTAACAGGGCTGCGAATTAGGGTTCGAGACTGAGAGACTGAGAGAGGTTGAAGACAGACCAAAACTGCGCGTTTCTTTCCCTAAATTATAGAATCTTTGCGCGACGACAACATATCAGTCGCGCAAAGTTCAATTCGTACTTTGCGCGACGAAAATATAACCGGCGTCGCGCAAGAAAGGACGAACCGCCAAAAAAAGGCGGGATTGAAATCTGCCAAAAATTTGAGAACTTGCGCGACGAAACTTTATCGTCGCGCAAACTAAACCCTAAACCCTAAACCCTAAACCCTTTCAGAACCCTAAATTCTGAGAATTACATTGCGCGACCATAAATTTCCTGCGTCGCCCAATCGTCTATAGCGCGACGAACAAGACACGTATTCGTCGCGCAAAGTACAAAAAGTAAACAATATAAAATGTTTGTGAATATATGTTTTAATGGGGCTACGCATTCTACGATACTTGTTTCACCGATCCAACCGTCAAACTTGTTTGTTTATACTTGGAGATCGTACACACCAAAAATTGAAAAAATGCAAGATTCATAGATAATTTTACGGGATCAAAATTTTCGACGGTTATAAACTTAAAATCACGATTTAACGGTTTTTTTAACTCCGATTTGGATGGTTTTTTACGGGTGCACTCCTTTACTGTATATGAATACAATGGTTGAATTGGATCGTCATTTAAAAATATTTACAATAGTGGATTCCGCAAAATTGTATGTTCTATTTAACAAACATATACAAAATGTATTCATTTTTTTTTAATATAGTGTTTTCATGACACACGCATTCTAGGAAAGTAGTTTCAACGATCCAACCTGTCGAGTTGTTGGTTTATACTCAGAGATCGTACACGCCTAAATTTAGAAAAAATATACTCACATACATGATGTTACGGGACCAACATTTTCGACGGTTACAAATGAAAAATGAAATTTGAACGGTTAATTTAACTTCAAATTTGATGATTTTTTACGTCTACAAACCTTGACCCCGTATGAATATAATAACTGAATTTGATGTTCATTTAAAAATATTGACAGTTTAATTTGGAAGTTTTTTTTAAAACATACTTTGCGCGACGATTTATTAGGTCGCGCAAGATCATTTAAAAATATTTACAGTTTAATAAATAATTTATATTGAGTATTTTAATCGAATATTGCGACGAAAAAGTTTTTCGTCGCGCAAGATTATTTTCTATAAATAATAAATTATTGATATTGATTATTGTTTAAACGAATATTGCGACGAGAAAGTTTTTCGTCGCGCAAGATTATTTTCTATAAATAATAAATTATTGATACTGATTATTGTTTAAACGAATATTGCGACGAGAAAGTTTTTCGTCGCGCAAGATGATTTCCTATAAATAATAAATAATTGATATTGATTATTTTTTAAACGGAGGGTACGACGAGGAAATTCTTCGTCGCGCAAGAGGATTTGTATGATTGAAGAAATTCGTTTCATATTTGTTAACTTCTGCGACGAAAGATGTCGTCCCGCAAAACCTCCTCTTACGACGGGTGAATATTTTTGTCGCGCAAGATTATTTTCTATCAGACACAGATTATTGCGTATTTGTTAACTTTCGCGACGAAAACGTTCGTCTCGCAAAAGCTTTATGTGCGACGCCATTATCTTATTCGTCGCGCAAACATAAGACCGGTCGTTTATTTGTAACGACCGGTCGTTGTTTACAGATTCATTTTCCCTTTTTTATCATTCCGACCTCTGTTCAGTTTTTAATCTATAACTTGCTGATCGTATGTTCAAATTTCGAGTTCTTTATACGGTTGGATTAAGCGCAGAAAAACAAAGAACACTACCCGGACTAAAAGTCATAAACTGAAGAAAGCCGAAGATTTCCGTCCCGCAAAAATGACGACCGGTCGTTTTAGACAAAAGAATTTTTTTTTATTTTTAGTACAACTCAAGTACATGAGCATTGAGATTCTTTCTCAATTTGGGATGTATATCATGAAATTGGGAAGATAAAATACTTTTCAGACACGAGATTCATTTCCTAACCGTAATAATTTGCATTTACGCCATAATTAAATGTAAAATAATTTAAGTTCATTGCTTTTTACATTAATCTTCTCAGTAAGTATATCCAAATTTTTTGAACACCATTTTATTTTTCCACATACATATATAATTGGAAATTAGATATAACAAGTACATATATTCAACAAAAGTAGAGTTGCCAATATATTTACACTAACGTAATTATATTACAAGAAATTACCTATACTAAAACATAGTAAGTCACAAATAAATTGCATTATTCATCATCCGAACTATAATAACCTTCGTTGTCTTCGCTATCATCACTTTCAGTCTCCCAATCATCCTCCTCCTCATCCCCCTCCTCGTCCACAACTACATCGTATCTAGGAAGATCACCGAGGTCAATTGTAATGGATTGAATTGGTATTTCTCTTGAAGACACTCCTTCGAGTTGAAACGGTTCCTGAACAACATTTGTATCGCGAAGCGTTTCCGCATCATTTTCCATGCAAGATTCTGACCGTTGGTCAGCGACATCGACGTCAGATGGGTCTAGTTCTGGTATAGCATATACGTTCCTGTGATCCATCTGCTGAACAACTTTCCACCCGCTCCCTGCTTTAGGGTCATCTACATAGACAATTTGTTTTGCCATGTTTGCCAAAATGTATGGGTCGTCATCGTACCAAGTTCTGTTCATGTTCACAGATAGTAACCCGTGATCGATTTTAACACTTCCCTGCCTATTTGGGTTTGTATCAAACCATCGACACTTAAACATGATGACTTGGTATCGGTCTTTGTAAAGCAATTGCACAACAGTTGTGAGTTTGCCATAGAAATCAATGTCTGTACTTTCCCCTCCACCTGGAACATGGACACCGCTGTTTTGCGTACACAACTTGTCATCTCGTGCAGTCCCTAAAAACTTGACGCCATTAACATGACAACCCGAGAATAATTCAGCTCGAATTGGCCCGAATGCCAAGTTATACAACTCTTCACTGTAAGTGGGGGAATTATCTGATTTCAACTTATTCACCTAATATTATACAAAAACATTCACATGTTAGTTTGAGAATATTTCATACTACAATATATATGTCAATTCCAAAACACTTATAACTTACATATTCCAAAAACCATTTTGGAAACAATTCACGGTGTTTCTTGGAATACAAATGCGACGGATGTTCTCGCTTCATCATCTCTTCATGCTCATCTAAATATGCCATTATCTCATCACAATTGTTCAATACGAACCAATGCGCTACCTCCATGTCATTTCTGGAAAACGACTCTCCTCGTACAGGATCTCCAAAGGGTCGTGCACTTTGGGCAAAAACTGAAAGTTGCTCATTTCTCACACCTCCGTCATTATTGCGCTGAGGTCGATTGAAAGCCGTGTCCACGTCTTTTAAATACATTCCACAAAAAGTAAGCGCCTCATATTGAACCCAAGCCTCTACAATTGATCCTTCGGGCTTCGCTCTGTTGCGTACGCTTTTTTTCAGCTCTCCGAGTAGCCTGCCAAAATAAAATGAAAAGATGCAAATTAGCAACTAGGAATCGTGAGATAATGATGCTTACACAAATGATGATGATTATATACCTTTCTATTGGATACATCCAGCGATAGTTGACTGGACCAGCAAGCAATGCCTCTTCTGGTAAGTGAACCATCACATGAATCATGCTTGTGAAGAAAGCCGGAGGGAATATCATCTCAAACTTGCATAAGACTTGGACAATATCATGGCGCAACTGATCAATGTCTGTCTTTCGCAACGTTTTTGCCGTCAGTTGGGAAAAAAATCTGGACAACAATATGATTGGCTTCACTACATCTTCCGGCAATAGGTGTCGAATCCCCACAGGAAGTAGGCGTTGCATAAACACATGACAGTCATGGCTCTTGAGTCCAGTAAATTTACCCCCGTCAACATTTACGCAACGTGCGATATTAGAAGCATATCCGTCAGGAAACTTAACAGACGATACAAACTGTAGAAACTCTTTTCTGTCATTCGGTTTCATGGAAAAAAATGCAAGATCTCTTATAGCTTTATCACTGCCCCTTTTCAGCCATAAACCCCTTCGTATGCCCATTCTTTCCAAATCAAGACGAGCTTTTATCGTGTCCTTTGTCTTCTCCTTAATATCTAGAATCGTTCCTATCAATGTGTCAAACACATTTTTCTCAACATGCATAACGTCGAGATTGTGCCTCAATTTTAGTTTCGACCAATATGGAAGCTCAAAAAACATAGACTTGTGCGTCCAGTTCATATGTGTAGCAGGTCTGGTCCGACTAACTGTTTTCCCAAATGGAGCAAAATCCAAACGATTAAGCTGTTCCAAGATCTGATCACCGGACGATTCTCTAGGTCTTGCACGACGCTCTTTGTTCCCGTCGAACTCTTTATTCTTTTCCCGCCACTCGTGGTCCCATGGCAACCATCTTCGATGCCCAAGGTAACACACTTTTCCATCGTGCCAACCAGAAGTTACATCTTCCTTGCATACAGGGCATGCCATATAACCCTTTGTGCTCCACCCCGATACCATTGCATATGCGGGAAAATCATTCACAGTCCACATAACTGCCGCCCGCAAAGTGAACATCTTCCCAGTGGATTTATCGTACGTACGCACACCGTTTGTCCATAAATCCTTGAGCTCATCAACCAATGGCCTTAAGTACACATCGATTGACCTGCCAGGATCCTCAGTTATCAAAACAGTCATCATCATGTACTCTTTTTTCATGCATTTCCAAGGCGGCAAATTATATGGGAATACGAAAATCGGCCAAGTGCTGTGGTGTTGGTTTAGAACCCCGTACGGATTGAATCCGTCAGTGGCAAGTCCCAACCTAACATTTCGGGGATCAGCAGCAAACTCGGGGAACGTTCGATCGAACTCTTTCCATGCCTCCCCATCTGCAGGATGCCGCATCACATCGTCATCTACCCGTTTTTCCTTATGCCATCTCATGTCTGTGGCAGTATGCGTCGACATATACAATCGCTGCAATCTTGGCTTCAGGGGTAAATAACGCATGACTTTTTGTGGAACCTTAGTCATTCTATTCTGAGACGTCTGTTTGAACCTCGACTCATTGCATACAGGGCATGTATCCAATGTTTCATACTCTTTGTAGAATAACATGCAATTGTTTTTGCAAGCGTGAATTTTTTCATAACCCAATCCAAGACCACTCAACATCTTCTGTGCATGTCTGTGGTCTTTCGGCAAACAATTGTCCGTCGGAAGCATTCTCTTGAAAACCCCCAAAAAGTAATCGAAACACAGGTTCGACATACGATACTTTATTTTTCCGTGCATTAGCTCCACAATCGCCGTAAGAACGGAAAAGCTCTCGCACCCCGGATATAACTCTTGGTTGGCATTTCTTAACAGTTCTTCATACTGTTCAAACTCTGCACTATCCATTGGTGTAGGCACGTCATCTTCCCCTTCCTGATTGCTGCTGCTTGATGCAAATGGAAAAGCATCATGTAGAATATCCATGACTTGTTCATTAGCATCCACAATAGGTTCAACATTGTCCACTCTTGTGGCCCTTGAAGACGAACCAATGTCTAATTGTTCCCCGTGATGGTTCCACCTGATGTATGTCTCAATCATTCCATTCCTTACTAAATGAAATTGAACATTTTCAATTGTATCCCATAACATGTTGTTACACCTCCTACAAGGACATCTGATTCTAGTTGCACCCGGGTTGTGTGATCGTGCAAAGTGAATAAATTCCTCGATTCCATCCAAGTATTCGTCTGCGCACCTGTTAGGGTTCTGTATCCACCTTCTGCTCATAATTCCTGGAACCACAATCACAATACAACAATTATGTTGTATTCTTAGAAAATCATAACGTCACCTTATGCCTCCGGTAAGGGCCCTATCCCATTCGGAAATGCATAGTCATGCCACGTAATTTACAGCTACATGAGATTAGATTTCGACGTGGCTGAATTTCGGCAGCATCTCGCTACAGTTCTTGAGGTGTACTGTAGATATCAAATACCTACGTACCACCCGAAGAACGTACCGAGATGACACCGAAATCTCCACAATCGAAACCTAATCCTGTAGCTGTAAACTACGTGACACGACTATACATTTCCAAACTGTCCAAAATATGGGACAATTCAAGAATTAATTGGACCGTAGTCGTGGATTACCCACCCATGCGCGGTCCAACTAACCTCGAACGGGAACTAAGCTTTACAATAAAAAATGTATGAAGTTAATTTCAATTAACTTCGTACATTGCCGTGCATAATTTAACAACAGAATACAAATATAATTTCACAAAAACAACATATAAAGAAATTAAATTGATATTTTAAATAAATACAAAACAAATAAAATACCTTCTTCAATATGTCCTGAACAGATTCGCAGCTGAGAAAATGGAGAGAACGGAGAGAGAGAGGGGCAGAAGCAGAGGCAAAACTGATTTTTCAGTTTTGCCTCTGCAATGGATGAAATGAATCTGTTAAAGAAGACGGCTTTGCGCGACGAATATGAAATTCGTCGCGCAAATAAAATAAGTCGCGCCAGGCCCACTTCAGCGACGCGCAAAGCCATACCGACATCACACCTTTGCGCGACGAATTATTTATGTCGTCGCGCAAGTTAAAATCCCTCGCGCAAAATTGATTTGCACGGCGCGCAAAGGCATGCCGACATCACACCTTTGCGCGACGTATAATATTTTCGTCGCATATAGTTGTTAGTAGCGCAATAGAGTATTTCCGTCGCGCAGAAGCCCAATTTGACACGCACGCAGCCACGATAGCCACCTTGCGCGACCAATTAATGATTTCGTCGCTCAAAGTTGTGGCGCGAAAATCAGGAACACTGTTTGTTTTCCCGCTATTTATTTTGCGCGACGTATTATTTTTTGGTCGCGCTAAACATTATTGTGCGACGAATAAATATTCGTCGCGCAAAAATTTGTCGCGCAAACATTTTCATTTATACCCTTGAATATTTTGTCCCATTTCTAGATCTCTGAATATTTGTTATTTGCGACTTTTGGGGTATACGATCTCACAGGATATACAAACACGTTTAACGGTTGGATCGTTGAAATTAGTTTTGTAGAGTTGAATGAACACATTTTAGTTTCAAAACATAAGGAGGTTGATAACCCAACAAAAAGATTCGTACGAAAATTTATAACCCTGAAATTTATTCGTATGGAGGTTGATAACCCTACAAAAACGATTTTCGTCTACCATTCCCATAATTAAAAAGGGTATGAATGATGATCTTCACTAGAATCAATGAAAACATATGATTTAGATGGCAAAATTAAAATTAAAATCAATGAACATATGATTTAATGGTTTTGTATATCTTACCTTGGGCGACGGACATATTTTTTGTCGCGCAAAGGTCTTATATGCGACGAATTTATTCGTCGCGCAGAAATTAGGCGCCAGAATATCTGATTTTGGTTTTTACCCCTAGTCTTAGGCGACGGATATGTGTTTTGTCGCGCAACGATCTCATATGCGACGAGTTTAATCGTCGCGCAAGAATTAGGCGCCAGAATATTTGTTCGCGGTTTTTTCCCCCTTGTTTTACGCGACGGTAGGATTTACCGTCGCGCGAAGGATTTTTGGGCGACGAATCCTATTCGTCGCTCTGTATTGCGCTACGCATATAATTGTCCGTCGCGCTATGATCCTTTAGGCGACGATTTGTTCTCCGTCGCGCTAACTGTCGTCGCGCAAATACAAAAACGTAGTAGTGCTCCCTACATAATTGTGGAGGGCTTTTCTTACTAGCAGATTTCGTGCTAGGATTTTGCCACCCTTGTGTTTTGTAAGTCTTTCTAGTTTTATTTGAAGTTGTAGTTATTATGAACATGAGGAGCTAAACTCCTAAAAAGGCAAGGCTGCCACTATTTACGTGAATAGTGTCAAACCTTGCCTTACCTTTGCTTTGCCCTTACCCTTTGAGGTGGAGGTGCTCTTATAGATCGAGTCAAAGACTCACAAAGGCACTCCGTGCAATATCTGATATTTTTTTCGAAGTCAATGAGTGGCTATATGCATTTCCTCTCCACTAGCTAGTGAAAATTTTCCAAGGTAAATATATAATTCCACAGAAACTACAAAAGATTTCGTACAACTAGCAGAAATTGTTGAAATATTATTAATCTTCCACAAAGCAAGTGGTGGAGATTTAAAGTGTTATGGTCTTCCGATCATGTCTCATTTGTAAACTCCAGAATGAAAAATGTTCGGGGTGGTCCCCGCAAATTAAATGAAAAATGTAACTTAATTTTTATATGCAAACAATTCTACAAAAATTAATTATTTATACGAGGGGATTTTCAATTAGGATATGAGCAACAAACTCAAAAATAATTAATCGCGGATCCCTCAGCAATTAACAATAAGGTTAACGCTAGAACCAAATTGCAAAAAATTAAAAAGCTTAGGGTATATAATCGTTAAAATTGAGAGTGTGGGGACAAACAGGCCTTAAGCATAAGAGTTTAGAGTACTAAATTGAAATTAACCCTATATTATATCATTTAAGTTATAAAATTCATGTCACATTCCAAAATTTATCTTTACAACTCTTGAGCAATTGTTCCTTTTTTTCCCCCTTTCTTTTTTGAGAAAGAGAATTCATTCATAGAACCAAAGACATACAAAGAACGACATGATACAGTGGTCTCGTTAAAACCTACCTAGTACAACCTCATAGGACAAATCCCAGGGGAGGAAAGAGTACCACACATGTCATGGACTAACAAGAGAGTCCTATTCAGGTCACTTTGGACCATAACAATAAAAGAACACATCAAAAACGAAAACTAACATATAGACAAGGGCGGAACCACACCAAGGGCTAAAGCCACTGTAGCCTAGTGTGGTTTTTTAAGAAAAAAAATATAAAATTTATATATTTAACTTATTTTCAATATTAGCCTAGTCAGTGTCGGTGTACATATTACCTTATTTCCATTTTCAACATTTAAGTAAATGTTTTTGTCATTTTACTTTTATTTATTTTTATATTACTCCATTTACTTAAGTTTACAATGTAAATAAGGAAGTACCCCCCATTTGGATTCAAATAAAAATACTAGAAAATCAAATTCCAACCAAATCAAATTATGAAGAATCGATTTTAGTGCAAAATACGATTTAGGCTAAAAATGATGGCTCATTAAGTCAATATATACTTCATACTAAAATCCCATAAAATCAAGTTTTCTTATTTGATGTGTGAGGAATAAAAGCCGCCAAAAATTATCTTGAGAAAAATGATTATTCCGAAAACCCATTTTTCATACTTGTCAATATTTTTACATAAAACAATTTTTCATGTATGATATGAATGCATGAAGGAACCTAAGGTTAATCTAGGTAAAAAGCCTTAGATGTTCAATCCACTATGGTGTTAAACCCTATTTGGTTTATGTTAAAACTTATTGAAAATTAGTCTATGGAGCTATGAACTAGCATGGTTTATATGATTTAAAGTTTACTTTTATTTCTAGAAAAACTATAGAAATTGTAAGTACCAAAAAAAATGATCATTAAATTTTAAGCTAATAACTTTAGCTAGCCCACCCGTTGAAAAATTCCTGGTTCCGACCTCCGACAAGAACCGCAACTATAGACTAACACAGTAGACCCACATGAGAGGACTGCAGAACATCCCAACTATCAAAAAAAGCCTTCTATGAGCAAAATCAGGTCACTTCCCCCTTTCTATTATTAAGGATTATTGAAGTGAAATTTTGCTGATGTACGACACTGTCAATGAAATCCTCGATTCCTAATAAGTTCCTATCCTTTTCTATATCAAGTGAACAATAAACATTATTTGAACTCTGCAAATAAATTCGATTTCATATATAACACGGTTCTTGTCGTCTTGTTTTGATATGGGAATTCTAATAAGCCTAACAAATCCAAGAAATTTAAACATTATATACAAATGTTCACCATGCGTGCATTTGCTGCTAGCTAGGAGAAGAATAAACGCGTAGCCTTGCCAAATAAAGATAAACTAATTAAATATTTAAAATAAAAGTTAAGAAGGTTTACATTGAAACAAAAATGTCTTTAAGTAGGCTTCACACCTTGCTCGTTTCATGGAGTATATTATGTTTTTATTGGGTATTAAATGGATAGCGTTTGGACAGGAGTATATTATGTTTTTATTGGGTATTAAATGGATAGCGTTTGGACATTCCTCCTTACAGACAAATTACAGTTTCATACATATGCAAAAATAACTCATTAAAATTACACAAATCTTACGGACTGTGATTTGTTTGTAAGGAGAAATAACTCCTTATATGTAAAGAATCAAGTTTTTTTTTTCTTTTAATTGAATGCAAACTAAGAACTGTTCTTTTTGGTCAGTTTAGCATCTATCAATGTATCTTTTCCAAGTAGCATCCTTTGAGCATGCATGATGCATAGACTTGCACTTGTCTTCTAGTCGGCAATCAAGTCAAGCCGCCCAGGTCCAAGCCCATTTCGACAAGTAGTTATTTCATGACCACGACACTGCTCCCACGTTTTGGTGATGCTTGCTGCCTTTACTACTAAATGATTGATCAAATGATTTACAGCTTTTTATGACCTTTCTTTATAAATTTTGCAAGCACTTTGTAATTTGAGTAATGCAGTTACCTTTTTACTTCTGTATTTAGATTCTTAATCTGTGGTTAAGTGCAGTTACCTCTGTGGTTAAGTGCAGTTACCTTTTTACCTCTGTATTTAGATTCTCAATCTACTAATATCGCTTGTAAAAAATAAAAATCTATACATATACCAGATGACATTTTATTAGTTATCTTGCATAAGTACAAACCATAAGTGTAACCTTCTTACTGGACTTTTCTTCCTCAAAGACAAGTGGTGCAGATTCAAGTCTTTTTGGTCTTCTATCTTTGTAGGCTCCAAGACATTCAAGTAATCTTTAATAAGTCTCAATTTTCCACAGACCAGCATCATGAAATTTGGAAGTCGTCGCTTTGCTAAATTGATTTGGCTGCAACTATCTTCAATTATATTGTCGATCGTCTGACCCCCGGGCCTCAAAACTCATTGTCTATATCCATTTCGACAAAAAAAAAAATGTTTATTGTGATGGATATGTTCAAGGCTTAACATGATTTTTTAATTTCTTTTTTACAAACAACAACATATTTGCACGATACTTAACACCACGGTTAGCTATAACTTCCTTCCTATTCATGTTTCTAGTTTGCACCAATGCATCTAAATCATTCACATAAAATCATTCATAATTTTCTGTTATTGTAACATAAAGAAAGAGGGGTAATATATATTTCACACAAATTCTGTGTGCATTATATTTTCCAAAAAAAATTTGTGCATGACGTTAATTCTATCTTTAATTAAATACCGGACTATCGATATTCACATAAATATTTTATTGAAGTTGGCAAAAGTATATCTTTAACATATCAATATGTTTATTATTGATGATAATATAATATCGACACATTATCAATTACATGTGGACAATTGTATCTTTATTGAAGATCAAATGCTTGATACATAGCCAGACTATAATAATAATTGACACATTACCAATTACATGTCGACTAATTATCGACACATTACATGTCGAGAGTCCTATCTTTATTAAAGATCTTGTCCTTTCTATAGTTCATATATACGGATGCTCATAATGGGGGGCAGAAAGTAATGACGTAGTTAGGTCCACCATTGCATGTAAATGTACCCCTTTTGTCATCATAAGCATAGCTGTAAGCGTCGGGGCATGCGTTATGGAATATCTCAGAGTAGTTTGTCGGTGGGCATGTCTCTGGAGTGTTTTGAGGCGGAGTGCAACAGTACTGTGGCGTACCGAAGTTAACACATGCGCTCAAGCAGGCAACCACGCTCCCATCAGACCCTTTCTTTTGCAGCTCACTCGGACAAACTGCGTTCACGTTCGCCCGGCAACTAGGCGTCTTGCAGTCGCCGGTACCGCCTTGTGGAGTTACAGACATGGGCAAGTTGAAGCCATCAACAAGACTAACGTCGTAGAAATCTTGTCCTCCGCCTGCTGGAATATTGAATTCCGCTAAAGTTGCGGGCGGAATGGCCCCGCTACCGTTGCACATGACTTGTAGGGGCAAGTTATAATATTAAAAACAGAAAAGTATCGCTAAAGTAAGAGCTAATAATTCTGACCGACTAACGTGGTGGAACCCTAAAAATGTAGTACTTACATCATATTCCATAAAGCAGAGGTATTATTTTGAATTCCCCACTAGGGGAGTGATTCCAAATATGAAATAATAGAGGCTAATTATATACCTACACAACTTTTCCATACTAAAGTTAAATTACATGCTGGAGTACACATATTATCTAGTCAGCATTCTGTGCTTTTCAAGACAAACACACGTGGCACAATATTACTATAGGATGGCTACCGATCCACAGTATCAACATGAGCATGACATAAAGAATATCTTCCAGTTTTTGCCGATCCAACACTGCCACAATTAATTCTTATTATTATCCTGGATTTGAGAAAAGCATCTACATGGAAAGCAACTTAAAACAAAAAGCACTGCCTGTCACTCACTCAAATAATAATAAGCTATCAACTTACTTAAAGACACAAAGCTCCAACCAATATCAACATGCACTGTGCATAGTACTGGGAGTGAGCGGTAGAGAGAGACTGCAGCATTGTAATGCCCGTTTTGGAAAGGGGCATGCTCGGAGGTTAGGGTTCCTGGCCAGACCATGTAGGGGCAATTGTTTTTGGTTAAGCTGAGGCTTACTACTAGGGTCTTCCTCATCGGAATGTCTTTGCTTTGCTTTGCTTCCTCATCGGAATGGCTTTAGTCATATAGGCTTAGTGCGGGCCTAACTTTTTGCTCTTTTGCCGGACTATGGTTCCAAGTTGCTGCGATGACAACTAGTCTTGTGAATATGAATTTGAGTAGGTAACTTATCAAGTTGATTTTTCGCTGAGTTTGTTTGTGGTATAGATTTATTTATAGTCAACAAACGTAAATTTTTTTGACCGTATATATTCATCACGCAGTATTTACATTTAGTAGCCGCCTCATCATTAATTCAATGATATAATACATCCTTGTTGATGGATTCTTTGAACATGTATCCTATGATGATCAGTTTAGTCGAAAGCCTTAAGAGCTAGACTCAATCTTATTTTTAAATCAATATTTAACTTATTCGAATTAACTAAAAATTTTACATTTAAGATAAATGTCCAGGGCCAACACTGATTTCAACTTAAGAGGTTCTGAGTTTGCATCCTTCTTTCTGTTAATAAAAAAAACAAACAAAATCAAATTACTTCATTTGTTTTTGTATGAAGATTTATTTTTTTTCAATTCTATCTATTTGTTTATTTCTTGTTTTATGTCAAATCGTTTTTTATGAAAGATCAACAGTTGCACATCCTTCTTCTTTTTTTCTTTTTTTGGTAACAACATTCACATCCTTCGCCAATGTAGAAAGTGCCACTCGAGGAGAAGAAGCTGCCACGAACAAACAGAGGTAGAATTTACAGCACATGATATGCCACTAAAGTCTGAATGTGCAACTGTACTAAACTGTAGGGCCATTGAAATGTGTATTATTAAATCCCCCTAAATTGCCACGAACAAGCAACGCTAGAATTTTCAACACACTCAGGACTCATTTTCTTTTCTACAGGTGGTGAAGAAAATTAATGTGCCTGCCTTGACCCGTGAAGAAGGAGAAAAATTTAGTTGCAACAAGGATAACATTGGTTTGCTATTTCCAACCAATAATATTATGTGAAATTGATACTTAGGTGACGAGGGGTAAATTCAACTAAACAAACAAGACACCGCAACTCAACAATCAAGAGAACACACAGAGTATGCCACAAAGTACCTGCAGTCCTAGAAGATTACTAGTGACAACCTAGGCACTCAGAAGGACCCATCAATCTAGGCATCCCCTGTGCTAGCAACAACTATGGTGAAAGTGTGTGAAGTCATCAATATCAAGTAAACAGCAAACAGCAGATATAGATGACTAGTCAACCACCAAGAACAGAAACCCAGATAAATTTACAGATACGCAAAACAGGTTTTGTTTACCCAGAAACCCACCATTGGGAAAAACTGGAAGTCATCAACCGACTAGGCAATCCACTAAGTAGAAAAAGATTCTTACAAAGGAATACAAGCAAGCTCAAGCAAAACCTAGATCTATTTAGGAAGATGAGCTTTACCTCCTTTGTGCAATCTTCTTCTCCAACTTAGCAAAGCTTGAAGCTCAGTTCATCATGGCAATGGCAGCTCCTTCTCCAGCTCGTTCATCCCATGGCACTAGCTTGCAAGCTCCAACTCAAACCGAAACCAAACTTTGGATTCAAGGGAGAAAAGATCAATTTCTTCAAGAAACCATACTCTTGAAGAAATCAGTCACGAATCCGATCTAGATCTATATGAGAGAATGATTTAAATAGCTAGATGCAGATTCATATTTCAAAAGCAGTTTTTCAAAAAGAAATCAATTAGAAAAACTCATAGAAGAAATATATGGTTTACTCTTGAGGAAGAAGAAGAGAAAGATAGCAACCCAATCTTTCCAAAAACTTCCACACTAAAGAGACAGCCTCCAAATGAGGGAAATTACTTGCCTTTACAGACAAAGGAATCCCTTAGGTCAGACTGACACATGGCAGCAGAGAGAGAAAATAGAATAGGACAAAACAGATGGTTAACCAGCTGGAAATCGCACTGAGCAAAGATGACTAGTCATCTTTTATGAAAACAGTTTTAATGCATGATATGCAATGCATGATTTACCTTTGTCAAATTGCTTGAACCTCCATAGGATAGATGAGATTTAAGAACACTTAGAGATGCTAATCTTAATCTATCCTTGAGCTTGATAAATACATATAAAAGTCCTATTACAAAAATGTCAAGGGAAGCCAAAAGAAATAAGCAAAAATCATACATTAACATTATGTCATGTTAAAGAGTTAACACGTTTGTCATAGCATTATTGGTTGGTTATAGCAAAATAGTGCTATCCCCATTTTATAAAATCTTTCTCGTGAAGAAGGGCCAAGAGGAGAGACTAGTGGTAAGACTAGGAAAATTACTACATAGTTTGTTTCCTTTTTCTTTAAATAAAATTGATTAATCATTATTACTGGCAAATTATCATTTGTTTCCATTCTCTGAGGAGAAATAATTGATGTTGTTGTGTAAACGGGAAGTTGGTGTCTATGTTTTAGTGCGGCTCAGCAAAAAGAATTCATTGTTGGCGCATGTTGTAATTAAAAGATTCATTACCTTCTTGTACTGTTTTATTCAAATTTAATTATCAATAGGGTGATAGTTGGATTGACCTAAGACTTTGGTGTGCTTCCAAGTGCACTTGGGTTCAAGTCCTCATTTACAATTACAATAAGAGATTTACACCAACGCCGTTGAGGTTTTCGGTCTTTTCACAAAACTCTGAAGTTTCAAAAATTACATAAACACCCCTTGAGGTTTCAGATTATTTTCACAAAAACCATTTTTCTTGTTAGTCCAAAAATTGATGATTTCATTAAAAAAAATTATGCAAATGACAAAATTAACCTCAATGAATGCATGTGCAATTAATCTAAAAAAATAACTTTGTCATTTGGAATTTTTTTTTATATATAAAATCATCAATATTTGAACGAAAAATCCACGAAAATGGGTTTTGGGAAAACAATTTAAAACTTCAAGGGGTATTCGTGTAATTTCTGAAAACCTTAGGAGATTTTGTGAAAAACTGAAAATCTCAGGAGTTGTTGATATAAATAACTCAAAATATAACCCTCTTGCGCACAAAGAGCCGGATACATGTTGAACTATTACCCTAAATTGGTGGTCTCCCATTTACTTAATCAAATAAGTACAGTAATTTATGTGGTTTTCTTGTCTCATAAGGTACGCGAGAGCGATGTTCGACCCTCTCCTTTGCCACCTCATATCCCTCGACATCTTCTCCTCCTGTCACGTATTTTTTGTTTGTCTCTTAAGAAACTTTGGGTTAAAAGAATAAAAACACATTTAATTTAAGTTTATTAAATGAAAAGAAGAAAAGTACAAGGAGAACCATAAAACAAAACTACTCGATGAAATTGGCACTTAGGTGACGAGGGGTAAATTTTCTACGACACTTAAACAAAACTTGACCAAATATACTTATGACTAGTCAACTGCCAGTCATAAACAAATCCAAGAAATTTAAACATTATATACAAATGTTCACCATGCGTGCATTTGCTCCTAGCTAGGAGAAGAATAAACGCGTAGCCTTACCCAATAAAGATAAACCTAATTAAATATTTAAGATAAAAGTTAAGAAGGTTTACATTGAAACAAAAATGTCTTTAAGTAGGCTTCACACCTTGCTCGTTTCATGGAGTATATTTTGTTTTTATTGGGTATTAAATGGATAGCGTTTGGACATTCCTCCTCACAGACAAATTACAATTTCATACATATGCAAAAATAACTCATTAAAATTACACAAATTTTACGAATTGTTATTTGTTTGTAAGGAGAAATAACTCCTTATATGTAAAGAATCAAGTTTTTTTTTTCTTTTAATTGAATGCAAACTAAGAACTGTTCTTTTTGGTCAGTTTAGCATCTATCAATGTATCTTTTCCAAGTAGCATCCTTTGAGTATGCATGATGCATAGACTTGCACTTGTCTCCTAGTCGACAATCAAGTCAAGCCGCCCAGGTCCAAGCCCATTTCGACAAGTAGTTATTTCATGACCACGACACTGCTCCCACGTTTTGGTCATGCTTGCTGCCTTTTCTACTAAATGATTGATCAAAAGATTTACAGCTTCCTAGAAGGGGTCTTAATTATTTGTCGGAGGATGTTTTTATGACCTTTCTTTATAAATTTTGCAAGCACTTCGTAATTTGAGTAATGCAGTTACCTTTTTACTTATGTATTTAGATTCTCAATCTGTGGTTAAGTGCAGTTACCTCTGTTTTCGAGATCCTATGTTCAGATTCTCAATCTACTAATATCGCTTGTAAAGAATAAAAATCTATACATATTCCAGATGACATTTTATTAGTCATCTTGCATAAGTACAAAAGTTTTGGTACAACTTGCATAAGTATGTAACCATCTTATTGGACTTTTCTTCCTCAAAGACAAGTGGTGCAGATTGATCAAGTCTTTTTGGTCTTCTATCTTTGTAGGCTCCAAGACATTCAAGTAATCTTTAATAAGTCTCAATTTGGCTGCAACTATCTTCAATTATATTGTCGATCGTCTGACCCCCGGGCCTCAAAACTCATTGTCTATATCCATTTCGACAAAAAAAAATTGTTTATTGTGATGGATATGTTCAAGGCTTAACATGATTTTTTTATTTCTTTTTTACAAACGACAACATATTTGCACGATACTTAACACCACGGTTAGCTATAACTTCCTTCCTATTCATGTTTCTAGTTCGCACCAATGCATCTAAATTCATCACTAACCCGTAAAAATTTACTTTTCCTTTCTAAAAGGAACATCACGATTTTCTTCATCTGTCTCTGAGTGGTTTGGTTATCTCTCTGTCTCTGTCTAAGCTTCATATCAAAGATGAACAAAATTTGATACATCCTTTTTATCGATTCCAAATTTCTTGACTTTATACACTCGCATGTGATTTCTCTCTCATCTATTATAATGTTTGTTTGCTGAGTAAACTCAAGAATTGTTTTTCTGGCAGTTATTTACTGTCCTCCACAAGGGCTTGTTGTGAAATTATTGCAAGCGTACAATCTGCACAAGTAATATATAATTAAATAGAGTGTCGTTCCCACTAAGACTGTAAAATCCTATTAATTACCAATTATGATTAATTCAAAATTTTATTTGAACCGTTGATTAAGAAGATTGATTGATTTTTTAAGCTGAAATAGTTTTGAAAAATACAATTTAATTAACGATGGAGAATCAAGTTAATGAGACACTAGAGCATTTGATTTCACCATAACCAATTCCACTTAATTCTCATAGTCAATTAACCCTATAATTACTATCCATGTTGACAATTGGTTTCTCGATATCCCCTCTTGGGTTCAACCAACAGGATTCTTAATTAACAACTCATTCTCTCTCGAGCAACGGATTTAGAAAATCAAGAACCCATTAAGTTCTATGAGAACCTGCAAGAAAACTGCATAAGTCATATTAGTCCCTCTCAGACACTCATTCAAGACATAGTATTTGTTACGAGAAGCAAACACCAAATATCTCCTCTCGGTCTCCACTTGAATCATCAATTAAATACTAGCTAGATATTTAAAGCATTAAAAGTAGTAACAAATACTCAACATGGAATAGTAAAAAAAAATTAATATAACTATAAAAATTAAGTGTTCATGGTTAGGCTACATCCCAGCCCTAGTAAGGAAAATTAGTTCTTGACAAAAGAGAAGGTAAACATGTTGAAGTTGGCTCACCATAAATGCAAAAGGAGGACGAAGAAACGGCAGAAGAATACCAGTTCTCTAGGTTCTGGTGCTCGAGCAGAAGCTATAGGCACTCAAGCAGCAGGGAGACGTTTTTCCGCCCAGTTCCAGGGGCTCGAGCGAAAGTGCAAGTGCTCAAGTGGACGTCGCAAATCCAACACAGATCCTTGGCATTTGACTTAGTGTTCCTATTATTCTGGGGTTTTCTAGCCTAATTTAATAGGGTTTTAGTTTCCTATTCCTACTTAACTTATAACCCAAGTCCTATAAGTTATAAATAGGACTTTTAGGGCTAGGTTAAATTTCATGAGAGGAAAATTCAAGAGAGAATTTGCAAGAGAATTCAAAGGGGAACTCTGCCTTTAGCCAGGAGAGAAAAAGAAACGCCTAGCCTTTCAATCATTGCATCTTTTCATGCATGACTTGCGGTTCTCAGCAATTAAGTCAAGCCGCCCAGGTCCAAGTCCAGAAAGATCACTTACTTCATGACCACCAATTCGGCTATGATTGCTGTCATTTAGCAAATGGTTAAAACACTCGTCGGCTTTCTAGATGGATTCATTTGGGGTCGTATGTTACTCATGAATACTTACAAAATTAATTGATTATTTATTGGATGTATTATTCACAGCAGCAATATATATCACTGTATCATTGGAACCTAGAAAACGATGTAATTCCGTTTTTTGGCCTGAGACGTTTTCCCTTCTAGTTTCTATGTGTATCCATCCTTACGGGTACCGAAAGTAATATTAAGAGTTAAGCTTGAGGTATATATTGTCCCTCAACTCAAAGATTTGAAGGAACTAGGTTTTTTTTTTTTTTTTTTTTCGTACAAGCATTTGGGGGAGAGGGATTTATACCAATATTCATTGGGTGTCTAAGAATTTCGAACCTCAACCCACATGCGTGGAGGTGGAAGAGCTCAACCAATTCATGAGCTATTTCCTAGTGGCGAAGTAAGTAGGTTAACATGGCAGTAGACAAAATAATTGAGCGTAGCTGAGCAAGGCAAGACCTATAGAAGCTGCCAACCAAACCTAGCTACTATTATATACGCATGACTTGAGAATTAAATGATGTTAATAATGTCAATATAGATGCCGTAAGATCCTTGACAGAGGCCTGTGTGTGGATAGTTTTGAGACAATTATATGTATGGCACACAAAGCATTGACTTGCTTCACTTTATTCGACTCTTGTCCTCTCCTTCTAGCTAGCCATCGAACTTTTAACATTCAGTGTGAGTACAATGTCGCGGAAAAGTATAAAGAAAACCTCAGAAGAAATTAACGTAATTATTGATGGGACTCCGAGGTGCAGTGGTTGTGACAGATTCAAGGTTGGTAGAAAGACTTTTATTTGGAATGGCAATGGAGAGGAGCTGGGTTCACCATTCCCATGTTACCTCTATCTAGGCAGAGTCATATTATATTGTTCGGTTAGCCTTTTGCTTTCTAAGAAGGGTGTCTAATTTCCAAATAATTTTCTTGTTAAATTTTATGATTTTATATTATATTGTGATGATGTATGTTTACCTATTTTGTGTGTGCTGTGATAGTATCTTTGTGTGTGATAGTATTTTTGTGTATGTAGGGTCCACTTTTATTAGAGAGGTGGATAACAATGTGTTTAATAAATGTGGTACAATTAGCAATACGCGTGTATATATATTGGAATTGAACATGTTTACTTTTGGTTTGGTGTTTTTTTAATGATAATTTTACTATTCTATTGTACTTATCATTTGCTATTGAACCTCATTGCATCATGTGGACACCATTCATTCACATAAAATCATTCGTAATTTTATGTATTGTAACATATAGAAAGAGGGGTAATATATATTTCACACAAATTTTGTGTGCAATATATCTTTCAAAAATTCTTTGTGCATGACGTTAATTCTATCTTTAATTAAATACCGGACTATCAATATTGACATAGATATTTTATTGAAGTTGTCCAAAGTATATCATTAACATATCAATATTTTTATTATTGATGATAATAATATCGATATCGACACATTATCAATTACATGTGGACAATTCTATCTTTATTGAAGATCAAATGCTTGATACATAGCCAGACTATAATAATCGACACGTTACCAATTACATGTCAAGAGTCTTACCTTTATTAAAGATCAAACGTTTAATATAGAGCCGGACTAATTATCGACACATTACATGTCGAGAGTCCTAACTTTTATTAAAGATCTTGTCCTTTCTATAGTTCATTCATATATAAGTATGCTCATCATGGGCAGAAAGTAATGTCGTAGTTAGGTCCACCATTGCATGTAAATGTACCCCTTTTGTCATCATAAGCATAGCTGTAAGCGTCGGGGCATTGTTCATGGAATATCTGAGAGTACTTTGTCGAAGGGCATGTCTCTGGAGTGTTTTGAGGCGGAGTGCAACAGTACTGTGGCTGATGGAATGCAACACATGCGCTCAAGCAGGCAACCACGCTCCCATCGGACCCTTTCTTTTGCAGCTCACTTGGACAAACTGCGTTCACGTTCGCCCGGCAACTAGGCATCTTGCAGTCGCCGGTACCGCCTTGTGGAGTTACAGACATGGGCAAGTTGAAGCCATCAACAAGACTAACGTCGTAGAAATCTTGTCCTCTGCCTGCTGGAATATTGAATTCCGCTAAAGTTGCCGGTGGAATGCCCCCGTTGCCGTTGCACGTGACCTGACCAGAAGCACAGTCTGCGGTGGCACAGACGAACTTTCCAGAGGCGTCCGTGGAGCATCCAGTTCGGGCCCAGAAGCGGCCGTTCCATGGCACCGGAGTGTCTAGCTGGAAGCTAGCTTGGGATGCTAACTGGAACCCTGTGGTTGATAATTGAGGTTTTTGCTCGGAGGTTAGGGTTCCTGGCCAGACCATGTAGGGGCAATTGTTTTTGAAAGAAATTGTCGCTGCATGTGCACCTGCCATGCAAAGTAAACCACACTTAATTTGATGCAGTAATCACAAACCACACTTTTTGTGACCAAATATTAAATTAAAATTAAAGAAAATAAGAAGCTTCGACTTTAAGAAAATATCAATGAGTACTTCTGTCGTTTGGCCAAAATGAAAAACTTAAAGAAAATAAGAAGCTTGTTTACCTCCGAAGGAAAGGATGGTTAAGCTGAGGCAGAGGACTACTACCAGGGTCTTCATCATCGGAATGTCTTAGTTTGCTTTGCTTCGAATTTGATGAGCTTGGCCTTTAGTTATATAGGCTTAGTGTGGGCCTAACTTTTTGCTCTTTTGCAGGACTATGTTTCCAAGTTGCTGCGATGACAAGTGTTATGAATATGAATTTGAGTAGGTAACATATTCATCACGCAGTATTTACATTTAGTAGGCTCCAGTTGATGGATTCTTTAAATATATAGTTGAGGGATTCATTTGTGTGGCTCCCTCATCATTAATTCAATGATATAAAACATCCTTGTTGATGGATTCTTTGAACAGCATCCTATGATGATCAGTTTAGTTGAAAGCCTTAAGTGCCAGACTCAATCTTATTTTTGAATCAAGATTTAACTTATTTGAATTAACTAAATATTTAACATTTAAGATAAATAAATTATATAAATTAAAACTTCAATATATAAAAATCTAAAATAAGAGGCTACGCTTGATACATTCAAATCTAATTCAAATCTAATGCATAAACAAGATAAATACTTGTAACAATTCAATCATTTTTTTTTCCTTTTTGACTTCCAAATTGTTGTTTTTTAAGGAATCATTGCTACTTGAAATAAGAAACAGTACAAGGAAATCCATTGAAATTCTAGTACTTCAAATAATAAACAAAGAACAAGATAACTTGGAATTTGAGAAATCCCCCTCCACAACAACAAACTTAAAACTTCCAAATTTACAATCAATTAGAGCTTAAAATTGAAACACCCCATGTTACTTTTTATAAAAAAAAATATTAAAAGAATACATAATAAATATAATATACCTCTTTATAAAATTTAAATTTAAACAAATTTGGGCCCCCCTTGGACAATGGATCTAGAGCAGTCGCACTGACTGCCCCTGTCCAGGGCCAACACTGATTTCAACTTAAGAGATTTTGAGTTTGCATCCTTCTTTTTGTTAATAAAAAAAACAAACAAAATCAAATTACTTCATTTGTTTTTGTATGAAGATTTATTTTTTTTCAATTCTATCTATTTGTTTATTTCTTGTTTTATGTCAAATCGTTTTTTATGAAAGATCAACAGTTGCACATCCTTCTTCTTCTTTTCTTTTTTTGGGTAACAACATTCACATCCTTCGCCAATGTAGAAAGTGCCACTCGAGGAGAAGAAGCTGCCACGAACAAACAGAGGTAGAATTTACAGCACATGATATGCCACTAAAGTCTGAATGTGCAACTGTACTAAACTGTAGGGCCATTTAAATGTGTATTATTAAATCCCCCTAAATTGCCACGAACAAGCAGAGCTAGAATTTTCAACACACTCAGGACTCATTTTCTTTTCTACAGGCGGTAAAGAAAATTAATGTGCCTGCCTTGACCCGTGAAGAAGGAGAAAAATTTAGTTGCAACAAGGATATCACTAGTTTGCTATTTCCAACCAATAATATTATGTCATGTTAAAGAGTTAACATGTTTGTCATAGCATTATTGGTTGGTTATAGCAAAATAGTGCTATCCCCATTTTATAAAATCTTTCTCGTGAAGAAGGGCCAAGAGGAGAGACTAGTGGTAAGACTAGGAAAATTACTACATAGTTTGTTTCCTTTTTCTTTAAATAAAATTGATTAATCATTATTACTGGCAAATTATCATTTGTTTCCATTCTCTGAGGAGAAATAATTGATGTTGTTGTGTAAACGGGAAGTTGGTGTCTATGTTTTAGTGCGGCTCAGCAAAAAGAATTCATTGTTGGCGCATGTTGTAATTAAAAGATTCATTACCTTCTTGTACTGTTTTATTCAAATTTAATTATCAATAGGGTGATAGTTGGATTGACCTAAGACTTTGGTGTGCTTCCAAGTGCACTTGGGTTCAAGTCCTCATTTACAATTACAATAAGAGATTTACACCAACGCCGTTGAGATTTACACCAATAGGGTGAAAATCATTCATAATTTTCTGTTATTGTAACATAAAGAAAGAGGGGTAATATATATTTCACACAAATTCTGTGTGCATTATATTTTCCAAAAAAAATTTGTGCATGACGTTAATTCTATCTTTAATTAAATACCGGACTATCGATATTCACATAAATATTTTATTGAAGTTGGCAAAAGTATATCGTTAACATATCAATATGTTTATTATTGATGATAATATAATATCGACACATTATCAATTACATGTGGACAATTGTATCTTTATTGAAGATCAAATGCTTGATACATAGCCAGACTATAATAATAATTGACACATTACCAATTACATGTCGACTAATTATCGACACATTACATGTCGAGAGTCCTATCTTTATTAAAGATCTTGTCCTTTCTATAGTTCATATATACGGATGCTCATAATGGGGGGCAGAAAGTAATGACGTAGTTAGGTCCACCATTGCATGTAAATGTACCCCTTTTGTCATCATAAGCATAGTTGTAAGCGTCGGGGCATGCGTTATGGAATATCTCAGAGTAGTTTGTCGGTGGGCATGTCTCTGGAGTGTTTTGAGGCGGAGTGCAACAGTACTGTGGCGTACCGAAGTTAACACATGCGCTCAAGCAGGCAACCACGCTCCCATCGGACCCTTTCTTTTGCAGCTCACTCGGACAAACTGCGTTCACGTTCGCTCGGCAACTAGGCGTCTTGCAGTCGCCGGTACCGCCTTGTGGAGTTACAGACATGGGCAAGTTGAAGCCATCAACAAGACTAACGTCGTAGAAATCTTGTCCTCCGCCTGCTGGAATATTGAATTCCGCTAAAGTTGCGGGCGGAATGGCCCCGCTACCGTTGCACATGACTTGTAGGGGCAAGTTATAATATTAAAAACAGAAAAGTATCGCTAAAGTAAGAGCTAATAATTCTGACCGACTAACGTGGTGGAACCCTAAAAATGTAGTACTTACATCATATTCCATAAAGCAGAGGTATTATTTTGAATTCCCCACTAGGGGAGTGATTCCAAATATGAAATAATAGAGGCTAATTATATACCTACACAACTTTTCCATACTAAAGTTAAATTACATGCTGGAGTACACATATTATCTAGTCAGCATTCTGTGCTTTTCAAGACAAACACACGTGGCACAATATTACTATAGGATGGCTACCGATCCACAGTATCAACATGAGCATGACATAAAGAATATCTTCCAGTTTTTGCCGATCCAACACTGCCACAATTAATTCTTATTATTATCCTGGATTTGAGAAAAGCATCTACATGGAAAGCAACTTAAAACAAAAAGCACTGCCTGTCACTCACTCAAATAATAATAAGCTATCAACTTACTTAAAGACACAAAGCTCCAACCAATATCAACATGCACTGTGCATAGTACTGGGAGTGAGCGGTAGAGAGAGACTGCAGCATTGTAATGCCCGTTTTGGAAAGGGGCATGCTCGGAGGTTAGGGTTCCTGGCCAGACCATGTAGGGGCAATTGTTTTTGGTTAAGCTGAGGCTTACTACTAGGGTCTTCCTCATCGGAATGTCTTTGCTTTGCTTTGCTTCCTCATCGGAATGGCTTTAGTCATATAGGCTTAGTGCGGGCCTAACTTTTTGCTCTTTTGCCGGACTATGGTTCCAAGTTGCTGCGATGACAACTAGTCTTGTGAATATGAATTTGAGTAGGTAACTTATCAAGTTGATTTTTCGCTGAGTTTGTTTGTGGTATAGATTTATTTATAGTCAACAAACGTAAATTTTTTTGACCGTATATATTCATCACGCAGTATTTACATTTAGTAGCCGCCTCATCATTAATTCAATGATATAATACATCCTTGTTGATGGATTCTTTGAACATGTATCCTATGATGATCAGTTTAGTCGAAAGCCTTAAGAGCTAGACTCAATCTTATTTTTAAATCAATATTTAACTTATTCGAATTAACTAAAAATTTTACATTTAAGATAAATGTCCAGGGCCAACACTGATTTCAACTTAAGAGGTTCTGAGTTTGCATCCTTCTTTCTGTTAATAAAAAAAACAAACAAAATCAAATTACTTCATTTGTTTTTGTATGAAGATTTATTTTTTTTCAATTCTATCTATTTGTTTATTTCTTGTTTTATGTCAAATCGTTTTTTATGAAAGATCAACAGTTGCACATCCTTCTTCTTTTTTTCTTTTTTTGGTAACAACATTCACATCCTTCGCCAATGTAGAAAGTGCCACTCGAGGAGAAGAAGCTGCCACGAACAAACAGAGGTAGAATTTACAGCACATGATATGCCACTAAAGTCTGAATGTGCAACTGTACTAAACTGTAGGGCCATTGAAATGTGTATTATTAAATCCCCCTAAATTGCCACGAACAAGCAACGCTAGAATTTTCAACACACTCAGGACTCATTTTCTTTTCTACAGGTGGTGAAGAAAATTAATGTGCCTGCCTTGACCCGTGAAGAAGGAGAAAAATTTAGTTGCAACAAGGATAACATTGGTTTGCTATTTCCAACCAATAATATTATGTCATGTTAAAGAGTTAACACGTTTGTCATAGCATTATTGGTTGGTTATAGCAAAATAGTGCTATCCCCATTTTATAAAATCTTTCTCGTGAAGAAGGGCCAAGAGGAGAGACTAGTGGTAAGACTAGGAAAATTACTACATAGTTTGTTTCCTTTTTCTTTAAATAAAATTGATTAATCATTATTACTGGCAAATTATCATTTGTTTCCATTCTCTGAGGAGAAATAATTGATTTTGTTGTGTAAACGGGAAGTTGGTGTCTATGTTTTAGTGCGGCTCAGCAAAAAGAATTCATTGTTGGCGCATGTTGTAATTAAAAGATTCATTACCTTCTTGTACTGTTTTATTCAAATTTAATTATCAATAGGGTGATAGTTGGATTGACCTAAGACTTTGGTGTGCTTCCAAGTGCACTTGGGTTCAAGTCCTCATTTACAGGCTCCACTATGCAGATTTTCAGCCTCGATTACTCCTCCAGGAACTCTTACTATAAATACAAAGCTCAAGACTACGTTCAAAGGGCTAAAACACCAAACCAAAACCTCCCACGGAGCAACTTATATTTTCCTGTAATGCACTTTCAATATCTTTACTTGCTTTCCTAGGAGTAGTGTTAGACTGTAAGGAAAATCCATTCATCAATATATCATACGGCCCTTGATTTTCAAGGCGCTAGAGCACCATCTTTGTTATTCGCTCATTCACCCCATATATCATACGACCGCCGCTCACTGAGCAGCGCGCCAGAGCAACGCCCTAAACCCACCATCAACACCACCACTAAACGGCCTTGTAGCTCGGCCGTGAACCTGACAACCGAGATTAATTCCTCTCTCGGCTACAATCGTTTGATCAGAAGGCAAGTTCAAACAGGCGCACCACATAACCACTTCCATTCACATCAACAATCTCGACGACGCTCGCGCACAACCGCACCGCACCCAAAAGCAGGAAGCCGCGTGTCAACGCATATCCCCTCGGCCCGGAACTCCAGGCCGTGAGATTTGCGCGGTAGACAAAATGCAATATGAACAATAAACCAAACCCAAGAACCACAATTCCAAAAAATTTCAGATTTACAGAATTAGAAACCTACGAGATTTTGACATATACAATCGCTGTTTTGCTATCAAATAATACAATTTCAACACAATGCAGTCACCCTAACCAATACAATCAAATCTGAAATCAAAAGCCAATACAAAAAGAAAACAGACTAAGCAATTTCAACACTTACAAAATCCTAACTTAAAATCTGAAATCAAATCTAAAACATAAAATCCTAACCAACCATCAGACTAAGGAAACAGAAATCACAAACAGAAATTATAAAATTTAAAGAAAATCACAAATGCATTAACAAAATTTAAAGAAAAAGGAACCAGAAATTATACCATGGATGCGAGAGGCAGCGTGAGAGGAAGATGGAGATGGCGACAGAGACACGCAGAGGGAGGAAACCGTGGGATTTGATCGATGGTGGGTTCGGGTTGGACAGAGAGGGAGAGAATTTGAGGTCAGTGAGGGGGAAAGGGAGAGAGGGTTTGTGGTTTGGTTAGGGGGCGTCGACGGTGGGGCGGAGAGAGAGGGAGAGAATTTGAGGTCAGTGAGGGAAAGGGAGAGAGGGTTTGTGAAGTTGGGGGGGAGTCGACCGGGGGGGGGGAGTTTGGGTTGGAGAGAGAGGGAGTGAATTTGAGGTCAGTGAGGGGGAAAGGGCTCGGGTTTGTGATGGCGCAGGCACGGCTGGATGGGTTGGTCTTGGGGCTGGGCGTTGCCGACGGTGGTGGTCTGGACGTTTGGGAGGGCACGGCTGGAGGAAGACTGAGAGTTTTCGCGGAGGAAGACAGAGAGAAACAGAGAGTCGCGTTCTTAAGAAAAAATATTCAGGACCTTGCGCGACGAGGTCGAATGACGTCGCGCAAACTCGATATTTCAACCTTGCGCGACGTAAAAGGAAAACGATGTCGCGCGAAATCGATAATTCAACCTTGCGCGACGTACATAAATAAGACGTCGTGCAAATAATTTTTAATACCCGGGAAACGAACCGCCAAAATTTCGGCACTTTGCGCGACGACAAACTGCATGCGTCGCGCAAACCCTGAACCCTAAACCCTGAACCCTGAACCCTGAACCCTGAACCCTAAACCCAAAGTGCTGAAAATTATAACATTGCGCGACAAATTTATTCGTCTGTCAATAGTTTTCGCGACGCACAATATTATTTCGTCACGCAAAGTTCTGTTGCGTGATGAAAGAGTGCGTCTCGCAAACGTTTTCATTTATAACCGTTGAATATTTTGTCCCATTTCTAGATCTCTGAATATTTGTTATTTGCGATTTTTGGGGTATACGATCTCACAGTATATACAAACATGTTTAACGGTTGGTTCGTTGAAATGAGTTTCGTATAATGTGTATGCCATCACAACAATATATTCTCAAACAATTAAGAGTTTATATATACTTTCATTATATATAGCTTAAGATTTTGTGGTATCCACTAGTGTAAATCATTTCAATTGAAGATCAAATTCAATCATTGTATTTATATAGGACAATGAGTGTAGTTGTAAAAAATTATAAAAATCGGAAATAAAATAACCGTTAAATCGTGATTTTTCATTTATAACCGTTGAAAATTTTTGTTCGTTACATGATCTCTGAATGTTTGTTTTTTGCGATTTTTGGGGTATACGATCTCGCAGTATATACAAACACGTTTGATGGTTGGATCGTTGAAACTAGTTTTGTAGAGTTGAAGGAACACTTTTTAGTTTCAAAACATATTTCGCGCTTTTCTCTTCGTAGGGAAATTGATAACCCTAAAATTTATTCATATGGAGGTTGATAACCCTACAAAAAGAATCTCCTCTACCACTCCCATAATTAAAAGGGTATGAATGATGATCTTCACTAAAATCAATGAAAAACATATGATTTAGATCGCAAAATTAAAATTAAGGCATTTCCAAAATCTTTACACTAACATTATTAAATTACAAATAATTTCACATTACTATGTTTTACATGGCAAGTCGCAAATAAATTACATTATTCATCATCTGAACTATAATAATCTTCGTTATCGTCGCTATGATCACTTTGGGTCTCCCAATCCTCCTCCTCCTCCTCCTCCTCCGTAAGTACATCATCATCGTTGTTCGGGGCCATGGTTGGATCGTATCGTGGAAGAAAACCGAGGTCAATTGTAATTGATTGAATCGGTATTTCTCTTGAAGACACTCCTTCAAGCTGAAAGGGTTCTTGTACGACATTTGTATCTAGAAGTGTTTCTGCATCATGTTCCATGGAAGATTCGAAACGTTGGTCAGCGACGTCGACGTCGTTGTCAGATGGGTCTAGTTCTGGTATAGCATACACATTCCTCTGATCCATCTACTGAACAACTTTCCACCCGCTCCCTACTTTAGGGTCATCTAGATAGACAATCTGTTTTGCCATGTTTACCAAAATGTAAGGGTCGTCATCATACCAAGTTCTGTTGATGTTCACTGATAGTAACCCATGATCAATTTTAACACTTCCCTGCCTATTTGGATTCGTATCAAACCATCGACACTTAAACATGATCACTTGGTATCAGTCTTTGTAAAGCAATTGCACGACAGTTGTGAGTTTGCCATAGAAATTAATGTCCGTACTTTCTCCTCCACTCGGAATAAAGACACCGTTGTTTTGCGTACACAACTTGTCATCTCGTGCAGTCCCCAAAAACTTGACGCCGTTAACATGACAACCCGAGAACAATTCAGCCCGAATTGGGCTGAATGCCAAGTTATATAACTCTTCACTGTAAGTGGGGGAATTCTCTGATTTCAACTTATTCACCTAATATTAATTAAAACATTCACATATTAGTTTGAGAAAATTAAATACTACAATATATATGTAAATTACAAAACACTTATAACTTACATATTCCAAAAACCATTTTGGAAACAATTCACGGTGTTTCTTCGAATACAAATGTGATGGATGTTCTCGCTTCATCATCTCTTCATGCTCATCTAAGTATGCTATTATCTCATCACAATTGTTCAATACGAACCAATGAGCTACCTCCATGTCATTTCTGGAAAACGACTCTCCTCGTACAGGATCTCCAAAGGGTCGTGCGCTTTGGCCAAAAATAGAAAGTTGCTCATTTCTGACACCTCCGTCATTATTGTGCTGAGGTCGATTGAAAGCCGTGTCCACATCCTTTAAATACATTCCACAGAAAGTAAGCGCCTCATATTGAACCCAAGCCTCTACAATTGATCCTTCGGGCTTCGCTCTGTTGCGTACGCTTTTTTTCAGCTCTCCAAGAAGCCTGCCAAATTAAAACGAAAAGATGCAAATTAGCAATTAGCAAGCATGAGATAAAGATGCATACATAAATGATGAGGATTATATACCTTTCTATTGGATACATCCAGCGATAGTTGACTGGACCAGTAAGCAATGCCTCTTCTGGCAAGTGAACCATCACGTGAATCATACTCGTGAAGAAAGCCGGAGGAAATATCATCTCAAACTTGCATAAAACTTGGACAATGTCATGGCGCAATTGATCAATGTCTGTCTTTCGCAACGTTTTTGCCGTCAGTTGGAAAAAAATCTGGACAACAATATGATTGGCTTGACTACATCTTCCGGCAATAGGTGTCGAATCCCCACAAGAAGTAGGCGTTACATAAACACATGACAGTCATGGCTCTTGAGTCCAGTAAATTTACCCTCGTCAACATTCACGCAACGTGCAATATTAGAAGCATACCCATCAGGAAACTTTACAGATGATAAAAACTGCAGAAACTCTTTTTTGTCATTCGGTTTCATGGAAAAAAATGCAAGATCCCTTATAGCTTTATCACTGCCCCTTTTCGGCCATAAACCCTTTCGTATGCCCATTCTTTCCAAATCTAGATGAGCTTTTATCGTGTCCTTTGTCTTCTCCTTGATATCTAGAATCGTTCCCATCAATGTGTCAAACACATTTTTTCTCAACATGCATAACGTCGAGATTGTGCCTCAATTTTAGTTTCAACCAATATGGGAGCTCAAAAAACATAGACTTGTGCGTCCAGTTCATATGTGTAGCAGGTCTGGTCCTACTAACTGTTTTCCCGAACGGAGCAAAATCCAAACGGTTCAGCTGTTCCAAGATCTGATCACCGGACGATTCTCTAGGTCTTGCGCGACGCTCTTTGTTCCCGTCGACCTCTTTATCCTTTTCCCGCCACTCGTGATCCCATGGCAACCATCTTCGATGCCCAAGGTAACACACTTTTCCAACGTGCCAACCAGAAGTCACATCTTCCTTGCATACAGGGCATGCCATATAACCATTTGTGCTCCACCCCGACACCATTGCATATGCGGGAAAATCATTCACGGTCCACATAACTGCCCCCCGCAAAGTGAACATCTTCCCAGTGGATTTATCGTACGTGCGCACACCGCTTGTCCACAAATCCTTCAGCTCATCAACCAACGGCCTTAAGTACACATCGATTGACCTGCCAGGATCCTCAGTTATCATAACAGTCATCATCATGTACTATTTTTTTCATGCACTTCCAAGGCGGCAAATTATATGGGAATACGAAAATCGGCCAAGTGCTGTGGTGTTGGTTTAGAACCCCGTACGGATTGAATCCATCTGTGGCAAGTCCCAATCTAACATTTCGAGGATCAGCAGTAAACTCGGGGAACGTTCGATCGAACTCTTTCCATGCCTCCCCATCTGCAGGATGCCGTATCACATCGTCGTCTACCCGTTTTTCCTTATGCCATCTCATGTCTGTGGTAGTATGCGTTGACATATAAAGTCGCTGCAATCTTGGTTTCAGGGGCAAATAACGCATGACTTTTTGTGGAACCTTAGTCATTCTATTCTGAGACGTCTTTTTGAACCTTGACTCATTGCATATAGGACATGTATCCAACGTTTCATACTCTTTGTAGAATAACATGCAATTGTTTTTGCAAGCGTGGATTTTTTTATAACCCAATCCAAGACCACTCAACATCTTCTGCGCCTGTTTGTGGTCTTTCGGCAAACAATTGTCCGTTGGAAGCATTTTCTTGAAAACCCCCAAAAAGTAATCGAAACACAGGTTCGACATACGATACTTTATTTTTCCGTGCATTAGCTCCACAATCGCCGTCAGAACGGAAAAGCTCTCGCACCCCGGGTATAACTCTTGGTTGGCATTTCTTAACAGGTTTTCATACTGTTCGAACTCTGCACTGTCCATTTGTATAGGCATGTCATCTTCACCTTCCTGATTGCTGCTGGTCGATGCAAATGGAAATGCATCATTTATAATATCCCTGACTTGTTCATTATGATCCACAATGGGTTCAACATTGTCTACTCTTGTGGCCCCTGAAGACGAAGCAATGTCTAACTGTTCCCCGTGATGGTTCCAAGTGATGTATGTCTCAATCATTCCATTCCTCACTAATTGAAATCGAACATTTTCAATTGTGTCCCACAACGTGTTGTTACAGCTCCTACAAGGACACCGGATTCTAGTTGCACCCGGGTTGTGTGTCCGTGCAAAGTCAATAAAAATCCTCGATTCCATCCAAGTATTCGTCTGCGCACCTATTCGGGTTCTGTATCCACCTCCTGCTCATCGTTCCTGGAATCACAATCACAATACAACAATTATATTATGTTGTATTTGTACAAAATCTTTCCTTATGCCTCCGGTAAGGGCCCTATCCCATTCGGAAATGCATAGTCACGTCACGTAATTTACAGCTACATGAGATTAGATTTCGACGTGGATGAATTTCGGCAGCATCTCGGTACAGTTCTTGAGGTGTACCGTAAATATAAAATACCTACGTACCACCCGAAGAACGTACCAAGATGACACCGAAATCTCCACAATCGAAACATAATCCTGTAGCTGTAAACTACGTGACACGACTATGCATTTCCAAACTGTCCAAAATATGGGACAATTCAAGAATTAATTGGACCGTAGTCGTGGTTTACCCACCCATGCTCGGTCCAACTAACCTCGAACGGGAACTAAGCTTTACAAAAAAAAAATGTACGAAGTTAATTTCAATTAACCTCGTACATCAACGTACATACATAATTTAACAACGTATTATAAATATAATTTCATAAATCAATATAAACATAATGTAATAAATTTTTTATTTTAAATTATAAAACGACGAAAATACCTTATCAATCGTTCTCCACCAATCGCTAATCACATATAATATCCCTATAAACAACGAAATTAATAGTGTTAGTATAAATTTACATTAACACTTTTACACTAACGACAAAAAATACATACCGAACGAACTTAGCAGTGGTAGAGGTAGTTCAACTCATACAGGAAACGAAATTGAATACCTTTTTTGGCCCAAAACGTTTGAGAGAGAGGAAGCACTATGCCAAATTTCTCTTTTAGCAACACTACATAGGCATCGGTAAATATGAAATCGATGCTATTAGTAGATTAGGCATCGATTTCATAAATAACGATACTAAACAGATATAAAGACATCAGCACAAATTTTTGTTTTTCTATGACGATGCCTTTATTCCCCTTTAGCGTCATCTACATAACCACAGATGCCTAAAGTGATTGGTTTTTATTTTATTTTTAAGAGGGACATTTTTTGATAACATCCCTCTGATGCCTAAAGTCGAGTCAACCCTAATCCAAAATTTTCACGTTCTCCCTCCAAACTCGCTGCCCGAAACTTCATCTCCCTCTCAAACTCTAGCCCCAATTACTTCCAGCTCCCTCTCAATTTTTTCACTCCCTCTCAAATTGTCACCCTAAAACTTCATCTCCTGAAAAATTCTCTCCTCGCCCTCTCATTTTTTTCAGTCCCTCTGAAACTCTCTCTTTCTTCTCTCTCCTCCGTCACTGCCCCATTCTTGCTAAAATCATCAGATGCTCAACTCTTACGATTCACAGCGAGATCCTCCAATTGGTGTTGTCCGGAACGACGATGTCGTACGAGCAAGCGTTGAAACTTGGGGACTGTCGGAGAGAGGCGGGGATCCGACGCGAGGCCTTGGAGCGGATGACGAAGGGTACCTTGGTGGCCAGCATCAATAGGCGCCATGACCAGAGCTCCAATTGTTAGGTTTGGCTCTACCGTTAGGGCTGCACAGCTCATGTTATTCGTCGAGGACCCTCTCAACTTCAATACTCTTGCTGCCATTTTCAACAGGTTTCTCTGTTTGATTTTAATTTCTTAGAAGAAACCCTAGATTTTCAAGCCAAAACCTTTTTATTGTAGCATGGATTGTAATTTTATATAATTGTGGAACAAAAAGAGGACCTATCAACCAATTTAATGAAGATTTTGTCACAACTGTATGCTGTTGATGGGCATTTGTTTATTTGTTTATTTGTTTTGAATTATTCTGTTTTTTCTTCTTATTCTTCTGTTGTTTACTCAATCTGCGTAGTTTCATGTAAAATATTGATAAGTTGTATATGTGATAAATGGGAGGCTCACTGCTTAGGTCTAGTAGATTTGCAAAGCTTCTAAATATTCAATGCCAAATAGCAGGCATGAATCTATACATCAGGTTTGCTTGTAGCACTGGAGATGCCATGGCATATAAAAAGAAAGTCAAAAAGATGTAGTTGGAGATGTTTGGTTCAAGTTTCTTTTCTTTTTCTTTCCTTCTCTGTTTTGTTGTAAATTTTCCTTTTCTGCTCTGTGGTGGTAGAAACTAAGAATGAAAGGAGAATTTGAATGTTAAGTTAGGAAATAGGAGATGATATCCTCACTGCTACAACTGGTTTTTTTTTTTTTCCCAATTAACGATGGCCAATGGATGTGGTGGAATATGATGTGGTAAATTTTAAATTTTAATTATTTGGGATGTTGTTCTTAGCTAAACAGAAATGTTGTTCTTGTTTTGGTTGAGAGAAGGGTTTTGTTGTTTTAGGAGTTAGGTCATTGTTTATGAACAAGAAATGTCTAAATCAGAATTTTGGTGTAGCCAAAGAGAAAATTAAAATTTTTTATTATTGTTATTGGGTTTTCATGCTACGAATGTCATTGTAGGAATAGTTCTTTTGACTCTGTAATATTTGCAGCTTGAAGGAACAGAAACTTCTATGAACTTGGATGTGCTTTGCTTGTTTTCACAAGGAACATGGAGTGACTACAAGAGTGAGCGTGCAAAACTTGCTTCATCTTTTGGTCCATTTTCTCATTAGTGAATCTCTATTGATTGCTTTGGCCTTCTTGCACCAACTCGATTAATGTTTCTTTTCTGCTTCTATGTCTGATATAATGTCTTAAGAAATCATCTGTTAACTGTTGACCATTTTAAAAGGGAACACAGCTATAATTTTATGCACCATTGCCTCTGTCATCAACTCCGTAACATTATTAAGTCCATGGTTCTCTTTTCTTATTTATTTATTTATTTTCCTTATGGTTAATTTTTTTATTTTATTTTAGAGAACTATTTCCCTTAAATTTCTCTGAGTTTTTGTAAAAAAAAAATTATGTAAGCTTCTCTATTTCTTATTGTGATGGAATTTAAGAAACTGAAACATAGTTCAATTGTAGGTGATGCCAGTCGTCTTCCGCAATTGGTCCCTGATCAAGTCCTAAAGCTGAAACAGCTCACTGTTCTTACACTAGCTGAGACAAACAAGGCATGATTCAAATGTGTAATCCTCTTATTTTTCAAAAGTTGTTGGTGATATACATCTCTGAATGTGTAGTAATGGTTAAGGCTATATGGTTTCAATGTGATTATGTGGAGTGTGTCACTTCTGGTACTTTATGTTCTCCATGCTTAACAAATGTCATTCTAAATAAAAAATGAAAGGATATAGTGAAAAATGCATCACTTTTGGACAAGTCCTTTGGATATATATTTGTCTTACTTGCACTTGGAGCAAATTGAGTGCAGTTACCAATACCGCCACTGCTTAAAATTGAATTCTTATTGTAATAGGTTATGGTGCCTGCTAAAATTATTGGAGGTTTGAGCTTTATTGCTGCCTTGGCTTTAAATTATTGGATTTTTTTTTTCTCTTTGTTTTCGCTTTCCTCTTTCTTCTCTTTGGTTTCTGCTCATTCCCTTTAGGTATTCAATCTTGTGAAAAGCAGGTCCAGTTTGCTGCAGGGAGACACCCCAGACCTGGACAACTTGGGAGTATGATACACACACTGTCAAACTGGTAACATCTCTGATTTTGAGGTAAAAAAAAAACTAATAGAATTGACTCTTATGCTGAGGTCTGGTTGCATATGGTTCACCATTGACTCTTATCTTACTCTTAACAGAAAAATTGATTCTTGCTTACTCTCTACCCCATCACATGATCATTTAATTCCTAGTTGAAACATGAAGTGAGATCCATTTAATGACTTGCTGTCATCTAATTAGTTTGGTTGACAAATTAGATTTTCTTGTTCACCAATATGATTTGGTAAATTTGCATATTGGTCAATTTGAAATGACAATATATCTTATGCAAATTTAGTACCTTGCATTTTTTAAGTTTATGTTTATATTTCTGCTGTTTGTGTTTACAATTTACATGCTTTTTTTCTTTTTCTTTTTTCCTAGTATAAAGCTAGAAGGAAGGACACATACACCCAAATGGAATTGGATGAGGTGCGAGAAGAATTGGCAACTCATGTCCTAGAATGACTTTTTGATTGAGCTAAACATTCCTTCATTTTACATGTCTTTCTAGCTAGTATTTTTCTTATGCATAAACAAGTATGGATAATTTGTGGTGTAGGGCTGGTAGAATTGTGATTTGGATGTGATAAGTATGGATTATTCAAGTATTTTGCTTATATATATATATAGACAATTATGGATATATTTAAATTACTGTTTATATAATGTTTTTTTTAATGAGCAATGGCAACACAACATGATTTGGAAATGAGGCCTTTCTTAAATACTAACACAAAACTAAGTAAAGTGTGATGTGAAACAAGCTAAATACCTACCTTTTGCTTACATAAGTGATGCCTATTGTTTATAACGACTTCATTTTTCCAGAAATAACTGAAGTTGAAAGATAAAAACAACAACCAGACATCTATTATCACTGATGCCTAAAACGAGAAGTAGCATCAGCATTTATGTAACCACCAGCACTATTGGAGGCTTTTCACGTCTACAAAATAAAAAAAGCGATGATGTATAACACAATTCACAACACCATTATTTGCTTCTACGATGTTGTAATTGATAATATGCATCAGCATAGTAGATGTCACTGATGCTATTAGACCTCTTTAACCTCATCCCTTTTGAAACTACTGATGCTGTTTCGGGTTTAGGCGTCAGAAGTCAACCTTTTTTGGGCACTCGGAAATCATTTACGCATCGGAGTTTACCAAATATCCGATGTAGTAAGTGACAAATAGCGACGGAGAATATCCGTTGCCTATTACATAGGAATAGGCAACAGTCACCAATACCACGGTATTTATGTGTAATAGGCAACGGATTTTATCCGTTGCTAAAGCCCTTTTTTGGCATAGTGAAGAGAGAGGGAGAGGCAAGCTGCAATTTCTTTTTGCAGTTTGCCTCTGCCATGGCTAAACCCGATAATGTAGTAGACGAACTTTTTTGCACGACGAATATTATTCGTCGCGCCAAAATAATTATTGTCGCGCAAAAATATCAACATTTGCGCGACGAAAACATATTCGTCGCATTAAGCCTCTATGTCGTGGCGCAAAGTTTGAGATTTTTGCGCGACGAATCCATTTCTCGTCGCATTAAACTTTTTCATCGCGCATACTTTTTTATTGTCGCGCAAACACCACTCTGCCGACAACGATTATATGCGACGATTATCTTATTGGACTTTTCTTCCTCAAAGACAAGTGGTGCAGATTCAAGTCTTTTTGGTCTTCTATCTTTGTAGGCTCCAAGACATTCAAGTACTCTTTATTAAGTCTCAATTTTCCACAGACATCATGAAATTTGGAAGTCGTTGATGTTTTCATAAATTAATTTGGATGCAACGTTACCTTCTATTATATTTGAAATTTTGTTTTCGTCGATCGTCTGACGCTCTAGACGACAAAACTCATTGTTATCTACATTTGTTGAACTAATATGGTCATCTTCGTAAAGAGAAAGATGTCGGAAGCTTTGATGCTTACTTTAGCTCCATATATATTAATTTATCTACTATTACATTTTTTTTTTCTTAAATTATACTAGGGAGCTTTCATTTTAAGACACTATATAGCTTACTAACTTGGAAGATAGGAATACAATTTCACCTAATTAGTATAAGGCCAAAGACCAAAAAGTAGTACTAATTTTACAATAATGTAATTAAAAAATATCAAAATTACACACAATGCCACTCCTTTAAAAGCAAGCACACTATGCCACATGTCCACCTCTGGCAATCTCCCTTCCGGTCAGCTTCCGCCGCTGTCGACGGCCAACCACCACCACCTACCGCTGGCAACCTCCTTTCAACCAGCTGCCGCCTTCGCCGGTCAACCACCACTACCTGTCGCCGGCCAACCTCCTTCCGGCCAACTGCCACCACCGCCGACCAGTCGCCCGCCACCTACCGCCACCGCCCATCATCGGCCAACCACCACCACCGCTCATCTCCGAGCAACCAGGGACTAACTCCATTGCCCTTTATTCACCCTAAATAAATAGAAGATTTTGTGTCATTAAATGGACTCAAACCTTGACCCTCAAAGGAGGAAGCCTCACTCACAAACCACTACACCAAACTTGTTTTTATGACATTTATTCAATTACACAATATTTATATAAACAATCATCGATAAAAAAAATAAAATTATTTCAACACAGATTCATGCAAAAATTGTATAAAAAAAAAAAAAAGTAAAACCAAAACTACAAACAAACTCAAAAACAAAACCATAAAAAGGCCTCGTAGAAGAAGAATTACACAAGAAAATTGTTGGGCAAGCAAACCAAAGAAAGAAAAGGCCAACACAAAACAAAAGAAGAAAACGAAGAAAGGGAAAGCAAAAAATGAAGCTGGAGAAGAAGAACAGGAAGATGAGGTTGCTGATTACAACAATGATGTGGTCAGCCTAATCTGAGAAAAGATTTGTTATATATCTCTACTATCATATAATCTTATAACAAGATGCAACAAACGGAAATGGAACAGGAAACTACAAAAACTACAACAAACTGAAACTGCAACGCAGTTTATGACAACATTTGCTCAAATTTGCAAAGAAACCAAAAAGCAAAGCCATGATCAAAGTACTAAAACTAAGTTCAAAACACATTTAAGTCGATGAGCAGTTCTAGCATTCCCATAGACTTGGAAAAATTATTCTAAAATTGAAATATGGAACAAGAAACCGCATTGCAGTTTCTGATAAAAAAACTGCAACAAACATAAACTGCAATGCAATTTAAGAAAAAAAAATCTGCTTAAATATGAAAAGAAACCAAAAGGCAAAGCCATGATCAAAGTACTAAAACTAAGTTCAATACACATATAAGTAGATGAGCAGTTGTAACATTCCCATAGACTTGGAAAAATTATTCTAAAATCAAAATATGGAATAGGAAACTGCATTGCAATTTTTGATTAAAAAAAAATGCAACAAACAGAAACTTCAGTGCAGTTTATGAAAAAAATATGCCCACATGTGAAAAGAAACCAAAAGGCAAAGCTATGATCAAAATACTAAAACTAAGTTCAAAACACATATAAGTAGATGAGCAATTGTAACATTCCCATAGACTTGGAAAAATTATTCTAAAACCCTAATATGGAACAGGAAACTGCACTGCAGTTTGTTATCAAAAATTGCAGCAAACGGAAACTGCAGTGCATTTTATGACCAAACATCTGCTCAAATTTGCAAAGAAGCCAAAAGGCAAAGCCATGATCAAAGTACTAAAACTAAGTTCAAAGCACAATTAAATCGATGAATAGTTGTAATATTTCCACAGACTTGCAAAAATTATTCTAAAATAGAAATATGGAACAAGAAACTGCCATGTAGTTTCTGATCAATCTACTACAGCACTAACAAAACAATAACCCAAAAACTTCATGAAAACAAGCATTGAATGACAGTTGCAAAGGAATATCCACTAATGAAACAATTGCATAATTTTCATTAACTTCAAAAAACATACCTCAGCAATAGAAAAATTGAGCTTCACATCTGTTGGCACTAAAACTGAACAGATAGAGATGAGTGCAACTTACAAGTGATGTGGACGATCTAGAGATCGATTGAGTGCGTGATGCAGATTCTTCCCGTCCTTGGATGCTAATCCTGAATAGAAGGAAGTCGAGGCTCGTGAGGTCTATGGAACCGGTGTGGAACCAGCCTAAGACCCTCCGATGCCAAAGTAAGTTTGTTTCTAAGAGCTTTTGCTACTCACAATGTATTTAGCATAAAAGTCAAGCTGAAAAGTCTTACCCTTGTATTGTAGTGAAGGGGCCTATTTATAGAGGGCATTTGGTATGCTCTTAGTACTTAATTTCGATGTGGGACTCGTGGGAGGGCCCTATGAGGTTGACACGAGTCTTTAGATATTTCGGGCGGGCCTTTCGAGGTTGATTCTGCAGAATTGGTAGTAGGTACCGATTGTGGACTCTGCTAGGCAGTATCGACCGTTTGCTGCCTTGGGTCATATCATCGGTAACCGATGCCGTTTGTTTGCAGCCTTGGGCAATTGGGGAGTTTCACTAATCCACGTGTCACTGAATGAGTGGAGAGTCAGATATGGTACAAACAGTAGTCCCCCAAGTTACCTATTGAGAAGCGACTTCTTGGTTGGGGACTTGAATCTGTCTTCGGCATTCTGATCCGGACACGATGGTCTCGTTCTTGCCGATGGTGGTCATGTAGTCCCCCAAGTGCCCAAGCGAGTGAGCTTGGAAAAGAGAGGGCGAGAGATGTCAAATGATCTGAGAGGCCAGGGTAGGCCTAGTACTGGGAACGCCTGCCGTTCGGTACGAAAGGTGAGTGAAAACTCATCAATGTGCGCCTGCCGTTTGCCAGTGGAGTTGCGCTCGAAAGTGGAGAGAGTTGCAGTGTCTGGGAAGTGGTAGCGTTTCTGAGGATTGGAAATATTTCGAGTGACAATGGTTGGACTCCTCCATGCATGCGTGACACATGTCGGCATGGCTGCGAAGAGTCGCGTCGCTTCGTATCCCGATGCGTCGCTTCGTTTCCCGATGTTAGGTTCGTCCTATAAATGTAAGGAAGGGACGATAGTTGAAATACTTGGAAGTTTTTTAGAGCAATCAGAGCTTGTGAGAGGCGATTTCCAGCGACTGTGCGAAGGCGTTGTAGGCGATTTCTGGCGAGCTTTAACAAGGCGGAGGCGATTTCCAGCGACTAGGAACCACCGTGTGAACAAGGTATGTTGCTGTGTTTTTTATTTTTAGTGAATCAAAGTGTTGAATTCGTTGAATTTTTGTATGAACAAATCATGAACAAGCATGAACAAGCATGAATGTAGTTGAGCACAAGTGTTTAGGACTTTAGAATGGGAGTTGGATTCTAGCATGGCGTTTAGTTTCCCTTCGTTTGTGTTTGTAGATGTCAGACACCGAATCCGAGCGTAGTCGTAGTCCGAGGGCATTTGAGGACGAATCGTCCTCGGGGAGTTCTACCGAGGAGAGTGGGAGTGCCGAATCTGGGAGCTCTTTGAGTTGTGAGATAGTGGAAAGGGCAAGGGCGTGCACCGAGGTTGGTGGCACTTCTCGTAGATTGCCTCTAGGCAGTGAGCCCTCGACGTCAGGTCATGAAGGTGGCGACGCAGGCAATGTGTCAATTGCTGCGCCAGGAGAGGGGGTACTGAACGTTGTCAGGGCCAGGCAATGGATCCCGATGGCGAAGCCGAAGGATCTAGTGTTCGGAGTTGATTATTTAGAGCTGAATGTCTTGACCGAGGCTGAGCTGGCTAGGTTTCGGGCCGAGTATCACATCCTGGATTCGGTAGTGATGCGAATCCCAGGGCTGTTAGAGTCACTGAGTGACAATGATAAAGGAGTGGTCTTCTTCACCGATGCCTTCAACATGGGCTTCGGCTGCCGTTGAGGCATTCGGTGCAGAAGATCCTGGCGGCGCTTGGATATGCTCCGGGGCAATATAATCTGAACTTTTGGATTACATTGCTCGGGATGATCACTGCGTTCGGCATAGCTGATGAGGGAGAGCCGAGCTATGAGCAGTTCTCCTAACTTTATAGTGTGACAAGGGCGAAGAGTGCTGACCAAGGGGGGTGGGTTCAGTCCAACTGTCTCTCGGCAAGGCAGCGTGGACATTTTGTAGTTGGGGTGCCGAGCTCCCAAAAGACCTGGCGCAAGCGTCAGGTGATTGTGTCTGGTGCTTGGGAATCAGCGCCAGGAGTGATCGTGGAGAGGCCAATCCCAACGATGTTCCAAACAGTCGGTAGGTGTAAGGCTGCCGTTCAGCAGCGTAGTCCTTTTTTTTTTTTTTTTTTTGGCTAATAGATGTTGGATCTTTTCAATGTCTCTGAAACGGCCGGCTGCGCCGATTAGAGAAGTGGAAGCGATAGAGCGTGTCCGAAGGAAGATCGTTGAGGAAGATCGCTTCTTCAAAAATCTGCTGGGTTTTCGCCATTTGTACAAGGCGGGCTTGATCAGCAAGGCGGAGCACGACCGTAGGAAGAAAGAAGAGGAAGAAGAAGAGAGACAACAAAGTAAGTGATGTCGTTCGGCAGCTTTTATGTTGTTTTTGTCTTGTTGCCGTTTCCTATCTAACTTGTGTGCTTATGCAGTGGCAGGAGGGAGGCTAATGAGCGAGGCGACGAGACGGCGGCTGGAGGGCCCTGGGGCGCCGAAGCAGAAGAAGGGTGAGTCCCCTCGACCGAAGAAGAAGAAGGCTCCAGGGGCGTCCAGAGGGGCTTTGGCAGACAAGATGACCGTGGCCGATCGTCACCGAGAGAAGAGGGTTGCCGAGGCCGAGGCCGTTCTGGAGTTCCACCTCCAGGTAACGGGGAAAAGGCAGATCGAGGGTCCCCTCGATGTGACGTCGTTGCCGAAAAGGCTTAGGGGGCCGAACGAGGGGACATCCGTTCTAATCCCCGACAACGAAGAGGGGAAGGATGGGCCGGTGAACATCGCATGCCCTCCGAAGGCGGTGCCGTTCATCAACTCCATGATCGATGGCGCCCAAATGGAGCTGTCGGAGATAGAGTAGCTGTTGATGAAGACGGTGTGTGAGCAGACCGGTCGAGCCTTTCGGCTTCAAGCTGCGGTAAGTTTGTAGAATTTTTTGTTTTCAAGTGTTTGTGGGTTCGGCATGTACTAAACTTTTGATGTGTTGCAGGCTGATGTGGAGATGTGACTTTGCATGAAGCGAGCCATAAATAGTGCCGAACAGTACCAGAAAAAGTTCGAGGACAGCCGATTGAAAATAGTCGAAGCCGGGAAGCTCATACAGGATGCCGATCGTCATGCTGAGGAGAACGCGGCGAAGATTGCAGAGCTCTCGTCCAAGCTGGCCGCTGCTGAGTTGGCGGTGGTGGAGGTTCAAGAGGCGAAGGCAGCGGTAGAGGCGGCTATGGACGCGGCTGAAAGGGCACGGGCGAAGGAGGTGGAGGAGGACCAGGCGAAAGCTTTGGCTGACTACCGATCCTCGGAGGAGTTTACGCTACTGGTGGACAAGGAAGTCATGGAACAGTTTGACGACCTTGTCTACCGTTTCAAACGCTATAATGCCGACAAAAAGTTGAATTTGAACTTTCTCCGGCATCCGCCTCAGTTGCCTGAGGGAGTTACCGAGGAGAAGGTGGAGGCGTACAAGGGCAAGGATGCCGATGCAGATTCTGCTGATGACACCGACTCTAGCAGCGATGATGAGGATGGTCATCCTGTGCCGACCGCTGCCGGTGTGCCTGTAGCCGAAACTTCGACCGGTGCCGAGCCTACGTCTGCTGAGGCCGATGGTGTGGTGACCGATGATGCGCCTCCCGCTTCCTGCTTTTGGGTGCGGTGCGGTTGTGCGCGGGCGTGCCAGCACGGTCTACCGTGCGTCGAGATTGTTGATGTGAATGGAAGTGGTTAAGTGGTGCGCCTGTTTGAACTTTCCTTCTGATAAAACGATTGTAGCCGAGAGAGGAACTAATCTCGGCAGTCAGGTTCACGGCCTGAGCTACAAGGCCGTTTAGTGGTGGTGTTGATGGTGGGTTTAGGGCGTTGCTCCGGCGCACTGCTCAGTGAGCGGCGGTCGTATGATATATGGGGTGAATGAGCGAATAACAAAGATGGTGCTCTGGCGCCTTGAAAATCAAGGGTCGTATGATATATTGATGAATGGATTTTCCTTACAGTCTAACACTACTCCTAGGAAAGCAAGTAAAGATATTGAAAGTGCCTTACAGTAAAAATATAAGTTGCTCCGTGGGAGGCTTTGGTTTGGTGTTTGAACCCTTTGAACGTAGTCTTGAGCTTTGTATTTATAGGAAGAGTTCCTGGAGAAGTAATCGAGGCTGAAAATCCGCATAGTGGAGCCTGATTAGCGCAAGTGGGTAGTCCAATCGACATTTGGGATCGTGAAGTATGGTGGTGTGACCCCATGAATCCCGGTGAATCTCGGCCGTCGCCATGATCGTGGGTTCTGCGCTTCTGGCCATGGAGACGTATTTATTGCTCTGATAGCTGGTGACCTAATCTCTCAAGCTGCAAGGATTCTTGTGAGAATGTCCACGTCTAATCACTCTGTTTTCTGTCGCCAAATCCTGACTTCAGTCACTTCCCATCTTTCCTCATGCATTAAATGCTTATTTGTGGCCAGTGGGTTTGCTGCAATAAACAGAGGCACTACTTCATTAAATGAAGTGTGGGACCCTGCTGCCACTTGATGATCTGACTCTTAATATCTTCGGCCGTGATTTTGTTCGGCCTCGGCCTCGGCCTACTATCTAGGCCGAGATGGTCATGCCTTGGCAACTTATCTTTTGTCTTCAGGAGGGCCAAACACCTTGGCGGAACGCTGCGTTTCAGTTTTACGAGCAAGTGCTAGGGCCGAGAAAGAGGGGCTCCTTCGGTCAGTTTTTGGCCGTGATTTATTAGGCACAAACAATCTGTATAATATTTCGGAACATGCCAAATGGCCATTTTGCTAAGACAAATAGCCCAGTTGTGGCTTTTTATCCAAGTTAACTTTGATTCAGTTTATTTTCAAATTTCGTATTCTATTATAAGTATGCATGCCGTAGGTAATATATTCTGAATATAGTATTGCCGTTATGGCGTTGCTGTATGTATAGATAGGAATTGTAAAAATTTTACAAAGGTGATAACTGAAGGTGCAATAACTTGTACAAAAGTGATGACCGGAGGTGCAGTTACTTGTAGTAATATTTCAAATGTTCTATATTCCAAGGGTGACCGAGGGTCTGGCCATTGGTACCGCGCAATCGGTAAGTTCCCGGTTGGCAAACGGTTACAACTTCATAGGGACCTTCCCATGAAGGACCAAGGGTACCTTCGTTGGAGTCCCTTGTGGGAAGAGAAACTTTGTGTAAAACCCAATCCCCACTTTGAGTGATCAGCATTTAACACACGAATCGTAGTACCAGGAAGTCCGTTGTTTGTATGCGGCATTCCAAAGCTGAGCGTGCGAACAGTGTTTGTCGATGAGATCAAGGTTCAGGGTAAGTAGCGTCTCGTTTTGCTCTGGCTTGTAAGATACCGTTCAACACGTGGGTGCATTGATTTCGACTGGGACAACAGCTTTGTTACCGAAAGCGAGGGAAAATGGTGTTTCGCCAGTTGACCGTCGGTGGGAAGTGTTGATGGCCCATAATGCCTATGGGAGCAAATCGGGCCACACACCCTTAGCTGTGTTGAGCTTCTTTTTTATGATCTTGTTGATGGTTTCTACTGGCCGTTTGATTGGGGGTGTGCGGGAGAAGCAAAGAACAAGTTGATGATGAATCGGTGGCACAAGTGCCGGAACTGAGAGGAATCGAATTATTTACCGTTGTTGGTGATGATTGCGTTCGAGAGGCTGAAACGGCAAATTATGTTCTTCCACACGAAATGCTCAACCTTGGCTGCGGTGATGGTTGCCAATGCTTTGGCCTCGGTCCACTTTGTAAAGTAGTCGACGGCGACGATGGCGAATTTAAGCTGTTCCTTTCCTTGGGGCATGGGGCCGATGAGATTCAAACCCCATTGAGCGAAGGGCCATGGGCTGACAATCAGAGTGAGCGGTTCAGCAGGCAGTTTTGGGATGGAACCAAAACACTGGCAATGGTCACACTTCTGGACGAGTTTAGTGGCATCGGCATGAAGAGTTGGCCAATAATACCCTTGCCGAATGGTCTTGAAGGCCAGAGATCGGGCACCAGAATGGTTCCCACAGGCTCCTTCGTGAATCTCTCGTGAGACGTAGTTTCCTTGCTGTGGGGTCATGCACCGAAGCAACGGTGAGGAATGACCGCGCCGATAGAGAATCTGATTCAAAAGGAGGTATCGTGCTGATCGGCGGTGGAGAGTCTTAGCCTCGGCCTAGTCATCTGGTAACGTTCCGCTTGTGAGGTAAGCGTGGATTGGATCCATCCAGCTTGGATCCTGCCGAACAGCATGTACCTCGGTGTCAATGGTGCTACGCCGAGCGAGGATTTCGATCGGCACGTGGCGGCCTACGTTGTCGTCGATTGCCGATGCAAGGTGTGACAGGGCATTGGCGTGGCTGTTCTCGGATCTGGGGATCTGTTGAACCGATACGCGGTAAAGTGGGGGAGCAATCGGCGAGCGTGTGTCAAGTAGGCAGCCATCGAAGTATCCTTGGCTTCGAATTCAGTAAGTACCTGATTAACGACAAGTTATGAGTCGTTGCATATCTTGAGTTGTTTAGCTCCAATCGACAAGGCAGCGGGACTGCCAAAACGGCTTCATTCTCGGCTTCGTTGTTGGAGGCCTGGAATTGGAAACGGATGGCATATTCGATGGTCGTTTGGTCAGGGGCTTTTAGTACTAAGTCAGCCCTGCTGCCTTGTCGATTGGACGAGCCGTCCACATAGAGAGTTCGAGGGAGATATTTTTCGGATCTGCTTGTTGGGACGTAGTCATCTTGGAGATGAAATCAGTTACGGCTTGTCCCTTCTCGGCAGGCCTAGGGTGATAGTGGATGTCGAATTTGCTGAGCTCAATGGCCCATTTTACTAGCCGACCTGATGTCTCCGGTCTCTGTAGTATTTGGCGCAGAGGCTGGTTGGTGAGAACGATAATGCTGTGAGCCTGAAAATATGGCCGAGGCTTGCGTGCTGAGAGGACGAGAGCGTAGGCGAGTTTTTCTAGCTCGGGGTACCGAATCTCGGCATCTTGCAGGGCATGGCTAGTATAGAAAATTGGGAGTTCTATGCCGTTCGGCTTGTGAATAAGCACGGAACTGAGTGCCGTTGCCTAAACCGAGAGGTAGAGAATGAGTTCTTCGCCAAGAAGAGGGGTGGATAATAGGGGCGCTCTGCTCATGCAGGCCTTAAGGTCTTGGAAGGCTCGATCGCATTCGGCAGTCCTGACAATCTGTCGTTTGCTTCCTTTAAGGGCTTTGAAGAATGGAGCACACCGATCGGTAGCTTTTGATATGAATCGGGCCAGAGTGGCAACACGCCCAGTGAGACTCTGGATATCTTTCTGCGTCCTCGGTGTCTGCATGTCGAGCAATGCCTTGATTTTTTCAGGGTTGGCCTCAGTGCCCCGTTGGCTGATCATGAAGCCAAGAAATTTGCCCGAGGAGACGCCGAAGGCACATTTGTTTGAGTTGAGGCGCATGTTGTACTTCTTTAAGACGCAGAACATGAGGGAAAGGTTGTGGAGATGGCTATTGGCCGTTTTGCTTTTAACGAGCATGTCATCCACGTACACTTCCATTAAAGTGCCGATGAGTTCGGAGAAGATTTTTTTGACCAATCGCTGGTATGTTGCTCCAGCGTTCTTCAAGTCGAACGGCATGACATTGTAACAGTAAAGTCCTTTGTTGGTGATGAATGCCGTATGTTCGCGGTCGGCAGGGCTCATGAATATCTGGTTGTAGCCTGAATATGCATCCATGAAGCTGAAAAGTTCATGGCCTGCCGTGGTGTCTACCATCTGATCGATCCTTGGCAAAGGAAAACTGTTTTTTGGGCAGGCCTTGTTTAAATCGGTATAATCCTAACACATTCGCCAGGCGACGTTCGATTTTTTCACCAGAACTGAATTTGCCAACCAAATTAGGTAGGTAACTTCCTGGATGAAGCCGATTGTCCGCAATTTCTCCACCTCGAGCCTTTTCGCTTCGTACCGTTCGGCATCGTAGGCTCGCCATTTCTGTCGGATGGGTTTGAAGGTGGGACAAATGCTAAGCTTGTGACTGATGACATTTGGGGCGATGCTGAGCATGTCATTGTATGACCAGGCGAAGACTTCTGTTTTAGCGCGCAAAAAGGCGATGAAATCGGCCCGTAGTGCCGGACTCAAGGTGGTACCGATTCGGACCTGTCGGTCGGGTTGTGCTTCGGAGAGGGTTACCGATTCTAAATCTTCAATGGGTTGTGCCTATGGGGTGACGGCCTCATCTCTGGGATCATCTGGTTTGTCCGCCCCCTTACCGTTCGGTACTATCATTTTGGAAGAGACTGAGTATGCTTCGCGTAGCGTAGCTCTTGCCAATTCCTTCGTTGCCGAAAGGTAACATGTCCGTGCACTCAACTGATCCCCCCGAACTTGGCCTACGCCAACGTGTGTGGAGAACTTGAGGAGGAGCATGTGTGGTGACAGCATGGCTTTCATTTTTGTGAGTGCTGTCCTGCCGATGATGGCGTTGTATGCCGTTGGGCAATCGACTACCAGAAAGTGAGTGTAGATGACCGTTCGTCTGGGGATAGTGCCGATGGCGAACGGGAGCTGGACACTGCTGATTGGTTCAACCACGTCACCAGAGAAGCTTAGGAGGGGGGTGATATCCTTGTTTAGGTGCTGAGGGTCTATACCGAGGGCGTTAAAAGCATCGGCCAATAGCACATTGACCGAACTGCCGGTATTTATAAGGATTCGGCCCACGTCGAAGTCTGAAATATCAGCTCGTATGATCATAGGATCGGAGTGGGGGAAGATGATGCCTCTTTCTTCCTCTTCAGAAAAGGTGATAGGTTCCCAACCGATCCGTCGAATTTTGTCGTTGCGTCCTCCCGCTACGTTGAAGATTTGGGGGTGTCGAACGGCACGAACGTAGTTTTTAACGGAGCGATTGCTGGTTTCGGTGATGGGCGCCCCTCCGCTGATGAGGCATTTTTGTGCTTAAATACTAATCCAGCTTTCTCTCATTGATGAGGCGTTCGACAATTTTGCGAAGTGCGATACATGATTCTGTATCGTGGCCATTGTACTGGTGGTATCGGCAGAAGACACCTGTGTCTTTCTCGTTCTGCCAAGGGAGCTTGCGGTTGTTCGGCTTCGTTATCATCTGACTTTCTGTCAGGAGGACATGCTCGTAGGTGGTGTTGAGCAAAGTGAAAATTTCCTCTAGCCGATTCTTCTTCGGATCTCCGAAGTTGCTTCACCTACCTGAGTCCTTGCCCCTTTTGTTACTATCCTGCCGATCCTGGAAGTTGTCCTTCCGCTTGTTTCTTGCTTCGTAAGGAGCAGATGCAAGGGGTGCCGTTCGGTAGAGGGCTTGATTTGTCGTCCTATTTGCTGGGAATCGGTCATAGTTTTGTGGCGAAGGCCGATCGGTCGTTGCTATTTTGCTCGGTGTTGCCTAAGCTGATCCTTTGGAGTTAAAATGTTTAGCCTTGGCGTGGATAGCCGCCTGTTTCATTAGCTCAGCGTAGGTGGTCCAGTTGCTACTATGGACTAGATAGCGAAACTGAGATGACCGAAGGCCGCTTTTGAAGGCACCGAAGGCTGCCTTATCGTCAGTTTCAGGGCATCGGGAATACTCGTGGCTGAACCTAGTTGCATATTCTCTTAGATGCTCATTGTCTTGTTGCCGAACGGTAAAGTGGTCATTGGCAGAATACAGGCGATCAGTTTGAATCATAAAATGGTTGAGGAAGGTTTGTTTCAACTGATCGAAAAAATCAACCGTACTTGGTTCCAGTCGGTAAAACCAATTTAAGGCAGCTCCGGCCATGGTGGAATGGAACAATAAGCATTGGCCTTCATCGGTGAGCCCTTTGCAACCCAAAGCCGATTGAAAAGTATGGATGTGAGTTACAGGGTCTTCCACCCCCGAGTAGAACGATATTTGGAGTGCTTGGACCTCCTTTTCGTGTCTAAACGTTCGGATGCGATTGGTGAATGGCCCCGGCTGTACCTTTCCCCACATTGGTGTTCGAGCTTGATTCTGTTCTTCCTCAATGCGGTTCATCTTCTGGAGAAGAAGACGGATGGTGGGGTCGGTGGAGGGGAGATCGTCACAGAAGGGTTCCTTCGCTCGGTTCTCCGTGTGTCGATCAGAATTGTGGCCCTGAGCCTCTTGATCTGCCGTTCGGCTGGAGTTCCTCTCGTAGCTTCCCTTATGCCGATCATATCGGTAGGAGATAGTGGTTCCTGGTGAAGTTGGAACGTAATCTGATTCGTCCGTTTCCTCCAGGCCGATTGCGCCATACCTTTGGCGCAAGGGGGACTTTGGTCCAAGCACCTCTAACCGCCGATCGTTGAGTTTCGCTCGGATCGAGATGGGTGAGGGCTGCCGTTCCTTGCGCCGATCGTTGATCCTGTATCGGAGTATACTTGGTATTCAAGGTGATGCTCCCTTGGGGAGGGTACGAATAGCCTTCGGGAGGCAGATGGCTTGCCTGTGGCTTGCTGCTTCCCTCTATCTTGAGTGTTGGGCTTCCGCACGCTTTTAAATGATTTCTCCTACCGAAGCTGCATGGTCCGTTCCAGACCGTCCTGCAGCTGGGTTGAGTGCGTTTGCTAATCATGCAGTTGCCTCTGGGTGTCATCAAGTTTGGAGGAGAGGATATTGTTGTGCTCCTGCATTCTTGCCATTTCCCTTTGTAGAGTTTCCATGCGAGCTTCCAAAGTGTTTGGCTGAACAGGCATCTCTGTCCGCGGTGTGTGAGGCAGGGGAGTTGGGCTTGGCTCGCCACCGATGCCAAGGATAGGGCCATCGGCAGGGAGGGACGAAGATGGATTCATTTTTTGGTCTCAGAGTTTTGAGATATGGGTTGATCGATAAGCGATTCCCACAGACGGCGCCAATTTGTTGGCACTAAAATTGAACAGATAGAGATGAGTGCAACTTACAAGTGATGTGGACGATCTAGAGATCGATTGAGTGCGTGACGCAGATTCTTCCCGTCCTTGGATGCTGATCCTGAATAGAAGAAAGCCGAGGCTCGTGAGGTCTATGGAACCGGTGTGGAACCAGCCTAAGACCCTCCGATGCCAAAGTAAGTTTGTTTCTAAGAGCTTTTGCTACTGACAATGTATTTAGCATAAAAGTCAAGCTGAAAAGTCTTACCCTTGTATTGTAGTGAAGGGGCCTATTTATAGAGGGCATTTAGTATGCTCTTAGTACTTAATTTCGATGTGGGACTCGTGGGAGGGCCCTATGAGGTTGACACGAGTCTTTAGATATTTCGGGCGGGCCTTTCAAGGTTGATTCTGCAGAATCAGTAGCAGGTACCGATTGTGGACTCTGCTAGGCGGTATCAACCGTTTGCTGCCTTGGGTCATATCATTGGTAGCTGATGTCGTTTGTTCGCAGCCTTGGGCAATTGAGGAGTTTCACTAATCCACATGTCACTGAATGAGTGGAGGGTCAGATATGATACAAACAACATTAAAATATGAATACTGCAATAAAAGAAGAAGATCGAAAAATATACTGCAGTTTCTAGAAAAACCAAAATTTCTCATATGTGTAAAGAAAACTAATGAGGCCTTATATGTACAAGTAAAATAACAAATTTTAAAATTTTAAAATCCATAAATGAAATAAAAATCATCCTTAGTGGCATCACTTACATCTATGTTGCATACAAAAGAAAATTGAAGATAAAAAAACTAAAGCAGGTACAATCATCAACTAGCAGCAATCAAGAACTCAAGCAAATACAATCATCAACTAGCAAAAAAGTCTGGTAAAATAAGTACAAAAATAATATATGAAAATGTCTACTAAAAACAAATAATATATGGAAAGCATTGACAAATTAGGGATTCACCTTTTGATTTTCTTTGTTTCTTCTTGCAATCATTTCATGGCTTCAAATTCCAAGTAATTTGGAATATGAGAGAGATGGTGTGGCGTGGAGTGGAGAGGATCAGAGAGAGCACACATTTTGGCCTTGGCAAAGGAAAGAATAAGTTGTAAAGAGTGAAGAAACAATTTGGGCAAAGAAGAAACAATTTGGGCAAAGAAAAAGAATAATCAATTTGGGCAAAGAAAAGAATAATCAATTTGGGAAAAGGAATGTTGAAACTTGGTTACCTGGGAGAGGAGAGCACGCCTTCTTGTTTGTTGGGAACTTAGGCCATCTCCAGTTATGGGCTATATCCCAAATATAGCCCTAAAATAATGCAAAACCCATCTCCAGCCATGGGCTAAATAAAATTTTGGCCAAATTTGGAGGGCCACATTTGGCCCTTTAGCCCTTCAACCAGGCCACATATAGCCCACCTTTAGTCTAGGCCAAATTTTTGTGGGCCCATACATTTGCTTTTTAAAAGTCAAAAGTAAAGTTGATGTCATAGGTGGATATATATAATAAAATATGAAGGATCCTAAAATATAGCCCTGCATGGCTGGAGATAGAAAAATTTAGCCCTGAACTATTCTTTAAAAAATTAATATTTTGGAGGGCTAAATTTTTAGCCCTGGACTACATTTAGCCCTATGACTGGAGATGGCCTTAGGAGAGGAAAACAACCTGTTGGAAAATAACAATTCTTTCCTAGGTATTAAAACCCAAACAAAAATACTCAATATCTCAAATACTAATTAGTAAAGTTACTTATGTCTAATACCTAATTTTCCTATTATACTATGTAAGGATACCAATATGCCCATCTACTAGGTCGATATCCATTCCGACCAAAAAAATTGTTTATTGTGATGGATATGTTCAAGGCTTTTTTATTATTTCTTTTTTACAAACGACAACATATTTACACGATGCTTCAACTCTGTCGGCTATCTATAATTGGATATCGAACTAATTATGAATATAATTATCATTATTTATATGAGTTGAACTTAGAACCTCTTACGACCAGCTATAAAAATCATGCAAGTACGGTGCACTATTTAAATCTGTGATTTCACGTTTAACAATTCTTTCGATCCTTGACAATTGCTGACACATAGGAATTTAGAACTTACAATATTGCTGACACCTAGGAGTTTAGAACTTACATTTTTAGGTTTTGCAAGCAACTTCACATTTTTGCACTTCTCTTCCTATTCATGTTTCTAGTTTGTAACTTCCTTCTTTTGAAATTAGTGAGACCATCGTCCTTCTTGGGTGTGATTATTCTTTTGCATCTATTTCACCAAATTACTGCGTGTTTAATTATGGTGAACTCAATTTGTACTTAATCCAACATTTTCTTAATATTATATATTAAATACATCTAAATTCATCACTAACCCATAAAAATTTACCTTTCCTTTCCAAGAGGAACATCACGATTTTCATCATTTGTCTCTGAGGTAGTTTGGTTCTCTCTCTGTCTCTCTCTCTCTCTCTCTCTTTGCTCCACATCCAAGTATGTGGCTTCAAGTGAGTGCTCCACGAACATGATCCATGGGATCATCTTGCAAACTAATGGTGAAGGGGATGAGGATATATCCAATCCAAGTACTCATTGAGAATAAAATATGTTACATAGTTAAATGCTTTGCTTTAAACTCATGTCGTTCACACTGCAACATCATTGATAGTCTAGCCAATGTAAAGAATCCAATATAATTTCACCGTGAAATTATCCGCTGTCTCTGGCAAAAGGTTTTTGAAGAAGAAAAAAAACCTATATGGCCCACCATCTAATGTTAATATTATCTTAAGTTTATTTGTATTCTTTTTCAAGAACAGTACTCAAATCGGAAAAAAAAAAAAACAAAAACAGAAATATATTGTTCTTGTGTTTACAACTAATATATATATATAACTTACTTATTTATATTTTTGCACTAAGTATGCCAAAAATTTGCATTTTAGAAGCTTATACGAATATTTTAATGAATTCAAACTGCAAAAGTAAGATTTAAAATTCTTGGTCCCATCCTTGGTCCTCCACGTCTGCTCCATCCAGTTGAGTTTCAATTTTTTTTTATTTTTTAAAAATAAAATTTGTAGAGCAAAAGTATGACAGATCACCACGTAGGACCTCGACCCGCCTACTCGTGTCTTGTATGGATTAGTGAAAAGCTTTTGAAAGCCCTAAAATAGGCCTTTTCTTTTAGACTAGATCTAATAATATTTTAGAGGGGACGAAAAACTAAAGGCGGTTTTCAGGAAGGCGGTGTACTGCTAAAAATAAAGGTCGTCAATTGTATTGGCACTTTTGTGTCAATGCAAACCTTAAAAAAAAAAATAAAAAAACATATTTGTGGACGCTGGAAGTAATGTGGAGCATGACTTTGGAAGGGTAATAATTTTTGTTGTACTTAATCCAACATATTGTTAATATTATATATTAAATACATCTAAATTCATCATTAACCCATAAAAATTTACCTTTCCTTTCCAAAAGGAACATCATGATTTTCTTCATCTGTCTCTGAGTGGTTTGGTTCTCTCTCTCTCTCCCTCTCTAAGCTCCATATCCAAGATGAACAAGATTTGATACATCCTTTTTTTTCAATTCCAAATTTCTTGACTTTATACTCTCCCCTGCAGGGATGGATCCAGGATTTCAAAATAGGGTGGGCTAGATTTACCTTATTGAAGTGTTAGATTTTAGACTTGGTTAAACCCTTAAGTGAGGCTTATGGAATTGATCATATATATAAATTTAATTTAAGAACATATCATTTTTATTTTATTTGTTTAAAAGGCCTATTTTACACTAACAATGCCAACTAAGGTCTACCATGATGAACAAAAATGAATTAAGAGAAAAGAAAATTCATAAGAAAATTCAAAAATGAAAATTTATCATCACAAAGATAGAGTCAGATAGACACACGGCACCTACAGGTAAGACTACAATTATCCAATTAGTTTAATTGATATTTATGCTCTAAATGGGCTTAACATTAACACTAATTAGAAGAAAGAAAGAAAAAACTCGATAGCCCAAGTTGTACAAGTCATAGTTCCGTGCCTGCCCATCATCGACGATAGCACGTGCTTCTCTTTGGACCAAAGGTTGATGTGGATATTTTTGGCCTTACGATCAGCCGGCGATCTATTTTATGGAATGGGCATTTTGGTTTTCATAAAGCGACGTCGCGGCAAAGGTAATGCCAAGAAATATGGGGCCCTCCTGGATAAAGTTTTTTAGCTGTCCTCATTCCACAATTTGCAAGGTGTTGAATGGCCAGAAATCACTTGGGTTCTTAGGTATTCTACCTCGCATTTGTGCTGCTCTTCCCATTATACAGGTATATAAGATCGTACTTCTTCCACGTAATTAAATATCTTATCCTGAAAATAATATAATTAAAAAAAACTATTAGTCATGCCGCCATGTCAAAAACTGGAATAATGATTTGCCTTGTCTAGACTTGGCAACATACATAAACATATATCTTTATATGTTAATAATGATTTAATATTGGTTACACAGTAATCAAATTTTAACTGTTGGCTTTAAATGTGTTCAGGCAATCATACTCACTGGACAACATACGTACTTTGGTAACATATACAGTAATCTTTTTTTTCTAATTCCAATCCAATATACTTTACCGGCTTATAATCTCTACCGATGACTCGATCATCAATCGGCATGCTAAAATAGAGACCGCACTAAAAAGATTGCTTAAATATGCTCTGGATTTCCTTCCATCATCCTTGCTGCTCATAAGTTTCAATCTTGTCTTCCACATTTAAAGAAAAAAATAATCAACTTGTTCTTAATTTGCTTTTAACCTCCACGAAATTTGTTTTATTTAATGTTAATTATGTTTAGTTACTTGCTGAAACCTTGAGAATCATAATATTATATTTTCAATGAACTATATATTGATTATTAACTATGTGCTAGTCGCTCCTTCTCAACTATTCAGAGCCTTGTGGTACTATTTTGCTGTGGACCGAAAGATATTTTGTTGGGAGGAGCATGTTTGTAAATTCTATAAAAATATGTGTGGTCGTGAAAAGCTTGATCCTTTATTCTATTGCGACAGTTTTTCTAATCCAAGACCAGTGAAAATGTATTTGGTGGGCCTGCAAAATTTGAGGTTTGTATATTTATAAGGCTTTTTAACTTTTCATGATGATCCCCCAAAAATAAATAAATCATGTTTTGATCCCATAGTATTAGTAGTAAACACGTTCTAATGCCAAGACATCTGGGGCCTCCTCCACAAAAAGGGAAACAAGAGGAGAGAAATTATTTAAGGCAAGAACCATCCTTAAGCTGTTACCCATTCTACCTCGTGTTGTTCGTGCTCTCTCTCTCTCTCTCTCTCTCTCTCTCTCTCTCTCTCTCTGTGTACGGTGTACCTGTATAAATTAAACTACTTCCCAATTAAAATGAACTGATCAGGTACAGTATCACTACTGCAAGTACTGGTGTAAGTTTCAATGCACTTTTTAAACTCTCTCTCCATCCATCTTATATGAATCATCTCTTTAGTCTCAGGTTAGCAGGGGGCTTCTCTTCTCACTAGGACTTGCTAAGTATATGCAAATAGTCATATACTTAGCAGGAGTCTAACATTATTCTCCATATTTGGCTACTATTCGCAGGAGTACGTACTCAATATTATTTGGAGAGCAAGCTACTTGGTTTTTTGAATCATACACTTGAGAAAGGATCTTGCGTCATAAATAAGCTCGAGACATGATGAATCAGGTTGATGAAGTATCAATTGAGTTGAGGTTAATTTCTTTATGTACTCTTAAGACCTTTTTCTTTTTCTTTTTTTTGAGAAGAATTTTCTTTTTCATTAAACAATAGGCTCTCGCATTTGCAGTGGCTTAAACATGTTTTGTTAGGATCTCCACGTACGTATCGTAGATGACTTTAATCCAATCCAACATGACCAATTAAACAACCTTTCTAATAATAATAATAATAATAATAATGCATGGGCATTCGTGTGCCTATTGACCTTTTTATTTATTTATTTTATTATTTAGTAAATTAAATTAAAATTTTGAAAAGAAAACTGAAAAGTGAGCTATGTGGATTGAGTGGGGAGTGACTGCTTTCATGTAATTATTTAGGTGGAATTTGTTTTTTTATTTTATAATTTAGAAAATTAATGTTTACTATTTTACCCTTATTATATTAGATTATGATCTTTTATCATCTATATATATAAAGCAAAATGCAGAGAATGGTGAAACATTCAAAATACCAGAAAATGCCCCTGGTTAATGCAAACATCAAGAATTGAAATTATTTATTAAATGAGGATAATATGGTAAATTCACACCTTTTCATATTTAAAAAAATTAAAAATAAAAGAAAAATTAGATAATGGATCCTATTTTTATGGAACACAACTACCAATTATCTTTTTTAATTCTAAAATAAATTTTTAATTTTTTAAAAAAACCTCTTGCAAGCGCGGAAGCGCGTGTAGAGAGGCTAGTTTCAATTATGCAAGGACATAATAAGGGGTTTTGAATGTTTCACCGTTTGAGGCCTTTGTCTTCAGACGTCCGGACATTATTAATGTGTGAACGTCATGTATTTTCCACTATCCCTACTTACTTTCTTCTTAATTTACAATGGTGTTTGCGAACAAAAAAAGAAAGAAAGAAAGAACTGTGTATATATATAAAAGAAAATAATAATAATGAGCTATATATATATATAAGAAAATAATAATAATGAGCTAAACTAGAACAAATTTGGGTTTTTAAATAAATAAAAGCTACGTTTCGTCTCCAAACCAAGACAAAAGCACATGTTTTTAGAAAATGCGAATTTCGTATATATAATACGGAGAGCTTTCATTGAGTGATCTTTCAAATAAGTTTATTTGAGGGACACTCTTGTAGAGCTCACTCAGCATTGTATTTCATTAATCCAAATGTTCTATTTTGTAGATATTCATTCAAAGATCATCTTTATAAAAAATCACTTGAATCCCATATCATTTGACTACTTAATTAAATTATTAAAATTCAAGTACTTTCCATGTTCATTGATTTCGTTGGTCTCAATTAGATTCCCTAATGATTTTAAATATGCATGATTTTTTGTAAGGATGATCTCTAAATGAATATGTGAAAAATAGATGGTTTGGATCATTGAAAAAAATTTCGTAGGGTACCCTAAAGGGTGTTCCTCAATAGACAGGGAACACAGACTTGGCGTGGATAGTTCTTGCCTTACGATCAGCCGGCGATCTATTTTATGGAATGGACAATTTGGTTTTCATAAAGCGACGTAGCGGCAATGTTAATGCCAAGCCATTTGGGGCCTCCTGGACAAAGCATTTTGGCGGTCCTCATTCCAAAATTTGGAAGGTGTTGAATGGCCAGAAATCACTTAGGTTCTTAGGCATTCTACCTCGCATTTGTGCTGCTCTTCCCATTATGCAGGTAATTAAATATCGTACTTCTTCCACGTAATTAAATATCTTATCCTGAAAATAATATGATTATAAAATAAAATAAAAACTATTACTCATGCCGCCATGCATGCCAGAGTTATGCTGCCAAAAACTGGAATATTACCTTGTCTAGACTTGGCAACATTAACATACATAAACATTTATCCTCATATGTTAATAATGATTTAATATTCGTTACACAGTAATCAAATTTTAACTGTTGGCTTTAAATGTGTCCAGGCAATCATACTCACTGAACAATATGCATACATTAATCTTTTTTATCTAATTCCAATCCAATATACTTTACGGGCTTATAATCTCTACCGATGGCTCCAACGGCATGCTAACATAGAGACCGCAATAAAAAGATTTCTTAAATATGCTCTGGACTTCCTTCCATTCATCCTTGCTGCTCATGTAAGTTTCTATCTTATCTTCCAAATTTAAAGAAAAAAAATAATCAACTTGTTCTTAATTTGCTTTTAACCTCCACGAAATTTGCTTTAATTAATGTTAATTATGTTTAGTTACTTGCTGAAACCTTGAGAATCATAATATATATACACACACACAATATTATATAGAGGCATTTAGATGTTAGGGGCTACTCCTACATATGCACTCTAACAAAAATGTATTATATACATATATACAGTCCTATTCTCCTGGACTCTATGATCCAAGGACATTATGGTCACCCACCTTCAGATATAATGGTGGAGAAAAAACTAACTTAAAAGTCAATTTTATTTTTATTTTTTAATGCTTAATATATTAATTTAACTTAAACAAAAACTAAAGTAAAAGAAAAAAAAAAGTCACTAGGTGTTTGGAGAATTAAAAATAAAATAGGCTTTTATCCAAACAGAGGTTAAATTAATATATTATGAACCCTAAACCCTAATTCCTTCATCCAAACGAAGGTTAAGTTAATATATTATGCATTAAAAATAAAATAAAATAGACTTTTAAGTTAACTTTTTCTCATACATTAGATTAGATGTAACATCCAGACCCAAAATAAAAGGAATAGTAAATTTAATTAAATCCAAGAAATGTGAATTTACAATTTTGCCCTCAGGATAGGGGTAAAATGGTCACTTTTTAATCCGGAAAGAGTTTGGGGCAGCGAGTGGTATTTTTACGTAGGTCGTACTGAGACGAGTCCGTAGACATGCAGTGGGCTTGAATTGGAGTTGTAACGAAAAAGATATGATCTAAAAATTCTCAGTGGCACAATCGTAATTATTTCAAAATTTAATTTTTGATAAAAACATAAAAACCCTCATTTTCTCTCTCTCTCTCTCTCTCTCTCTCTCTCTCTCTCTCTACCCTGCGCGCATAAACAGCCCCCCCTCCCTTTTTCTAAACGGCAGCAGCTTCTCTCCTTCGCCGCCGCCACCACCGGCCGCCGTTGGCGCCGGGACGAGTCCCAAAATGACCGGGCCACTTCCCTCTTCCCATCCCGACCAACCTCAGCTGCTGGAACCACCGGTGCTGGCCGGAAATTGTAGAAATCCGGGCTGTTTTGGACAGATTTTTAGGAAGCTCATTCGGGTGATTCTGGCAACCAAATCTTGCGATCCAGGTATGGATCTTGAACCTCTCGAGCTGTTCTTGCTGCTGGTTGTGTTAGTTTTCGGGAAATTTCTGAGTGTTGGCAGTCGTTTAAGCGATTAAAAAATCTGCCGGTTTCGGCCTTCGATTTCAGCCACTTCCGTTGACTTTTTGGGGTATGTCCAAGAACAAAAGTTGCTCCAAATTAGGTGTATTACCTAGGGTAGGAGTCTTGGCCCGTGATTTTGAGATTTTCCAGCGAGTGGTGATCGCGTTGGACACCGGCGCTTGTGGCGCGCATGGGCACTGTAGCAGAGGGCATTGTATCCCAATGCAATCCCCTTGATGTCACGGGCGCGTAGGAATTTGCATATCTCAATTCGGATAACGTTTGAACCCCGAACGGATTTCGCCTATTGTGCGTTATCCAGGTTCGATATGTTCGGACCGTTGGATCACTTCCAATTTATTATATGTTGATCTAGGTATTCCTATGATCGTGTAGGAATTCACGGATCGTGAATCGGAGCCCCGGATGTTCCGATTCAATAACTTAAAGTTTGCGTTTTACGATAACCGTTCGATCGTGTGATTGCGAGAGATCCAATCGTCCGATCTGAACCAAACTTGCAGGACGTGTATCCTAGACCTTGTAGAACCCATAGGAATGTTCGGATCGTAAAGCGGAGGACGTGGGCCCCGTGGGCTTGGTTGACCAAATGTGGGAAGTTTGACCCTTGGTTGACCGTGAGTCTTCCGAGGTAGTTTCACCCTTCAAAAAGTATTAGGATAACCTTGTGAACGAGTCTCAATTGTAATTTGAGTTTTGTTGACTCTATTGGGATTTTGAGTTTGTTTTTATTAGTATCGTATGAGGATTCTTGGTTGATATTTTAATAATTTGGATTATGGAATTGATGAGTTATGAAAGTGAGTCGTGGGCTCAGCTATGATTATTAAGAAGTGAGTGGACTTTGTTTTCAAATAATAAGCATTGGCTTGTGATGGAAAGTTTATGCATATTGTTTTAATGGTTTATTGAAATTCACTCTATATTTAATAGTTGAATTTATTATTTTTGTAAAGTATTTGTGGTATATGTGGGTTTTGACATATTTGAGTATCTTGAGTTCTTATATATAATATTTATATAAAGGTTACCAACTCCACCATCATATGTATCTCCCCTTGGATGATGACACTTGGAAACAGTGGAAATGGGTACTTGGAAATAGTGGATATGGATACTGGGATATCTGGAAATAGTGGATATGGTTTGGATATGACGAAACCCGGGGCATACCTTAACGGGGTGTCGCTGTAGACCCTTAGTTGGGTAGTCTGCGCGCGTAGGGCTATTTCAGGTGTACGGGTCTTGATTTTCGTCTGTACGTGCTGGCTGAGAGTTAGTCCCCCAGTTGGACGGCTCGTCCCTAGCCACATGGTCATTTGAGGACGGTTTCATGTGGACTAGTCAAACGATCCCCGGTTGGATTGTTTTCCCTTGGTACATGATGATGGTGAGAGGTGGGTGCAGTTATATATCTATATATATTTATATATATAATTTTTCATTTATAGGCATACATATTACCTATATGTATATGTGGATTTGATTCTGGGTTGAGATCAGTGAGATTGTGCTTTGTGAGTAACCTGTACATGTATGAATGTTTAAAGCCCTGGATTTGGGAAGTGTTGTTCGGCAACATACGCCTTGGATAGGGTATGGTTGCGCGGAAAGAACTGATAAAAGGAAAGGAACTCATAAAGTATTCAGGAGTTGCCTTGTTGAATTTGATGTAGTGAGGAATCTAAAGTTATTCGTTGGTTTTCCTTTAGATAATTGTATATTATCGGAGTTGTGACCATTGATGATAAGAACTACGTGTGGCTTGATCCCCTACCCAAGGGTACGTAGGTAGCCTGGGGTCTCACCTAGGTGCAGCCGCGAAATAAACTATATTTAGAAGGTTTGATCGATTCTGAGTATGTGAATGGAGTTTGATGTGGTTATTGGAATTGAACCCTATTTATTACTACTATTGGGTACGGTTTTGATTATGTTGGTATGCCTGAAGCTTGACTTAAACTTGAGCGAGATTAAATGCTGGTTTATTCCTCAGTTATCACTTGAATGAATGTTATTAATTAGTGTATGTGGTTCTGATAGGTCTGAGGACCATTTCGAAGTAAACGTTTGATTTTAGGTTTGGTTCCATTGTTTAACGGGCTTGAGGCCCTTATAACTGCTAGAGGTGCTGCCTTGTTTTATTTGGAGTTTGGAAGTCCATTTGGTAAATTGTGTGTATTGCATTGTGTGCTGCCAGTTGGGATATAACTGTGATTTTTTTTTTTAGGTTGAAAATTTGGGGGGAAAGTCAAATTTTCAGGGGAGACTCTGCTAAATTTTCGGCAGAAAGTCTCGTGCTTTTTTTCCTTAATTTGGAAAATAGGCCAAATTTTTAGTAAGTGGGTCCAGAATCGTTGTGATGTTGGAATTTCCACAGGATTCGTCTCGAGTTCCGAGGAATTCGGGGCGGGTCCTGTCATTAGATCTAAAGATGGGTGACCACAACTCCTGCAGACCATAAAGAACAAGACTATACATACAAATACAATATATATAATCTAAGGCTGAGTGTCATTACAACTCATTTGTTAGTGTTATTTTCCTCCCTTTCAATGGAATCTCATTAGAGTGTTATATAAGATGATATAATTAAGAATGCCAATAATCTAGCCCAGTGGAAAAAGGGCATTGATTTGCAGACCAGATGTCTCAGATTCAAATTTCCACGACATCATAATTGTATGTGTGAGAGAAATTTCCCTCCACTCTAGTTTAGACTATCACTTATACTAAAAAAGATGAGATTAAGAATATATAAGAGATATATAGTTACACCATTTAAATTCTATAAAAAAAAAAATCAAAAAATAACAGTTAGCCCTATTGAATTTAATTTTGATTATTAAATTACTTTGATATCTTATTGAGTGTTTTGAGTTTTTTTATGAGGATCGATGGCAGTTTTGTAATTTATAGGAAGTTCGAAGCCTTTTAATTATGTTGTAAATGAATTTTGGGTGTGTTTCTAAAGTCCATTTCATATGAGGTTTTAATTTGGGCCCCTATATTGTGTATAATAGTGAATTTCCCAATATATAAATGAAAAAACACCAAAATAAAAAATAAAAATTGAAAACAAGGAAATGAGGTGTTGGGCCGTGGAGGGTTAAATAATAATGATTATTATTGCTATATTATTAGTATCATTATTCTTGTTCTTACTCCTATTATTTTCATTCTTTTCAAATTTTCAATGAACTATATACATATATTGATTATTAACTATATATTTGTCGCTCCTTTTCAGTTATTCGGAGCCTTGTGGTACTTTTTTGCTGTGGACCGAGTGATAGTTTGTTGGGAGATGGCTTGTCGTCAACATGCTAATGATTTGGATGGTCGACATCCTAATAATGATTTGAGCGATCGTATAAAGCCTGAGTCTTTATTTTATTGCAGATCACCTAATTATAATATTACTACAAGTATTTTTCAACCAGAACTTTTACAGAAGGAGTGCGCTGTACAACTTTCAGCAAATGAAACAAATTTACCTTTCGATTTTGGTATATATCTATCCGCTCTCCAATCTAATATGACATTGACAAGCTCAAGCGATCTTCCAGTGAAGATGTTACAATGCATTTGGTGGGGCCTGCGAAATCTGAGGTTTGTATGTTTACGAGGCTTTTTAACTTTTCATGATGATCCCCCAAAAATAAATAAATCATGCTTTGATCCCATAATTACAATGTACAAGGATGTAGTCATAGTAGTAAACACGTTCTTACATTTCTATTTTTTTTATAAAAAAAAACCGTTCTTATATTCTAACACTACCAATTAATTTTATTTATATATAGAATTTCACGCAAAGTTTTAAACCCATCAATTCTTCCTTGTGTCGTCTAAGGAAATTTCTTTGACTTTGAAAATTTCTTTAACTTATATCAAATTGCATCTCCAATTGAAGGGTTTAATTTTATTTAAACCCGTCAATAATTCTTCCTTAAAGAGCATCTCTAACCGATATATTAAATTGCCACATGGACATGAAAGGACAAAAATTGAAAAGATTCTTCCCCTCCCCCCCCACTTTAAGCTAGGAAGCAGATGGAATTTTCATTATAACCTGCCTGCGATATACACTTATCAAATATATTGCTTCTTCATTTTCTTTTTGTAGTTCTTTTGGTTCAAACCTCCAGACCAGTTACTCTAAGAACGAAATCATCTTTTCGATAGTGATCTCTATAAGTGGCTTGGCACTATTTTTAGTATATCTCACTTCAAGGGTGCAGGTTGGTGTTTAAACAAAATTGATGTCTCTTTTTTGTTTGACAAAGTGATATTTTAAACTAAATTTATGTCTTTAAACTTGAAGCTCCTCCATATAAATTTCCATATTAATTCTTGTGCATCTATAAAATTAATAATTATACGTAGGGGTCGAAAAAAGTGTCAGATCAGCTCAAGTTGCAACAGAAGATTGAAACGATATATCCAGACATAATAGACCAAATGCGTAATATGTGCCGTCTCCGCTTGGCTTCACTGAAGAAAGTAAGTAGTTGGGTTAATTTGCTGTGATTCTTTCTATTAAATTTTGTTCAGCATTATTAAATTATATATATTGGTAGGTGCGGTTGCTTGAAAATAAAGATGAGAAAGTGTTAAAAGCAATCTGCCAGTATCTTAAGCCGGTGACTTATGGCGAGGATGTTTATATCATTCGAGAGGGAGAACCACTTCGAAAGATGTTTTTCATCACACGAGGCACTGCATTGACCTACACAACTATTACGGGTGGAAAAAATGTGTGCACGTCCCTTGAGAAAAGTGATTTTTATGGAGAAGAACTTCTAAATTGGGCATTCAAATTTTGCTCATTTTCTAAGTTACCTATCTCCTCTGCAACTCTTTTGTCCCAAACAAAGGTTGAAGCATTTTCAATTAGGGCCCACCATTTGAAGTCAATTGTGGCTCAATTTTGGTGGCATTTTCAGAGAGAGCTTCCTCGTTCTCAATTGGAGCATTTTGCAGCTTCTTCTATTCAGGCATTTTGGCGCCGCCGTCATGCAAAAGCTAAGAAAGCATCTTCAGAGGAAGTGCGTTCTGAATTGGAGCATTTTGCAGCTTCTTCCATACAAGCATTCTGGCACCGTGTTCTTGCAAAGGCTAAGGGCCCATATAGATGGGACAAACTACGACATTAAATTAGCCAAAACTACAACATAAATAAATAAATAAAAGAGTGTAATAAGCACATAAACCAACTACGTTTTTTTTTCCTTATCTTGTGTGGGTATTTTGTTTGTGTGTGTTGCTTTGTTGTTTTCGATTGTTTACTATTTATCGTCCTTGGTTCGTTCCCTTATATGTCGAGGTGTGGACAGCTTTGAATTTGTTTTGGACCTTGTAACACTCAATAATTTATTGTTTGTTTTGAGTTTTTCTTAAACTGCTTTTCTTCGGCCTTGGCCCTTTTAGTATACGTACTTGTTTTGGCTTTGTACAATCCACTAGGTTTCTTGTTAAGTAATGATCTTGTGACTCAGTAACACCTTTGAATAATGACAAATTTTGCTTGCTAAAAATATTAAGTGTCTTTTAACCTCTAGGCAATAGTTATTGTAAGAGTGTTTTCATTTGGCTAATTTACACAAACACTGTTTTTGCATTTAATAATAATAATAATAATAATAAAGATAGAGTGCTACTATTTAAACCTCTATCTTATTTCCCCACCCATCTTATCTTCAAAATTTTAAAGACAAATTTACTCCTTTGTAAAATGACTTTTAAGAACTTTAAGAAAAAACCTGTAAAATGCCCTTCTCCTCTGAGCTTCCTCCCAGCTAGCTCCCCCAACTTGTTTTTATTTATTTTTTAGTTTTTTGAAAAGGGGTAATTACAATTTTGGTAACTGAGTTTAGGCTCAAATTTAAATTTAGTCACCAAAATTTCAATTTTTCGATTTTCGTCACTGTATTTGCAGTTTTTAACAAATCAAGTCGAATCCATCAATTTCGTCAATGAAGTCCTAAAAAAAACGAAATAAATAAATAAAGTATACTGGTTATGCGCTTTTTTAACATAATCAACATCAGGATGAATCAAATTAGCAACCAAATCCAAATTCCACCCAGCTTTCTCCATCAAAGTTATCAAAATTTCAGTAATTCTGTGTGTTAATCTACAAGCATCATGTAGAACAGAATCAAAGACTCTAACGGACAACAAAACTTCACAAGAAGAGTTCAAAGTAGCAGATAACCTCCTAGATAGTTTCAAATTAGACTTTTGAATCTCACACAATTTTTCCCTCAGAGCCATAACTTCATTGTCTTTTTTTATCAATTTCTGTATGTAACCTGTTGGACATGGTTCCCAAAGTCCTAAGCTTGCTCTGATTCTCTTGCACCTGAGCTTCCAAGCTTAGAGCTCTTAAGTAAACTAGCTTAACAAACCAACAGCTAAGCTTAACAGTAACTAGAACACGTGACCTTTAATCTAATTTTGCCTCCACAACGATATATGGTCGAGTTTGATCTTAAGCACCTAACAAAAAAATGTAGAAAACTTGAGGCAGAAAAATGGAGGAACAATAAAGAGAGAAGTAAAGCCGTAAGTGCTAAATGTGGTAAGGTAATCAATTGATTAATTTATCTCTCATGAATGACTGACCTTCATGATGCTCAAAGCCCCATTTTCTCATGATTCATGAATGACCTAAGCTCCATTATACTTAATCAGATCATATGTAATTAATCCTTCAATTTCTTTAAATAAAAAATAAAAAATCCTTCAATTTCAATTTCATCATACAGATTAGCGCATCGCACAGAAATTTGCATGTTCGATTTTCATTGATAGGAAATAGAAATTTCTGTAACATCATGTTACTACTAATTGCAATTTACATGCTACATACATACGAGGTTAATTATTATTTCCCACTCGCACTTGAATATTATTAAGGCCTATTAGTCAATTATTAGCAACCCCAAAACAAAGTTTGAGTTGCTTGCTATTTGTTTATTGCATTTCGCATTTGATTTTGGTGGCATTTAAACATGACATTTATAAAATTTTAAGCTTTTATGTATGAAATCTACGTCGGTTTTAGTATTTTACTGACGTGTACTATATTAACTACGTCGGTTATTTGCCGTCGTTATTTTATGTATGAAAAGACGGCGGTCGATTTCTCGTCGGTTGTAAACCATGATACACGACGGTGGATTACCGTCGTCTATTTCGTTTTTTGTAGTAGTGAAACTATAATATGACAGATGTCACTATAAAACGATGGCCATAATTTGAGTTATATTAACTTGTCATTGTGCCTCAGATTTCGGTTTCCAAATCAAAAGCGGATGTATTTTCAGTTCAGGCCGCGGGCGGGTGCTGCTCTTTGTTTTCTCCAGATCCCTCAATTGAAGTTTTTTATATATATACAAGTGAGACAAGATTGATTTTAATTGGATAATTCTCTAACTTTCACTCTTCTCCATATTTGGCTAGCTAATATTTGCTGGAGTACGTATTCAATATTATTTGGTGCTAATTAATTATAGTTTAACAAGAGCGAGCGAGCTACCTAGCTGGGTTTGTGAATAATTCGTACACTTGAGAGAGAGGATATTGCGTCACAAATAAGCTTGAGATATGATCACCCCGGTTGACCAAGTATCAATTCAGTTGAGGTTAATTTCTTTATACCTTCTTCAGCCTGCTTGATTATTTTCATCACTTATATATGTTGAAGTCTTAGATTCTTATTTGGATTTTCTGGGAAAAGAGAAGAAGAAAGAAGGAGGAGACTGCTGAAATTCTTCTCTGCAAAACTGAATATGCTGGAGCAATATGAGATCAACTATATTCGTCTATATTCGTCTATATTGTCAAAACGATTTACATAAGGACCAGTACAAAGATGGTCTACCAATGTGTGTATGACACTTGGCTCTTCCTACAGGCATTTCAGCCACAAAATTCCTAAGTTGTTACTTAGTCACAACCAGCTGTAATACTGTAAAACTGTAAAAGTAAATTGGCAAGCCAATTTACACATCAACATTTCCCTCTAAATGGTTTGCTGATTTCACTCCAAGCAGCTCTCTTAGATTTAATGCAAAACCTTTCCTTTGGTAATGCCTTCATGAAGATGTCTGCAACTTGATCTTGACCTTTGCAATAGATCAGATCCACCACTCCTTCTTGAATTGCATCTCTGATGAAATGGAACTTTCTTCCTATGTGTTTTGACCTTTGATGGAACACATGATTCTTGGACATGGCTATAGCCAATGTGTTGTCACACATGATTGATGTAGCTTCAAGTTGTTCTTCTCCAAAATCTCCCAGCACAAATCTTAGCCAAATTGCTTGAGTTGTTGCTTCTGCAGCATTGACATATTCAGCCTCTGCAGTGTGTAAAGAAAAATTCATTGGTTGTCCCTTGTTTTGATAATTATTGCTTAAACTCTGTCTTTTATTTTTGGGGGAGTTTCTTTATAGTTTTTTAGTTAAATACCCAATTCTACACCTAGTTCTATTACAAAACCCTATACTGTTTAATCTTTATAAACATACCCAAAATAAACCCAAAAATCAACAATTGTATATTTTTTAATTTAACTAATAAGATGAAATGCCTTTATTACCTCTTTTAGCATTAAATTAGTTTCGGACCTCGTTTAGAATCTATAGAATGCAGAGAACATTCAAAATTTGACAAAACCACTCCCTGAGGTTTGAAGCCTCAAGCCCCTCTCCTCCTTCAAACCCTCATCTCTCCTCTGTTCTCTCCCTTCTTCCCTCTCTCAGCGTTCAAAGTAAACCAAATAGTCTCAGAGCCATGGACCAACACAAGACCGACGACAATCTCCGTTACGTTGGTGGCCTCACACGTGTTCTCGCTGCCGATGCCTCCATTTCCTTTGCAGGTTTATTCCATCTGCTTCAATTCGTTATTTTCCTTTTGATTTTTGCTTAATTTACTTGAATTTTGACTCGATTTCAGTTTCTTCGTTGAATTTGGTGCTAATTTCTATTTGTTTTGATATGAACAGAGCTAATGGTTAAGCTCGCTGAGTTCTATGGCTACTCTGTAGATTTGAGGTGTCAATTGCCAGACGAAGGTGTTCAGAACGTCGATGCTGGTGGTGATTGAGAGAAGAACGAAGATGAAGACGATTTCTCTTTCACCTGCACCAACCCCGACGGATCGCGAATTTACACCGACGATATATTCTAAAATGGCCAGATCCCTCCGGTGTTCTTGATTTTCAACCGGGATCTCCTATTCGCCGATGCCGACGATGACGATTGTTTCAGAGCCAGAGGGGCTGCATCTTTGTCTTCCTCTCTGCAGCCGCCATTGAAGAAGCTCTTCTTTGAAGAGTGGGATACGCCGACCTCGGCAATGTCGTTTTACAACTCAGGAGGTGGACTTGGGTCCTGATCCATGAGATCAACCAGCTTTTGAGTTTGATCATCAACACCTATTACAACAACCAGCTTCTAATTTATTTGTTCTTTAGTCATGATAGGCATATTTGCTTTGGTTGATGTTTAGTCCTTTCTTTCTTTAGGGGCACCAAAAATACAAATTAGCCAATACATTACATAGAGGATGCATGTCTTTCCTACATTCCTAGGACTGTTCCCTGTAATATTAACCAAATTCAGTTTCCCTACTATTGACTCTGATTGACCAAAGCCTATCTGTTAGGTACAACATATGTTTTAATTCATTTTCTTTTGGTGTTGTCGAATGATCCAAAGGACATAGATAGATACATAAGTTTTTTAATTTCATAATAGTCCAATGATCTAAGTCTTCGAATACTCATAACCTCGCGCTTACAACAAGAGTTCGACTTTCATCTCTGTATTTACAAATTTTACCTTGATTTCAAGTTGTTCAGACTTGTTGGGAAAGATTAGGTTTTACACAGAGAGGTAACACAGCGAAGCGAGCAGCATTTAAAATGTAATAAATGATTAATCATGTTTTGTATTCATTGCCTTGAATCATGTCTTGCTTAGGACACATTGGTTAAGTCATGCACAAATAGACCACTATCTGACCCCCTAACTCCTGCAATGCTTAACCAACAAACTACGGCCCAACCAAGAGACCAAACTTTCTACATCATTTCAAGCTGCTAGCTAAGAGTCTTAATAAAAGTTTAACCAAAAAATTGGGTGAGTTATATCTGTTTTGCTAAACATCTGTTTTGGGAAATTGGGTTGCTGATAAAATGTGTCTGTTTGTGCCTAATAAATCACGGCCATGAACTGGCCGAAGGAGCCCCTTTTCTCGGCCCTAGCACTTTCTCGAGGAGCTAAAAATGCAGCGTTTCGCCAAGGTGTTTGGCCTTCCTGAAAACAAAAGAAAAATGCCAAGGCATGATCATCTCGGCCTCGATTGTAGGCCGAGGCCGAGGCCGAGCAAAATCGCGGCCAGAAGTATTAAAATCAAATCATCACGTGATAGCAGGGCCCCATGCTTCATTTAATGAAGTAGTGCCTGTTTATTGCAGCAAACCCACTGGCCACAAATAAGCATTTAATGCACGAGGGAAGGTGGGAAGTGACTGGAGTCAGGATTTGGCGACAGGGATCAGAGTGATTAGACGCAAACATTCTCACAAGGCTCCTTGCAGCTTGAGAGATTAGGTGACCAGCCATCAGAGCAATAAATGCGTCTGCACGGCCAGAAGCGCAGAGCCCACGATCAGGGCGGCGGCCGAGATTCACCGGGATTTATGGGGTCACACCACCATGCTTCACGATCCCAAATGTCGATTGGACTCCCCACTTGCTCTAATCAGGATCCACCATGCAGATTTTCAGCCTCGATTACTCCTCCAGGAACTCTTCCTATAAATACAAGTCTCAAGACTACATTCAAAGGGTTCAAACACCAAACCAAAGCCTCCCACGGAGCAACTTATATTTTCCTGTAATGCACTTTCAATATCTTTACTTGATTTCCTAGGAGTAGCGTTAGACTGTAAGGAAAATTCATTCATCAATATATCATACGACCCTTGATTTTCAAGACGCCGGAGCACCATCCTTGTTATTCACTCATTCACCCCATATATCATACGACCGTCGCTCCCTGAGCAGCCCGCCGGAGCACCGCCCAAAACCCACCAACACCACCACTCAACGGCCTTGTAGTTCAGCCCGTGAGCCTAACAGCCGAGACTAGTTCCTCTCTCGGCTACAATCGTTTGATTAGAAGACGAGTTCAAACAGGCGCATCACTTAACCATTCTATCCACATCAACCATCTCGACGCACGGTAGACCGTGCTGGCACGCCCGCGCACAACCGCACCGCATCCAAAAGCAGGAAGCCACGTGTTAACGCACATCCCCTCGGCCCAGAACTCCAGGCCGTGAGATCTGCGCACGCAAACAGTGTCAATATTCACAAATTCCTCATTTTTAGAGTTAGAAAATGAGAAAGTTGGTTTATTTATTGTACTAGTTTTGTGCATTTGTTTTTGTTTCTAAGTTGTAGCTGAAAGAGAGCTGCTCTCTTTGCCTTGCATGTTTGTAATGGAATTGCAGTTAATTTAATGGTCAGGCTTTGATTTCATTTTGGTCTTCATTTTGAACTCATTCTAAGTGTGATGTGTAACTGAATTTATTCATTTCTCTGTGCTTCGATGTGGCATTTGCAACAAGCCAATTTTGGCTTTTTGGGTGGTTGTGGGTATAATATATGACTCTTGTAAATGTACTTTTATGACATGGTTTGTGGAGGTTTGATGGAGAATGAAAGGTCGTGGGGATATGCCCTTGATTTTCGTGAATTTTTTTTAATATTTATTTTAAGTTTGGGTTTTTTCAAAAAAAAAAAAAAGGGATGGGCTTGCTGGGCTTGTTTTGGGTTTTTTTTTGGGATTTTTGTGTTGGACTTGTTTTAAGTTAATAAATGGCAGAGATGTAATTTATAGGAACTTCAATACAAGTTTCATATGTACTAAATGGTTTTTGGGTATGTTTCTAAAGTGCATTCCATGTAGGGTTTTTTTTTTTATAATTACAGCCCCTATTTTGGGTATATTACTAAAGCTCCCAAATAATTTTGACTGTATATATAACATATTCATGACGCAGTATTTACATTTAGTAGGCTCCAGTTGATGGATTCTTTAAATATATAGTTGAGGGATTCATTGTGTGGCCCCCTCATAATTAATTCAATGATATTAAACATCCTTGTTGATGGATTATTTGAACATGTATCCTATGATGATTACTTTAGTCGAAAGCCTTAAGTGCCAGACTCAATCTTATTTTTAAATCAAGATTTAACTTATTCGAATTAACTAAAAAATTAACATTTAAGATAAATAAATTATATAAATTCAAACTTCAATATATAAAAATCTAAAATAAGAGGCTGCGCTTGATACATTCAAATCTAATGCATAAACAAGATAAATACTTGTAGCAATTCAATCATTTCTTTTTTGACTTCCAAATTGTTGTTTTTTAAGGAATCATTGCTACTTAAAATAAGAAACAGTACAAGGAAATCCATTGAAATTCTAATACTTCAAATAATAAACAAAGAACAAGATAACTTGGAATTTGAGAAATCCCCCTCACAACAACAAACTTAAAACTTCCAAATTTGCAATCATATAGAGCTTAAAAGAGTTGAAACACCCCATGTTACTTTTTTTAAAAAAATATTAAAAGAATATATAATAAATATAATATACCTCTTTATAAAATTAAAATGTAAAAAAATTTGGCCCCCCCTGGATAGTGGATCTAGAGCAGTCGCACTGACTGCCCCTGTCCAGGGCCAACACTAATTTCAACTTAAGAGATTATGAGTTTGCATCCTTCTTCCTGTTAATAAAAAACCAACAAAATCAAATTACTTCATTTGTTTTTGTGTGAAGATTTTTTTTTCTTCCAGTTCTATCTATTTGTTTATTTCTTGTTTTCTGTCAAATTGTTTTTTATGAAAGATCAACATTCACATCCTTCGCCAATGTAGAAAGTGCCACTCTAGGAGAAGAAGCTGCCACGAACAAACAGAGGTAGAATTTACAGCACTGGATATGCCACTCATCCCATCTTCTCTTTCCCATTTCATCTCCTCAATGTTCGATTTTTTTCATCTCTCTTTTTTATCAAAATATATCAATGGATGAGTTATGGCAAATGGGGCGTGGACTATCTTACCAATTGTCATTGCAATTAGAAGGGTTGGCTTTTTTTTTATTTTTTGGACGAAGAAGGGTTGGCTTCTTTGTTTGATTCACTGGAGTGGAGATGGATCCCTTGTGAACAGTGGCGGATCCAGGAATTTTCATTCCGGGGGGGGGGGGGGGTCAACGTGTAAAAGTTTAAAAAGATTCTATACAAAATAGACCCATCGAAATGAAATGATAATATTCTAATTCATAGTTAATAGATAAAACCATACAAAATACTCATATTCATTATCAAAGAGAACTACATCAACTTCATAAAATAGACACACACTGCAATAAACCAAAAATATCTCTAAAAATGTGATAATAAACAAAAAAATTAGTGCAATCCTCTTCGCCTCCTAAGGCGTCCCATCCTATTCGACGTAAGACCTAGCATATATTAGCGCAATCCTACTCATTTTAGGGCATTTACGTCATTTTTGAGGTTTGTAGTCGTTTTGATTTTGAGCTGTATCTGCATTTCTTTTGGGCTATAGGTCTCAAACTTTGGACCCTTATGAGTATTGTCTTAATGGGAGTTTATTCAAGCAAATATTTCTTCAATACGTAAGAGTTAGGTTATTCTTGTAAAACTCTTTGTGGATCGAACATCTAAAGCTTTTTACCTAGATTGATCTTAGGTCCCTTCATGCATTCATATCATACATGAAAAATTGTTTTATGTAAAACTATTGCCAAAGTATGAAAAAAGGTTTTTCAGAATAATCATTTTCTCAAGATAATTTTTGGTGGCTTTTATTCCTTACACATCAAATAAGAAAACTTGATTTTATGGGATTTTAGTATGAAGTATATATTGACTTAATGAGCCATCATTTTTAGCCTAAATCGTATTTTGCACTAAAACCGATTTTTCATACTTTGATTTGGTGGGAATTTGATTTTCTAGTATTTTTATTTGAATCCAAATGGGGGGTACTTCCTTATTTACATTGTAAACTTAAGTAAATGGAGTAATATAAAAATAAATGAAAGTAAAAGGACAAAGTTGAAAATGGAAATAAGGTAATCTGCATGGAAATAAGGTAATCTGCTGTGCTAGTGTGCTGCACCCTCTGGAGCATTTCATCAAGCAGTTTGTGGGCAATTTGCAGGGGTCAACATCTTCGCCTCTAATGGTGGATTTCGGGCTTGCAGGGGTCAACCCTCTTGCCCCTATGTGGATCCGCCCCTGCTTGTGAACAAAATCATGCAGCTCGAATTGGTTGTGCAAACTGATCAGCAAAAGACCACTATTCTTCCCTGTGCTTTTCTGAGTTCTCTTCCCACCTGAAGAGTTTTCCCAAGCTTTACTCCATCCAATAGCTCAGAGAACAGAAATTTAGAACCAAAATAGATCACACCAGACTAAATTGAAGTGCAATAGCTGACAGCAAACAAAAGCTTCTCCACAAACAAAGAGCTAATTTTTCGCTGGTTATTATTTTTATTTTTACTAACACAATTGGGTTTGGTTTTTTTTTTTTTTTTTTTTTTGTTCTGAAACATGGGTTTGCTTTTTAGACAATGATTTATGAGATGAGTTTTTTTATTTAGTTAAGAAAAGCCAATTTTTGAGCTGAATTTTTCACTAATTTATGGGTTTTTTTTTTTCTTTCTGCCATTGTTGATTGAAGCTCTGATATATATTGACTTAAAAAGAGAGCTGAAAAAATCGAACATGGAGGAGATGAAATGGGAAAGAGAGAGCATGGGCTGAGTGGTCTGTTGTTTCTCTGGTTCTCAAATAGCGGTGCAAAGTCAGATATGGGTAATTTTTAGGCAAAATGTCACTTTTGATCCCTGTAGTTTGTCACTATTACCACTTTGGTCCCTGTCATTTCAATTTAGTCAATTTCATCCCTATAGTTTCAATTTGAAGCAATTCAAGGACAATCCTTAATTTTTGTCAAATTTGTTTAACTTCTGTTAGTTGTGGAGGGGCAATTCGATCAACAAATTATTAAAAATTTATTTATTAAATAAATATTAGAGAATAAGTGTTGACATGACATGTCATTTTTTTTAGGGTTTACTAGTGAAATACCCCCTGAACTTGAACCTCGCTTTCAATTAGCCCCCTATCCTTTTTTTTTAGAAAATTTAGGATATGAACTATTTTTTTTCTCCAATTTTCCCCCTGACGTCTAAATTTGCAACATTTCATCCAATTTGCCGTTAAATATGAGGGTAAAATAGTCATTTTGTATGTTAAAAATAAATAAAAATTGAAAAATAAAATAAAAAATGGAAAATTGAAATAATAGTCTTAAAATAAAAACTGAAAACTTTCTCTCTCTTCCTTCTTCCTCTTCTTCTTCTTCTTTTCTCTTCTCTGTCTCCGTCCTCTCTTCCTTCTTCCTCTTCTTATTCTTCTTTTCTCTTCTCTGTCTCCGTCCTCTCTTTCATTTTCTTTTTCCTTCTTCTCTTTGCCTTTATCTCTCCCTTGCTTCTTCTCCTTTGGCTAAACCCAAAACCATGGGACTTGGGGGCAAGGGTTAGGGATGGGTTTCGGCTAGGGCTTGGAATAGATTGGGGATGGATTTCGGCTCGGGTTAAGGTTTAGGGTTGCTGAAGGAGATATATATAGATGGGGGAGGGGGGTTGGCAATGGGGTTGCTGGGGGAGGGGAGTGGCGACAGGTTTGGTTCTTTTTTTTTTTTTTTTTTTTTTCTTGTTGTTGTTGTTGTGAATTTTCCTATGGGGTTTGTGGGTTTGTGGGTTTGTGGGGGAGGGGTGAAAAATCAGATATGGGTTTATGGGTTTGTGGTTACTGGCTGGAGTTTCTGGGTTTGTGGGGGAGGGGTGAAAAACCAGATTTGGAGTTCTGGGTTTGTGTTTTCTGGCTGGAGTTTCTGATTTGGTTTATACGGATTGCAATTTCTGGGATTCTTTAGTATCTTTTTCTTCTTTGTTTTTTTGGGTTAATTTTCCCATTTTTCTTCAAAAAATTTCCAAAAAAATAATTTTAAAAATAATTTACCTGAAAATTGGATGAAATGTTGATGATTTAGACGGCAAGGGGTAAATTGACGAAAAAAAAAATTTCATATCCTAAATTTTCTATAAAAAAAAAAATAGGGGGCTAATTGAAAATTATGTACAAGTTCAGGGGGTATTTCACTAGTAAACCCTTTTTTTTAAAGAATAAAAAACATAAAAACCCGATCTCATCCCCATCCATCACCCACCCCACCTCCAAACCCAGCAGCACCACCGCCATCCCCAGACCCAACTAACCTCATCCCCCCCCCTCCTTCTGCGAACCCAACCCATCATTTATATGCTTCTTTCTCTGTTTTATATTTTTCTTTTTTTATTTTTTTTTTCTCTGCTTCTTCAAACCACCACCGTCACTTTCACACATCACCTGAAATGGTTCCGGCGTCAACTCTAAGCCTGGGTTTTCTTGTTTATGTTGCAGTGGTGGCTGGGTTTTCTTTGTACTGTTTAAGTGGTGGTTGGAATCGGGATTAATGGTGGTTATGTGGAGGTTACTGTTTCAATTTAAAAGGTTGGGACCATGAATATTCATGAGGTTACTATCCATGGTTGGGATCGGTATGCATATTCTATGAAAGTGGTTATTGTTTGCTGGGGATAGGGATGTGCAGAGAGGGAGGTTGGCTGGGGATGGGGATGGCGGGGTTGGGGTGACGGTTAGAGCAAGTCCAGCCATCCCTCAAAACCGGGCAAAAGGCCCCCTGGGCAAGCCCAAAGTGACTCCAGCGGCAGAGATCAAGCCTGGGCAAGTGGTAGGTCCCACCAGCCTGGGCAAGCCCACAGGCAGATCTTGCCTGGGCTGCAGCCCAAAGGCGCTGACGTCAGTGCTGATGTCATGCTGACGTCAGTGAGCAAAAAAATTCAAAAAAAAATTCAAAAAAATCCAAAAAAATTCAATTTTTTTAATAAAAAAAATACCAACAAATTATGGATGTTTCCCTATAAATACATAACAATTTTATTCACTTTCTAAATTGTTTATATTTTGTTGCATAATCTTTTTCTTTTTTCTTGCCCTTGCCCTAGCCTTCATGGGTGGAACCAATTAAGGCAAGGCTGCCACTATTCACGTGAATAGTGGCAGCCCTTGCCTTGCCTTGCCCTTGCCTTAGCCTTTATGGGTGGACTTGCTCTTAAGGGGTGGGGTTAGGAGGAGAGGGAATTAGCTTTTTTTATTAAAAAAAAAAATATTTGATTTAAATGTTTTAAAATTATTTTTAAAGAAAATAATAATTTATTGACTGAATTGCCCCTTCACCACTAACAGAAATTAAATAAATTTGACAGAAATTAAGAATTGTCCTTGAATTGCTTCAAATTAAATATACAGGGGCAAAATTGACCAAATTGAAATGGCAGGGACTAAAGTGGTAAAAGTGATAAACTACAGGGACTAAAAGTGACTTTTTGCCAATTTTTTATGTCTTGCTTGTTGTGTTAAATCTCCACCGCACAAGCCATCTAATAGATCAAAATAGAAAATCCGTATTGAATCCGCATCAATGTAATTCGCAATGGAGAAAGGACTCCCATGGTATTATGCCAACTGTAATTTCTATGTAAAAACCAGCACTGCTTTCGTATTGCCCCATCTTGTATAGTTGACTTGTCCTTATTAGGTTTACTTGGACTTTCTTTTTTACAATCACAATATAAAATATTTACACCAGCGCCCTTGAGGTTTTCGATCTTTTCACAAAACTTCCTGAGATTTCAAAAATTACATAAACACTCCTTGAGGTTTCAGATTATTTTCACAAAACCCGTTTTTCTTGTTAGTCCAAAAATTAATGATTTCATTAAAAACAATTATGCAAATGACAAAATTAACATCAATGAATGCATGTGCAATTAATCTAAAAAACTAACTTGGTCATTTGGAGATATTTTTTTATATATAAAATCATCAATATTTGAACGAAAAATCAACGAAAATGGGTTTTGGGAAAAAATTCGAAAGGCAATTTCTCTTGCAAAGCAAATTAAAGTTTCAACTGCCATCGACACAGGAGTACTTGGAGAGACCTTTCCTCCTTCGATAGGCTCATTCAAGTCTGAGTATAACGCACTTTTGCATCTCATCATCCGCTTCCTAGTGAACCACAAATCGCCATTGCTTGTTAACTTGTACCCTTATTTTGCTTACAGTGGCAACACTCAAGACATTCGTCTTGATTATGCGCTTTTCACAGCTCCATCAGTTGTGGTACAAGATGGGAACTTTGGTTATCATAATCTTTTCGATGCCATGTTGGATGGTGTTTATGCTGCCCTTGAGAAGTCTGGTGGAGGGTCTTTGAAAGTTGTTATATCAGAGACTGGTTGGCCATCAGCTGCTGGAACAGCCACAACAATTGATAATGCAAGGACTTATATATCAAATTTGATTCAACATGTGAAGGAAGGGACTTCAAGGAGGCCAGGAAGGCCCATAGAAACTTACATCTTCGCCATGTTTGATGAGAATAGAAAGACCCCAGAGCTTGAGAAACATTTGGGGCTCTTCTCCCCAAAAAAACAGCCTAAATACCAAATCAATTTCAATTGATTAGCTATAGGTAAGTTTCTTGTGACAATAAAAGGGAAGTTGTGGTTGCCAATAATATAACAAATAAAAGATTGTACGAATTATAATTGTATGTTCTTTGTATGTATCTTTGGGTTTAGTTGCTACTTGCATTGCATATGCAAATTCATTTTTAATTACTGCAATAGAAACGTACTAGCTCTTAGTTTAGTTGTATTTTCTCTCCGAAGGTTGGAAAAGATTCCGAATTCAAATCCGTTTAAGATCTAATATGTAAACTTGTGCTATAAAAAGTAATCAAATATGGTAAAACCGCTATCCTTACAACATGCCGTTGTATTGACATTTATTTCTAGACAGAAACATAAAGTCTTGCGGTTGCCTTTACTAGGGCTGCAAGTGATCTTTTATTTATGGTTAAATTCCATACGAAAGCTCCCTTGATCTCAGGATACACTGAGTTCACATTCTTAATTGAAATCAACGGAATATTTAGGAGTTTTGTCGGGTAAAAAGAGCCCCCAGTGTTTCTCAATCTCCGGCCCTGTTTTTTTATCCTCATTAAACATGGCAAAGATATAAGTCTCTACAGGGCTTCCAGGTCTCTTCGGAGTCCCGCCCTTCACATGCTTAACCAAATTTGAGTTGTAAGTTCTCGCGTTCTCTTTTGTGGTCACTTGGCCATCGCCACCTTCCGAGGGCCAACCACTCTCCGATACGACAAGTTTCAAAGAACTGCCTCCGGCTTTCTCTAATGCTTCATAAACTGCATCCAAAATTGCATCAAACAGATTTTGATATCCAAGCTGACCATCCTGTTACACAACTGACGGAGATGTTAAAAGTGCATAGTCCATACCAATAGTCTGACGATTTTGAATGTAACTAAAATATGGGTTCAAGAAATGGAGATTGATTGGCCACCAAAAAAGCAATGATAGGATCAAGAAACTGTCGATATTCAGGGTTGAAGAAGGCTTCTGACGGCGGTTAGGATTCTTTGAGAATCGCGGTGTAAAACGCGGTGGAGACTTTAATTTGGGTTGCAAGACCGGCGGCAGAAACTGCTTTTTGAATATTTTCCATTGCAGAAGCAACAAACGGGGCTAATGGACCTTTGGGATCTATTTCGTTCCCAACCTCGATGTATTTGAAATTGACATTTCCGTAGGTTATGACATTACTTTGGATCCATGAATCTGCACTGGCTTGGCTAGAAGAGATGTCTTTAAGGCCTTCGTTGGGTACATCGAGCATGAGCTCAATGTTGAAGCCTCTAAGGGCTTGAAGAGCCTGTGGGTTAGGATCATAGAGCCTCATTTTTTGGATGCTATATTGGTTGTACATAGAGATTACTTCTTGTGGGGAAGGTAAGTTGTCTCCAAGTGTTCCATAACAAACACCAATCTTTGCTCCTGCATCAAGAATTATGAACTTAGTTATTTTTGTAGCATCAAATACAGAAGAAAAAAAAGAGAGAGAGAAGAAGAAATGGCTTTGCAATTTTTAGTCTAACATTGAGAAATAAGCATTGCAGCCTTTGATATTTGGAGAAGCTATGACAAATTATTTGACAGTACTAGGGTTATTTTGGTAACAAAATATAAAATTGGTAGGCATGCATTATTGCTTAAAAGGTATTGTTTATTCATATTATTATATGTACGTGTTTTATTTAGCAAATTTTTTATAAAATACAAATGAAAAGTTTGGCCACTATATAATACTTTAATATAATTTATTTAAATTATTTTAATATATATTATTTTTATTCAATATATTATGAAAAATACGGATATAATATGTGAATTTTGTATGTATTATTGACAATTTTATAAAAACTCGTGTATTAAATGTGAAAAATTCATACGTACATGTACTGTACATTTGATTTTAAAAAAATGTGTATTTTACCGAGTCTTTACATGTATAGAAAACGAAAGTATTTTTTATACATATATAATATGAATATTAAACGGAAAAATACGACTAGGCCTAGTAATAGTTCCCATCTCTCATGCATATATAGCATGTGTGGAATTATAACCTGTCTAAATTTTTACTTTGTGGAGAGAGAGAGAGAGAGAGAGTAAATGTGACTTGGCCATTGTAAACCGCGTATCCTTCTCATATCGAATATGCCTTGGGTTTGGGCCAAGGTATGGGCCTGTTCTGGACCTCCGGGGTCGAGATGCTTATATTGAAAGGCCTGTACACTCAGAACAGTTATCAGAATAGGAGCGAACTGGGTTTGGACCGAGTTGAACCCCTCTGATGGTGAAGTCAGATATGGATATCAAGTGAAGAGATTGGATGTAGGGTATTTACTATCACAGTGTTTATTACCTTTGTCCAGAGATAGGTGAGGGGTATTTATAGGAGGAGGTGATAAGCGGCGAAGTGACAAGCGAGCAGGGAGGGGGCTGGTGTATTAAATAATCACTCTCCACCACCAGCCTGTTCGCTTGGAGATTAAAGGGTAAGGCAACACCTAGTCAAAGATGGGATGCGCATTAACTGATCTCCCTCACTTGCTAGGCTTTCTACTAAGTGGACGAAGTGATTGACTTGACATCATAAATGTTCACTTCAACTTTTCATCTTTAAACAACTTATTATTTTATATATGAAGAAATGTCTTGCTTTGATTATAAGAGAATCGTATATGTCATATGTATTGATTAGATATCAAGTCCAATGCTGTTTAATTAATTTGTAGTTGATATGTTTAATTAATTAAGGACCCAAGTAATTTCCCTAAAATGAAAGACATCAAATATATGTTTATGATTAAAAAAAATATATAAACAATGACATTAGATGTCAAATTATTGCATTTTGACTTTTTGAGAAGAAAAAAAAATGCTAAATGGGCAGTGCTTGAAGCAGGCTTGGGCTCGTGCCGTGCTTGAAGTGGGTTGTCGGGCCATGGGCCGGCCTAGTCCATTGGACCTATTTTTTGATCCCGGCCCGGCCCAAGTTTTCGTGCCGTGCTGAGCACGGCCCATTAATATTCGTGCTTGTGTTGTGCAGTACCTCATTTAAACGAGCTGGGCTCGTGCCATGCTGGGCCAGCCCGTCTCGTTTGACACCTCTACCAGCGAGTGTTGTGCACTTTTGGTCTTCCTTAGTATGGTGGTCGGCTCGGTACCTGGACGTCTGGGCTAGGGGCTTTTGTTTGGATACCCGAGACCTCCCGAGTGCTCGGGTAGGTGTTGGTTTTGACAGAGCCATCCATGGCCACGTGGTGATTTGTCATAGGCTCGGCTTGCCATAACAGTATAGGCTATCGACAGCCATTGTGCGAATCAGATCGAAAATCAAGTAGATATGAAGGAAAGACATAGCCTTTACAACTTGTGCAATATCTGATATTTTTTTTCCAAGTCAATGAGTAGCTACATTCATTTCCTCTCCACTAGCTAGTGAAAATTTTCCAAGGTAAATATATAATTCCACAAAAACTACAAAAAAGATTTTGTACAACTAGCAGAAATTGTTCAAATATTAGTAATCTTCCACAAAGACAAGTGGTGGAGATTTAAAGTGTTATGTGTTGGCGAGTATATCCTATTCTATTTGGGTTTTATTTATTTTTTCCTTTTGTATAGATATTTTGTAATTAGGATTCCGCTTATTTCCTAATTAAACCCTACTAGGGTTTGTAACATTGTATTATAAAGACCTCCTTTCGGAGAATGAAATAAATCTGAAAATATTCTACCCATATTGTTTGACTTGGCATCAGAGCCGACTTTCTGGTGACCTGTGTGTGTTGTGCCCACCCGTGTTCTACTATGTGCCCTAATTTCTTTTAGGGTTCTTGTGCCCGTGCCTGTGCTGTGTTTATCATCTCTGCTTCGTGTTGTGTTTGTTTCCGCTGCTATCATGGGTGATGATTCCAAGGTTGTGATTGGTACCAGTGCGTCTACACCAAAGGAGGCACGTCCCTCGCGTGATTACTCTACCCCGATTACGTCTGACAAATTGGATGGCTCCAATTATGCCTCTTGGTCTCGTGGTGCGCGTATTACGATTACTAGTCATTGTATGGCAAGTTGGATCAATGGGAAGAAGCCTGCTCCATCTCAAGATTCCGCTGCCTATGCCGAATGGGAAGAAGATAATTGTCTGGTGCAGTCATGCCTTCTCAATTCCATGACTAAACCAGTTCGTGCCTTGTTCGAACATGGTGATACTGCTTTTGATATATGGGAGGCTGCTCGGAAGACCTCTACTGTGACTCAGAATAGTTCTCGTTTGTTTCAACTCTGATGGCAATCCATACTTATAGGTCAGAATGGTGAATCTGTGAAAGTGTTCTATGAAATACTTCATGCTATCTGGCAAGAGATTGATTGTCTGCGTCCGCATGAGTTTAGTTGTTCTACTGATGGGGCTCGTCGTCTGAAAGAAATTGAAGCCGATCGAGTTTATGATTTTCTTGGCGGGCTTGATCCACTGTATGATGGTGTTCGTAGCCGTATTCTTGCTCTTAGTCCTGTTCCACCTCCTCTCGAAGCCTATGCCATAGTCACGGAGGAAGATACCCGTCAGTCCGCTATGCTTGGAGGAGGATTGCTGGCTCTCAAGGTTGACCCAGCAAGTCAACGACCAGTCGTCCTGCACGAAACGACCAGTCGCTCTCCGTCCAGAAAGTTTGGATCTTCTGCTGGGTCTCGTCCTTCTGCCTCTACCTCTAGCTCTCTTGAAGGTCCGCCTAAGTGCCGCCATTGTAATGGGAATCATTACTTTGATAAGTGTTTTAAGGAGCATGGTTACCCTGATTGGTTTGCTGACTACAAAGCTCGTATGTATGGCCCCAAGGCCACTTACACTGTGACTCCTGATGAGGCCCGTCCTCCGACTCCATCTGCAAATCTGTGTGCTTCCGATACTATGCCAGGTATGGGTTCTACTACTTGGATAATTGACATTGATGCTTCTAATCATATGACTTATAATGATAATATGTTTGATGAGTTGTCGCATAACTCTCGTGACCCCTATATTACTAGTGTTAATGGTTTACCTTCCCTAGTTACCGGGGAAGGTACCATCCATCTCACTTCTTCTTTACCTCTGTCTCATGCACTCTTGGTTCCCAATATTCATTGCAATTTGTTATCTGTTGGGCATTTACTTGATACACTTAACGCTTCTGCTACCTTCTATTCTACCCATTGTTTTTTCCAGGATCTCAGGACTCACGAGAAGATTGGGCATGGTAAACAGATAGGGGGGTTGTATTACTTCCAGTTGCCAGCTGCAGCAGTTCGTGGTTGTGTCGCTAATAAAGCTCCGAGTGGCAGTGTCAAAGACAAGCAACAACTTTGGTTATGGCATCGTCGCTTAGGACATCCGTCGTTTGGTTATCTTAGACATTTGTTTCCTTCGTTATTTAGTTCGTGTGATGAGTCTAGTTTCAAATGTAAGACTTGTGTAATGGCCAAGAGCCACCGTACTGTTTTTCCCTTAAGTAATAATAAAGCTGCTTTGCCTTTTGAGTTAGTACATTCTGATGTCTGGGGTCCTGCTCGTGTGACTTCTCATGGTTTCTGTTGGTTTGTTACGTTTCTTCATGACTGCACTCGCTTAACATGGGTGTATTTGATGAAGAATAAACATGATGCTGCCTCTATTCTTCCTGACTTTTGTGCCATGGTGTCTCCTCAGTTCCATGCTCATGTTAAAGTACTTCGGACAGATAATGGCGGTGAATATGTGAATCATACCTTGACCCAGTTCTTTCGTGATCCAGGTATCATTCACCAAACTACCACTCCATTCACACCTCAACAGAATGGTGTGTCTGAAAGGAAGAATCGTCAGTTACTTGAAATTGCTCGCTCTCTGATGTTGGATATGTCTGTTCCCCATCATCTTTGGGGACATGGTGTCTTGGCCGCCGCCTACTTGATTAACCATACTCCTAGTCGGGTTCTTGATTTCAAGACCCCACTTGATGTGTTGTGTGCTCTTACTCCTCCGGTTTCGGTCTCTAAGTTACCTCCGAAGGTGTTTGGGTGTGTTGCGTATGTTCATGTCTACTCCCATCAACGGAGTAAACTTGATCCTTGTGCTCTCCGCTGCGTCTTCATTGGTTATTCTACTACTCATAAGGGTTATAAGTGTTATCACCCGCCTACTCAGAAGGTACATGTCACTTTGGATGTCACCTTTCATGAAGAAGTACCCTATTATGTTTCTCCCTCCTCTTCAATTCAGGGGGAGAAGGGGAGTGAATTGAAGAGTTTCGGACTCATAAATATGGAAGATCTTGGACCTGAAGAAGGAATTTCTGGCGAACAGGAAGCGACCGGTCGCAGGGAGGAAGCGACCGGTCGTCAACGAATCTGTGCTGAAAATGATCGGTTGCACATAGGAAGCGACCAATCGCCTGCCTCGACGAACGACAACAGTACCGATACGAGCGAAGCGACCGGTCGCAGTGAGCAAGCGACCGGTCGCGAACAAATCTGTCCTGGAAATGACCGGTCACACATAGTAAGCGACCGGTGGCCTGCCTCGACGAGCGACAACAGTACCGATACGAGTGAAGCGACCGGTCGCCAGGAATGTCACGACCGGTCGCGAGACGATATTCTTGGTTTTTTCGAGCCTCTCTCAGAAGGACATAACAGTGATACTGGTGACTTTCGTACAGATGAAATTGATGCAAGACCCCCCCTCTGCCCTGCCATTGCCTCAATCAAGTTGTGATAATAAGGTACTTTCTAGTGATGTGTCTACTTATTCTTTGCCCCCACGTACTACCCGTGGGAAATCTAAATTGCAATATTCTCCTGATATACATGCCAAGTCCAAATATCTCATTAACCATTATATGTCAACTCATCGTTTATCTAAGTCATATGCATCATATTTGTGTTAGTTATTTAGTGTATGTGTGCCAACTAAGTTGCAGGATGCTCTATCTGATCAAAACTGGGTAGATGCAATGCATGTTGAGATGGAAGCCTTGAACAAGAATGCTACTTGGGAGTTAGTTCCTTTACCAAAAGGGAAAAAGGCAGTTGGGTGCAGATGGGTGTTTACTTTGAAGCATAAGGCTGATGGTTCCATTGACCGTTACAAGGCAAGATTGGTAGCAAAAGGGTATACTCAGACATATGGAGTGGTTTACACGGAGGCTTTTGCTCCAGTAGCTAAGCTCAACACTGTACGCGTACTCTTATCTTTAGCTGCTAATCATGACTGGTCGTTGTTACAATTTGATGTCAAGAATGTGTTCCTCCATGGTGACCTCAAAGAAGAAATATACATGGATCCTCCTCCGGGTATCCTTGTGACCTCTAAGGAGGGTATGGTGTGCAAACTACGGAAATCATTGTATGGATTAAAGCAGTCTCCAAGAGCTTGGTTCGGGAGGTTTGCTGCATTTATGAGGAAGTCTGGGTATGTACAAAGTAACGCGGATCATACTTTGTTTCTGAAACGACGCAGAGGTAAATTGACAGCTTTAATAATTTATGTTGATGATATGATTGTAACTGGAGATGATCAGGTAGAAATACATAATCCAGAAATATCTTGCGTCTGAATTTGAGATGAAATCATTAGGTGACTTAAAATACTTTCTTGGGATTGAAGTTGTCAGATCTAAGCATGGTATTTTTCTATCCCAAAAAAAAGTATGTTTTGGACTTGCTTGCAGAAACTGGAATGTTGGATTGTGAACCCATTGATACTCCTAGTGAACAGAATCACAAGTTGGGGTTGTATCCTGATCAAGCTCCTACTGATAAGGAGCGCTATCAACGGCTTGTGAGAAAATTAATTTATTTGGCTCATACACATCCAGATATTGCATATGCAGTGAGTGTAGTGAGTCAGTTTATGCACTCACCTAGTGAAGATCATATGGGTGCCGTGACACGTATTTTGAGATACCTCAAAGGGGCTCTGGGCAAGGGGTTAATGTTTTCCAAGTACGGTCATACAAATGTGGAAGGTTACACAGATGCTGATTGGGCAGGTTCAGTTACAGATAGGCGCTCGACATCTGGGTATTTTATGTTTGTTGGTGGCAATCTTGTTACGTGGAGGAGCAAGAAACAAAAGGTGGTATCTCGATCTAGTGCTGAGGCCGAGTATCGGGGAATGACTCATGGTGTATCTGAGTTACTATGGTTGAGGAGATTATTGAGAGACCTTGGTTTTGGGCCTAAGAAACCCATGGATTTATATTGTGACAATACGGCTGCGATTGCAATTGCTCATAACCCGATACAACATGATCGTACAAAGCATGTGGAGGTTGATCGAAATTTCATTAAAGAAAAGTTGGATGCGGAGATTGTTTCCTTTCTGTTCATCCGCTCAGAGTATCAATTAGCCGATGTTCTTACGAAAGCTGTTTCTACAAGTATCTTTCGCAACTCGCTTGACAAGTTGGACATGCGTGACGTCTTTGCTCCAACTTGAGGGGGAGTGTTGGCGAGTATATCCTATTCTATTTGGGTTTTATTTATTTTTTCATTTTGTATAGATATTATGTAATTAGGATTCCACTTATTTCCTAATTAAACCCTACTAGGGTTTGTAACATTGTATTATAAACACCTCCTTTCGGAGAATGAAATAAATCTGAAAATATTCTACCTATATTGTTTGACTTTATGGTCTTCTGATCATGTCTCCTTTGTAAACTCCAGAACGAAAAATGTTCGGGGTAGTCCCTGCAAATTAAATGAAAAATGTAACTTAATTTTTATATGCAAACAATTCTTCGAAAATTAATTATTTATACGAGGGGATTTTCAATTAGGATATGAGCAGCAAACTCAAAATTAATTCACTGTGGTTCCTTCAGCAATTAACGGTAAGGTTAACGCCGGAAACAAATTACAAAAAATTGAAAAGTTTAGGGTATATAATCGTTAAAATTGAAAGTGTAGGGACAATCAGGCCTTAAGCATAAGAGTTCAGAGTACTAAATTGAAATTAACCCTATATTATATCATTTGAGTTATAAAATTCATGTCACGTTCCAAAATTGAAAGTGTAGGGACAAACAGGCCCTGAGCAATTGTTCCTTTTTTTCCCCTTTCTATTATTAAGGATTATTGAAGTGAAATTTTGCCGACATACGACACTGTCAATGAAATCATCGATTCCTAATAAGCTACTGTCCGTTTCTATATCAAGTGAACAATAAACATAATTTGAACTCTGCAGATCAATTCAATTTCATCTATAACACGATTCTTGCTGTCTTGTTTTGATATGGGAATACTAATAAGCCTAATAAATCCAAGAAATTTAAACATTAAATACAAACATGTTCACCATGCGTGCATTTGCTCCTGGCTAGGAGATGAATAAACGCTTAGCCTTACCAAATAAAGATAAACTAATTAAATATTTAAGATAGAAGTTAAGAAGGTTTACATTGAAACAAAAATGTCTTTAAGTAGGCTTCATACCTTGCTCGTTTCATAGAGTATATTATGTTTTTATTGGGTATTAAATGGATAGGGTTTGGACATTCCTCCTTGCAGACAAATTACAGTTTCATACATATGCAAATATAACTCATTAAAATTACAAAAATCTTACAAACTGTGAGCATGCATGACGCATGACTTGCACTTGTCTCCTAGGATCGGCAATAAAGTCCAATTCGACAACTAGTTATTTCATGACCAAGATACCGCTCACACGTTTTGGTGATGCTTGCTGCCTTTTCTACTAAATGATTGATCAAAAGATTTGCAGCTTCCTAGAAGGGGTTTTAATTATTTGTCGGAGGAAGTTTTGATGACCTTTCTTTATAAATGTTGCAAGCACTTTGTAATTTGAGTGGTTAAATGCAGTTACCTTTGTACTTTTGTGTTCAGATTCTCAATTTGTGGTTAAGTGCAGTTACTTTTGTTCTCGAGATTCTATGTTCAAATTCCCAATCTACTAATATCGCTTGTAAAATTAAAAAATCTATACATATCCCAGATAACATTTTATTGGTCATCTTGCATAAGTACAGAAGTTTTGGTACAACTTGCATAAGTATGTAACCATCTTATTGGACTTTTCTTCCTCAAAGACAAGTGGTACAGATTCAAGTCTTTTTGGTCTTCTATCTTTGTAGGCTCCAAGACATTCAAGTACTCTTTAATAAGTCTCAATTTTCCACAGACATCAAGAAATTTGGAAGTCGTCGATCGTTTTCCTAAATTAATTTGGCTGCCTTCTATTATATTTGAATTCACACAGAAACGACCCGTTAGCCGTGTGGCTAACGGGTCAACACGATAACATGGACCCAAAAACTGAATTTTTTTTGCGAATTCGTGTCGTGTTAACAGATCGTGTATGGTATTGACAAGTCTAGTGGTGGAGACTAAGTGTTATGGTCTTCTGATCATGTCTCCTTTGTAAACTCCAGAATAAAAAATGTTCGGGGTGGTCCCTGCAAATTAAATGAAAAATGTAACTTAATTTTTATATGCAAACAATTCTAAGAAAATTAATTATTTATACGAGGGGATTTTCAATTAGGATATGAGCAGCAAACTCAAAAATAATTGACCGTGGGTCCTTTAGCAATTAACGGTAAGGTTAACGTCGGAACCAAATTGCAAAAAAATAAAAAGCTTAGGGTATATAATCGTTAAAATTGACAATGTAGGGACAAACATGCCTTAAGCATAAGAGTTCAGAGTACTAAATTGAAATTAACCCTATATTATATCATTTAAGTTATAAAATTCATGTCACATTCCAAAATTTATCTTTACAACTCTTGAGCAATTGTTCCTTTTTTCCCCCTTTCTATTATTAAGGATTATTGAAGTGAAATTTTGCGGATGTACGACACTGTCAATGAAATCATCGATTCCTAATAAGTTACTGTCTTTTTCTATATCAAGTGAACAATAAACATTATTTGAACTCTGCAAATCAATTCGATTTCATCTATATCACGGTTCTTGCCGTCTTGTTTTGATATGGGAATACCAATAAACCTAACAAATCCAAGAAATTTAAACATTATAGACAAATGTTCACCATGCGTGCATTTGCTCCTGGCTTGGAGAAGAATAAACGCTTAGCCTTACCAAATAAAGATAAACTAATTAAATATTTAAGATAGAAGTTAAGAAGGTTTACATTGAAACAAAAACGTCTTTAAGACAAATTACATAGAGTAGATAACCTATTGGGTATTAAATGGATAGCGTTTGGACATTCCTCCTTGCAGACAAATTACAGTTTCATACGTATATATGCAAATATAACTCATTAAAATTACAAAAATCTTACAAACTGTGAGCATGCATGATGCATGTGTTCACGTTTAACAAGTACAGTGCACTGTTTAAATCTGTGATTTCACATTTAACAATTCTTTCTATACTTGACAATTGTTGACACCTAGGAGTTTAGAACTTACATTTTTAGGTTTTGCAAGCAACTTTACATTTTTGCACTTCTTTTCTGTAACATCCCGACTCAAAATAAAAGGAATAGTAAATTAATTAATTTCAATAATTATGAATTTCTAATTTTGCCCTCGGAGTAGGGGTAATTTAGTCATTTGTATCCGGGAGGATTTCGGGGCAGTGGATGGTACCTTTACGTAGGTCGTACGGAGACGAGTCCGTAGACATGCAGTAGGCTTGAATCGGAGTTGTAACGAGAGAGATACGATCTAAAAACTCTCAGTGGCACAATCGTAATTATTTCGAAATCTATTTTTAATAAAAACAGAAAACCCTCTCTCTCTCCCCTGCGCGCAGAACCCCCCTAGCTGTTACTATTCATCAGGAGGCTTTTTGGGCCACCACCGGCACATCCGGCCACCGTTTCGGGTGGCATCGGTCCCAAAATGACCGGGCCACTTCCCTCTTCCCATCCCGACCAACCTCAGCCACTGGAACCACCGGAGCTGGCCGGAAATTTTAAAAATCCGAGCGAACTTTTGGACAGTTTTGGCATAATTTTCGGAAGCTCGTTTGGGTGTTTCCGACGGCCAAATTTTGCGATCCAGGTTTGTTTTTCTACTCTCTCGACATGATCTAGCTGCTAGTTGTGTTAGGTTTGAGAAATTTCTGAGTTTTGGAAGTCAATTAAGCGATGAAAAATCTGCCGGTTTCGACCTCCGTTTTCAGCCAATTCCGTCAAAGTTTTGGGGTATGTCCAAGAACAAAAGTGACTCCAAATTAGGTGTATTACCTAGGGTAGGAGTCTTGGCCCGAGATTCTAAGATTTTCCAGCGAAGCGATATCGCTTTGGACACCCATGCGCTGCCAGCGCGTGTGGTGGCGCGTGGGCACTGTAGCAGAGGGGCATTTTGCCCTAAAATGATCCCCTGGTGGTCACGAGCGCGTAGGAATTTGCAGACCTCAATTTGGATAATGTTTGAACCCCGAACGGATTTTACATATTGTGTGATTTCCGGGTTCAATATGTTGGAACCGTTGGATTGCTTTCAAATTAATATATGATGATCTAGGTATTCCTAGGATCGTGTAGGATTCGACGGATCGTGAATCGGAGCCCCGGATGTTCCGATTCAATAACTTAAAGTTTGTGTTTTACGATAACCGTCCGTGAGCGATCCGACCGTCCGATCTGAACCAAACTTGTAGGACATGTTTCCTCAACCTTGAGAAACCCATAGGGACGTTCGGATCGTAAAATGGAGGTCATAGGCCTAGCAGGCCCGGTTGACCAAATTTGGAAGGTTGGACCCTCGGTTGACCGTAAGTCTTCCGAGGTAGTTTACTCTTCGAAGAGTATTAGAACGACCCTTTCAGACGGGTCATGACCGTCATTTGATTTATGTTGAGTATGTGGGTCTAAGAGATTATTTTTCATGGTTTTATGATGGAAAATTTATGCATATTGTTTTAATGGGTTGTTGTGAGATTTATTTATATTTGTAAGTACATTGTTAATTTGTGAGAAATCCTATTATTGTTAATATTCAAATTTCTTGAGTCATATATATAATATTTGAGGAAATGCTAGCTATGTTGATTTTGTGTGGGGTACTTAGGTTGTTGATATGAGATGCTAGAAAGACAGGGGTTAGAATGTGAGTTTGAGTGCTACTAGCACTACCTTAGGTACCTTCCTGGATATAGAGCATGCTTGAGGATTTATTGTCTGTGCAATAAATAGGTATTGTGGGAAAAAATTGGATTAAGAAATGGAATATTATTTTTTTTATAATATTTATAAAAAGGGATTACGAACTCCACCATCATTTGTACCTCCCTTTGGATGATGACACTTGGAAAAAGTGGTAATGGATATATGGAAATTATGGATATGGTTTGGATATGACGGAACCCGGGGCATCCTTGACGGGATGTTGCTGTAGACCCTTGATTGGGTAGTCTGTGCGCGTAGGACTGTTCACAGGCGTACGGGTCTTGATTCTTCATCCGTACGTGCTGGCTGAGAGTTAGTCCCCCAGTTGGACGACTAGTCCCTAGCCACATGTCATTTGAGGGCTGTTAAATGTGGACTAGTCAAACGATCCCCGGTTGGATTGTTTTCCCCAGTACATGATGTGCAACATCACATGTACCTTCCCTTTGATACTGATACATGGGTATGGTGGATATGGTCTGGATATGACGGAACCCGGGGCATTCTTGACGGGATGTTGTTGTAGACCCTTGATTGGGTAGTCTGTGCGCGTAGGACTGTTCACAGCCGTACGAGTCTTGATTCTTCGTCTGTACGTGCTGGCTGAGAGTTAGTCCCCCAGTTGGACGGCTCGTCCCTAGTGTAAGACCCTTACAAGTTGGCATAGGCCATGGCATGATTTTGATGTTTTGCACCATGCCAAGGCAAGCCAAGGGTGCATGGGAGGTGCACTCGTGAAGCAAGACGATGTCGAAGGATAAGTGTTTTGGGCTGAGAGTTGGCAGCCAAGACATGGCAGCATGTCAGACTTGGTGACATTGGCATTTGCGTTGTCGAGAGCTTGGCATTGATGCTGTCGACAGGCAGTGCGCGCGGCATGTAGGCAGGCTGTGCAACAGACGCCGACAGAAGATGCGTGCGGGATGCAGGCGGGATGCGCAAAGGGTTCCGACAGAATGTGGCGTAAGTCTGGAGCGAAAGCAGTTGTGGCTGGTGCGCGGCGTGAGCCCAGCGTGCGTGCAGAATGCGCAACGCACGCAGGCAGTTTGTGCTGGACGTGGCAGTTTTGCTAAAATCATGCTGAAGTGGGTCTAAGACGTGGGCAAAACGGTTTTGAGCAGTCCTTGAGTGGTTGGACGTGGCAAGGAGTTGCTGCATGCTTGAAATTCGGATTGTGGGCTGATCTTGGAGCATTAGTGGGCGGTTACTTGGTAGTGGCAGCATGTTCCAAGGAGTGGGGAGATTTTTAAGGAGGAAAATCTGCCCATGAAGATAGTGGGCTGCAAGGTGGCGGCTGATGAGAGCTAGACGGGTTTTTAGGAGAGAAAAACGTGGCTAGGTGGCTAATCTAAAAGTTGGCAAAGTTTCCTAAGTAGATGGGGGTGTCATCTACATAGTGTAGGCTTATAAATACCTTGTGAAGGTGTGTGGTTGAGAACCAAGTGATGTGGTATCCAACTAAGAGTGAGAGCTTGTAATCCTTTGCTATTCGTGAATAGAAGGTTGGGAACTTTCCCGTATATGTGTGTGTGAGAGTTTTCCTACATGAGGCAAGTCTTACTTGTGAGAGTGTTGGTGTCACTTGTTCCGATGCGTGTACTCTGAAGCCTCGCAGGTTTAGAGGTGAAGAGAAAACTGACTTAGGAGGAGTCTAAGTGCCGAACAAGGGCCGAAAAATTAAAGGCGTTTTTCACCCCTGTTACACCTAGCCACATGTCGTTTGAGGGCTGTTAAATGTGGACTAGTCAAACGATCTCCAGTTGGATTGTTTTCCTCTGGTACATGATGATGGTGACAGGTGTGTGTCATTATATATACAAATATATCCTCATTTATAGGCACATATGTTACATATTGGTATATGTGGTTTTGATTCGGGATTGAGTTTCGTGAGATTGTCCTTTGTGAGGACCTTGTATATGTATGAATGTTTGAGCCCTGGATTGGATAGAGTATGGTTGCGGGATTGAACTGATATAAAGGGAAGAAATAGATAATGTGTTCAATGTACATACGCCTTGTATAGGGTATGGTTGCGTGGTTGAACTGACTTAAAGAAAGAGTTTGAGAATGTGTTCATTGTGTTTTGTCGGAATTGGAGTAGTGATAAATCTGAAATGTATTGTTGGTTGTATTTCAAATAAATGTATATTATCGTAGTTGTGACTGTTGAGATGAGAACTACGTGTGGCTTGATCCCTTGTCCAAGGGTACGTAGGCAGCCTGGGTCTCACCTAGGTGCAGCCGCAAAATATTATTGTGTTTAAAAAGGTTTATGTATTGTTCGACTTAAGAGTATTGCTGGTTCTGTTTCGTATTATTTGAAGGCCGGATGCCTATTATGTAATTGCATGTTGTTAACTTGTGCATGCTGTCAGTTGGGTTATAACTTGTGTGTTTTTAACAGGTTGAAATATTTGGGTAATGTCCAATTTACAGGGGAGACTCTGTCGAAATTCTCGTGCCATTTTTCTTATTTTGGAAAAGAGGCTATAGTATTGGTAAATGGGCCCGGCATTGGTGTGATGCTGGAATTTCCACAGGATTCATCTCGAGTTTCGAGGGATTTGGGGCGGGTCCTGTCATTTTCCTATTCATGTTTCTAGTTTGTAACTTCCTTCTTTTGAAATTACTGAGACCATCGTCCTTCTTGGGTGTGGTTGTTCTTTTGCATCTATTTCACCGAATTAGTGTGTGTTTAATTACGGTGTACTCAATTTGTACTTAATCCAACATTTTGTTAATATTATATATTAAATACATCTAAATTCATCATTAACCCATAAAAATTTACCTTTCCTTTCCAAAAGGAACATCATGATTTTCTTCATCTGTCTCTGAGTGGTTTGGTTCTCTCTCTCTCTCTCTCTCTCTCTCTCTCTCTCTCTCTCTCTCACATCTCCACATCCAAAATTAACAAGATTTGATACATCCTTTTTTTCGATTCCAAATTTCTTGACTTTATACTCTCTCCTACCGGGACAAACCCAGAATTTCAAAATAGGGTGGGCTAGATTTACCTTATTGAACTGTTAGATTTTAGACTTGATTAAACCCTTAAGGGAGGCTTATGGAATTGATCATATATATCAATTTAATTTAAGAACATATCATTTTTATTTTATTTGTTTAAAAGGCCTATTTTACACTAACAATGCCAGCTAAGGTCTATCATGATGAACAAAAATGAATTAAGAGAAAAGAAAATTCATAAAAAAATATTCAAAAATGAAAATTTATCATCACATAGAGTCAGATAGACACACGGGACCTACAGGTAAGACTACAATTATCCAATTAGTTTAATCTATATATATAAAGCAAAAGGCAGAGAATGGTGAAACATTCAAAATACCAAAAAATGCCCTTGGTTAATGCAAACATTAAGAATTGAAATTATTAATTAAATGAGGATAATATGGTAAATTCACACTTTTTTATATTTAAAAAAAATTAAAAGAAAAAGAAAAATAAGATAATGGATCCTATTTTGGTTTTCCTAAATCGACGTCGCGGCAAACGGTAATGCCAAGAAATATGGGGCCCTCCTGGATAAAGTTTTTTGGCGGTCCTCATTCCACAATTTGCAAGGTGTTATCACTTGGGTTCTTAGACGCCTAAGATCCTGAAAATAATATAATTAAAAAAAACTATTAGTCAAGCCGCCTTGTCAAAAACTGGAACATGTTTTGGTGGGCCTGCAAAATTTGAGGTTTGTATATTTATAAGGCTTTTTAACTTTTCATGATGATCCCCCAAAAATAAATAAATCATGTTTTGATCCCATAATATACGTAGTCAACACGTTCTAATGCTAAGACATCTGGGGCCTCCTCCACAAAAAGGGAAACAAGAGGAGAGAAATTATTTAAGGCAAGAACCATCCTTAAGCAGTTACGCATTGTACCTCGTGTTTTAACATGCTTCTTGCTGCTGCTCATACTTCATAGGACATCTCCTATCATTAATAAGCTTCAGTTTTGGCGGACTCCACAGCCATAAGGTTAGCTAGTTTTTTCTTCTTCTTTAATTCCTGATTGAACAGAGTTTCTTTCTCTAACTCTTTTTTCACAAACATAATATTTGACTATTTGCAGGAGTCTAACATTATTTTGTGGAACTGTCTTTTAAGATGACATAAAACAATTAGACATTAATCACTGTTCAAACCAGGCAATCATTCCAAATACAATCCATAAGCGAACCAGTAGGTCAGGTCTCTAACTTCCACTTTTCTCCATATTTGGCTACTATTCGCAGGAGTACGTACTCAATATTATTTGGAGCTGTGGTTTAAGGAGAGCGAGCTACTTGGTTTTGTGAATAATTCATACACTTGAGAAAGGATCTTGCGTCATAAATAAGCTCGAGACATGATGAATCAGGTTGATGAAGTATCAATTGAGTTGAGGTTAATTTCTTTACGTACTCTAACACCTTTTTATTTTTCTTTTTTTTTTTAGAAGAATTTTCTTTTTCATTAAACAATAGGCTCTCGCATTTGCAGTGGCTTAAACATGTTTTATTAGGATCTCCACATACGTATCGTAGATGGCTTTAATCCAATCCACCATGACCAATTAAACAACTTTTCTAATAATAATAATAATAATAATAATAATGCATGGGAATTCGTGTGCCTATTGACCTTTTTATTTATTTATTTTATTATTTAGTAAATTAAATTAAAATTTTGAAAAGAAAACTGAAAAGTGAGCAATGTGGATTGAGTGGGGAGTGACTGCTTTCATGTAATTATTTAGGTGGAATTTGTTTTTTATTTTATAATTTAGAAAATTTATGTTTACTATTTTACCCTTATTAAGATGGACGTATAGAAAAATATGGACGATAAAGGAAAATTTTTAAAACGATGATTTATCACATGTGCTCGATTAAAATATGAAATTGTTTGAAAAGGACATCTATATAAATACACAGTCCCGATCTCTTGGACTACAGGGGTCCAAGAGATTTGTGGTCACTCACCGTTGAATGTAAATTCAACGGTTCACTTACTCTTGCATTCCTTTTAAGAAACTTTTTTGAACCATTGGATTAATATCCAACGGTGGGTGACCACAATTTCTTGGACTTCTGTGGTCCAAGAGATCAGGACTCTATAAATACAATTGCGAAAAAATATTTACGAAACTTTGTAAGTCGCGCGTAGCGCACGTGATTAAAAAAAAGCCTCTCGCACACGCAGAAGCGTGTGTAGAGAGGCTAGTTTCTATTATGCAAGGACATAATAAGGGGTTTTGAATGTTTCACCATTTGAGGCCTTTGTCTTCAGACGTCCGGACATTATTAATGTGTGAATGTCATATTTTCCACTATCCCTACTTACTTTCCTCTTAACTTACAATGGTGTCTGCAAAAAAAAGAAGAAGAAAGAACTGTTTATATAAAAAATAAAATAATAAACTCGAGCAAATTTGGGTTTTTAAATAAATAAAAGCTACCTTTCATCTCCAGACCAGGACAAAAGCACGTGTTTTTAGAAAATGTGAATTTCGTATATATAATACAGAGAGCTTTCATTGAGTGATCTTTCAAATAAGCTTATTTGAGAGACACCTTTGTAGAGCTCACTCAGCATTGTATTTCACTAATCCAAACATTCTATTTTGTAGATATTCATTCAAAAATTATCTTTATAAAAAAATCACTTAAATCCCATATCATTTGACTACTTAATTAAATTATTAAAATTCAATTACTTTCTTAAAGCACCATGTTCATTGATTTCGTTGCTTGATTAATTATAGGGCCCTTCAATATAGACCCAGTCAACGACCAAACTGTTAATTTTTCTTTATCTTGGACGCGATTTTATATTTGTTAATTTGTTGTGTCTTGTTCAGTAATCTAGATGAGGAGGGGGAATCTTCCAAGCTCAAGGAAGTTGTTAAAGCATATCAGATTCATCATCAGCCAAAAAAATTTCCAAAGTGGGATATCATATTTACAGTAGCATCTGCATTTGCTGTGTTCGTTGATCCTTTGAGCTGCTACATTCCCATCATCAACGACGATCGTACGTGCTTCGATTGGGACAGAAAGTTGGCGTGGACAGTTGTTTCCTTACGAACAGCCGGCGATCTATTTTATGGAATGGACATTTTGGTTTTCATAAAGCGACGTAGCGGCAATGTTAATGCCAAGCCATTTGGGGACTCCTGGACAAAGCATTTTGGCGGTCCTCATTCCAAAATTTGGAAGGTGTTGAATGGCCAGAAATCACTTAGGTTCTTAGGCATTCTACCTCGCATTTGTGCTGCTCTTCCCATTATGCAGGTATATAATATCGTACTTCTTCCACGTAATTAAATATCTTATCCTGAAACCAAGGTGGTTGGTGTGAGTGGTTCGGCACTCTCATTCCTTAAGAGAGATCAGAGGTTCGATCTCTGTTCTAGTACGGAGCCACCACTTGGGCCACCGCTTTACCCCTTACGGGCCAACCCGGTGTGAGCGGGGATTAGTCTGGGTTGTGGTTAAGGCTTAAATGTGCCATCCACAGTTGGGGCCCATCCAGGACCACCTCGTGGTTCAGACCCAAAAAAAATATATATCTTATCCTGAAAATAATATAATTATAAAAATAAAAAAATAAAAAACTATTACTCATGCCGCCATGCCAGAGTTATGCTGTCAAAAACTGGAATATTACCTTGTCTAGACGTTGGCAACATTAACATACATAAACATTCATCTTCATTTGTTAATAATGATTTAATATTCGTTACACAGTAATCAAATTTTAACTGTTGGCTTTAAATGTGTCCAGGCAATCATACTCACTCAACGATTCATGAATCTTTTTTATCTAATTCCAATCCAATATACTTTACGGGCTTATAATCTCTACCGATGGCTCCAACGGCATGCTAACATAGAGACCGCAGTAAAAAGATTTCTTAAACATGCTCTGGATTTCCTTCCATTCATCCTTGCTGCTCATGTAAATTTCAATCTTATCTTCCAAATTTAAAGAAAAAAATAATCAACTTATTCTTAATTTGCTTTTAACCTGCACGAAGTTTGCTTTAATTAATGTTAATTATGTTTAGTTACTTGCTGACACCTTGAGAATCATAATATATATATATGATCTGATTACCTTACCACATGCTATGATCAGAAAATCCCTCGGTTATCCTTCATAGCATGTACCTTGAGAAAATCCCTCACTTCTCTCTCTCTCCCTCCCGTGCGCAACCAAAACACCCCCCCTCGCGCTGTTACTCGACCGCCGCCGCCACGGTCCACCACCGGAGCTGGGACCGGTCCCAAAACGACCGGCTGGTCTTCCTCTTCCAATCCCAACCAAGCCCAGCCGCCACCACCGCCGGAAGCCCCCGGAAAATGCAGAAAATCGCGGCTGGTTTTTGACAGATTTTCCCATCGCTCGTTCTCCCTCAGTTCTCCACCAAATCGAATGAATGAGATATGCAATTTCGACTACGTTTCACGATCTAGCTGCTGGTTGGGTAGGGTTGCTTCAATTTTTAGCGTAGGCAAGTCGATTTTCAAATTGAAATTCTGCCGGTGTTGGGATCGCGATTCCGGAAACTTCCATCTACTTTTTGGGGTATGTCCAAGAACAAAAGTGACTCCAAATTAGGGGTATTACCTAGGGTAGAAGTCTTGGCCCGAGATTATGAGATTATCCGGCGATGCGATATCGCTTTGGACACCCACGCGCTGCCAGCGCGTGTGGCGGCCCGTGGGCACGGTATCAGAGGGGTAATTTGTCCCAATGCGATCCCCTGGTTGTCACGAGCGCGTAGGATTTTGCGGATCTCAATTCGGATAACGTTTGAACACCGAACGGATTTTACATATTGTGTGATTTCCGGGTTCGATAGGCTAGAACCGTTGGATCGCTTCCAATTTAATCTATGTTGATCTAGGCATTCCTAGGATCGTGTAGGAATTCGCGGATCGTGAATCGGAGCCCCGGATGTTCCGATTCAATAACTTAAAGCTTGCGTTTTAAAATAACCGTTCGATCGTGCGATCGCGAGTGATCTGACCGTCCGATCTGAACCAAACTTGTATGACGTGCATCCTAGACCTTGTGGAACCCATAGAAACTTTCGGATCGTAAAACGGAGGTCATTGGTCCTACGGGCCCGGTTGACCAAGTTTGGATAGTTTGACCCTCGGTTGACCGTGAGTCTTCCGAGGTAGTTTCAGTTTTCAAGGAGTACTAGAACGACCCTTGTGGACGAGTCTTGACCGTCATTTGATTTATGTGGGTCTATGAGTTTATTTTTATGGTTTGTGATGGAAATCTTATGCTTTTGAATTTAATAGTTTATTTAAATTCTGTTTAAATTTAATTGTTGAATTCTTTATTTTGTAAAGTAGTTGTGATATATGTGGGTTTGACATATTCGAGTGTCTTGAGCTTATATATAATATTCGAGAAAGTGCTATCTTTGTTGATTTTGTGTGGGGTACTTAGAATGTTAATTTGAGTGTTATTAGCACTACCTTAGGTACCTCCCCGGTTATGGGTTCTATGTTTGAGAGATTATTTTGCCCAGGCCCTTCGGAGATTATTTTATTTTGCCCAGGCCCGTCGGAGATTATGTTATTTTGCCCAGGCCCGTCAGAGTTTGCCCAGGCCCTTCGGAGATTATGTTATTTTGCCCAGGCCCGTCGGAGTTTACCCAGGCCCTTCGGAGATTATTTTATTTTGCCCAGGCCCGTCGGAGTTTGCCCAGGCCCTTCGGAGATTATTTTATTTTGCCCAGGCCCGTCGAAGTTTGCCCAGGCCCTTAGGAGATTATGTTATTTTGCCCAGGCCCGTCGGAGTTTGCCCAGGCCTGTGATGTCTTCTTAATACGATGCCTTGGGTAGAAAGTGATAATGTTTCGATGTGTTTTTATCGGATTTAGAATTATGATATATCTGAAATGTATAGTCGATTCTGTTGTAAATAATTGTCTGTTATCGGAGTTGTGACCGTTGACTTGATCGGATTTAGAACTACGTGTGGCTTGATCCCTCGGCGAGGGTAAGTAGGCAGCCATGGGTTAAACATTACTTTTGTGTAATTTGAGTATGGTGCGGACCTTGTCGTTGGTCCCGAGATTCAGGTGAGAATGAGATGTGTTCATGTTAGGAGGCTAAAGCCTCATATGTTGAAATTGGGATAGTTAGATGTTGTAAACTATGCTTTCGGCTGTCATATTTATGTTTAAGTTATTAATTGCCTCATGTGAAGTACTATTTGGTCCAAGAGCTTGTTGGTAGTTTGGTTTCGGAATATTTGAAGGCCGGAGGCCAATTAGATGAATTGCCTGAGTTTATATTGTGCATGCTGCCGGTTGGTATTGTTAAATATGTTTTATGCAAGTTGGAATTTTTGGGGAATGTTCAATTTACAGGGGAGACTCTGCCGAAATTTCGGCAGAAAGTCTCGTGCTCTTTTCCCTTACTTTGGAAAAGAGGCTAAATTTTTAGTAAGTGGACCCGGCATCGGTGTGATGTCAGAAATTCCACAGGATTCGTCTCGAGTTCCGAGGAATTCGGGGCGGGTCCTGTCAATTTATGGAGAGTTTGCTGGGTTAGTACTTCAAAGGTTAATTCCTTTATGTTATATTATACTCAGGGGGAGTATGTTTTCTAAGGGGGTGCTTTGGTTTAGGAGGAGTTTCTTTTTGTGTAATGTCCACACATTGAAACAATGAAAGGGCTTTTCACTACTACATAAAAGGAAAAAGACGACCAGAAAAAAACGACGGAAGAAAAATTTACCGTCGTATTTCAAAAGACGACAGTAACAGAAAAATGACGTGGATCATCTACTTAAACGCTTAAAAAATGGGGAACCTCTAGAGTAAATTATAAACACGACGCATAAACTTAACAACCGTCGTCTTATCAAAGTTGTTTTCTCCTGACCTAAATTCTAAGCTCAAAATCAACGACAGCAAGTAGAAACCCACCAACGTAGAAAGTAAAAATGACGATTTGCCAAAACTGCCGCCGTGCTAACTTCTAAGTAAACACGACCAACTATCTTAATCAGCGTCGTATAACTTTATTAAAATCCACGTCGGTATATAAGTAACCAACCCTGTATTCAAGCCATGTACCATGACGGTAAAGATAAAAAGATCGACGTTTTATTATAAATGTGCTACGACGAAATTTATACTAATACTGTCGTATAGGATCTGGGAACCACGACACTAGAAGAGTAGATAAGGACTTCTAAATGCAAAAATATCCACATTGTATTTTTACTATATAAAGACGATTTAAATTTGCAAACCAGGACGGTCGGTTTCTTCAATTATAGCGACGTATAACTTTTCTTTATGACGTCGATTTTTTGAAAACTACTGTCGTATTTATTTATGTTATACGTCTGCCTTATCAATAAACTGTCGTATCAGATAATTGCAAATGAGATTCCAAGAGATATGAAATCTTACCAGTGGGAGCTTTGTGTCTCATCATAATCAAACCACAAATATGAGAAAGAAAATATTTTACATATTGATGACGTGTGTGTCTTTGTGTCTTTGAGATACACAAAGGCACATACGCATCAAAATCCAAACTATTTGCCTCTAAACTAAACCAGGAACTTTAGAGAGAGAGAACTGAGAAAGACAATTTTTTGAAAGTTAACGATGAGTGCATTTTAGTGTCTTTGAGATTCACCAAAACGCATATATCGTTAACATCCAAATTATTGCCTCCAGAGAGGTGAGAGAAGAATGCGATTTCATTTCAACTTGGAACCCTAAGTGAAAGAACGAAAGAAAAGCCCCAATTTAAAACAAACGTCTTCCTAACCACGTCAATGATATTATCAAAAAAGTTGTCAAATAATCAAACTCCAAGGTGCTTGCTTTTTAATAAGCGCCGTATTAAAATAGTTTTAGATGTCAGTTTGTGTAATTAAAAGGACGTTTTATATGTTTTTTTAACATCGGTATTATTTAATATAAGGTCGTTCTGTTCCGAAACGACGGTCGTATGATATGATATAAAGAAGGCGTTTTCGGAAAACTATGGGTCGTGTAAACCAATGTACTAGGGCGGTAAAAATCTATAGCGCTGTATAACATTAAATACTAGGGCGGTTCCTATTAATAGTGTCGTGTTATGAAACAGTTTGTTAATATTTTAAACTTTTCGCCTTACCTGACCTACACTTTCACTGTTTCCAAACCCGAGAAAAAATTTCACGCTTCTCTCATTTTTCCTCCCAAAGCGCCCTGTCTATATCCACTACTACAAAAATCGAAATAGACGACGGGAATCCACCGTCATCTAGAAGATTTTCAAACCGTCGTGAAATCGACCGCCATCTTTTGATATATAAAACAACGACGGATAATAATCGACGCCGTTAAATCCTTCAACATCACAAAATATAACCAACTGACGTCTAAACCCTATATTTATATTGTAAAATGAAACCTTGTACAATATTAGACGATGGTTTTATTAAAAATTAGACGTCTAAAGAATATTATATGTCAAGAACAAAACACAAACCACCGTAAAACTAATTATCCACGTCCCTAATTAAAGGAATACGACTTGTATCACCTAGAAACCGTCGTGGTTAACGTATACTACGTTAAATAAATAAAAAAACTGTCGTCTAAATTATAAAAGACGACACATACACAATAGAGCGGCCTTTTAAAGCAGATTACATGTCAATAATCACACAGGAGCGGCCTTTTATACTACCGTGAATAAATAAACAAACCAACATGTAACTAAAGAAAGACGACGTAAACACAAAAGAAATGACGTTTGAAGAACATTAAATGTCAATATTCACAAAGGAACCGCCGTACAGATAATTATCCACATCGCAAATTGAAGGAATAAAGATTTGTATAAACTAGAAACCGTCGTGGTTATCATATACTACGTTAACTAAATAAACAAACCGACGTATAACTTTTAAAAAATGACGTATATACAAAAGAACAGCCGTTTAAATCATATTACATGTCATTAATCACACAAGCACTGACGTAAAATGTATTAACCACGACATACAGGTAAAAAAACGTCGATGATATGATTATCCACGTCGGACTAGAGAGAAAATCGCCTTGTTAAACATATTCCACGTCCATCTCTTACGAGATTCGTCGTGTAAATTGTATAAAGAAGTCTCTTCGACAGTGTTAGACGTCGCTTTTTCTAAAAAGCAGACGTTTGAATACTTTAAAATGACACAATTTTACTTAATACCGCCATAAAAAATGCTATCCACGACACCTCTTTTTTAATGGCTGACGTTAAAAATAATATTGAAGTCGTGGATAGGAAAAGAAACGACATGGACTGTAATTTGAATGTCGGTTTATATAAAATAAAGGTCGTGGATTATATTGAAATATACGTCGTGCGTTGTTTTGTAGGCCGTCGTTGATGTTTATTACTACCGATATAATTTATTTTAATAAACCGACGTGTTTTCCTTTTCAGATGGCGGTTTTTATTTCTTTACGATCTTTTGCATTTTCTTTCCACGACGTTTGTAAAAATACAACGTTGGTTTTATTTTAGACGTTTGTTTTTCCAGTTTTTTAACTGGACCGTCGTACTTCCCACCTTTAAGCCATTATTTTAAAATTTTTGATTTGTCGTGCCCAAAACCTGCATAATGAAAATGTGATCATAATTAAAATGATATACAGAGCTATTAATTAATGTCATGCAATTAACTGCATAACTAATGTGATACATTACAACAATCAATCAATCTATATATCTTCACACCCATCTCTAATATTCTCACTCCCAAACTCACCCACTAGGTCATCAAATGTGTCAACATTTGGTATCCCTCTAGTAAATACTTTAAATGGTACTAACCCTGGATTATAAGGGACCAAGAAAAATTGATTCTCATCTACTGTTTTCAGGCGGCTTGACAGGTTTTTTATTCGGTCTGATATAGTTCCAGATTGAGAGCTGACTAGCCCAGGGTCCACGAGGCCAACAAGGTTTACCATATTTGCCATTTTTATATAGTCAAATAGGAAGCTAAATATAAGAAAGTCAATTAAATGAGATTTTAATTTAAAAGAAAGGGAAATGTAAAACAAAATGGGATTTCTAGAATTACCTCATGTATACTGATATCACTGTGGTTCCAATCTCAACCATGGAACCAAACTGCAAAACATCTTTAGTGAAGAGGAAGGTATCATGCTCAAAGCCAAACACTTCCTTGGGCATGTGAACTGCCAGCGTCTCTTTACCAGGCAACAACTTGGTCTGGAAATGTTGGCATAAGGCTAACAGAGGAGGTGGCATGTCTAGCTTTGAGAGATCCTATTAAAAGAAATAAATAAAGAAATATAAGTTAGTTTGTGTGCGAACTAAAATAAACGACTCTAACTAAACCCAAAAAATAGACGTGGTATATAATATAAACGACGGTTTCTAGTAAATACTAACGGAGGAAAGGTTATAGACGTCGGTAAATACATAACCGTCGTTGTGTAAACTATATAACGTCGCTACACTAAAGAAAGGTCGTCTAATTAAAATGCAGTTAATGCTATCATGAAATAGACGACAGAAAAAAACACAGTCGTTATTTTTAATGTCCAATAATTTGCAAAACAAGTAAAAGCGTCGTGGTTTTTAACTCAAGACGACGGTTTTTGGAAGAAACATACGTATTATTGTTTTTCAACGTCGGTAAATATATACCGTCGTTGTTCAAAAATGTTAACGTCGGATATTTAAAAGAGCGACGTCTATTCTAAATTTAAAAGGTAGAAAACGAAAATATCAGAGATTTTACCATGTCCTCTTGCTGTTTTCCAGTAGTATCAGCTTCAGGCTTTGGATCTTCTAATCCCAAAGCTAGGGGTCTGATACCAGTGGCCCCAAAGCAGCTTGCCTTATCAGACATTGGATTTTTTGGGCTTTGATCTTGAGGGGGTAAAGTAATTGGAGTAATTGGGGTTTTGAGCATCAGGCTGGGATCAAAATTAGGAATTAGTTGACGGAAATGTGCCAACATAGCCTCCCTCTCTGCTCTGACTGCTTCCATTATAGTTTCCCTTGACCACGCCTCAATCCTCAAGGTCTCTTCTTTGACTGCCTCCCTCACACTTTCCTTCAATTTGTCACCACATTTCACTCTCTGTTGTTTCGGCAAATTGAAGAACTGAGTTGGGGAAACGCCAACACCAACTCCTCTGACTCTCCCACCATGCTCGGGGGTTCCCAAAGTAAGAGTCAAGACATCATTGCTCCCGGAGACAGTCAGAGTGCCTTCGGAGAGTTGCTTTTGCAAATCATCCTAAAAGAGAGAAAGAGAGATTGTTAGAAACTGAGCGGAGTGTTAAACAGATAAATAAACAGACGTAATATAACATTTACAACGACAGTTTTATTAAATAACTGACGTAGTATTAATTTAACACGTCGGTATTTAAATACCGTCGTTGTTTACACTTTACAACGTCGGGAGAAAAAAAAACCCGTCGTATATTCAAAATCAAACAGATTAAAACATAAATCAAAGACCGTCGTAGTATTTAAAGTGAGACGACGGACTATTGAACAAACAGACGTTGGACTTAATTTCATACGGCTGTACAAAAGTACCGTCGTTGTATAAATATTCTAACGTCTAGATGAGATAAAACCGTCGTAAATTTTAATGAAGAAGTGAAAAAACTCTATTGAAATATGCATTCTTTTCCAGAAATTGTGCACCACAAATTTCAGTGAAATAGACAGAGAGGGAGAGTGTGTGCGTGAATAAACTTAAAACAAAACGGCCGTCTCCAGAATTTAAGCCGTCGTATTAATTCTATATAGACGTCTGATTTATTCAAAAACCGAAGTTCTATTCATTTTACAACGGCGGTAAATAAAAACCGTCGTGGTGTTTATTTTATAACGTCGGTTATTTAAACGTGCGACGTCTATACGAAAATAAAACACTCTGTTTTTCAAATTTAGAACAGAGTTAATGAGACTTACGATTATTTTTGCCTTCTCTGCAACCTTTGAATCAGGGATGTTCCCTGTTTTATCTTCTCTTGCCTTCTTCCATAGAAGAGCTCGATCGATTTCTTCACCGGGCATGGTTTCTGTCAATTGGTCCTCCAAACCAACATACCCTTTTCTAGACAACCTATGGTTGTACTCCAATTTCTCTCTCTTCTGTTTCTGCTCAGTATGCACAGCCACAAAATCTGGGGATAACCTTGAAGCTACAAAGGCATCCCATTGTGATTTCTCCATGAACTTATAAGGCTCAGGGGGTTCTTTTAACTTCTCCTTGTCATGTGCGAATGGAAGGATATACACAAAAAATACAACCGTCAAAACACAAAATACAACCGTCGTCTTACTGAGATGGGATACAAAAAAAACAACAGTTTTTCTCCCACCAGACGACGGTTTTATCTTGTTTCTGACGTATTAATTGTCACACCATGACGGTTATTAACCACCGTCGTGCAGTTTGCATTAGGTTGGATTTAACGACCGTCGTGGTGTGTCGATTCTAACGTCGCAAACAAGATAAAACAGTCGTCTTTTGACGTAGTGAGACTGATGGACTAATGAATTTATTCAAAACCAGTGAAAGATTTCCTCAATTTGACAGAATCATGTTTCCAGACAACGACGGCTTTCAAATGAAATGTAAAAAAAGTGAAGAGATTGAGAAAAAAAACCTTTGGCGTGCAAAGAAAGTTTCCTTCCGACTTAAGAAAATGGTGATTTGGAGACGAAGACAAAGACGATGACGAGATTCAGACGATGATGCTGCTTTTGGGAAATGAGAGGGAAACTGAGATATTTTATCGGTGAGAGAAAACCGTAGAACATTAGGTCAGATGACGAAAAGTTTATATATTTTCCCAGAGTTCAATACTACGACGTTTTTATTAAAAACCGCCCTAGTATTTAGTTATAACGATTGTAAATAAGTCGGAACCGACGTGGTTATCACTACAGCCAAACGACTTTTGGAATTCCGATGTGGTTATGACGGCGCTTGTTTATCTAAACTGACGTTGTCCTTCTAAATTAAACGACTATTTATTTTAAGAAACCGACGTGGTTACTTTGGGGTTCTGAAAACGATGTTGTTCTCTTTTTAATACACGACAAAAGTTCGTAATACACGACGTCGTTCTCTTTGCAGAAGTGAAAAGGACGACGTTGATTATTTAAATATGACATCGCTATGAATAATAGAACCGACGTGGATATTTACGATAATTTGTTTAAATATGATTTTTTAACGCGTTTTTTAACTCTCAGTTTTCAATTAGGGTTCCAACTTCTTCTTGCCCTTGGCTCTGTCTCATCAAATTCTAAAAAATTGTCTTTCTGAAAGCAAATATTTTTAGTTGCGTTTTCTGCTTTATTTCACTCACAAGACCAAGCATGGGTTTGCAGAATGATTCCTCACAAGACCAAGCATGGAAATTATCTGATTATCTGAAATTATTTGCCTTTTAAATATTGCTTCTATTAAATATTGATCTGTGGCTGTGCAGGGGCTTGAGAACAAGAGGAAGGAGAGGGCCCAGTTTGCATATGAGAGGAAGAAACAGTTGAACAAGCTGAGGGTGAAGGCAGAAAAGAAACCACGAAGAGATTTGCCTTTTAAGACGAAAATGTTGTTGAGGATTGAGAATTAAATTTTGTTTTGTGTTAAGAAAGATATTACCAAAATAAAAGAAAAATTAATTAATTTTAAAAAGCAATAAAAATAAGATGGCGGTTTACAGAGAAGGCAGACGTATAAATAGAAAAAATACGACGGTAATTTGAACTTAGGACGTGGTAAATAAATACGACAGTAGTGTTGTAGGTATCGTCGTAGTACACTCCAAAATAATAAGTCGATAAATTAATCTCTCGCGTCATGGTATATTGTTTAACACATCGGTTTTTTGTAATATAACGACGTGGATTCCATAAAATTATACGACGTGGATTCCATTAAAGAATAACCGACGTGGTTTTTTACAATTAGACGGCCGTATGTGTATAAGGACCGCCGTGAGTTTTAAAGATTTATTGTATAAATTTGACTCTTTCTTTCAGTTTCAGTTTTCATTTAGGGTTCCAAGTTCTTCTGATCTCTCTGGAGGCTCGTCTTCCTCTCTCACATACACACATACATCATCACTCTCTCTCACATCTCAAAGACAATAATTTGGATGTTAATGATGTATGCGTTTTGGTGTATCTCAAAGACTAGGTATGGGTTTTGATTTTTGAGAGGCCTTTTTTGCCTCTACCATTTTCAGAGAGAAAGGTTTTGAGAGCTTTGATTTCGCTATGCATCTTTTCTCTGAGAATGAGGTCGACATCTTTGAGAGAGAGAGAGAGAGAGAGAGAGAGAGAGAGAGAGAGAGTGGTCTTCTTCTTCTTCTTCTCTGCATTTGCAGCTGGGTACGGTTTGAGTTTTCAAATGAGGCAAATAGCTTTTGAAATATGCTTTTATTTTTGAAATCTACTTCACCCGTTGAGAAATTTTGAGAGTAAAACTTATACTCTGCATTCTCTAAGGTTTTTCATTGTGAGATTTTGAAAATGCTTTTTCAAAATCTGCTGTGCTTTTTATAATCTGCATCTGAGTTCAATTATGACTAGTCATCTTCTTTTGTTTGAATCTAGGTTCATTATGACTAGTCATCGTCTTTAGTCGATATCAGATTTTTGGTTGATTTCTTCAAGAGTATGATTTCTTGAAGGAATTGACCCTTTCATCTCAAAATCTATATTTCATTATGTTCGTTCGATCTGGAGCTGAGTCGCTGGTGCCATGAAGTGAAGGAGCTGATGGACTAGCTGCCATTCTCAGTCTTATCTCCAGAGTGCCTATCTAGCGTTAATTCAAAACTCTTCAAAGAAGTTACCACTTCTTGTACCTCAATTACATCCAAATCCTTAGAATGCTCAATAACAGAACAGATCGAATCATAAGCTGATGGCAAACTGATTAGTAATTTTTGAACAATCCTTGATCTAGCTAAATCCTCTCCATAGCTCCTCATTTGGTTTATCAGATCAAAAAGTTTGGTAAGATAAGCAAAAAGGGACTCATCATCTCTCATTCTTGTATATTCAAATTCTCTACTTAGACCTTGCAATTTAACACTTCTAACCTGTTTATCACCATGGAATTCCTTCATCAAGATATCCCAAGCTCCCTTAGAGGTTTCTTCATGAGAGATTCAAGGGAAGATCTCATCGGACACTGCTCCTTGAATCAAACCCAGAGCTTTAGCGTCCTTCATGAGTAGCTCGGTGAGAGTCATCTTCCCAGCACCACTCGATTCTTCCTTTTCTTTCTTCTTTGCATCAGATTCGCCAGCTCCCTTCGAATCTAACCACTCTATTCCCTTCTCAACCAATTCCTAAAGCCCATGAGATTTGAAAATGGTTTTCATTCTTATGCTCCAGAACTCATAGTTATCCCCGCCAAAGATCAGCGCTCTCAGCTCACCACCTCCAAACCCTGCCATGTTAGACCCAGATTGTGAACCCACTTTTCCAAATTTCAGCTCGTTTTCTTCATAGATTTAATCGCCCAAAGTTAAACAATCGAACCTGGCTCTGAGCCCATGTTAGAATTCAGACTATGATCTGAATTATAACTTGCATTCTACAAATGATTTTGAATGAGTAAAGTTTTTCAGAGAGATTTGCAGAGTGAGAGAGAGCTTTTTGAAGGAGAAACAAAGATGAGCTATTTCTTCATTAATCAGACACACCATCACTGTGCACACACTTAACCGTTGGGAATAGAATATTCCCATTACAGCATCCAAATCTAACCATTCAATCAACTACCCTATAAGATAGTGACAAGTGGCATAAGTTGACTCTTAACTCTAAGACTTCATCTTAGCTGTCCATTGGAATGTAATCCAATGGCTTACATTTGAAATACTAAAAAAATTAAACTAAGTACAAAAACATTTCAGCTAGGACACTTATATTTCAACATGGCCACCAAAAAAGCAATGATAGGATCAAGAAACTGTCGATATTCAGGGTTGAAGAAGGCTTTTGACGGCGGATAGGATTCTTTGAGAATTGCGTTGTAAACCGCTGCGGAGACTTTAATTTGGGTTGCAAGACCGGCGGCAGAAACTGCTTTTTGAATATTTTCCATTGCAGAAGCAACAAACGGGGCTAATGGACCTTTGGGATCTATTTTGTTCCCAACCTCGATGTATTTGAAATTGACATTTCCGTAGGTTATGACACTACTTTGGATCCAAGAATCTGCACTGGCTTGGCTAGAAGAGATGTCTTTAAGGCCTTCGTTGGGTACATTGAGCATGAGCTCAATGTTGAAGCGTCTAAGGGCTTGAAGAGCCTGTGGGTTAGGATCATAGAGCCTCATTTTTTGGATGCTATATTGGTTGTACATAGAGATTACTTCTTGTGGGGAAGGTAAGTTGTCTCCAAGTGTTCCATAACAAACACCAATCTTTGCTCCTGCATCAAGAATTATGAACTTAGTTATTTTTGTAGCATCAAATACAGAAGAAAAAAAAAAAGAGAGAGAAGAAGAAATGGCTTTGCAATTTTTAGTCTAACATTGAGAAATAAGCATTGCAGCCTTTGTGTAACATCCCGACCCAAAATAAAAGCATTAGGGAATTAATTAATTTCAAGAATTATAAATTTCCAATTTTACCCTCGGAGTAGGGGTAATTTGGTCATTTTTATCCGGGAGGATTTCGGGGCAGTGGTTGGTACCTTTACGTAGGTTGTACTAAGACGAATCCGCAGACATGCGGTAGGCTTGAATCGGAGTTGTAACGAGAGAGATACGATCTAAAAATTCTCAGTGGCACAATCGTAATTATTTCGAAGTTTTTTTTTAATAAAAACAGAAAACCCTCTCTCTCCCTGCGCGCAAAAAAAAACCAGCCCCCCTGTTACTGTTCACCACCGGGGTTTTTGGGCCACCACCGTCGTATCCGGCCACCACTTGGGGTGGCACCGGTCCCAAAAGAACCGGGCCACCTCCCTCTTTCCATCTTAACCGATCTCAGCCGCTGGAACCACCTGTGATCGCCGGAAAATGCAAAAATCCGACCGGTTTTAATCCAAAATTCACGGAGCTCGTTCGGACGGTTACGGCCACCATTTCCGTCGATCCAGGTATGCTTTCTCAACCTCTCAAGACGTACTAGCTGCTGGTTGTGTTAGGTTTGAGAAATTTCTGAATTTTGAAAGCCAATTAAGCGATAGAAAAATCTGCCGGTTTCGACCTCAATTTGGATAACGTTTGAACCCCGAACGGATTTTACATATTGTGTAATTTCCGGGTTTGATACGTTAGAACCGTTGGATCGCTTCCAAATTAATATATGCTGATCTAGGTATTCCTAGGACAGTGTAGGATTCGACGGATCGTGAATTGGAGCCCGGATGTTCCGATTCAATAACTTAAAGTTTGTGTTTTACGATAATCGTCCGATCATGAGATCGCGAGTGATCCGACCGTCTGATCTGAACCAAACTTGTAGGACGTATTTCCTAGATCTTGTGGAACCCATAGGAACTTTCGGATTGTAAAACGGAGGTCGTGGGGCCTGCGGGCCCGGTTGACCAAGTTAGGACAGTTTGACCTTCGGTTGACCGTGAGTCTTTCGAGGTGGTTTCACTCTTCGAGGAGTACTAGAACAACCCTTTTGGATGAGTCTTGACCCTTTTTTTGATTTATGTTGATTATGTGGGTCTATGAGGTTATTTTTATAGTTTTGTGAGGGAAATCTTATGCTTTTGAATTTATTGGTTTATTTAAATTCTGTTTACTTTTAATAGTTGAATTTCTCTATTTTTGTAAAGTATCTGTGATATATATATATGGGTTTCGACATATTCGAGTGTTTTGAGTTTATATATAATATTTGAGAAAGTACTATCTTTGTTGATTTTGTGTGGGGTACTTAGAATGTTAATTTGAGTGTTATTAGTACTACCTTCGGTACCTCCCCGGTTATGGGTTTTATGTTTGAGGATTTATTTTGCCCAGGCCCGTCGGAGTTTGTCCAGGTCCTTCGGAGATTTATTTTGAGGTTTATTTTGCCCAGGCCCTTCGGAGATTTATTTTGCCCAGGCCCGTCGGAGTTTGTCCAGGCCCTTCGGAGATTTATTTTGAGGTTTATTTTGCCTAGGCCCGTCGGAGTTTGCCCAGGCCCTTCGGAGATTTATTATGAGGTTTATTTTGCCCAGGCCCGTCGAAGTTTGCCTAGGCCCTTCGGAGATTTATTTTGCCCAGGCCCTTCGGAGATTTATTTTGAGGTTTATTTTGCCCAGGCCCTTCGGAGATTTATTTTCCCCAGGCCCGTCGGAGTTTGTCCAGGCCCTTCGGAGATTTATTTTGAGGTTTATTTTGCCCAGGCCCGTCGAAGTTTGCCCAGGCCCTTTGGAGATTTATTTTGCCCAGGCCCTTTGGAGATTTATTTTGCCCAGGCCCGTCGGAGTTTGTTCAGGCCCTTCGGATGTCTTCTTAATACGATGCCTTGGGAGGAAAGTGATAATGTTTCAATGTGTTTTTATCGGATTTAGAATTGTGATAGATCTGAAATGTATAGATAGTTCTGTTGTAAATAATTGTCTATTATCGGAGTTGTGACTGTTGTGAAAGAACTACGTGTTGCTTGATCCCTCACCCAAGGGTACGTAGGCAGCCTGGGGTTTCACCTAGGTGCAGCCACGAATTATATTGTGTTCAAAAGGTTTGATTTATTCTAAGTATGGAAAAGGATTTTTATGTGGGTGTTGGATTTGAACCCTAATTATTACAATTGTTGGGTTCGGTTTTGAATATGTTGGTATGCTTGAAGCTTGATTTAAGCTTGAGCGAGATTAAATGCTTGTTTATCCTTCAATTATCACCTGATTGAATTCTATTAAACAGTGTACATGGTTCTGATAGGTCTGAGGACTTTTTTTGAAGTAAACAATTGATTTTAGGTTTCGTATTTTGTATAATGGCTAGTGGTTTTGCCTTGATTTTATTTGGAGGTTGGATGCCTATTCCGTAAACTGTGTGTATTGCATTGTGTGTGCTGCCAGTTGGGTTATAAATGTGTTTTATGCAGGTTGGAAAATTTGGGAAAAGTCAAATTTACAGGGGAGACTCAGCCGAAATTTCGGCAGAAAGTCTCGGTTTTTAGTAAGTGGGCCCGACATCGGTAAGATGTCGGAATTTCCACAGGATTCGTCTCGGGTTTCGAGGAATTTCGGGGCGGGTCCTGTCACTTTGATATTTGGAGAAGCTATGACAAATTATTTGGCAGTACTAGGGTTATTTTGGTAACAAAATATAGAATTGGTAGGCATGCATTATTGCTTAAAAGGTATTGTTTATTCATATTATTATATGTACATGTTTTATTTAGCGAAATTTTTTTAAAAATACAAATGAAAAGTTTGGCCACTATATAATATTTTAATATAATTTATTTAAATTATTTTAATATATATATTATTTTTATTCAATATATTGTGAAAAATACGTGTATAATATGTGAATTTTGTATGTATTATTGAAAATTTTATAAAAACTCGTGTATTAAACGTGAAAAATTCATACGTACATGTATTGTACATTTGATTTTAAAAAAATGTGTATTTTACCGAGTCTTTACATGTATAGAAAACGAAAGTATTTTAAAAAAATACGCATATACATATATAATACGAATATTAAACGGAAAAATACGATTAGGCCTAGTAATAATTCCCATCTCTCATGCATATATAGCATGTGTGGAATTATAACCTGTCTAAAGTTTTACTTTGTGGAGAGAGAGAGAGAGAGAGAGAGAGCAGTTGTGGTAAGGCCAGCCATTAGCAGCCCACAAAGTAGCATTATGGAAACAACGGAAGGGCTTTTGCCATTTAAATGGGACTTGGCCATTGTAAACCGCGTATCCTTCTTGTATCGAATATGTCTTGGGTTTGGGACTACTACAAAAAACGAAATAGACGACGGGGATTTACCGTCGTTGTAATACTTTGAAAACCGTCGTTAAATCGACCGTTATCTTTTGGAGTATCAAACAACGACGGCTTTTCCCCGTCGTTGTTTATCTGTAAAGACGACGGTTTTTAATAAAACCGTCGTTGTTCTTATGTAAAGACGACAGTTTTTTATAAACTGTCGTTATTTATTGGGTAAAGACGACAGTTTTTGTGAAAAACCGTCAATATTTATGGGGTAAAGATGACGGTTTTTTTAACCGTCGCCATTTATTGGTTTGTTAAAAACCGTCGTTGATTGTATATAAAGACAACGGTATTATGTTAAAAAGGGTCATTAATTATATGTACAGATGACGATTTTTTCAATAAAGTTATCGTTTTATTATCTTTAAATTTATCGTCTAATACCCAAGCTGTTCCATTGTATTTTTTGTTTCCTATGGTTCTATATAACGTTTTTAACTAGAAAGCCAATTATAATGCTTTATTAACAAATATATACAACCAAAAATTATTTCTTTCATAAAACTTGAAGATTCAATACTTATTACATAGTTAACCAAACTTTATTATATTACATACATACTTCCTACCTATAATTAGAAATAAAGGAGTTCACAAATTCTACTAATTTGATATGAACTTCATCAATTTGTTCTTGGGTTGACTTAGCTCTGCCTTCTTGCACATTTTCCAAGTTGTTGTATTCCCCTCCCCTGTAACAATATCAGCAACAACGGGTCCTTCTACAAGACTTACAAAATTAACATCAAAGTCCACAAACACAAATCTTATCCAAATATAATTCATTGATTCTAATCACTTGCAAATAGATTACTATCTCACCACAAAAGAAACACCATAAACACAAACTGAATAAACCAAAGGAACAAACTTAGTGGCTTCTATAATTATTATAAGATTGTCATGCTACTAAAGTGACTAAACAGGGAACCAGGTATTAACTATAGGTATCTCCAATTCTCCAACCCAAGCAATATAGGATAGAGAATAAGTGGGAAAGATAATTACAAAGAGTGGATAAGGAATCCACAATCTGGTATGAATTATTGTTTCAGTGGCAGTTTATGTAGATGAGAACTAAAACACATTATTTCAACATCTAAGTTGACTTACAGATCTCCTTTTGACATATAGCACTTGACAATCATCTCATTTTGTTGGGCATCACGTCCACTGATAACCAAATAGTTCTCACTGATGATAAACCAGTTAAATTTTTCAAACCAAAGAACCTTGTGCATATGTGAAATGATAGCAACAGTTCTTTCCTGCATATTATTTGAAACAAAATGTAATTAACTGAAAAACAATTTATCTTCTAACATTATATTAGGTAATGGTGACAAATATCCACAGTTAATTCTGATTTTCCTTGTATATAAATTGTTGTACCTCTAGGAATATATATTGTTCATATTCTGGTTGTTTTGATGTTGACATTTATGACACTGCTATCTTGAGAACTTATATTACCTAAATAGAAAAAAATATGGTCATGCAAAACCTAGAAGAGATTCTACTTAGTAGTTGGATGAAGACCTTAAAAAAAACACAAGCAGCCCATGCTGGATATCCATGTAGTATATTTTGCAGTATAAAAAAACCATTGATTTTGCAGTATAATTGTAGTATATTCATAGCACTATGGAAGATGAACTACCTGGGACAGCTGGAGACGAGTGTTTCTCTCGGCAGCAATAAATGCTTTTTCATGTGCTGTTACAGTCTTCTCCTGTTTTTTCTTTAGTTCATACCACCGCTGAGCATTGGCATGTGCTGAAAGTGCTAAATCAACTTCCACCTAGAAGAAAGGCAATGGAAGTAGAATCTAAGATGAAGACTCATTGTTTCTATAGAAGATGCAAAAAAAAAAAAAAAAAAAAAAAGCTTCAAAGACACCTTATCTGCAGGGAGAGTCTTCTCATCATCATCCATTTCAATTGGATAACGATGGAGTGACATGATCACAACCCCGTTGTCATCATCTCTATTTAAATGAGAATTGACCACCTAATTAATATTTCAACTTAAGAAAAGGAAAACAAAAGAATCAGAAGTTTTTGGGTTTCTCTTACTGAACAATTGAGCACAATCAGAAGCTATCAAACATGTTTCTAATCAATATATAAGACTAGAAGAAGAGTATGATCATACAGCCACATGTAGACTTATTACTCATAAAATGCCAAGTTGATGTGCAAGAATGTGAGCATTACTAAAATGGCAGAGAAATGGATGTAAATCACTAACCTATGGCGAGCGAAGAAGAGTCATGACCATAAAATCGGAATCTGCGAGAATAACATTTCCTTGGGCATATAGCTCCAATTTGACATAGTAGGTGTTAGCACCTAGCCCAAATTGAAAGAGAACAATCTGCAAAGGAGGGCACACAAAAATCAGAGAAAAAACCCAAAAAGTTCAGAAAGTTATTGAGAAAATCCATGTATGAAAAAAGAACCCAATTGGCAGGGATGTTTTAAATCATACCCTATCATATCCAAGCTTCAGTACATCCTCAAGCCTTCTTGTGCGTATATGCTTACTCAATTTCAGTGTAAACCCAGAAACCAATATGAATTTCAAAACTTCGTTCTTTCTTTTTTCGCATTATCTATAAATTGTAAAAGAACCCAATGAATCATAAGCATACCGAACATATGCAGTCGTGTGGAATCTGAATATGGAATAAAAGCATATTTTAACTCCAATTTCTAAAATAGAAGCATATTTTAACCCCAATTTCTGGAAAACAGAGTAGGATGAACATCTATATAGAAATAATAGATAAATAAATAAGAGATCAACGAAGATAATGTATGTGAAAAATATTATATTGGAAGTAATAAAGAAATACTAAAAACTTACAAAACCCAAACGCAGAGAAGTTCAAAAATATTAGTTTTGCATAATCCTTCTAACTCTGGGCAGCGACTAATTCGATGTCATCTCTGTAAAAACCAACTCTGGCTACTAAGCCGCCAATCCTTTCAAATCCTTACCACACAACATCAAATCAAGACCATTTGGCAAACCCCAAAAAAATTTCCATAGCCCAAATAAATCGAAACCCTAACTCTAGAATACCTTTCTCTCTATTCTACATATGGAATTTGGGAATCAGAGAAAATGAGAAGAGAGAGAGGAGGAGGAGGAGGGGGGGGGAGGTGAGGAGACTAACCTTGAAGATGTTCAATGAAACCTGCGATAGAACTCTAAGAAACAATGGGAGATGGCGAGCTTAGAGAGCTCAGTGACATGGAGAGTATGAGGGAGATGGTGACCTCGGCGAGCACGGTGACCTGAACGACGCGACAGAGATGGTGATCTCGACGAGTTCGGTGTCCTGGACATCGCGAGGTAGATGGTGCTTCATAAAACGTGAGAGAGTGAGTTGAGAGAGAGAGAGAGAGAGAGAGAGAGAGAGCGAGGTTTTCTCAAAAGCTCCGCTCCCGTGAACTTAAGTGAATATTTGTTTAGCGCCTCTTAAAAATACGACGGTTTTAATAGGGTACAGTCGTCATTTTTAAAATCAACCCAACGAATGGGCGTATTAGCTACCTTACCACGACGTTTTTATAATACACTTCGTCTTTCAAAACATTACGACAGTTTTTATATAAACCGTCGTGTATTGGGTGTCGTAGTTTAACATAATTGTACAAGGTATGGGCCTGTTCTAGACCTCCAGGGTCGGGATGCTTATCTTGAAAGGCCTGCACACTCAGAACAGTTATCAGAATAGGAGCGAACTGGGTTTGGACCCAGTTGAACCCCCTCCGATGGTGAAGTCAGATATGGTTATCAGGTGAAGAGAATGGATGTAGGGTATTTACTATCAGAGTGTTTATTACCTTTGCCCAGAGATAGGTGAGGGGTATTTATAGGGGGGAGGTGACAAGCGGCGAAGTGACAAGCGAACAGGGAGGGGGCGGGTGTATTAAATGATCCCTCTCCACCACCAGCCTGTTCGCTAGGAGATTAAAGGGTAAGGCGACACCTGGTCAAAGATGGGATGCGCATTAACTGATCTCCCTCACTTGCAAGGCTTTTTACTAAACGGACGGAGTGATTGACCTGACAGGGGCCTGATCCGGCCTGGCGAGTGCTAGTGCACTTCTGGCCGTCCTCAGTATGGTGGTCGGCTCGGTAACCGGACGTCTGGGCCAGGGGCTTTTGTTTGGATACCCGAGACCTCCCGAGTGCTCGGGTAGGTGTTGGTTTTGACAGAGCCATCCATGGCCACGTGGTGATTTGCCATAGGCTCGGCTTGCCATAACAGTATAGGCTATCAACAACCATTGTGCGAATCAGATCGAAAATCAAGTAGATATGAAGGAAAGACACAGCCTTTACAACTTGTGCAATATCTGATATTTTTTTCCAAGTCAATGAGTAGCTACATGCATTTCCTCTCCACTAGCTAGTGAAAATTTTCCAAGGTAAATATATAATTCCACAAAAACTACAAAAGATTTCGTACAACTAGCAGAAATTGTTCAAATATTAGTAATCTTCCACAAAGACAAGTGGTGGAGATTTAAAGTGTTATGGTCTTCTAATCATGTCTCCTTTGTAAACTCCAGAATGAAAAATGTTCGGGGTAGTCCCACAAATTAAATGAAAAATGTAACTTAATTTTTATATGCAAACAATTCTACGAAAATTAATTATTTATACGAGGGGATTTTCAAATAGGATATGAGCAGCAAACTCAAAAATAATTGACTGTGGTTCCTTCAGCAATTAATGGTAAGGTTAACGCCGGAACCAAATTGCAAAAAATTGAAAAGTTTAGGGTATATAATCGTTAAAATTGAAAGTGTAGGGACAACAAGGCCTTAAGCATAAGAGTTTAGAGTACTAAATTGAAATTAACCCTATATTATATCATTTAAGTTATAAAATTCATGTCACATTCCAAAATTGAAAGTGTAGGGACAAACAGGGCTTGAGCAATTGTTCCTTTTTTCCCCTTTCTATTATTAAGGATTATTGAAGTGAAATTTTGCCGACGTACGACACTGTCAATGAAATCATCAATTCCTAATAAGTTACTGTCCTTTTCTGTATCAATTGAACAATAAACATTATTTGAACTCTGCAAATCAATTGGATTTCATCTATAACACGGTTCTTGCCGTCTTGTTTTGATATGGGAATACTAATAAGCCTAACAAATCCAAGAAATTTAAACATTATATACAAATGTTCACGATGCGTGCATTTGCTCCTAGCTAGGAGAAGAATAAACCCTTAGCCTTACCAAATAGAGATAAACTACTTAAATATTTAAGATAGAAGTTAAGAAGGTATACATTTTGAAACAAAAATGTCTTTAAGTAGGCTTCACACCTTGCTCGTTTCATAGAGTATATTATGTTCTTATTGGGTGTTAAATGGATAGCGTTTGGACATTCCTCCTTGCAGATAAATTACAGTTTCATACATATGCAAATATAACTCATTAAAATTACAAAAATCTTACAAACTGTGAGCATGCATGACGCATGACTTGCACTTGTCTCCTAGGATCGGCAATAAAGTCCAATTCGACAAGTAGTTATTTCATGACCACAACACCGCTCACACGTTTTGGTGTGCTCCCTGCCTTTTCTACTGAATGATTGATCAAAAGATTAACAGCTTCCTAGATGGGGTCTTAATTATTTGTCGAGGATGTTTTTATGACCGTTCTTTATAAATTTTGCAAGCACTTTGTAATTTGAGTGGTTAAGTGCAGTTACCTTTGTACTTTTGTGTTCAGATTCTCAATTTGTGGTTAAGTGCAGTTACTTTTGTTCTCGAGATCCTGTGTTCAAATTCTCAATCTACTAATATCGCTTGTAAAATTAAAAAATCTATACATATCCCAGATGACATTTTATTGGTCATCTTGCGTAAGTACAGAAGTTTTGGTACAACTTGCATAAGTATGTAACCATCTTATTGCACTTTTCTTCCTCAAAGACAAGTGGTGCAGATTCAAGTCTTTTTGGTCTTCTATCTTTGTAGGCTCCAAGACATTCAAGTACTCTTTAATAAGTCTCAATTTTCCACAGACATCAAGAAATTTGGAAGTCGTTGATCGTTTTCCTAAATTAATTTGGCTGCAACTACCTTCTATTATATTTGAATTCACACGGAAACGACCCGTTAGCTTACCGTGTGGCTAACGGGTCAACACGATAGCGACACGACATGATAACACGGACCTGAAAACTGAATTTTTTTTGCGAATTCATATCGTGTTAACGGGTCGTGTATGGTATTGACAGGTCTAGTGGTGGAGACTTAGTGTTATGGTCTTCTGATCATGTCTCCTTTGTAAACTCCAGAATGAAAAATGTTCGGGGTGGTCCCTGCAAATTAAATGAAAAATGTAACTTAATTTTTATAATTAAGCAAACAATTCTACAAAAATTAATTATTTATACGAGGGAATTTTCAATTAGGATATGAGCAGCAAACTCAAAAATAATTGACCGTGGGTCCTTCAGCAATTAACGGTAAGGTTAATGTCGGAACCAAATTGCAAAAAATTGAAAAGCTTAGGGTATATAATCGTTAAAATTGAGAGTGTAGGGACAAACAGGCCTTAATAAGCATAAGAGTTCAGAGTACTAAATTGAAATTAACCCTATATTATATCATTTAAGTTTTAAAATTCATGTCACATTCCAAAATTGAAAGTGTAGGGAGAAACAGGGCTTGAGCAATTGTTCCTTTTTCCCCCTTTTTTTTTTATTTTTTTTTTTATTTTTAATAAACCTCGACGGAGCATGGAGAAGTTTATTAAAAAGAATAATTAAACAGCGGGGGGGATAGCTGACCAAACCCCACAAACAAAGCCACTCCAAGGGGGGAGGCCGATTCTATAGTGAGTGGAAACTTATAAGTGTTAAGTTATAAGGGGTTCACTTTATAGCCATCAGATCAATCTAAGGGCTAGGGAGAATTGAGATAAACTTTTGCAATCGGGTAGGTGAGGAACCCAAACCCGAATTTAATATCCAGCACTGAAGTTGGTTCCAAAAATGAAAAAAAGAGGCAAGTTCAAAGTTTGAACAGAAAAAACCCATCGCTCTAATACCCATAGCTCTGAGAAACCGCTAAGCTCTGAGAAAAGGTTGAAGGCAACTGTTAACGACGGTTGAAGGCAACGGTAAATGATGGTTGAATGCAACGGTTGAACGCAACTCCTTTCTCTAAACCCTTAAAAAGTATTTATTTTGAGTGGAAGGGGCAAAAGCGTGGATTCCGAAACAGTGAAGAGGCGAAGCAGTGGAAGAGGAAGGAGAGAATCCGTAGTCGTTGGAAGTGATAGGTTCCATTTGTGGAGCAAAGCCGCACAAAGACCCCGCACAGACACCTTGCGATTGTTCAATAACCAGCATTTGGTGAGTAATTTATGGAATTTGAGTTTAGGGTTAGAGTAAAGGTTTTCCCCAATTTGTACCATCAATGTTGTTAGATTTGGCATCTCTTCCTTGTGCTTCACTTGCATGTTAATTTTTGCTTGTGTATATGTTAAAAAATGAATGAAAATCAAGTCAATAACATGTCAATAATGCATCAATAACATATCAATAATGATATGAATAAGATAATGGTGTTGAATTGGAGGAGACCCTCAAGTCAATAACATGTTAATAACATGTCAATAACATATCTCTGGCGCTAGAATATATATATTTTTTGAAATAAATATTATTTCCCTTGTTGCTAAATTTGCCTGTGAAAAATGAGAAGATATAATAATAAAGTCATGAATAAAAGTGCAAAGCATTTGAAATGAAGGTTGATCCATGATCATAGTGGCTGACTGAAGAAAAAGCTAGAAAGAAAGAAGGATGTGGCAATGGCTTAGCAAGCAGATAGCAGAGCAGATGCTTTGCTTTGCTTCCTTCCACTATCTTTCTTATTTATTTATTTATTTTGTGTTGTGTATGAGATGACAATAATTGTCATGTGTGTGAAGTGCAGAACTTGCCTAGATTGCACTCACACTCACTCATGCATCAACCATTGATTGGAGTTTGTATCCAAAAATAAAACACATGCTATTGGTTGTAATTCACAGAATCATTGCATTAACAGGTATTTGCACAAAATTTGTCATATTGCTTTGATGATGTTAAAGGCTGTGATCAGTAATCCCTATGCGCATGTACTTCATAAAATTTGTAATGTGCCTGGTTGACTAGTTATGTAAATACTAAATACCAATATGATTGTGCAAATACGTGGTGGTAGTATATGTGTTAACATTATTTCATCTTGTATTTTAGGAAATGGGATCCAACGTGCAGCTGGTATGGCCAGAGTCAGAGGCATATGCGTCACGGGTGAACAACTGCTCACATGCAAATTCAACCCTAGCTGCAATTCGAGCGAAGTTGAGTGCGGAACAATTAGAACAATTCAAGACATCATGCTTTGGCCATCTTCTGAATATAGACAAGATTCAGTTTAGCGGGCAGATTGTGCATGGAGTTGTGTTGCGTCGAGTGGCGGGGCGGGGTGTGAAAGACTTGGATGGACTGAGTTTCTTAATAGGGTGCGACGTTGCTCAGTTTACTCGTCAGGATTTCTGTTTGATCTCGGGGCTTCGTTTTGGGGAAGTGCCTGAAGTTTCCAGTGGAGAAAGTGCTGAAATTAGACTTCAGAAAAGATATTTTATAGATGAAGGAATTACATGTAATGCTTTAGAAGAAGCATTTCTGAGGTGCAAAGAGAGAGATGACGTCTACAAGCTAGCTCTTGTTTACTTTGCTGAGTTAGTGGTTTTGGGAAGGGACAAGCATTTGAACATCAATGTAAATTACCTGACCCTTGTAGAGGACTTGGATGCGTTCAACAGGTATCCGTGGGGTTCGGTGTCGTTTGACAAAACCCAAGACAGTCTATTTTCTGCACCAACAAAGTATATGAAAAGCTTTGAAAATGAAGAGGGAAGAGAGAAGGGGAAAAGTAAGGTAACGGGAACAAGCCGGAAAAATGAGAAGGGCAAGAAGCATAAGCATGGTGAAGTGCAAAGGGGTGGGTGGAGTTTTAAAGGTTTCACGTATGCTTTCCAGGTACATGGTAATAATGTTCATGTCAGTTATGCTTTGTGAACTTTAAAACTTAAATAATGACTTTTGTCCTGTGAATTGTGTAGATTTGGGTATATGAATTAATTCCTAGAATGGTGGACCTGAATTACTGCAAGGTTGTTGATCCAACAGCTGTCCCGCGTATTTTGCGATGGAGAACGACTACGTCTATGCCCGAGATGAGGAAGTTGAACAATTATTTTTTCCAGAGCAAAGAGGTTTGGTTTGCAGCCCTTGAAACTGTTTATAAGATTCAATGAAATTATAAAGTAGAATGATTGAATATGAATATTGTCTGTATTCTGAAACAGTCAGTTCAGTTGCGGGCGCTACGTCCGAGTGAAGAGGAAATGAGACAATCATATTGGAGTTGGCCACAGGATCGCCCTGCTGTTGTCTCAGCAGAGTCAAATCCTTCTTCATGTGCTGATCTTGATGAGTTGAACAAGCTGGTAAGCTTGTTGAGGTCCGAGTTGTTTCAAGTAAAGCGGGAAAATGACGTCCTTGAGTTAAAGGTCATACGGATGGAAAAACTTTTGGACCACTGTTTAGGTCCTCAGTTTGAGCAGGAAGTAAGGAGGGACCTAGCTTTACTGAAAGAGAGGACGAATCATTGTGCGATCTCACATCATTACAAGGGATCTGACGAAGTGGATGACAGTGAATGGGATGAAGGGCCAAGTAACAGATATGAGGGAGAGGAAAAGGACGAGGAGGGGATTGAAGGGGGAGAAGTGCAAAGAAAACCAAGTGAGGTAGAGGAAGCGCAAAGGAAAACAAGTGAGGGAGAGCAAGTGAAAATAAAAAGCAGCAAGGGAGAGGAAGCGCAAAGAAAGAGCAGTGAGGGAGAGGAAGTGAAAAGAAGAAGCAATGAGGGAGAGGAACTACAACGAAAGAGCAGTGGGGGAGAGGAAGTGAAAAGAAAAGGCAATGAGGGAGAGGAACTGCAAAGAAAGAGCAGTGAGGGAGAGGAAGTGAAAAGAAAAAACAGTGAGGGAGAGGAACTGCAACGAAAAAGCAGTGGCAGAGGGGAACTGCCAAGAAAAAGCAGTGATGGAGAGGATCCGCAAAGAAAAAGAAGGGAGGGCAAGGAAGTCAAAAGAAAGAGAAGTGAGGAAAAGGTAGTGCAAATAAAGGAATGTGAGGAAGAGGGTGATGAAGTTGTTTTGGTTTGTGATGACATTGGCGAGAGCACGGCGGGGGCAACTGTTGAGTTTACTCTCGGGGATATTGATTTGGATCAACCTACAGCTGTGCTATCTGAGTTGAACGTTTGGTTGAATGATAAAGGTAAAGCTGTGGAACAAGGGGTCCAATTACGAAAGAGGAAGAGGATTATTCCTATGTGGAAGATCCTTGAAGCTAGTGAATTGGTGGAAAAAACTGTGCCAGAGACAACCCGACTTCGAATGTTAGACCCAATGAAGGCGCTTCCGCATGATGATATGGTGAAATTGCTGAAACTTTGTTGGGAATGGCGCCATAACCCAAAGTAAGTCCCTTGTTTTTTGAGATAGAAGGCATTAGTGTATATATTTTTAAATTGTTGTGATCTAAAACTTTGTTATATTCACAGTTTAGTGATGCAATTTGGCCACGTGGAAGCTGATATTGAATTCTTCGCTTCCCTCGTAAAAGCTGACGGTTGGCTGACAGGAGATGTAAGTTTAATTGATTATGCATTTGTTTTAATGTACGTAGATTATGAGATTGACCAGAAAAACATGTGCAGCACATTGATTTGGGGTTGTATCTTATCCGGAAGCGACAACAAGATTTGGAGGTTGTACAAATATCGAACTGGACAACGACCGATGTATTTTTCATGGTATGTCATAGGGCTTGACCAAGTGCAGTTCATAATTACAAATTATCCATACTTGCTTTGTGGAGGTGTTTAACCATTGATTGTTTTCTATTTCACAGAATCACATCCATACTTGCTTTGCGGATAATAAAAGAAAAAAAGAGCAGGCTGGGTGGAAAATTAGAAACAGTTTAGTGAACGTTGTAAATGGAAAGGTTCCGGCGTGTGGGGTGGATTGGCAGAACGTGTATAAGGTGTATGCCCCTTGTATGTTGACGAAGCATAAGCATTGGGTGGCTCTAATGATTGATCTGGTTAAGTGTGAAATCAAAGTATACGATTCAATGGTTTCACTAATTCCAGATGAGATGTTAAAGGAAGAACTCGCCCCGCTTTCAATTACGATTCCAAATCTTCTCAACTCCATCGACTTTTACGAAGAAGGTGTTTACGCAAGCGACTGCAGCAGAGATTGGTGGTGTCCATGGCCAATAGAACGTGTGGATGTTCCACAACAATCTAATCAGTGAGCACAACTTTTTCTTTAATTTTATTACTTGAAATTGTCAATTACGTTACAATGTCATTACTTGAATTGATCGAGTTCTTGATTTGCTTCAGAGGCGATTGTGGCATGTTCGTGTTGAAGTACATTGAGCTTTTGAGCACTGAGATTCCGTTAGCTACTTGCACCTCGCAGAACATGCCCTTTTTCCGGTTGAAGTTGGCTGCAGAGATATTACGGGGAGATGCTTACATGCCATGATAGTGGTTGAAATGGGTTCAGGTACGGGATGATTAAATTGGTTTTGGAAATCTCCAATTTGAAAGTCATGTAAATACACAATACAGATCCACGGCTCCTTTTCGAATTCTACCTCTGCTCCTCAATTCTTCTTCGTCTTTCTCAATCTTAGTGTATTTTTGTACTTAATTTTAAGTTTAAGTTATTTGACAACAATTAGAACCAAAATATTATTATAGCGGATAAATGCTTTCATTTTGATTAGTGTGATACTACGCTACGTTTATTCTCATATTAGGCTAAATGTATATAGTAGCTGGATGCAGAGCATAGACAGAAAAATGAAGAATCTGAAATGGAGATGCAGAGGCTTAGTGAGGAGAAAAGTAAATGGATCTGTAAATCTAGTGCACGTGGGCAAATGTAAATGGATAGGCATATGCGTTTTTGAAGTTAGGCACATGCCATTCCCATACATAGAATGTGCATCTGGAGTGTAAAGTTTTTTTGGATTTAATGAAACAAACATCTCTGTAATATTGCCCTAACTCCTTCACGACATTTACATAACCTTAACCAAACTGCATTGAATTGGGATTGGAAGACTGCATATGTGAACAATGACTGATGGCTTTTTAAAGTGTATTAGGCTATTGCAAAGTGATATGTCATGATTTATCCAAGCCACCATTCAAAATATCAGATCCCAATCTTTAAGCCGTTCACCATGCCTTAATTAATCGCAATGGGTTGCATCTTAATAAGGTAATTCTGTAAGGGAAATAGGCGGCTATGCCTTCGCCTCCAATGTTTGATTCAACCATGCCCTCTTTATAGAAACACATGCGATATACATGCAGTAAAGACTCAATAAACGTTCAGTAAACCTTCAGTAAACCATCAATAAACCTTCAATCAAACTTCAATAAACCTTTCCCATCTGCAATGCTATAAAAACTTCCTATTGGTTCCGTACCGCCCATCAGGTTTGAATCCCTCTCTCCTTTATAATCGGTTAATAAATTCGTTGATTTTCTTTATTTAATTGGTCTTGGGCAGCTCAGTAGCATAAAAGTAATGTATATTGGTGCATCTATATTGCTTATCTATTGCGTCTATATTGCTTGTCTATTGAGTCTATATTGCTTGTCTATTGCGTGCATAACGTACATTTATTGCGTGTGTATTGATTGTTTATTGCTAACGAAGGAAATAAACAACAATACACAGGAAACAGACAAGCAATATTCACGCAATAGACATGCAATCTATACGCAATAGACATGCAATATACTTCAGTCCCTAATTTCACCATCCATAAGGGAGTCGTATCGAATAGGAAATTCTACTTAACAGTTGTTCTTCCTACTAATAAACAATCAATAAACATTCAATATCGGACAATAACATGCGAAATACATGCAGTAAACAATCAATAAACCTTCAATAAACATCCAATATCCGTTCAATAACATGCGGTACACATGCAGTAAACAATCAATAAACCTTCAATAAACATCCAATATCCGAGCAATAACATGCGATATACATACAGTAAACAATCAATAAACCTTCAATAAACATCCAATATCCACGCAATAACATGCGTTATACATGCAGTAAAGACTCAATAAACCTTCAGTAAACCGTCAGTAAACCGTCACCAAACCTTCAATCAAACTTCAATAAACCTTTCCCATCTGCAACGCTATAAAAACTTCCTATTGGTTCCGTACCGCCCATCGAGTTTGAATCCCTCTTTCCTTTATAATCGGTTAATAAATTCGTTGATTTTCTTTATTTTATTGGTCTTGGGCAGCTCAGTAGCATAAAAGCAATGTATACTGGTGCATCTATATTGCTTGTCTATTGCGTGCATAGCGTACATGTATTGCGTGTGTCTTGATTGTTTATTGCTTACGAAGGAAATAAACAACAATACATAGGCAACAGACAAGCAATATACACGCAATACACATGCAATCTATACGCAATAGACATGCAATATACATCAGTCCCTAATTTCACCATCCATAAGGGAGTCGTATCGATTAGGAAATTCTACTTAATAGTTGTTCTTCCTGTTAATAAACAATCAATAAACCTTCAATAAACATTCAATATCGGACAATAACATGCGAAATACATGCAGTACACAATCAATAAACCTTCAATAAACATCCAATATCCGATAAATAACATGCGATACACATGCAGTAAACAATCAATAAACCTTCAATAAACATCCAATATCCGATAAATAACATGCGATACACATGCAGTAAACAATCAATAAACCTTCAATATACATCCAATATCCGAGCAATAACATGCGATATACATACAGTAAACAATCAATAAACCTTCAATAAACATCCAATATCCGCGCTATAACATGCGATATACATGCAGTAAACAATCAATAAACCTTTAGTATATGCCAATAAACAATCTACCTATTTCAAGAACAATAATTTAAACTCAATGCCAATCCACCTATTTCAAGAACAAATATTACAAAATGGGTTTGAAAACTCATTGGTGGTGCGTGCAACATGTCTTTTTGGGGAGAACTTTTACAATCCTTGAAACTGTGCACTTAATTGGTCATTAAAAGAACAAATAATATTAAAATTGATAAAAGTAATAAAACTAATACCAAGTCCTTAATGGACTTCAACATATTCAGCACCGTAGCATCATACGTGTCATCTGGCTGTTCTGCTTGAGCGGAAGTTACATCAACCCATTCAAATCCATTGCAACTGGTGGCTCCCTAATTGCAGGCATCATATATGCAAAATAATTGTGTCAGAGTTAGACCAAGGTTTTTTTCACCCACATACATATTCTGGAAATGAAAACTTACATAGGAGGTTAGGCACTTCCAAAATGGCTTCCCTCGATTTTTCTCTGATTTTGAAACCCGAAGCACCATTGCAGCTCCACAGTACGGACATCTCTTTGTTTGAGCCGGAGATGAAGACGAAGACATGTTGAATCTTCTCACTTGTACCTTTTCTCACTCAGATCTTCTCACTGAAACCTCTTCGGACTCATACCTTCTCACTCAGATCTTCTCACTCAAACCTCTTCGGACTCAGAGCTCTCTCATCTCTGCCCAAATGCGATTATATCCTCTTTTCTGTCCGTGGGTGGGTTGGGCATGCTTTCGACACATGTACCGTCAGATATGGGGCACCTTTTACCCCATAAACCAATATAATATTTAACTACCAAAACCCAATATGAAAATTGAGGGAAAACTGCCCTAAACCCTATATTATTTTCATTATATTTCATTAAACCAACTAGTTGGATAAACATTCATCACATTTAATAACATTACTACTGTATTTCGGTGTGGGAAAATGAAAAGTTATGTGACTAGTCAGTAATCCGTCACATTTGTTTCATTGACATAAAAAGGGCGGGAAAATCCTAAAAATGCCTATGCATATAGGTTCTTAATTTACTTTTTGACTGTCTCTCTTCGCATTTCGATGACATTTTCCTTCTCTTCTGTTTTTCTCTAGTTTTAGGGTGTTGGTTCAGTTTCTTTAAAAAGGGTCAAGTGAGAAAAACCTCAAGTGGAAACACATTTTCCAAACGGTACAACAAACACACCCTATAACAGAACCAAAACCCCATCTATTCTCATTTCTCCCCTCTTCCACTCCTCAAATCGTTCCATTCCAAAAAAATAGAAACACATGAATTCCAAATATTTCACTACAGTCGGAGGAAAGAGAAGGAAGCATATCCATTTGGAGATGCCCCAAGCCTTCATCCCGGAGTTGGCTTGGTTTAAAGTGATGTTATTCGTGGCAACCCAATCTTCGGAAGATCTCTTCCGTATGGCATCTGTGTGCCCATTATTCCAAACGTTGGCAAACACTCCACAAGTGTGGAACACCATTTCAATGGCTAAGTACCCAGACCATCCTAGCTGGTACCATGATAATCCCGCGGTCCAGCTTTTCTTGCAACAATGCAGAGCTTGCGAGAACCCTGAGTCGATATTTAGAGAGGCGTTCGAAGTGTTTTTCATGCAGGGTAACGTGGAAGCGTTGTATGGGATGCGCATCGCAGCCACGGCAGGCCATATGGAAGCGGCATATATAGTTGGACTTCTTGGCATGTCTGGAATTGGTCAGTCAAAAGAGGATGCATTAGAATTTTTGTGTTCTTTGAATCAACGTAACAACATTGATATGAAAGGAACCAGGGATGCTTTGAGACGAAGATTAAGCCGAGTTTGGAATGTTGCAAGACATATCGTAGATATGTTTTACTATGGGAAGATTAAGTTCAATCATTGCAGCGCTTGTAACAACAACGAATGGTGTTTTGTTATTGAAGGCTGGCCTACTGAAGCAAAGATAAATCCTTCGTTCTGGACTTGTTGCAATCGATGCAAATGGCACCGTGAGAGTGTTTTTTGGTTCAAGGTAATGCGTGTGTATGTTGTGCCAGGGAATCCATACCCTTATAATTAGTTGTAGTATGTTTTTAAGGTTTTTATGCTTTCTGGACTTGCTTCTCTTCAGTTCTACGTTGGCCAAATGTTGGGTTTTAATGTATTTTGTCTGGTGTTTGTGCAGTCATAAACCGTTTTATATATAAATCTACGTATATATATTTCTATACTTGAATGCTTACTGACATCAGAGATGGGTAATATGACATTTTACTGACATAGATATTTTGGCCAACTACAATCTTAATATTTGGTAAACGAAAAGGCGTGTATGGAGTGAGCTGTCTGTTCACCAGTGCTTGGAAAAGACATTTTCCCACTTATCATATCCTAAACTAATTTTTTTCTGATGCCATACAATGGTTGACATGTATTTTTTTCATTTACTTTTTCAAAACATCCCTTAACCCTAATAAAAATTAGAAGTTAAGAAATTGAAGAAGAGAGAAACTAATTGGCACCTGAAATGGTCTTTTCGCATAACAAAATTACAAAAAAAAAAAATTACGAGTCAATAAAATTAATAAATATAGAAGGTAAAAAGTCATATAATAATAATTTAGAGTAAAGAACAATAGCATAATAATTTAGCGTCACCACGAAACGGGGAATTCAGTAAGAAAGATGAAGCCTCAATGAATTCGTAGCAATTTTCGGAAGTTTTTTTTATCATTTTTGTGTATTTAGTTATGAATTTTGTAAGGCAAAACAATAAAATAAGAATTTAGGGTAAAAAGCAAGAATGTTTGGTTGCAACTGACGTACACTTGTGCAAGTGGTGAAAGGTATGCACTGATATCCAAATTGTTTTAGACAACTGACTTTCCTCTTAACCCTAAGTATATATGTTTGTTCACTTTAACAAGTATATTTCCTTAATATTCGTTATATAATTTGTAATAAGACAAGAAATAGTTTCCTTTCAAATATAAGGATGTAACATAATCTGTTTTTGTTTTGTTATAATAATGTACATATATAATAATTGCACACTGCTTTGAAGCCATCATTGCAACTGCGCCTAGAGCTTTGAACACATCAGAGGTATTCAATAAGTCGTCCATATGCAACTGCGTCTAGAGTTATGAACCGTCACAGGTATTCAATAAGTAGTCCATCGGGAATCAGTACAAAATATCCATCATGTCCAATCACATAAAATAATGCCATACTTTTTTGAAAAACCTCACACCACTCAAGCAATTTTAAAATATTAGTGAATATTTGTCCTAGTCTATATAAGTGATTATCACTCTGCATTTTTTTCACAGTATATGTTAACTTTGAGGGATTCCACAAACATATAATATAAACGAAGAAAACAATAGTAGGAGATGAACCAGTACAAAAAAAAAATAACATAACCTTGTCACAAATGCTTTTCCATAAACCTTGCCCTAACATATAATAAATAAAGGCAACATTGCATATGATGCAACCATGTCCAAATCTGATACGTGGTCACACAAAAATGGACATGGCAGCAACATATGACTGAAGTAGATGGCCACGTTGCATCACGTGTTCTCATCATTAAAGACATCAAAATATGAAGGTTGAAATCTTCCATAATAGTAAGCATCAAAATAGGTTTGAAGCAGAGTTGAACGAAAATTCCAATTCCACTGATTTGCCTCTGCTCAAACAAGATAACCAAAATGGTTACTTCCCTTGGTGAGTATATTTGTTAACGTCGGAAAAGGTAATAGATGACCAATCAAACCCGGGTACGACGAGTTTTGCATAGGACCGGAAGTAGTTGAATCCAGCTTGCATCACACGCTTCTTTGACTCCACTGCATTAGATGAGTTCTTGTATTTTTGAACAGCTACACTCCGAAGTCGTTTGTGTCTACGCTTCATGCGCTGCAACTTCGCCCTATCCAGATTGGCCTGCCTTTTGTCATCTTCAATTTGGCCTTCAACAAATTCCAAACGTGCCCTTGCCCTTTGGATTTCATCACCAAGTTGAAGATGTCTCTCCTTCCAGAATCCAAGAACCCTTTCAGACTCAAAACTTCCAACAAAATGGTCATTCTGTCTAGGAATGTGACACTGCTTGTCTGGTGACTCACTTGCGTGTCGAAGGCGGTCTTTGTTTGGAGGGGTGTTTATTATGCTGACATCAAACTTGGTTAGTAAATCCATTCTATGGAGGGAGAGAGTTTCTGTGGAGGAGAGAGTTTCAGTCGATGGAGAGAGATTCGGTGGAGGAGTCAGTTTTTCGTGGAGGGAGAGTTTATATGAAGGATGTGATAGTAATACCAATAAAAACGTTCCCGCCAAAAAATATTTGGTTGACAATGTATAAATTAATTTTTTGTCTGATACAATCTAAGTTTAATCCTAACCACTGTGGTTGGGTTCACTAACTAGCTGTCACTTCCATTGAGTTTCTTTCAGCCACTGACAGTGGTGATGAGGTTGACATGCTTGAAAAGCAAAACCTGACACCTCTTTTTAAAAATTGAAATAAAGTACATATGTTGACTACACGCAAGCTTTGGTATGTTGGTCTATAAAGCTATGTCCCCTTCCTCAAACGAAATTGCATATGCAATCCTCATCCTCTAAAAACAAATAGGATTATTCAAGCATGTCATCCTCTTCAGGCGCCAACAACACAGTCGAATACGAAAAATTGGAGTTGCAGGCTCCATTTCCACGTCGTACTCGCCGACCCCTTCCATTTTCAACATCATTTGGGAGTGAGGGGGACTCCGATGATCCATTAGAAGCAATACATGCAGTCAGTAGCAAGCTAGATTATAATTCCAGACTGATCAATTCGTGGCACGAGAAATGTGTTGAAGACGAGGCCATTCTGGCTGATCTTAACATTAGAGTTAACAAAGCATTCTCCCAAAAGAACAAGTACTTGAAGTTGAGTCATACAAGGAAGTTGAAAGCAGAGGAGTTGGATACAGTAATGAATGATGAAATTAAAGGTTGTTTGATGAACCATATGCGATGCGAAGAGCACCATAGTGAACTGGAGATGGCATTCAACGAAGGATTCGAAAATTTCCGAGCATTTGCGGCAACTACTCATACAAGTTATAATTGGGACTATGTATCCCCTGATGCTGTGAGAGAGATACTAGACGATGGTGGTGACATGAGTGAGCATAAGCACGTCAAAGCTGCTCGGAAGAAGCCGACCAATATGACTGACTAATTGCGGCTACGGCTGTTCAGTTGGTTGGGGTGATCGTGGTATTGCTAACAGGGACCAAATAATATGCTTTGCAATGTAAAACTATCTTATGGGACCATTATGTTAGTCGTCAGTAATTCGTCAATTTTGTATGAATGAATGAAATGTTTGGATGCAGTAAATTAAGCTATACAAATAATGGGTTATTCATGGACTTTTTTCTGATGTTATACAATACTTGGAATGTAATTTGTTCTTTTTATTTTTCAAAACATCCCTTCACCCTAATAAAGGAAAAAGAAATTAACAAATTGAAGAAGAGAGAAACTGATTAACATCCAGAAATGGTCTATTCTCACTCAAAATAACAATAAAAATAATAATTTCGAGTAAATATAATTAACAAATGTAGAGGCTAAAAAGTAATATAATAATAATGTAGGGTAAATAATAATAAAATACTAATATAGCGTAACCATGAAACAAGGAATTCAGTAAGGAAGATGAAGTGTCAATGAGTTCGTATCAATTTTCGGAACATTTTTATCATTTTTGTGTATTTAGTTATGAATTTCATAAGAAAAAAATAATAAAATAAGAATTTAGGGTAAAAACCAAGGATGTGGCCATGTGTATTGACGTACACTTGTGCAAGTGGTGAAAGGTGATGCGCTCAGATCACGCCAGGTGTCAGCTTCCGATTATTTTGGCTTTTTTTAGTGCAAAAATCTTGAAAAAAGTTAAATAAATAGTAGGAAAATTGGAAAAAAGCCCCGAAAATTACTCCGGCCTCCTTGTGACGTTATACAACTGGGGGAAGCTAGAAATCATCAATTTCATAAAGAAAAAATTTGAATGCCTTTAGATAACTCACTTTCCTCTTAACCCTAGCTATATATGTTGTTAACTTTAACCTAGATAACCTACATCAACAAGCATCTCCCGTGAATGCTCGAAATTGTCTTTTAAAATGAATAACCATGAAACGGGGAATTCAGTAAGGAAGATGAAGTGTCAATGAGTTCGTATCAATTTTCGGAACATTTTTATCATTTTTGTGTATTTAGTTATGAATTTCATAAGAAAAAACAATAAAATAAGAATTTAGGGTAAAAACCAAGGATGTGGCCATGTGTATTGACGTACACTTGTGCAAGTGGTGAAAGGTGATGCGCTCAGATTGCGCCAGGTGTCATCTTGCGATTATTTTGGCTTTTTTTAGTGCAAAAATCTTGAAAAAAGTTAAATAAATAGTAGGAAAATTGGAAAAAAGCCCCGAAAATTACTCCGGCCTCCTTGTGACGTTATACAACTGGGGGAAGCTAGAAATCATCAATTTCATAAAGAAAAAATTTGAATGCCTTTAGATAACTCACTTTCCTCTTAACCCTAGCTATATATGTTGTTAACTTTAACCTAGATAACCTACATCAACAAGCATCTCCCGTGAATGCTCGAAATTGTCTTTTAAAATGAATAACCATGAAACGGGGAATTCAGTAAGGAAGATGAAGTGTCAATGAGTTCGTATCAATTTTCGGAACATTTTTATCATTTTTGTGTATTTAGTTATGAATTTCATAAGAAAAAACAATAAAATAAGAATTTAGGGTAAAAACCAAGGATGTGGCCATGTGTATTGACGTACACTTGTGCAAGTGGTGAAAGGTGATGCGCTCAGATTGCGCCAGGTGTCATCTTGCGATTATTTTGGCTTTTTTTAGTGCAAAAATCTTGAAAAAAGTTAAATAAATAGTAGGAAAATTGGAAAAATGCCCCGAAAATTACTCCGGTCTCCTTGTGACGTTATACAACTGGGGGAAGCTAGAAATCATGAATTTCATAAAGAAAAAATTTGAATGCCTTTAGATAACTCACTTTCCTCTTAACCCTAGCTATATATTTTGCAACAACCAACATCACAAGTATATTTCCCTAATATTAATTATCTATGTTTTAATAATACAATAATTAGTTTCCTTTCATATAAAAGGTTGTAAACGTATCTGTTTTGTTATAATAATCCACATATATAATAATTGGACAATGCTCTGAAGCCATCATGGGTGCGTGCATCTAGATCTTTGAACACGTCAGCGCTATTCAATAAGTTGTCAATATGGCTCCGTCTTGGGTTCGTAGTAAATATCTCTATCATGTCAAATCACATCGTTCGATGGCCTGACACCAGTCTAGCAATTTTGAAATAGTACTGAATATTTGTCCTAGTCTATATGAGTGATTAGAACTTCACACAATATTTTATTTTTCACAGTATATGTTGCTTTGAGGGATTCCCTAAACATATAATATAAAGAAAGATAGAAAAAGTGTGACATGAAACAGTACAAACAACAACATATAACTGGGACAAATTAGAAGTATATTTCCTTAATGTTCATTATCTAATTTATAATAACACAAGTTTTACTTTCATTTGCTTCATATATAATTATTGGGACTATGTATTGCAATTCCTTGTGTCTAACATTGTATTTTGCAAAAACTGAAATATTATTCAATAAGTTGTCAATATCACCACGCGTTGGGAATCAGTAAAGTCGCATTATCATGTCCCTTCACATTAAACAGATGACGTACTTTTTCTCAAAAAATTGACACGTCAGTCATAAGTAACACTCTCCTTATTCACTTTACATGCCAATGTGCTATACATTCTTTGGTGAATGATTTATGGGTTATTTATATAACAAAATATTACAAATATTGCAGAATATTTATTTCGTCTATATGAGTGGGGACACGAGTGACCATAAGCACGTGCAAGCTGCTCGGAAAAAGCTGACCCATACGACCAAGTGAATATGACTACCATTGTTCAGTTGGTTGGGGTGATCGTGATATTACTAAGAGGGAGCACATAAAATGCTTTGCAATGTAATTTTCTTGTGTGTGCGAAATTACGAGTAGTTGAAATGTTGGTGTGCACTTTAATATTCTCCAAGCATTCGAAATGTGATTAGCTGCAATGTACTTATCATGCATAGAAGATGTTGTATTGTAGTTTGTATTTTACACGCTGATTTCTAATCATTGTGTTCCAACATAGTGCAAATTTCAAGTATCCTTCAGGTACGAATGTTTACAAAATCGTGCACCAATATTGCTTCATAGTCAAGGTCAGATCTTAATAACCAGTCAAGCACTAGAACATAACATTAGGAAAAATTGGTTGCTGCTGTAAATGATTAGTGTTGCTGGAAATGATTCGTGCTGGAAATCATTACTGCTGATGGAAACAACAGCTCCCTGCTGGAAATGCTACATTAGCCTGTGATATAATCAATGAATCTGTGTCACTCGTTCATAATTCAGCATAAACTACCCATTGTACATGGTAAAAGTCATTGCTTCACAAAACTCAAAATTTGATACTTTATCAAATGTCTATGAAAATTTCCAAATAGGGAGAAGACATGTAAAATTAACATGTGTCCAAATTTCATGCAAGAAGTAAACCAACCAAATTTCCATTTCAATTAGCAGTGGACAAAGTAAGAGCTTATAAGTGGACATGAACAAACAAATAAAATAAAACTGCATATAGAAAACTTAACCTGATCATTAGCCTTCATAACAACCGGCCTTTCTATAATACAAACATAAATCATTCGGTAGGTCCGTGCATCCTGTAAAATTCGTCGAATAATGGGTCACTGAGATCTATTGGAGTTGATTTCTCATTGTTTGATGGTGATGTCCTGCATAAACACCAAACACAAGCACATAAAAAATTTTACTATTCAAATTTTAGGTGTTATTATAAATAGTTTTAACATCTTACGGTGTGTTCAAATTTCTTGGGCATTGTCTTCTATCATGACCAATGTCTCCACACTCCCGACAGTGTCGAATCCCTCGCTTCATTGGCTTTTCCTTTGCTCCCGTTACTTGTTTCCACCTTCCTTTGCACCTTACTCTCTTAGGGTCTTTCATATATTGTGTTTGAGAGCTGGACCCTCCAACTTCGTTATTACTTGGTCCATCCTTCAACAACTTCAACTTCACCCGCAAACTTTTTAGAGTCTCTGACACTAGCTCACATCCTTCTTCACACATTAATGCATCCTCAACCACATCTGAAGCAAGTTGGGACATTGTACTCCGCTTTATTAAAAGACCAGGATCTGCAGAGTCTTTAATTTCGTTGCCATTTGCATCTGACACCAATCCAGCTTTCGCAGTTTTCTTCCACCTTTTCAAAATATATTTATCGGGCATATATTCAATCTGGTCCCTTCTGAACAATGCTAGGATGTGCTTGCAAATAATCCCAACAAATTCAAATTTTTTGCAGCTACACGATGCGTGGTCAGAATCTTTGACATATACGACTTCTGCCACTCTTGTTTGCCAATTTTTCCTTTCGCTCACATTAAAGACAACTTTTGAAGCATCCTCTGTTTTGAGCTCTAGGAAACATGCTGTACTTTGTATTAGTTCTTTCTCAAACTTTTGAAACATTGCCCTTGTGTACAAGGTAGCCATTTGTTTGTTCATTGGCATTGGTAGAATACATTGAGCCACTTCAAATGCATCTACGTGATCAGCAGCTAGCTCTTTTTGACGTTGATGGGAAAGTGCCCTCTCAAATCGTATTATGAAATCCATCAACGAATTTCTCCTTGATATGTATTGCTTGAAGAAAGCATGAGAACCTTCCGCTCTTTGGCTACTTGACATTCCAGCAGCAAAAAAGTCTCGTGTGTAGGCTGGAACCCAAGATTCCCTTAAATCAAACATTGAACTTAGCCATTGATGGTCACTCAAACCAGCCTTTGTAACCACAATATTCCACTTTGCATCAAACTCATCCTTATTGTCAGTATCCCATATGGCTTTCTGAAATTCACACCAATACTCCTTATAAGCAGAATGTGGTAACTTAACATGGAACTTTGATGTGATGTGCCATATGCAAAGCCGATGAAATGTAGTCGGAAAGGCTATTGAAATCGCTCTGGTGATGGCCGCATCTTGATCTGTAATAATCGTTTTAGGTTCGCCACCTTGCATGGCTTTCTTAAACTCCTCAAACATCCAAATAAACGACTCAGTCGTTTCCTTGCTCAAAAATGTGCATGCTAAGACAATTGTCTGACCATGGTTATTAACTCCCAATATTGGTGCAAATGTCAAGTCGTATCGATTCGTGTTGAATGTGGTATCGAATACAACAACATCTCCATACAACCGGTACGCCCGTCTAGAAGTTGCATCTGCCCAAAAACATCGACTAAACCTGTCTTCGCCATCTCCCTCAATCTTGAAATAAAAAGCCTCATTTTTTTTCTGTTCAGCCATAAAATACTCGGTCACTAGTTCAACATCGTGGTTCCTCAGCTTCCCATTCACACTACATTCAAGGTTGTAAATATCCTTTTTGATAAAACCGATTTTATCCATTCCTCCGGATTGCACCTCGAAAATACTTACCTTCTGATGAATGGGGATATTAACCGAACCCAATTGTTTTGTAAGTACTTTTGTAGAATCCGAAATACGACGGTGTGATCTCAATAAATGCACTCTTTCTGAGGCTGTCATCTTATGATTGTGTCCCTCTGCAAAAAGAGAGATGGCATACTTCTTGCTCCCATTTGTCTTCACAACCACAATCTTAGCTTTGCAATTGCATCTACTTATTCCCCGCTGTCTTTTTCTCTCCCGAGTTTCATCTTTCCTGTATGCACCTTGTTTGCAACAAACAAATTCTTTCCTCAGAATCTCTTTCTTATTTGTCCCCCGAAAGCTGGAATGAAGTCGAATACCAAAGCCAGCCAAGAATGCATATCTGTTATAGAAATTATAAGCGAGGTCAAGCGAGTCGAACTTCATCCCAACCGCTGGTGTTTCCTCATTCCTTACTTCAGGAATGTAAACCATCCCATTAGTTGTTACACAGTCATCACTCTCTGAGCCCCCAGACATTTTACCCACATATATTTTTGAACTACTTCTATATCACTGCATAGCAAATATTAATTCATTAATCAATCATTACTGCATTACAACATATCAATGCATTCCACTTACACAAAACATTGCCCAAATTGACACAAAAAAGACGCATAGCCTAGCTTTTTTGTAAGAGCCATTATTACACAAAATTTAATATAATAGTTACGTCATCTATTGTGCAATAATCTGGAAAAAATAACATTACAACCAACATGTTCAACTAAGAACACAAATGTAATTCAAACCAGCAATTACAGAACTTCTCCCAATATCCTCTCCAAATGCTTACTCCTAATGCCATTAAGCCTAAGTTTGGGATCTTTTACCTACATTTTATAATTTCCCACCCCCACCAAAAACAATCAACTAAATATATTGAATATTCATAAGGAAATGACGCATTATTGATAGCAAACTGACGCATTATTGACGGCAGAATAACACATTATTGACCGCAGAAATGACGCATTATTGATGCCACAAATGACGAATTTCTCACCCTCACAAAAAACAAACCAAACCCAATAAAATCAATCCAGCAACAGTAAACTTACCTCTCAAACTCAAGCGGGAGCTCCGAAGTCAATCAGCTTAAGAGAATGTGGTGGACATTAGAGAAGACTCTTTGGTAGTGGAGACTCCATTTCTACCACAATCGAGGAACAAATGCTGCTGCGGCGTCTAGCAGATATGCTACTTTGCTTTCATCTGGAATCTCGTGTGCTGAACGAAAAAGAGAAGGGGTTTTCACTTCAGCCATAGAATCAAAACAGGGCAATAGCTAGATAAGAGCCATTAATCGTCATACCGAGGATGCCATAGATCGCAGGCCTCCCAAGGAGCTGATGACAATGGAGCGACTATAGGGTTTGGGAGCTTTGGATCTTTCTAATTCTGGGTTTGAGTTACATTCAAAAACAGAGGACTGTGTTCTTGAATTTTTCAGAGGGAAATATCTTCAACTGAAGTTGGGTTTTCAACGGGTCAGATTTCAACCCGGTTCTACATGCACCCTCTTTTAAAAACTCACCGTTGGATGAAATCCAACGGCTCTAACATACCCCTCAAATAAACCCCTTATAACTTTCCCCTCACTATAGAAGCTCCCCTCCAAGGGTGGGAACAAACTAGACACACAAACTCAACGAAAGCGACACATGGGAAAACCCACTAAATCTTTAGCATAAGCTGTAGCAGCCCACGAAGGTAAGGAATCCCACCAGTAATAGGCACAGTTATCAGCACCAAAATTTGCTAACATATCTGCGACATACGACACTGTCAATGAAATCATCGATTCCTAATAAGTTACTGTCCTTTTCTATATCAAGTGAACAATAAACATTATTTGAACTCTGCAAATCAATTCGATTTCATCTATAACACGGTTCTTGCCGTCTTGTTTTGATATGGGAATACTAATAAGCCTAACAAATCCAAGAAATTTAAACATTATATACAAATGTTCACCATGCGTGCATTTGCTCCTGGCTAGGAGAAGAATAAACGCTTAGCCTTACCAAATAAAGATAAACTAATTAAATATTTAAGATAAAAGTTAAGAAGGTTTACATTGAAACAAATGGATAGCGTTTCACACACCTTGCTCGTTTCATAGAGTATATTATGTTTTTATTGGGTATTAAATGGATAGCGTTTGGACATTCCTCCTTGCACTTGTCTCCTAGGATCGGCAATAAAGTCAAGCCGCCCAGGTCCAAGTCCAATTCGACAAATAGTTATTTCATGACCACGACACCGCTCACACGTTTTGGTGATGCTCGCTGCCTTTTCTACTGAATGATTGATCAAAAGATTTACAGCTTCCTAGAAGGGGTCTTAATTATTTGTCGGAGGATGTTTTTATGACCTTTCTTTATAAATTTTGCTAGTACTTTGTAATTTGAGTGGTTAAGTGCAATTACTTTTGTACTTTTGTGTTCAGATTCTTAATCTACTAATATCGCAGATAACATTTTATTGGTCATCTTACATTAAGTACAAAAGTTTTAGTACAACTTGCATATGTAACCATCTTATTGGACTTTTCTTCCTCAAAGAAAAGACTTTTCTTCAAGTCTTTTTGGTCTTCTATCTTTGTAGGCTCCAAGACATGCAAGTACTCTTTAATAAGTCTCAATTTTCCACAGATCAGCATCAAGAAATTTGGAAGTCGTTGTGATCGTTTTCCTAAATTAATTTGGCTGCAACAAAACTCATTATTATATTTGACAAATCCTCATTTCCTCTCATTTCTCTGTCTATCTCTCTATCTCTTTGTCTCTCTATCTCTGTCTCTTTAGGCGGTCCTCATTCCACAATTTGCAAGGTGTTGAATGGCCAGAAATCACTTGGGTTCTTAGGTATTCTACCTCGCATTTGTGCTGCTCTTCCCATTCTACAGGTATATGAGATCGTACGTACTTCTTCCACGTAATTAAATATCTTATCCTGAAAATAATATAATTAAAAAAAACTATTAGTCATGCCGCCATGTCAAAAACTGGAATAATGATTTGCCTTGTCTAGACTTGGCAACATACATAAACATATATCTTTATATGTTAATAATGATTTAATATTGGTTACACAGTAATCAAATTTTAACTGTTGGCTTTAAATGTGTTCAGGCAATCATACTCACTGGACAACATACGTACTTTGGTAACATATACAGTAATCTTTTTTTTCTAATTCCAATCCAATATACTTTACCGGCTTATAATCTCTACCGATGGCTCGATCATCGATCGGCATGCTAAAATAGATACCGCACTAAAAAGATTGCTTAAATATGCTATGGACTTCCTTCCATCCATCCTTGCTGCTCATAAGTTTCAATCTTATCTTCCACATTTAAAGAAAAAAATAATCAACTTGTTCTTAATTTGTTTTTAACCTCCACGAAGTTTGTTTTATTTAATGTTAATTATGTTTAGTTACTTGCTGAAACCTTGAGAATCATAATATTATATTTTCAATGAACTATATATTGACTATTAACTATGTGCTTGTCGCTCCTTCTCAGCTATTCAGAGCCTTCTAGTACTATTTTGGTGTGGACCGAAAGATAGTTTGTTGGGAGGAGTATGTTTGTAAATTCTATAAAAATATGTGTGGTCGTGAAAAGCTTGATCCTTTATTCTATTGCGACAGTTTTTCTAATCCAAGACCAGTGAAAATGTTTTGTGCTCCTGTCATCACGAGCTTCAATACTTGAGCCTTCTCGGAGCCTCTGTGCTTTGTAAATTCGTAAAACTTCATTTTTGCTGGTTTGTTGAATTCTGTTAGATGCTCTGTTATTGCCCTGTTAGGATGTAATTTTTGAGGCCAGAGGCCATGGTTTGTAACACTATACTTTGTGTAATGCATGCTGGCTGTTGGGTTGTAAATATCTGTGTTTCTGGCAGGTTGAAATAATTGGGATATGTCCTGTTTACAGGGGAGACTCTGCCAAAATTTTGGTAGAAAGTCTCGGTTTTTAGTAAGTGGGCCCGGCATCTGTAGGATGTCGGATATTAGACGGGATCCGTCTCGGTTTCCGAGGAAATGTAAGATCCCACATCGACCAATGGAGTGGGGGTTGATGTGCCTTATATGTACATGCCCGCATCCATCTCGCACAAGGCCTTTTGGGAGCTCACTGGTTTCGGAGTCATGGGAACTCCGAAGTTAAGCGAGTTGGGGGCCAGAGCAATCCCAGGATGGGTGACCCACTGGGAAGTTGGTCGTGAGCTCCCAAAAACAAAACCGTGAGGGCCAGAGAGGGGGGGCCCAAAGCGGACAATATCGTGCTATGGCGGAGCCGATCCGGGATGTGACAATTTGGTATCAGAGCCACTCTGCCGTGTGGTGTAAGTGTGCCGACGAGGACGTCGAGCCCCTAAGGGGGGTGGATTGTAAGATCCCACATCGACCAATGGAGTGGGGGTTGATGTGCCTTATATGTACATGCCCGCATCCATCTAACACGAGGCCTTTTGGGAGCTCACTGGCGTCGGAGTCATGAGAACTCCGAAGTTAAGCGAGTTAGGGGCTAGAGCAATCCCAGGATGGGTGACCCACTGGGAAGTTGGTCGTGAGCTCCCAGAAACAAAACCGTGAGGGCCAGAGAGGGGGGGCCCAAAGCGGACAATATCGTTCTACGGTGGAGCCGATCCGGGATGTGACAGGGCTAGATTTACCTTATTGAACTGTTAGATTTTAGACTTGGTTAAACCCTTAAGTGAGGCTTATCGAATTGATCATATATATAAATTTAATTTAAGAACATATCATTTTTATTTTATTTGTTTAAAAGGCCTATTTTACACTAACAATGCCAACTAAGGTCTACCATGATGAACAAAAATGAATTAAGAGAAAAGAAAATTCATAAGAAAATTCAAAAATGAAAATTTATCATCACAAAGATAGAGTCAGATAGACACACGGCACCTATAGGTAAGACTACAATTATCCAATTAGTTTAATTGATATTTATGCTCTAAATGGGCTTAACATTAACACTAACTATAAGAAAGAAAGAAAAAACTCAATAGCCCAGGTTGTACAAGTCATAGTTCCGTGCTTGCCTGTCATCGACGATAGCACGTGCTTCTCTTTGGACCAAAGGTTGATGTGGATATTTTTGGCCTTACGATCAGCCGGCGATCTATTTTATGGAATGGACATTTTGGTTTTCATAAAGCGACGTCGCGGCAAAGGTAATGCCAAGAAATATGGGGCCCTCCTGGATAAAGTTTTTTAGCTGTCCTCATTCCACAATTTGCAAGGTGTTGAATGGCCAGAAATCACTTGGGTTCTTAGGCATTCTACCTCGCATTTGTGCTGCTCTTCCCATTATACAGGTATATAAGATCGTACTTCTTCCACGTAATTAAATATCTTATCCTGAAAATAATATAATTAAAAAAAAATAGGAAAAAGTACAGTAAACCCCCCAACCTATAGGGCCATTTTCAAGTACACCCCAATTTATCGACAAATTACAATTACATACACAACGTCACGAAATATTACAAGCGAGCCCCCTCCGTTAGCCAAACTGTTAGTGAGTCTGTTAAATGCTGATGTGTCAAAAGTGGGACCCTTTTTTTAATGATGTGGACTTCCACGTGGACCAAAAATTAATAAAAAATTATTTTACTGTTTAAATTATTTATTGTTGTTAAATTAATTCAAATTTTAAAATAAAAAAATTTAAAAATTTTTTAAAAAAATCTGGCAAAAATCATTCTCTTCGTCTCTTTCTCTTCCTCTCTCTCTCTCTCTCTCTCTCTCTGAGAACCCCAGAACCAGAACTCTCTTTCTCTCTCTTCCTCCATAGCCTCTACCACCAAACCCTCCTCCATCTCATCTTCCTCTACCAATAGCACCAGAAAAGAGGGGCTATTATCACTTCTGGTGGAAAAGCGGTGAAAGTGAAAACCATCTTCAACTTGCACCATCTCCAACCTGCACCAGGCCCACCCACCCCCTGCAGCTCTCTCTCTGGAACTTCCACCATTGCCTGATGACCCACCAGCCACCTCCCACCTCCCATCATCCTACCCAGCCAACCCCCATCCTCCCTTCCTCCGACTTAACCCTTCGTCGATCCACCCCAAACCCAGCTCCAATGCCGTTCTCTCTCTCTCTCCAATACAGCCAAACTCCACCTCCCTCTGCTTACAAGATGCCAAAACGGAGATTTCAGAATGAAAATTTCAAAACAAATGTCCAGTATTATCAAACCAATTAGCTCGAATTTGAAATTTTATTCAATTTAATGGCCTCGAATTCATATTTCAAATTTCATTTAAGAGAAATATTAAATCTAAACACCCAACCACGGCCTTCCTCTCCCCTCCATCTCCAACGCCCACCAAAGCTCCCTCCTTCCGATTGCAACACTCAACATCCATCAAAACATGAACCCTTAAAAACAAATTTGAGGTTGACAGAGAGAAGAGATGGGAATTAAAGCAAAGCAAATTTTAAAAGCTCGGTGGCATCAGAAGAAACAGCATAGTTGATGGTCCAGAGCCTCAAGATCTTGACCCTGCAGAACCGATTGGAGGAAGGCCATGGCAAGTGCGGTAATTGAGAGATTTGAGGGTTGGGCTGTGTTCAGATCTAGTCGCTGGCTCCCTCAAACCCCTCTTTTCCGGTGCTATTGGTAGAGGAAGATGAGATGGAGGAGGGTTTGGTGGTAGAGGCTATGGAGGAAGAGAGAGAAAGAGAGTTCTGGTTTTGGGGTTCTGAGAGAGAGAGAGAGAGAGAGAGAGAGAGAGAGAGAGAAAGAGACGAAGAGAATGATTTTTGCCAGATTTTTTTAAATTTTTTTAAATTTTTTAATTTTAAAATTTGAATTAATTTAACAACAATAAATAATTTAAACAGTCAAAAAAAAATTATTAATTTTTGGTCCACGTGGAAGTCCACATCATTAAAAAAAGGGTCCCACTTTTGACGCATCAGCATTTAACAGACTCACTAACAGTTTGGCTAACGGAGGGGGCTCTCTTGTAATTTTTCGTGACGTTGTGTATGTAATTGTAAATGTTCGATAAATTGGGGTGTACTTGAAAATGGCCCAATAGGTTGGGGGGTTTACTGTACTTTGTCCAAAAAAATATTAGTCGTTCCGCCATGTCAAAAACTGGAATAATGATTTGCCTTGTCTAGACTTGGCAACACACATAAACATTTATCTTTTTATGTTAATAATGATTTAATATTGGTTACACAGTAATCAAATTTTAACTGTTGGCTTTAAATGTGTTCAGGCAATCATACTCACTGGAAAACATACGTACTTTGGTAACATATACAGTAATCTTTTTTTTTTCTAATTCCAATCCAATATACTTTACTGGCTTATAATCTCTACCGATGACTCGATCATCAATCGGCTAAAATAGAGACCGCACTAAAAAGATTGCTTAAATATGCTCTAGATTTCCTTCCATTCATCCTTGATGCTCATAAGTTTCAATCTTATCTTCTACATTTAAAGAAAAAAATAATCAACTTGTTCTTAATTTGCTTTTAACCTCCACGAAATTTGTTTTATTTAATGTTAATTATGTTTAGTTACTTGCTGAAACCTTGAGAATCATAATATTATATTTTCAATGAACTATATATTGATTATTAACTATGTGCTTGTCGCTCCTTCTCAGCTATTCAGAGCCTTGTGGTACCATTTTGCTGTGGACCGAAAGATATTTTGTTGGGAGGAGTATGTTTGTAAATTCTATAAAAATATGTGTGGTCGTGAAAAGCTTGATCCTTTATTCTATTGCGACAGTTTTTCTAATCCAAGACCAGTGAAAATGTTTTTGGTGGGCCTGCAAAATTTGAGGTTTGTATATTTATAAGGCTTTTTAACTTTTCATGATGATCCCCCAAAAATAAATAAATCATGTTTTGATCCCATAGTATACGTAGTCAACACGTTCTAATGCTAAGACATCTGGGGCATCCTCCACAAAAAGGGAAACAAGAGGATATAAATTATTTAAGGCAAGAACCATCCTTAAGCTGTTACCCATTCTACCTCGTGTTTTAACATGCTTCTTGCTGCTGCTCATACTTCATAGGACATCTCCTATCATTAATAAGCTTCAGTTTTGGCGGACTCCACAGCCATAAGGTTAGCTAGTTTTTTCTTCTTCTTTAATTCCTGATTGAATGGTCAGAGTTTCTTTCTCTAACTCTTTTTTCACAAACATAATATTTGACTATTTGCAGGAGTCTAACATTATTTTGTGGAACTGTCTTTTAAGATGACATAAAACCATTAGACATTATTCACTGTTCAAACCAGGCAATCATTCCAAATACAATCCATAAGCGAACTTCCACTTTCTCCATATTTGGCTACTATTCGCAGGAGTACGTACTCAATATTATTTGGAGCTGTGGTTTAAGGAGAGCGAGCTACTTGGTTTTGTGAATAATTCATACACTTGAGAAAGGATCTTGCGTCATAAATAAGCTCGAGACATGATGAATCAGGTTGATGAAGTAACAATTGAGTTGAGGTTAATTTCTTTACGTACTCTAACACCTTTTTATTTTTCTTTTTTTTTTAGAAGAATTTTCTTTTTCATTAAACAATAGGCTCTCGCATTTGCAGTGGCTTAAACATGTTTTATTAGGATCTCCACATACGTATCGTAGATGGCTTTAATCCAATCCACCATGACCAATTAAACAACTTTTCTAATAATAATAATAATAATAATAATGCATGGGAATTCGTGTGCCTATTGACCTTTTTATTTATTTATTTTATTATTTAGTAAATTAAATTAAAACTTTGAAAAGAAAACTGAAAAGTGAGCAATGTGGATTGAGTGGGGAGTGACTGCTATCATGTAATTATTTAGGTGGAATTTGTTTTTTTATTTAATAATTTAGAAAATTTATGTTTACTATTTTACCCTTATTATATTAGATTATGATGTTTTATCATCTATATATATAAAGCAAAAGGCAGAGAATGGTGAAACATTCAAAATACCCAAAAATGTCCTTGGTTAATGCAAACATTAAGAATTGAAATTATTAATTAATTGAAGATAATATGGTAAATTCACACTTTTTCATATTAAAATTTTTTTAAATTAAAAGAAAAATCAGATAATGGATCCTCTTTTTATGGAACACAACTACCCATTATCTTTTTTAATTCTAAAATAAATTTTTTTAAAATTTAAAAAAGGCCTCTCGCAGACGCGAATGCGCATGCAGAGAGGCTAGTTTCTATTATGCAAGGACATAATAAGGGGTTTTGAATATTTCACCGCTTGTGGCCTTTGTCTTCAAACGTCCGGACTCTATTAATGTGCGAACGTCATGTATTTTCCACTATCCCTACTTACTTTTCTCTTAATTTACAATGGTGTTTGCAAAAAAGAAAGAAAAAAAAGAATTGTGTATATATAAAAGAAAATAATAATAATGAGCTATATATATAAGAAAATAATAATAATGAGCTAAACTCGAGCAAATTTGGGTTTTTAAATAAATAAAAGCTACCTTTCGTCTCCAGACCAAGACAAAAGCACATGTTTTTAGAAAATGCAAATTTCGTATATATAATACGGAGAGCTTTCATTGAGTGATCTTTCAAATAAGTTTATTTGAGGGATATTCTTGTAGAGCTCACTTAGCATTGTATTTCACTAATCCAAATGTTCTATTTTGTAGATATTCATTCAAAGATCATCTTTATAAAAAATCACTTGAATCCCATATCATTTGACTACTTAATTAAATTATTAAAATTCAAGTATTTTCTTAAAGCACCATGTTCATTGATTTCGTTGGTCTCAATTAGATTCCTTAATGATTTTAAATATGCATGATGTTTTGTAAGGATGATCTCTAAATGAATATGTGAAAAATAGATGGTTTGGATCATTGAAAAAAATTTCGTAGGGTACCCTAAAAGGTGTTCCTCAATAGACGGGGAATATATTTATATGGTTGTTAGGAAAAATCTATTTTATTGCTTGATTAATTATAGGGCCTTTCAATATATACCCGGTCAACGACCAAAATGTTAATTTTTCTTTCTCAAAATGTTATATTTGTTAATTTGTTGTGTTTTGTTCAGTAATCCATATGAGGAGGGGGAATCTTCCAAGTTCAAGGAAGTTGTTAAAGCATATCAGACTCATCATCAGCCAAAAATATTTCCAAAGTGGGATATCATATTTACAGTAGCATCTGCATTTGCTGTGTTCGTTGATCCTTTGAGCTGCTACATTCCCATCATCAACGGCAATCGTATGTGCTTCGATTGGGACAGAACGTTGGCGTGGACAGTTTTTTCCTTACGAACAGCCGGCGATCTATTTTATGGAATTGACATTTTGGTTTTCATAAAGCGACGTAGCGGCAATGTTAATGCCAGGCCATTTGGGGCCTCCTGGACAAAGCATTTTGGCGGTCCTCATTCCAAAATTTGGAAGGTGTTGAATGGCCAGAAATCACTTAGGTTCTTAGGCATTCTACCTCGCATTTGTGCTGCTCTTCCCATTATGCAGGTATATAATATCGTACTTCTTCCATGTAATTAAATATCTTATCCTGAAAATAATATAATTATAAAAATAAAAAAAAACTATTACTCATGCCGCCATGCCAGAGTTATGCTGTCAAAAACTGGAATATTACCTTGTCTAGACTTGGCAACATTAACATACATAAACATTTATCTTCATATGTTAATAATGATTTAATATTCGTTACACAGTAATCAAATTTTAACTGTTGGCTTTAAATGTGTCCAGGTAATCATATTCACTCAAGAATTCATTAATCTTTTTTATCTAATTCCAATCCAATATACTTTACGGGCTTATAATCTCTACCGATGGCTCCAATGGCATGCTAACATAGAGACCACAGTAAAAAGATTTCTTAAATACGCTCTGGACTTCCTTCCATTCATCCTTGCTGCTCATGTAAGTTTCAATCTTATCTTCCAAATTTAAAGAAAAAAATAATCAACTTATTCTTAATTTGCTTTTAACCTGCACGAAGTTTGCTTTAATTAATGTTAATTATGTTTAGTTACTTGCAGAAACCTTGAGAATCATAAATATATATATATATACACAATATTATATAGAGGCATTTAGATTTTAAGGGCTACTCTACATATGCAGTCTAATGAAAATGTATTATATACATATATACAATCCTATTCTCTTGGACTCTATGGTCCAAGGACATTATGGTCACCCACCTTTAGATATAATGGTGGAGAAAAAACTAACTTAAAAGTCAATTTTATTTTTATTTTTTAATGCTTAATATATTAATTTAACTTAACAAAAACTGAAAGTAAAAGAAAAAAAAAGTCACCAGGTGTTTGGAGAATTAAAAATAAAATAGACTTTTATCCAAACAGAGGTTAAATTAATATATTATGAACCCTAAACCCTAATTCCTTCATCCAAACGAAGGTTAAGTTAATATATTATGCATTAAAAATAAAATAAAATAGACTTTTAAGTTAACTTTTCTCATACATTAGATTAGATCTAAAGATGGGTGACCACAACTCCCTTGGACCATAAAGAACAAGATTATACATACAAATACAATATATATAATCTAAGGCTGAGTGTCATTACAACTCGTTTGCTAGTGTTATTTTCCTCCCTTTCAATGGAATCTCATTAGAGTGTTATATAAGATGATATAATTAAGAATGCCAATGATCTATCCCAGTGGAAAAAGGGCCTTGATTTGCAGACCAGATGTCTCATATTCAAATTTCCATGACATCATAATTGTGTGTGTGAGAAATTTCCCTCCACTCTACTTTAGACTATCACTTATACTAAAAAAGATGAGATAAGAATATATAAGAGATATTTACTTACACCATTTAAATTCTATAAAAAAAAAAATCAAAACATGACAGCTAGCCCTATTGAATTTAATTTTGATTATTAAATTACTTTGATATCTTATTGAGTGTTTTGAGTTTTTTTATGAGGATCGATGGCAGTGTCATGTCCCGAACTCGGGGGTCAGTGGAAATCCCGCGCGCTCGGTGCTTGAGAAAATAGAAAGTAAAATAAAATAAAAAGAAATACAAAGAAAGCCGAAATAGGGGTTTAAAATAAACTTTTGTTATAAAAATAGTTCCAAAATCTTACAACTTTACAATAAATAAATACAGCTGTATCACTCTTATCTAATTCAGCCTCAACTGGTTTAGTCCTTGTCTTTCCCATTAATTCATCTGAAAAATTAAACAAGATGAGGGATGAGCAACCACCGCTCAGTGAGTAGATTATGTAATATGCCAGTCAAACAATGCCGTTTTACACACTCTAGAAAATATCATGAAAAGATACACCAATCTAGATCATATCACATCATCCCTTCATATCTCGGTTATCCTTCATAGCATGTAACCAACTACGTGAACCCTATTGGCCTCACTACCCTATGTCCCCTTGTGGCACATCTATCCCTCGGATACTCCAACATTAAAGTTCCACGTTCCATGAATAATACATACTTCATAAATATTCTAATCAATATATATATATATATATATATATATATATATATATATATATATATATATAGAGAGAGAGAGAGAGAGAGAGAGAGAGAGATATATATATATATATATATATATATATATATATATATTAGACATGCTTGACTTAAAATAGAGAGATATTTGTAAATAGAACAAATCCACGATAATTCATGGTTTTCATATTTTATCACAAAATAAGAACTTTTAGAACACATTACATAAGCCACTCACCTCGATAATAAGAACCCTTAAAATAAATTGGCAAGACAACCCATCTACCTATCTCCTCCAATATCAAATTTCCTTGCATCTCTCTTTAGTCCTCTCTAACAACTATCATGTTGCATGCATGTTATCTCTAGATGTAGAAGTAAACAACTTGTAAATGCAAGCTCCCTATTTATACTAGAATAAAGTCGGCAACTATCATTCTATTATTGGTTTATATGTTTGGCGGTTGAGGATAAGTGCTAATATTTGGTATTAGGATAATATTTTGATGAAGTAAAGATAGCTAGCCACCAAGGCAACAACCTTGTGTGTTTACACGTCCCTTAAGCAACCAAGGAATGGTGCCACCTCATGCTTCTTATATACATATTAATTTAATATAATAAAATACATATAATTATTAAAATGGTAAAACAACTATATATATATATATAATCAATTTAAATATATAACTAAATAGGCAACAAAATATTTATTCTTCATATATTTTTTAAAAATACGGGTCTTCACAGGCAGTTTTGTAATTTATAGGAAGTTTGAAGCCTTTTTGTTATGTTGTAAATGAATTTTGGGTGTGTTTCTAAAGTCCATTTCATATGAGGTTTTAATTTAGGCCCCTATATTGAGTATAATAGTGAATTTCCCAATATATAAATGAGAAAACACCCAAAAAAAAAAATTGAAAACAAGGAAATGAGGTGTTGGGCCGTGGAGGGTTAAATAATAATAATGATTGCTATTATTATTAGTATCATTATTATTATTACTCTTATTCTTTTCATTCTTTTCAAATTTTCAGTGAACTATATGCATATATTGATTATTAACTATGTGCTTGTCGCTCCATTTCAGCTATTCGGAGCCTTGTGGTACTATTTTGCTGTGGACCGAATGATAGTTTGTTGGGAGAAGGCTAATGGTCAACATCGTAATGATTTGGATAGTCGTATAACGCGCGAGTCTTCATTTTATTGCAGATCAAATAATAGTGCACAATTTCTTCCACCAGAATTTTTACAGAAGAAGTGCGCTGTACCACTTTCAGCAAATGAAACAGATTTACCTTTCGATTTTGGTATATATCTATCCGCTCTCCAATCTAATATGACATTGACAAGCTCAAGAGATCTTCCAGTGATGATGTTACAATGCATTTGGTGGGGCCTGCGAAATCTGAGGTTTGTATGTTTATAAGGCTTTTTAACTTTTCATGATGATCCCCCAAAAATAAATAAATCATGCTTTGATCCCATAATTACAATGTACAAGGATGTCATAGTAGTAAACACGTTCTTACATTTTTTTTTTTTTTTAAAACCGTTCTTATATTCTAACACTACCAATTAATTTTATTTATATATATAATTTCACGCAAAGTTTTAAACCCATCAATTCTTCCTTGTGTCGTCTAAGGAAATTTCTTTGACTTTGAAAATTTCTTTATTTTATATCAAATTGCGTCTCCAATTGAAGGGTTTAATTTATTTAAACCCATCAATAATTCTTCCTTAAAGAGCATCTCCAACCGATATATCAACATGGACATGAAATGACAAAAATTGAAAGGATTCTTCCCCCCCTCCCACTTTGAGCTAGGGAGCAGATGGAATTTTCATTATAACCTGCGATATACACTTATCAAATATATTGCTTCTTCATTTTCTTTTTGTAGTTCTTTTGGTTCGAACCTCGAGACCAGTTACTCTAAGAACGAAATCATCTTTTCGATTGTGATCTCTATAAGTGGCTTGGCACTATTTTTAGTATATCTCACTTCAAGGGTGCAGGTTGGTGTTTAAACAAAATTGATGTCTTTTTTTTGTTTGACAAAGCGATATTTTAAATTAAATTTATGTCTTTAAACTTGAAGCTCCTCCATATAAATTTCCGTATTAATTCTTGTGCATCTATAAAATTAATAATTATACGTAGGGGTCGAAAAAAGAGTCAGATCAGCTCAAGTTGCAACAGAAGATTGAAACGATATATCCAGACATAATAGACCAAATGCGTAATATGTGCCGTCTCCGCTTGGCTTCACTGAAGAAAGTAAGTAGTTGGGTTAATTTGCTCTAATTCTTTCTATTAAATTTTGTTCAGCATTATTAAATTATATATATTGGTAGGTGCGGTTGCTTGAAAATAAAGATGAGAAAGTGTTAAAAGCAATCTGCCAGTATCTTAAGCCGGTGACTTATGGCGAGGATGTTTATATCATTCGAGAGGGAGAACCACTTCGAAAGATGTTTTTCATCACACGAGGCATTGCATTGACCTACACAACTATTTCGGGTGGAACATATATGTGCAAGTCCCTTGAGAAAAGTGATTTTTATGGAGAAGAACTTCTAAATTGGGCATTCAAATTTTGCTCATTTTCTGAGTTATCTATCTCCTCTACAACTCTTTTGTCCCAAACAAAGGTTGAAGCATTTTCAATTGGGGCCCACCATTTGAAGTCAATTGTGGCTCAATTTTGGTGGCATTTTCAGAGAGAGCTTCCTCGTTCTCAATTGGAGCATTTTGCAGCTTCTTCCATACATGCATTCTGGCGCCGCCGTCGTGCAAAGGCTAAGAGAGCATCTTTAGAGGGAGCGCATTCTCAATTGAAGCATTTTGCAGCTTCTTCCATACAGGCATTCTGGCACCGCCGTCGTGCAAAGGCTAAGAGAGCATCTTCAGTGGGAGCGCATTCTCAATTGGAGCATTTTGCAGCTTCTTCCATACAGGCATTCTAGCGCCGCCGTCGTGCGAAGGCTAAGAGAGCATCTTTAGAGGCAGCGCATTCTCAATTGAAGCATTTTGCAGCTTCTTCCATACAGGCATTCTGGCACCGTGTTCGTGCAAAGGCTAAGGGCCCATTTAGATGGGACAAACTACGACATTAAATTAGCCAAATCTACAACATAAAATAAAAAGAGTGTAATAAGCACATAAACCAACTACTTTTTTTTTTCCTTATCTTGTGTGGGTATTTTGTTTGTGTGTGTTGCTTTGTTGTTTTCGATTGTTTACTATTTGTCGTCCTTGGTTCGTTCCCTTATATGTCGAGGTGTGGACTGCTTTGAATTTGTTTTGGACCTTGTAACACTCAATAATTTATTGTTTGTTTTGAGTTTTTTTTAAACTGCTTTTCTTCGGCCTTGGCCCTTTAAGTATATGTACTTGTTTTGGCTTTGTACAGTACACTAGGTTTCTTGTTAAGTAATGATCTTGTGACTCAGTAACACCTTTGAATAATGACAAATTTGCTTGCTAAAAATATTAAGTTTCTTTTAACCTCTAGGCAATAGTTATTGTAAGAGTGTTTTCATTTGGCTAATTTACACAAACACTGTTTTTGCATTGAATAATAATAATAATAATAAAGATAGAGTGCTACTATTTTCATCTCTGTCTTATTTCCCCACCCATCTTATCTTCAAAATTTTAAAGACAAATTTACTCTTTTGTAAAATGACTTTTAGGAACTTTAAGAAAAAACCTGTAAAATGCCCTTCTCCTCTGAGCTTCCTCCCAGCTAGCTCCCCCAACTTGTTTTTATTTAATTTTTAGTTTTTTGAAAATGGGTAATTACAATTTTGGTAACTGAGTTTAGGCTCAAACTGAAATTTGGTCACCAAAATTTCAATTTTTCGATTTTCGTCACTGTACTTGCAGTCGCTAACAAATCAAGTCGAATCCATCAATTTCGTCAATTAAGTCCTAAAATAAATAAATAAATAAATAAAGTATACTGGTTATGCGCTTTTTTAGCATAATCAACATCAGGATGAATCAAATTAGCAACCAAATCCAAATTCCACCCCAGCTTTCTCCATTAAAGTTATCAAAATTTCAGTAATTCTGTGTGTTAATCTACAAGCATCATGTAGAACGGAATCAAAGACTCTAACGGACAACAAAACTTCACAAGAAGAGTTCAAAGTAGCAGATAACCTCCTAGATAGTTTCAAATTAGACTTTTGAATCTCACCCAATTTTTCCCTCAGAGCCATAACTTCTTTGTCTTTTTTTTATCAATTTCTGTGTGTAACCTGTTGGACATGGTTCCCAAAGTCCTAAGCTTGCTTTGATTCTCTTGCACCTGAGCTTCCAAGCTTAGAGCTCTTAAGTAAACTAGCTTAACAAACTAACAGCTAAGCTTAACAGTAACTAGAACACGTGACCTTTAATCTAATTTTGCCTCCACAACGATATATGGTCGAGTTTGATCTTAAGCACCTAACAAAAATATGTAGAAAACTTGAGGCAGAAAAATGGAGGAACAATAAACTTGAGGCAAAAGTAAAGCCGTAAGTGCTAAATGGTGTAAGGTAATCAATTGATTAATTTATCTCTCATGAATGACTGACCTTTCTTGATGCTCAAAGCCCCATTTTCTCATGATTCATGAATGACCTAAGCTCCATTATACTTAATCAGATCATATGTAATTAATCCTTCAATTTCTGAAAATAAAAAATAAAAAATCCTTCAATTTCAATTTCATTATACAGATTAGCGCATCGCACAGAAATTTGCATGTTCGATTTTCTTTGATAGGAAATAGAAATTTTTGTAACATCATATTACTACTAATTGCAATTTACATGCCACATACATACGAGGTTAATTATTATTTCCCACTCGCACTTGAATATTATTAAGGCCTATTAGTCAATTATTAGCAACCCCAAAACAAAGTTTGAGTTGCTTGCTATTTGTTTATTGCTTTTCGCATTTGATTTTGGTGGGTTGAGAGATGGCACACTACTACAAAAAGTGAAAAAGACGACCAGAAAAAGACGACGGTAGAAGAAAAAAACCGTCGTTGTGTTTAAAAAGACGACGGTAACAAAAAACCGTCGTGGATAAGTGACTTAAACAACTAAAAAACGGAGGTACTGTTGAATATTTTTTTATAACGAAGCACACAAATAAAAAAGCGTCGTCTTAGTAAAAAGGTTTTCTTCAGAGTTAAAATCTGACCAAAAAACAACGACAGCAGGTATGACAAGCGTCGTCTTTTAAAAATCAAGTGTCCTTTTTTTGGTAAAGACATGGTTGTTTTGAAAGAACTGTCGTCTATTATATGTAAAGATGACAGTTTTTTTTTAAAAAAGGGTCGTCTATTATAAGTAAAGATGATAGTTTTTTTTAAAAGGGGTCGTCTATTATATGTAAAGATGACGGTTTTTTTTTAAAAAGGGTCGTCTATTGTGAAGTAAATATGACAATTTTTTTTTTAAAAAAGGGTCGTCTATTATATGTAAAGATGACAGTTTTTTTTTAAAAAGGGTCGTCTATTATGAAGTAAAGATGACGGTTTTTTTTTTAAAAAGGGTCGTCTATTATATGTAAAGATGACGGTTTTTTTTTAAAAAAGGGTAGTCTATTATGAAGTAAAGATTATGGGTTTTTTTTTTAAAAAGGGTCGTCTATTATATGTAAAGATGACGGTTTTTTTTTTTAAAAAAAGGGTCGTCTATTGTGAAGTAAAGATGACGGTTTTTTTTTAAAAAAGGGTTGTCTATTATATGTAAAGATGACGGTTTTTTTAAAAAAGGGTCGTCTATTGTGAAGTAAAGATGACGGTTTTTTTTTTTGAAAAAAAGGGTCGTCTATTATATGTAAAGATGACGATTTTTTTTAAAAAAGCGTCGTCTTTTAAAACACGCTAAAAAAAGGCCGCTTAAGTGAATTCGCGCTCGACAAATTTTCAAATTTTCCCCCATCTTTGAAAACCTTATCTCTCATTAACAAGCGTCGTCTTTTAAAACACGCTAAAAAAAGGCCGCTTAAGTGAATTTGCGCTCGACAAATTTACAAATTTTCCCTCGTCTCTGAAAACCTTATCTCTTCCTCCTTGAAACCGTCCTGAGCTCTCTAAAACACCCTCATGAAAGGTTTGATTTGAAAGTGACCTAATCTCTCAATACCCTTCTATATCTTGCTAGTGAATTCTGGATTAGTCTCTTTGCGTTTCTGGAATGTTCTTTGTCTCCCTGATTTCAGATTTTGTCTCTTTTGATTTGTCTGGTTTGTTTGCATATTCTTTTTAGATTTTCTGATTTGGTTCTTAGGAGATGAGGAGGAAGCTTTCAGATTTATAACTTTTTATTTTGCAGGTTTTCTATGTGAGTCGTATGTTTTTTGGTTGTTGAAAATTTGTTACCTTATCTTTTCACCATCATTTTCTTTATATATTTTTCCTTTTGCAGGTTCTCGATGGTCTTTTTTATGCTTATTTTACAAGTTTTCTATGGAAATATGGTCCAATGGTAAAATTTCTCTTCCACCTAATTTTATATGTTTATAATCTTAGCTATTTTTCTCTCTTTGTCATTTTGATTTATTTACAGGGATGATGTAGGAGACTTCAGTTGTGCATCATTTGTCTGTTTGGATGAGAAAGGCTTGGATTAGGAGTACGTAGGTCTTGTTAGGAAAAGATTTTACTACTTAATTGGTAGGAATTATGTTTGTTGTAGAATAAAGATTGGTTAACTATGTAATAACTATTGAATCTTCAAGTTTTATGAAATAAACTATTTTTGAGTGTATATATTCATTGATAAAGCATTATGGTTGGTTTTCCAATTAAAATCGTTGTATAGCATCATATGAAATAAAAAAGAACTAAAATGTAGCAGTTTGGGAACTTATTAGACGACGGTTTTCATAATAAATCATGGTCTTTACAGATAATTAACGACGGTTTTTATAAACCAACCGTTGGCTTTACAGATAATTAACGACGGTTTTTATAAAAAGGGTCGTCTATTATATGTAAAGATGACGGTTTTTTTTAAAAAGGGTCGTCTATTATATATAAAGATGACGGTTTTTTTTTAAAAAAGGGTCGTCTATTGTGAAGTAAATGTGACGGTTTTTAAAAAAAGGGTCCTCTATTATATGTAAAGATGACGGTTTTCATAAAAAACCGTCATCTTAACCTACAATACACGACGGTTTTATTAAAAACCGTCGTCTTTCCTGCTATAATTAACGATCTTTACCTCTAAACAACGACGATTTTCTTCAAAAACCGTCGTCTTTATAAATAAACAATGACGGTGAAAAGCCATCGTAGTTTGACACCCAAAAAGATGGCGGTCGATTTAACGACGGTTTTCAAAGCATTACAACGACGGTGGATCCCCGTCGTCTATTTCGTTTTTTGTAGTAGTGGCATTTAAACATGACATTTATAAAACTATAATATGACAGATGTCACTATAAAACGATGGCCATAATTTGAGTTATATATTAACTTGTCATTGTGCCTCAGATTTGGGTTTCCAAATCAAAAGTGGATGTATTTTCAGTTCGGGCCGCGGGCGGGTGCTCTTCGTTTTCTCCAGATCCCTCAATTGAAATTTTATATATATATACAAGTGAGACAAGATTGATTTTAATTGGGTAATTGTCTAATTTTCACTCTTCTCCATAATTGGCTAGTTAATATTTGCTGGAGTACGTATTCAATATTATTTGGCGCTAATTTATTCTAGTTTAACAAGAGCGAGCTAGCTACCTGGGTTTGTGAATAATTCGTACACTTGAAAGAGAGGATATTGCGTCACAAATAAGCTTGAGATATGATCACCCCGGTTGACCAAGTATCAATTCAGTTGAGGTTAATTTCTTTATACCTTCTTCAGCCTGCTTGATTATTTTCATCACTTATATATGTTAAAGTCTTGGATTCTTATTTGGATTTTCTGGGAGAAAAGAGAACAACAAACAAGGAGGAGACTGCTGAAATTCTTCTCTGGAAAACTGAATATGCTGGAGCAATATGAGCTCAACTATATTCATCTATATTGTCAAAACGATTTACATAAGGACCAGTACAAATATGGTCTACCAATGTGTGTATGACACTTGGCTCTTCCTATAGGCATTTTAGCCACAAAATTCCTAAGTTGTTACTTAGTCACAACCAGCTGTAATACTGTAAAACTGTAAAAGTAAATCTGCAAGCCAATTTACACATCAACACTCCCCTCTAAATGGTTCGCTGATTTCACTCCAAGCAGCTCTCTTAGATTTAATGCAAAACCTTTCCTTTGGTAATGCCTTCGTGAAGATGTCTGCAACTTGATCTTGACCTTTGCAGTAGATCAGATCCACCACTCCTTCTTGAATTGCATCTCTAATGAAATGGAACTTTCTTCCTATGTGTTTTGACCTTTGATGGAACACATGATTCATGGACATGGCTATAGCCAATGTGTTGTCACACATGATTGGTGTAGCTTCAAGTTGTTCTTCTCCAAAATCTCCCAGCACAAATCTTAGCGAAATTGCTTGAGTTGTTGCTTCTGCAGCATTGACATATTCAGCCTCTGCAGTGTGTAAAGAAAAATTCATTGGTTGTCCCTTGTTTTGATAATTATTGCTTAAACTCTATCTTTTTGGGGGAGTTTCTTTATAGTTTTTTAGTTAAATACCCAATTCTACACCTAGTTCTATTACAAAACCCTATACTGTTTAATCCTTATAAACATACCCAAAATAAACCCAAAAATCAACAATTGTATATTTTTTAATTTAATTAATAAGATGAAATGCCTTTATTACCTCTTTTAGCATTAAATTAGTTTTGGACCTCGTTTAGAATCTATAGAATGCAGAGAACATTCAAAATTTGACAAAACCACTCCCTGAGGTTTGAAGCCTCAAGCCCCTCTCCTCCTTCAAACCCTCATCTCTCCTCTGTTCTCTCCCTTCTTCCCTCTCTCAGCATTCAAAGTAAACCAAATAGTCTTAGAGCCATGGACCAACACAAGACCGACGACAACCTCCATTACGTCGGTGGCCTCACACGTGTTCTCGCTGCCGATGCCTCCATTTCCTTTGCAGGTTTATTCCATCTGCTTCAATTCGTTATTTTCCTTTTGATTTTTGCTTAATTTACTTGAATTTTGACTCGATTTCAGTTTCTTCGTTGAATTTGGTGCTAATTTCTATTTGTTTCGATATGAACAGAGCTAATGGTTAAGCTCGCGGAGTTCTATGGCTACTCTGTAGATTTGAGGTGTCAATTGCCGGACGAAGGTGTTCAGAACGTCGATGCTGATGGTGATTGCAAGAAGAACGAAGATGAAGACGATTTCTCTTTCACCTGCACCAACCCCGATGGATCGCCAATTTACACCGACGATATATTCTAAAATGGCCAAATCCCTCCGGTGTTCTTGATTTTCAACCGGGATCTCCTATTCACCGATGCTGACGATGACGATTCTTTCAGAGCCAGAGGGGCTGCAGCTTCGTCTTCCTCTCTGCAGCCGCCATTGAAGAAGCTCTCCTTTGAAGAGCGGGATACGCCGACCTCGGCAACGTTGTTTTAGAACTCAGGAGGTGAACTTGGGTCCTGATCCATGAGATCAACCAGCTTCTGAGTTTGATCATCAACACCTTGTTAAGGCCCAAAAATCCAGGGGCTAGGCCCAAGCTCATTCCTAGCCCGGCGCAAATAATTAATCACAAAAGAAACCCGATCGGGGCATAATGGGAAATTTTAGGACTCACCTACACGAGTCGTGGGTCATATATCACGCCAAGCAAGCATGCCAAAAATGCAACATCTTTATAAAATCATGCTCATCAACCTATCTGATGTTATTCGATCCAAGCACGGCTTATCATGGCACAATAAAACTAAAGCCCAAGCACGATAAATAAACACGCAATGCCGTCAAGCCATGCTACAAGCTCAAGTGGGCCCAAGCCACGTAATTACCCAGGGCTTGCTGAGAAAGTTGTGGCATGGATGGGTACGAGTAATCACAGGGCCCATTGAGGGACTGAGGAATGGAAGTTTTAGGCCGCTTCGGAGCACTAAAACTCAGGCCCATTCCTCAGGCCCAAATACATGGGTTAGCATGAGAGAGAGAAGAATGGGGTCCAATGCCTTAGGAGAACATCCCATAGGCTGCTGTAGCATTTAGGAAAATCCATGACAGTTAGAATGCCCAAAATCGAATAAACCACTTCCAGCAGCTAGACGAAAGCGTGCGGGCCGCTGGAAAGGAGAACACCGATAACCCCAACGCTATACACGAAGCCCAGCCCAGCGTTTCATAAAAAATTCAGCATCGAGCTCCACCCATATCAGAACTCCCATGTGAGCAACAAGGAACCATAGCAAAAACCAACGGAAACCCATTATGTAGGAGAAATACCCAGTGGACAAACAACTTCCTCTGTTCTCTTTTTTCCTCTGCAAGCTTTGATTTGAAAACCAAAGGAGAAAGAAAGTGGTGCCTCACCCCCATGGAGAGGTTCAGCCGCATAAAGCCTTGGAACCACAAGAAGCCATTGATTCAGGCTATCTGGTCAATAATTTTGCACAAGAAAATGAGTAATTGGAGCAAGGGAAAGGAAAAGTAGGAATGGATGATCGACGAAATTAGGGTTCCAAACGCCTATAAAACAGAGCTTCCTCTACCCAGCAACACACACCATTTCAGAGCAAGACCAAGCTTTGTCAAGCAAATTGGAATTACCCCCATCCTTTATTTCCATCGTTTCTCTCTTTTTCTAAGATAGAAGCCCTCCTAATTTTCCCCCTCCCACTCTGAAACCTGCCTCTCTGAAAGAAATTCATGCTTTGATCTCTCTCTCTCTCAAATTGCTAAACCTGTGAAAGCTCAGCTCCCATGCCACAAGCTCCTCACGCTAAGTCATTAACGAATTTCATGCATTCTTCTGGGTGTTGGTGAAAAGAACCCAAACGTATTTTTCTAAGGCTTCAGCATGTCTTTTAAAAATTCTTTTGGGAGTCTGGTTCTTGAACTCAAGCATTGGGAGGTTTTTGTTCGTTTTCTTCTCACAGCAGCCCAAGCCCATTCGTCTGGCTGCTGGAACAAAAAGACCCTCACACACCTATTACAACAACAAGGAGATCTTTCTCCATGAGCTCATTAGTAACGCCTCGGATGTACGTATTTTCATAGTTTATTCTTATGCTGATTTCTCATTTCAATATTTTCTAGTGTTTATTGTATGCATCGTTGTGTTTTCTGTTTGTGTTTGGCTTGTGAACGTTTTAAATTCAACGACTTAGTTTGTATGGCTTAGGTTAGAGATCTGAACATGTTAACTTTTATGTTGTGGTTTATGATCATTTCATTATGGAAGGAAACTAATTTATTTGTTCTTTAGTCATGATAGGCATATTTGCTTTGGTTGATGTTTAGTCCTTTCTTTCTTTAGGGGCACCAAAAATACAAATTAGCCAATACATTACAAAGAGGATGTATGTCTTTCCTACATTCCTAGGACTGTTCCCTATAATATTAACCAAATTCAGTTTCCCTACTATTGGCTCTATGATTGACCAAAGCCTATCTGTTAGGTACAACATATGTTATAATTCATTTTCTTTTGGTGTTGTCGAATGATCCAAAGGACATAGATAGATACATAATTTTTTTAATTTCATAATAGTCCAATGATTTAAGTCTTCAGATACTCATAACCTCGCGCTTACAACAAGAGTTTGACTTTCATCTCTGTATTTACAAATTTTACCTTGATTTCAAGTTGTTCAGACTTGTTGGGAAAGATTAGGTTTTACATAGAGAGGTAACACAGCGAAGCGAGCAGCATTTAAAATGTAATAAATGATTAATCATCTTTTGTATTCATTGCCTTGAAGCATGTCTTGCTTAGGACACATTGGTTAAGTCATGCACAAATAGACCACTATCTGACCCCCTAACTCCTGCAATGCTTAACCAACAAACTACGGCCCAACCAAGAGACCAAACTTTCTACATCATTTCAAGCTGCTAGCTAAGAGTCTTAATAAAAGTTTAACCAGAAAATTGGGTGAGTTATATCTGTTTTGCTAAACATCTGGTTTGGGAAATTGGGTTGCTGATAAAATGTGTCAAGATTCACAAATTCCTCATTTTTAGAGTTAGAAAATGAGAAAGTTGGTTTATTTATTGTACTAGTTTTGGGCATTTGTTTTTGTTTCTAAGTTGTAGCTGAAAGAGAGCTGCTCTCTTTGCCTTGCATGTTTGTAATGGAATTGCAGTTGAATTTAATGGTCATGCTTTGATTTCATTTTGGTCTTCTGTTATTTTGGTGAAGAGAGAAATTATCATTTTGAACTCATTCTAAGTGTGATGTGTAACTGAATTTATTCATTTCTCTGTGCTTCGATGTGGCATTTGCAACAAGCCAATTTTGGCTTTTTGGGTGGTTGGGGTATAATATATGACTCTTGTAAATTGCAACAAGCTGGTAAGTTGATTTGTAGTATACAATTTGTTATCTGTAAGTGGTATGAACAGTTGTTAACTTCCAGTAAGTGGTATGAATAGCAGTTATACTGTTCATACCCTGCAACTGAGTTGATTTATATGACATAGTATTGACAGTGTACTTCTATGACATAGCATTAATAGATTTTCAGTAACAAAGCATGCTCTATATTTTGCTCAATATATAGTTGTGCACTTGAAGTTTATGATATGCAAAATATGATTTTTACTAGGAAGATAATTCTATGACATAGTATTAATAGTGTACTTCTGTGACATAGTATTAACAGTGTATTTTTTTTTCTTCTTGTAGATGTATTTCCTTTTGCCTTTGCAATTGTATCTGGTGAAATTGTGGACAATTAGAGGTGGCTACAAAGAATATCGAATGTTTTGCTAGGCTTTTTTAGGTTTTTTTTGAGTTTTTTGTATGTTGGCATTAGCAATGTTTTTCTATGAAATTGTATTAACAATGTACTTCTATGTCATGATATTAACAATGTACTTCTATGACACAGTATTAATAATGTACTTCTATGACATGTTATTAAGAATGTACTTTTATGACATGATATTAACAATGTATTTTATGACATGGTATTAACAATGTACTTTTATGACAGGGTTTGCGGAGGTTTGATGGAGAATGAAAGGTCGTGGAGACATGCCCTTGATTTTCGTGAATTTTTTTTAATATTTATTTTAAGTTTGGGTTTTTTCAAAAAAATAAGGGATGGGCTTGCTGGGCTTGTTTTGGGTTTTTTTGGGATTTTTGTGTTGGACTTGTTTTAAGTTCATAAATGGCAGAGATGTAATTTACAGGAACTTCAATACAAGTTTTATGTTTTATATGTACTAAATGGTTTTTGGGTATGTTTCTAAAATGCATTCCATGTAGGGTTTTTTTTTTTATAATTACAGCCCCTATTTTGGGTATATTACTAAAGCTCCCAAATAATTTTGACTGTATATATAACATATTCATGACGCAGTATTTACATTTAGTAGGCTCCAGTTGATGGATTCTTTAAATATATAATTGAGGGATTCATTGTGTGGCCCCCTCATAATTAATTCAATGATATAAAACATCCTTGTTGATGGATTCTTTGAACATGTATCCTATGATGATTAGTTTAGTCGAAAGCCTTAAGTGCCAGACTCAATCTTATTTTTAAATGAAGATTTAACTTATTCGAATTAACTAAAAATTTAACATTTAAGATAAATGAATTATATAAATTCAAACTTTAATATATAAAAATCTAAAATAAGAGGTTGCGCTTGATACATTCAAATCTAATGCATAAACAAGATAAATACTTGTAGCAATTCAATCATTTCTTTTTCTTTTTTGACTTCCAAATTGTTGTTTTTTAAGGAATCATTGCTACTTAAAATAAGAAACAGTACAAGGAAATCCATTGAAATTCTAATACTTCAAATAATAAACAAAGAACAAGATAACTTGGAATTTGAGAAATCCCCCTCACAACAACAAACTTAAAACTTCCAAATTTGCAATCAGATAGAGCTTAAAAGAGTTGAAACACCCCATGTTAGTTTTTTTAAAAATATATTAAAAGAATATATAATAAATATAATATACCTCTTTATAAAATTAAAATGTAAAAAAATTTGGACCCCCCTGGATAGTGGATCTAGAGCAGTCGCACTGACTGCCCCTGTCCAGGGCCAACACTAATTTCAACTTAAGAGATTCTGAGTTTGCATCCTTCTTCCTGTTAATAAAAAACCAACAAAATCAAATTACTTCATTTGTTTTTGTGTGAAGATTTTTTTTTTTTTTCCAATTCTATCTATTTGTTTATTTCTGGTTTTCTGTCAAATCGTTTTTTATGAAAGATCAACATTCACATCCTTCTTTTTTTTTTTTTTTTTTTTTTGGGTAACAACATTCACATCCTTCGCCAATGTAGAAAGTGCCACTCTAGGAGAAGAAGCTGCCACGAACAAACAGAGGTAGAATTTACAGCACAAGATATGCCACTCATCCCATCTTCTCTTTCCCATTTCATCTCCTCAATGTTCGATTTTTTTCATCTCTCTTTTTTATCAAAATATATCAATGGATGAGTTATGGCAAATGGGGCGTGGACTATCTTACCAATTGTCATTGCAATTAGAAGGGTTGGCTTTTTTTTGTTTTTTTGGACGAAGAAGGGTTGGTTTCTTTGTTTGATTCACTGGAGTGGTGATGGATCCCTTGTGAACAGTGGCGGATCCAGGAATTTTCATTCTGGAGGTCAACGTGTAAAAGTTTAAAAAGGTTCTATACAAAATAGACCCATCAAAATGAAATGATCATATTCTAATTCATAGTTAATAGATAAAACCATAGAAAATACTCATATTCATTATCAAAGAGAACTACATGAACTTCATAAAATAGACACACACTGCAATAAACCAAAAATATCTCTAAAAATGTGATAATAAACAAAAAAATTAGTGCAATCCTCTTCGCCTCCTAAGGCATCCCATCCTATTCGACGTAAGACCTAGCATATATTAGCGCAATCCTGCTCATTTTAGGTCATTTACGTCATTTTTGAGGTTTGTAGTCGTTTTGATTTTGAGCTTTATCTGCATTTCTTATGGGCTCTAGGTCTCAAACTTTGGACCCTTATGAGTATTGTCTTAATGGGAGTTTATTCAAGCAAATATTTCTTCAATACGTAAGAGTTAGGTTATTCTTGTAAAACTCTTTGTGGATTGAACATCTAAAGCTTTTTACCTAGATTGATCTTAGGTCCCTTCATGCATTCATTTCATACATGAAAATTTGTTTTATGTAAAACGTAACATCCCGACCCAAAAAATAAGACTATTCACTAATTAATTTAATTTAAAAATGGAATTTCCAATTTTGCCCTTGAAGAGGGGGCAAAAAGGTCAATTTTTATCCGGAGAGAGTTTGGGGCAGTAAGTGGTATTTTAAGGAAGGTTGTACTGAGCCGAGTCCGTAAACACGCGGTAGGCTCGATTCGGACTTGAAACGAAGAAGATACGATTGAAAAATCGTTGAAGACCTAATTGAAATTATTTTCAAAATTATTTTGGTTAAAAATCAGAAATCCTTTTTCTTTTTCTCATTTCTCTCTCTCTCTCTCCCGTGCGTCTCTTCCTTTTCGGTTTGCCCAGCCACCTCCTCACCTTCGCAGCCACCATCACCGGCCGCCACCTGAGCCGAGATCGGACCCATTCGAACCGCCACCTCCTCTTTTCTCTTCCCCGGCCAGCATAGCTCTTGGAACCGTCGAGATTCGCCGGAAAACGCAGAAAACTCGCCGGAAATTTCAGAAAATTCAAAGTCTTCGTTCTCCTTCAATTCTCCACCGATTCCGACGAGTGAGGTATGATTTCTCGACTGTTTTTCGTGCTCTAGCTGCCTGTTGGTTAGGTTTCCCGAAATTTTGAGAGGTTACAGATCAAATTTCGAAGTTAGGGTTCAGCCGGATTTCAATTTGAAATTCCGGCCACTTCCGTCACGAATTTGGGGTAGGCCCAAGAACAAAAGAGGCTCCAAATTAGGGGTATTACCTAGGTTAGGAGTTTGGAGCCAAGATTCTAAGTTTTTCCGGTCACCTGAACAGTGACCAAGCCACCCACGCGCGGCGGCGCGTGGGGCGGCGCGTGGTAGTCTGGCAGAGGTCACATTTTATCCTAAAATGATCCTTGTGTTGTCACGAGCGCGTAGGAGTTTACGGATCTCAATTTGGATATCGTTTGAGCCTCGAACGAATTTGACATAATCTGTGATTTTCGGGTTTGATGTGTTTGGACCGTTGGATCGAACCCAATTTCACGTATGTTGTTCCTGGTATTCCTAGGATCGTATAAGAATTCACGGATCGTGAATCGGAGCCCCGGATGTTCCGATTCATCAACTTAAAGTTTTGACCGTCCGGTTGACCGAGTGTCTTCCGAGACTTTTCCAGCGCTTGAAACCCTTAGATTGGATCTTAGGGACGTCTCGATCCTTGTAATTAAGAGAAACCCAGGAAATTAGGATTTTACTTTAAAGTCTCATTTTTGGAAGAGTTGGATTTTAATATCGTGTTCGTATTCTGAAATAGGTAATCCGACTCCGCCTTCAGAGCAGGCAGGACCCTCTCGGGGTCACGCAGCTTGGGATTACTTGTGAGTGGACTTTGTTTTCAAATAAATAGCATGGTTTTATCTTGAAATTTGCATGCGTAAGAATTTAAGGATTTATTGAAAGTCAATTTGTGCTTTTAAGTGAAACTATTATTTTCGTAAAGTATTTGAGATATTTCTGGGTTTTGACATTCTAAGTATCTTGAGGATATAAAATTGATATTTGAGAAATTGCTACCTATCTTTGTGTGCTATGTGTGGGAAGTACGGGGTTGTTATTATGAGATGTGGAAAGATGTGAGTATAGATTGTCGGTTTGAAGTGCTATAAGCACTACCCCGTGTACCTCCCCCTGGAATTGTAACCGGATTATGGAAAGGTGTGATACTTGGAAATGTCGGAACCTGGGGCATGCCTTAACGGGGTGTCGCTGTAGACCCTTAATTGGGTAGTTTGCGCGCGTAGTACGGTTCTAGGCGTACGGATCTTGATTATTCGTCCGTACGTGCTAGGTTAGAGTGTCAGTCCCCCAGGTGGACGACTCATCCCTAGCCACATGGATGTTTGAGGCCGGATAAGTGTGAGCTAGTCAAACAATCCCCTGTTGGATTGTTTCCCCGGTACAATTAGGTGTGTCATATACTTATATTATATCTCTTATGTTATATATATAGCTATGTATTTGTTCTTGTTTTTGAGCGAGGATACTTCCCCTAAACCCTATATATAACCCCACTGTTAGAAAACCATGCATGAAACCAATGCATTAAATCCATCATGTTCATACATATATATATATATATATATTGAACTAAACTTTGTTTTGTCCACTCACAATCTTCTGTTTTGCGCCCCACAGCCAGTAGTGACTGGAACGAGCCGCAGTGCCGTGTTTTGTGCTCCTGTCATCACGAGCTTCAGTACTTGAGCCTTCTCGGAGCCTCTGTGCTATGTAATTCGTAAAACTTCATTTTTGCTGGTTTATTGAACTCTGTTAGATGCTCTGTTATTGCCCTGTTAGGATTTGGTACTTTGAGGCCAGAGGCCATGGTTTGTAACACCATACCTTGTGTAATGCATGCTGGTGGTTGGGTTGTAAATATCTGTGCTTTTGACAGGTTTGAAATTTGGGTTTTATCCTGTTTACAGGGGAGACTGCCAAAATTTTGGTAGAAAGTCTCGGTTTTTAGTAAGTGGGCCCGGCATCTGTAGGATGTCGGATATTAGATGGGATCTGTCTCGGTTTTTGAGGAAATCCGGGGCGGGTCCTGTCATAAATCTATTGCCAAAGTATGAAAAATGGTTTTTCAGAATAATCATTTTCTCAAGATAATTTTTGGTGGCTTTTATTCCTTACACATCAAATAAGAAAACTTGATTTTATGGGATTTTAGTATAAAGTATATATTGACTTAATGAGCCATCATTTTTAGCCTAAATTGTATTTTGCACTAAAATCGATTTTTAATACTTTAATTTGGTGGGAATTTGATTTTCTAGTATTTTTATTTGAATCCAAATGGGGGGTACTTCCTTATTTACATTGTAAACTTAAGTAAATGGAGTAATATAAAAATAAATGAAAGTAAAAGGACAAAGTAGAAAATGGAAATAAGGTAATCTGCATGGAAATAAGGTAATCTGTTGTGCTAGTGTGCTGCACCCTCTGGAGCATTTCATCAAGCAGTTTGTGGGCAATTTGCAGGGGTCAACATCTTCGCCTTTAATGGTGGATTTCGGGTTTGCAGGGGTCAATTGACCCCTCTTGCCCCTATGTGGATCCGCCCCTGCTTGTGAACAAAATCATGCAGCTCGAATTGGTTGTGCAAACTGATCAGCAAAAGACCACTATTCTTCCCCGTGCTTTTCTGAGTTCTCTTCCCACCTGAAGAGTTTTCCCAAGCTTTACTCCATCCAATAGCTCAGAGAACAAAAATTTAGAACCAAATTAGATCACACCAGACTAAATTGAAGTGCAATAGCTGACAGCAAACAAAAGCTTCTCCACAAACAAAGAGCTAATTTTTCGCTGGTTTTTATTTTTATTTTTACTAGCGCAATTGGGTTTTGTTTTTATTTTATTTTATTTTATTTTTGGTATGAAACATGGGTTTGCTTTTTAGACAATGATTTATGAGATGAGTTTTTTATTTAGTTAAGAAAAGCCAATTTTTGAGCTGAATTTTTCACTAATTTATGGGTTTTTTTTTTCTTTCTGCCATTGTTGATTAAATCTCTGATTTATATTGACTTAAAAAGAGAGCTGAAAAAATCGAACATGGAAGAGATGAAATGGGAAAGAGAGAGCATGGGCTGAGTGGTCTGTTGTTTCTCTGGTTCTTAAATAACGGTGTAAAGTCATATATGGGTATTTTTTAGGCAAAAAGTCACTTTTGATCCCTGTAGTTTGTCACTGTTACCACTTTGGTCCCCTGTCATTTCAATTTAGTCAATTTCATCCCTATAGTTTCAATTTGAAGCAATTCAAGGACAATCCTTAATTTTTGTCAAATTTGTTTAACTTCTGTTAGTTGTGGAGGGGCAATTCGATCAACAAATTATTAAAAATTTATTTATTACATAAATATTAGAGAATAAGTGTTGATATGACATGTCATTTTTTTTAATGAATAAAAAACATAAAAAACCCCAACCCACCATTAATCCCGATCTCATCCCCATCCATCACCCACCCCACCTCCAAACCCAGCAGCACCACCGCCATCCCCAGACCCAACTAACCTCATCCCCCCTCCTCCTTCTGCGAACCCAACCCACCATTTATATGCTTCTTTCTCTGTTTTATATTTTGATTTTTCTTTTCGTTTTTTATAATTTTTTTTTTCTCTGCTTCTTCAAACCACCACCGTCACTTTCACATCACCTGAAATGGCTTCGGCGTCAACTCTAAGCCTGGGTTTTCTTGTTTATGTTGCAGTGGTGGCTGGGTTTTCTTTGTACTGTTTAAGTGGTGGTTGGAATCGGGATTAATGGTGGTTATGTGGAGGTTACTGTTTCAATTTCAAAGGTTGGGACCATGAATATTCATGAGGTTACTATTCATGGCTGGGATCGGTATGCATATTCTATGAAAGTGGTTATTGTTTGCTGGGGATAGGGATGTGCAGAGAGGGAGGTTGGCTGGGGATGGGGATGGCGGGGTTGGGGTGACGGTGAAGGGGTGGGGTTAGGAGGAGAGGGAATTAGCTTTTTTTTTTGAAAAAAAAAAAAAAAAAAATTTGATTTAAATGTTTTAAAATTATTTTTAAAGAAAATAATAATTTGTTGACTGAATTGCCCCTTCACCACTAACAGAAATTAAATAAATTTGACAGAAATTGAGAATTGTCCTTTAATTGCTTCAAATTGAAACTACAAGGGCAAAATTGACCAAATTGAAATGACAGGGACCAAAGTGGTAAAAGTGATAAACTACAGGGACTAAAAGTGACTTTTTGCCAATTTTTTTATGTCTTGCTTGTTGTGTTAAATCTCCACCGCACAAGCGATCTAACAGATCAAAATAGAAATCCGTATTTAATCCGCATCAATGTAATTCGCAATGGAGAAAGGACTCCCATGGTATTATGCCAACTGTAATTTCTTTGTAAAAACCAGCACTGCTTTCGTATTTCCCCATCTTGTATAGTTGACTTGTCCTTATTAGGTTTACTTGGACTTTCTTTTTTACAATCACAATATAAGATATTTACACCAACGCCCTTGAGGTTTTCGGTCTTTTCACAAAACTTCCTGAGATTTCAAAAATTACATAAACACCCCTTGAGGTTTCAGATTATTTTCACAAAAACCGTTTTTCTTGTTAGTCCAAAAATTAATGATTTCATTAAAAAAAATTATGCAAATGACAAAATTAACGTCAATGAATGCATGTGCAATTAATCTAAAAAACTAACTTGGTCATTTGGAGATAATTTTATATATATAAAATCATCAATATTTGAACGAAAAATCAACGAAAATGGGTTTTGGGAAAATATTCGAAAGGCAATGCAAAAAATTCGAAAGGCAATTTCTCTTGCTGGTCTTGCAAAGCAAATTAAAGTTTTGAATGCCATCGACACTGGAGTACTTGGAGAGACCTTTCCTCCTTCAATAGGCTCATTCAAGTCTGAGTATAACGCACTTTTGCATCTCATCATCCGCTTCCTAGTGAACCACAAATCGCCATTGCTTGTTGTTGAGGCCCAAAAAAATCAAGGGTTGGGCCCAAATAAATTCTCGGCCCAGTGCGACACCTTATTAAGAAGAAACCCGATTCGGAGCATGCGGAATTCGTCATGCACGCTTTCACGAGCCACGATCACGTGCCATGCCAAATAAATATGCAATTTATCACGTTAGGAATTAAAATGAGCCTATAAAAGGCATTGGCTCTACAAGCTCATGCTAATTATTTTGTCAAGCATTATGTCTCTTTTCAAAGACGACAAAATTCAAGCACGCCAAGCGACATGCCATGTCAAGCAGGAAATCATTATTTCACACATAGCCACGCTACAAGCTTAAGTGGGCCCACGCCACACAAATGCCCGGGGCTTGCGTGAGTGGGTTGTGGTATGGATGGTAACGAGCTTTCATGGGGCCCATTGATGAGCCAAGAAATAGAAGTTTTGGGCTGCTTGGGAGCCCCAAAACTTAAGCCCATTTCTTGAGCCCAAATACATGGGTTAGCATGGAGAGAATATGACCCAAAGCCTTAGGAAGAATACAATGGTCTGCCTAGAAAACCCTGTGTTAATTAGAATGCCCAAAATACTTTGTTAAAAACGCAACAGGCAAACTGCTTCCAGCAGCTTGATGAAAACCTGTCAAACGATAGAAGTAACAAGCTAAAGACCCAACACTGTACATACGAGCCCAGCCAAGCAACTTGTAGAAAAGCTGTCATCGTTCTCCACCCTTGTTAGGACTCCAAGATGGTCAAATAGGAAGCCATGGTAGGAACCAACAGAAATCCGTGCGTGAAAGACAAATACCCATCTATCTCTGTTTTCCTCTGCAAGCTCCATCTTGAAAAACCCATAAGGAAAGCAGGTGGCGCCTCACCCTTATGGGGGAGGTCCAGCTGCGTCAAACCTTTGGAACCATAAAGGGTTCCTTACCCATGTGCCTTGGATGGGAGAAATTCACCAAAGAAGATATAGTGGAAAGAAACAAGGAAAAAGGGGAAAAGTTAAGACGAAATAAGGGTTCTTTGTGGCTATAAAAGAGGGCCTTAGTTACCCAGAAAACCAACCTATTCTTCAGAGAGCAAGCTTCCTCTTTCACTTGCGAACCCAGTTTTAGAGCCTGACCAAGCTTTGTCAAGCAAACTGGGAATTTTACTCATGCCACCCAATTTTCGCCTCTAGTTGTTTCATCTTCCCATTAGGAAGAAATCCTCCTAATTTTCCTTTGCCCCAGTCTTAATTTCTGTCCTTTGTAAGAAACTCATGCTTTTCTCTCTCTCAAATTGCTAAACTTGTGAAAGCTTAGCTCCCATGCCACAAGCTCTTCATGCCAAGCCATTCCATTACTAATTTGTCACGTTTATTTTGTTCATTGGTGAAGGGAACCAAGGTGTTTTCAAAGGGTTTTCACAAACCCTTTCAAAACTTTCTTGGAGCCTGGTCTTTGAACTCAGAAACAGGGGCAACCTCCTCTGCTCATCCTTTACAGCAGCCCAAGCCCATTCGTCTGGCTGCTGGAAGAAAAAGACTCCTAAATAAATGGCGACTCTGCTGGGGACCAGGCTGCCATCTTCACCAATGCCTCCAAAGAAGAAGACCATAAGCAATAAAACAGAGAAAATAAAGAGATAAGAACATTCTCTCTTTCTTTGTTTATTTTTTCCTTTTGTTGACTAATATAGATTACTCACAAGCTCCATTTGTTTGTGTGTTAGATCTCCATTCTCAAGCAAAACAAGACCTTGCAAGAAGGCCCTGGAAGCTTTGGCAAATTCATTATTCATGCCATTGAGCAAGCTACACATGCAAACCCCAAAATACTTGGGGGCTTCATGCCAAGCAAATTTTTTCAAAAAATAGAAAGAGCCAAACATATGCCAAGCATCTGATAAAGAGAAGCCATCTTCTCTGGCCAACAGAGGAGACTTGGCTAACTCTAGAACAATATAGCCATATCTTGCCCAAAACTACGCATGCTCTTCAACTTAAAATTGAACAAGTTCTCTTTGGGAACACTACTTGCATCGTCTCCGTCTCTTGCACTGCCCGCAGGATGCTCCAACTCTCTATGCCAATGTTGGTTCCACAATCCACATGCTCTCTATTGGAGGCCAACCAAAAAAAAAAAAGAAAGAAAATTCATTTTTTCCTAGCTTTTTAGATTTCACAATAATATATATATATATATATATATATATATATATATATATATATATATATATATATATATATATATTATCATGCCATATGCCATTACATTTATACTTGCAAAAACAGCACGAGCATGTCATCTATTCAAATGTAAACATGTACTGATAAATTTCCTTCTTGATGTATATATAGATATATCGTGTTAGTGAAGTTCGACTATTCATGCTTCCTTTATTTCTTGTCTTTCACTTTGATAGGAATACAAGCGCTAGGCATTTACACACTACCAAAAGCACGAGCATCACCACATTCTTTAATTATTGCCAAAGCATCCCATCATTCTTTAATTATTGCCAAAGCATCCCATGCTTGTGTATTACTGAAAGCTACCTATGCTGGTTTTAATATTGATGTGTGATTCATTTGTTATGTAATGATGTTGGATGGCATCCATTAATTATATTCATTTGCAAGCTGCAACACGTGTATTATTTTAACCACCATCTGCTTTGGTCACGCAGAAGTTATATATCTGTCAAGCACTCTATTCTTCCCAAGACAATGAGTACATTCATCTACGCATCAAGCCCCAAGGAGCATGAGACCCTATGTTTCTGCACCCATCAGATAAATCTCTCTCTGATGCTAAACTTGTGGGCAATTAGCTCCCACACCACAAGCCAAGCTCTGATTCCTCATGCCAAACTCATATAGTCTATGTGTCAACTCATGCATCCATGTCATAGAAATTCAAACACCACCGCTGTAAGAGTGACTGGAGGAAGAATAGAGCCAAGCTTGTCGTAGAAATCCAAAGACCATCGTTGGAAGAGCCGCTGCTAGAAGCACACCAAATATTAGATGAGGGTGACAAATCATCTAGTTACTACAATTCATGCAAAAGAAAAGACAGAGAGACGTACCCGCCACTGCCGTGCAAAGATGAAGAATTCCATGCCATTCTTGATACAATGTTTGTTCATAGTGCAATCAAACCCCTCAGGCCCTACAAAGTCCCCACTAGAGAGGAAAATGGCGATTTGAGATACTATCGTTATCACCAGTTTGTGGGACATCCAACCACTGTTTGTCAAACTTTGAGGAAGATCTTACACGCCGAGATACATGACGGAACTCTTGAGTTACCATTTAAGAGGCAAGCTATTGACAAAGACCCCTTGTCGAAATGAAGGGAAAAGGATATGGCTGCTGTCATTACATGCTTTGATGACTTGCTCGGTGACGACATATTGTGCCACCCATGGAAGAATGACTCAAAGCCATCGGAGGCTATTCAGGAGCCTTGTGGAAACACGGAGAAAGCTTACTGGTATAAATATTCAAAAACTTCAAGTTTAACACCCTATGGCCACTTTCTGATGGATGGAAGAATGGTTCCAGCAGCGAAGTATTCACATTGGACATGCTGGAAGAACGCCACTTGGGGGCTTCATTTGGTCAGCAAGATTATCAGGAGACAGCTGCCATAACCTCTCATAATCTCACAGAGGTTGAAGAAAGTGTAATGAGTTGTGAGCCGCAAATCCCTCTTTGATTAGTTGGGTTATGATCCGCATGCTGTAAAGCAACAACTATGGCTCTGTTAAATATCTTCGCAGAGCATGGCAACCTAGTACAACACATGCCAAATACATGCCAAGCCAAGCCACAAGCTTTCATGCTATTGCAAGTCATGCACACTCCTTGGCCCTTTCATACTTGGGGGGCTTAATTTGATTGGAGTATTCATTAATGCAAAATGGCTCAAAGCCTTACTACTGCTGAGTTGCTTTTGCACCTATCCTTTTGCTTTTGGCTTTTTCAAATTTATTTCAAAAATGAACTCCTTATGTGTTTTCACCCTATGCTTTCACAACTTTTGTAGAATACACCACCATTATGGCATGCCAAGGTATAAGATGATATTTGCAATAAGAATGGAGTATTTTGGAAAAAGAAAGAAGCCTCTAGAATTCTTTACTTGCTTTTGCCTTCTTCTGTTTTGCAAAACATGCTCTTTGAAAAAAAAAAATAGACAAGCAAACTTTCCTTTAAAAAGCTAAGCCTCTTAGCAATAACTATATCAAGCAAAGCCACTTAGATGGGATCCCAAGCTGTTAACAAGGACCATGCACAAGCAATATCATGTGCCAATCTTGAAAAGACAGAAGGGAAGGTCATGCTATCAAGGAAAATCATTCCAGCCCTTATAATATTTGAAGAGAGTGTATGTGTTGGGGTGCTGTGAAAGAAAAATCAGATCACATAAGGAAGGCCTTGTGGAGAGAAAAAAAAAAAGGCATAAAGGCAATGGGGCAAACACTTTTGTGATCCTATAAAAAATTGGCAGCATGTGTCTTGCACCTACCACAATCCAACCTGTTAAAATCTCAAGCAGCTCATGCATTCCATCATTTACAATCAGGCGAAGTGTACAAAACAAGCTGGAAATCATTATCTCAATGCATTCCAAAACCCAACAATTCATGCATTTCATTATTTCCAACCAAGCAAAGTGTACAAGACAAGCCGAAGCTTAATATCTCAAGCATGCTAAATCAAAAAATTCTGGCAGAAAGAATGCAACAAAGCTATGTTTCAAGGTTCCAACAACAGCTTTAGGCTCTCCAAAAAAAAAGGGGGTACAACTCAAGCCCAAATGCAGTCAACTGTGCTGAAGAGCGATACACCCAGAAGTTTCTAAAGAAAAAGCTACTACACATCGAGCCAGCCAGCCCCTCACAACAAAGAAATGCGACCTGCGAGGTGAAATAAAGACAAGTGTTAGAGAAGGATGGTGCTGGAAGATATAGCCTTGCTAAAAAAAAAAAATTATGCATATCACGGTGCAAAGAAAGAGAATCGGGTACCTCAACTAGATCACAGCGCATTACTAAAGCAGAATAGAAGAAGCGCGGAGAGATGATCCTTTCAATATTTCTACCATGCACCAAGCGCCATTTTCGGTAGCTCATTTGTCAAAGAGAAGGTTCGTAGCTTACGGTACTGGCTCTCCAATTAGTGTTCTTTCAGGCTCAACGCATTGACGACGACTCTTGCTTTAAGGGATCGAGCATGCATCTTTATGCTACAAGCAACTCATGCTCTAAAAACAGCATGTGCTATAGCTTCTTCTAAGTATCCAGCGGGAAGTCCACGCAAGGTCCTAATAAGACACATGCTCAAACCCTTCCAGCACGTTACTGTAGGGTCAAAAGCGATGTTTTCTTGGCAACCTTCAATCATTCGCAAAACATCTTCGGTAGTTGGGTTTGCCCACTCACGATCGAAGCACTTTGACCAGCCCTTAGTGATGTTGCAAGGGTATTGAAAAGAATCGAGAAGCCGCCGGAAACATGCATTTCTTCTATACAGCACCTGGAAATGAGAGTAGCCTCCAAAGCCTACCCAGTGCCTATGATCAAGTCTTGGCAAGTGTTTCTAAGCAATGAAGTCTCTTCTTCAACCCATTGTGCAAGGGGAAATAGGCTATCACTCATCACAGAGGTCATTATGGCTTATTATGTGAATTCCTGCAAGAATTGCCAACAAAGAAGGGCAAAGTATAAAGCTAGTTCTCTGTGTTAAAGCCAAGCAATCTTCACACTAGCATGCAAGCCATATGAACTTTACATGCCAAGCAAAGCAAGTTATCTCATGCCAAGCGAATGCATAAACAAAAAATATTTTCGAAGCATCAAGCAATCTATTACTCGAGCTCATGACAAGCAAAGTTCTCATTCCATGCTCAATCAATCATTCCAGCAGACCCTTTTTCACAAAGCAAGTGCTACAAACTAAACACTATTTACCTCCTAGTAACCATTTTCACAAAAACAAAAAAAAAAAAACAAAATCCCTATGAGTTACACAGCATCCTTGCAGACCCATCATACACATGTTTGTGTCTATCCCTATAGGGCCAAAAAAATAAACAGTTATCCATGACCAAGCTCTAAGCTCATAAAAAAGAAACCAATGGTGCTTTCCTCAAGCTTCCAACAGCCTTTGATCTTATGTATTAATCATGCGGTTACAAGCATACGCTTGTGATGCAATAATAAAAAAGGGGCCAAGAACGTAGCACACGCAAAATATACGCCAAGCACAACAAGCCAAGCTCATGCCAATGGAAACACTTAAGCAAATATCCAAGCAGCATGCAATTTATCCGTGGCAAGCAAAATTTTCAAGCAATTCCCATGACAAGCAAATTCTCCCTCAAAATGCAAAAAGATTCAAGCATTGCAGAGCATGCATTCTGTCAATTTCTATTTCCACAACATGGGAGAAAAGTCCAGATTTAATCATGCATGTGTTCACAAGAAAAACAAGCCTAGGCCAAGATATCAGTCTATATCTATTCCTACATAGTTAAAAAGAAGGACCTCCTCAGATTCCAGCAAATGAGCAGAGCTACTTACCAAGAGAACAGGATGAAAGTCTAAATGCTCAAGTTACGAAGCCGGTGCGCTCAAAGTTTCCAGCAGCGAGGAACGAGACACAAGCTTCTGGCACCTTCCCCTGCCTGTGCCAAAGACGTATACATAGAAAAAAGCACATCGTGCAAAGTTCAGCCTTTCCACCAGCACAAAGAGGGCCAACACATGATAAAAAGGGAGAAGGAAAATGGAGAAAAGGAAAAGATTCAATCCATACTAGTGATTTCTTCTCGCAAATTTTGGCACTCTTCCAGCAAGCTCGCGAAAGAAAGAAATCAAAAAGAAGAGAACCCCCAAAACTGGCGCAAGCCCTTCCTTGCTGACGATTACTCCAACAAAAGATGGATGGATTAAAAGGAGTGAGTGTTTGGCTGCCAAAACAAAGAGCAAAACTCGTGGGCATGAAGAACCCAACGAACCCCTCAATTGATTCAAGAAATTGCAAGAGAAAAAGGCATACCTTGTTTCACGAAGGAATCCCCCTCAAATGACGGCCTCAGATGCACCAAGAAAGAAGGAATTGGGAATTTTGGAAGAAAATTCTGCACAGAGACAATCTCTTCCAACAACGGCAAGTGGGTTTCTTCGCGCGGGGAATGACGGAGTCGAGTTTGGCTTGAGCTCCTTTCCAACGGCTATAGAAGGGCAGCTCTCCTCGATCTCACTCTCTCTCTCGCTTTGAGTTCGCTGGAGGAAGGAAAAGAGGAAAATAATAATAAACGAAAAGAAGATGGAGGAAGTTATTATCTGGGACATTGCAAGTAATTGTTGAAAGCCCATCGTGATGCATGCGGGAAGAGAAGGGTCACATCACCACTGTGACTTGATTTTTGGGTCGAGTTTAATTATTCGGCCCATTCCAGCACCTATCCATGGCCCTAATAATTAAGGGGCTAATGTTGAGGTCCAAAAAAAATCAAGGGTTGGGCCCAAATAAATTCCCGACCCAGTGCGACACCTTATTAAGAAGAAACCCGATTTGGAGCATGCGGAATTCGTCATGCACGCTTTCACGAGCCACGATCACGTGCCATGCCAAATAAATATGCAATTTATCACGCTAGGAATTAAAATGAGCCTATAAAAGGCATTGGCTCTACAAGCTCATGCTAATTATTTTGTCAAGCATTATGTCTCTTTTCAAAGACGACAAAATTCAAGCACGCCAAGCGACATGCCATGCCAAGCAGGAAATCATTATTTCACACATAGCCACGCTACAAGCTCAAGTAGGCCCAAGCCACGCAAATTCCCGGGCTTGCGTGAGTGGGTTGTGGTATGGATGGTAACGAGCTTTCATGGGGCCCATTGATGAGCCAAGAAATGGAATTTTTGGGCTGCTTGGGAGCCCCAAAACTCAAGCCCATTTCTTGAGCCCAAATACATGGGTTAGCATGAGAGGGGAGAGAATATGACCCAAAGCCTTAGGAAGAATACAATGGTCTGCTTAGAAATCCCTGTGTTAATTAGAATGCCCAAAATACTTTGTTAAAAACGCAACAGGCAAACTGCTTCCAGCAGCTTGACGAAAACCTGTCAAACGATAGAAGTAACAAGCTAAAGACCCAACACTGTACATACGAGCCCAGCCCAGCAACTTGTAGAAAAGCTGTCACCGTTCTCCACCCTTGTTAGGACTCCAAGATGGTCAAATAGGAAGCCATGGTAGGAACCAACAGAAATCCGTGCGTGAAAGACAAATACCCATTGGACAAAGAACTCCCTCTATCTCTCTTTTCCTCTGCAAGCTCCATCTTGAAAAACCCATAAGGAAAGCAGGTGGCGCCTCACCCTTATGGGGGAGGTCCAGCTGCGTCAAACCTTTGGAACCATAAAGGGTTCCTTACCCATGCGCCTAGGATGAGAGAAATTCACCAAAGAAGATATAGTGGAAAGAAATAAGGAAAAAGGGGAAAAGTTAAGACGAAATTTGGGTTCTTTGTGGCTATAAAAGAGGGCCTTAGCTACCCAGAAAACCAACCCATTCTTCAGAGAGCAAGCTTCCTCCCTCACCTGCGAACCCAGTTTTAGAGCCTGACCAAGCTTTGTCAAGCAAACTGGGAATTTTACTCAAGCCACCCAATTTTCGCCTCTAGTTGTTTCATATTCCCATTAGGAAGAAATCCTCCTAATTTTCCTCTGCCCCAGTCTTAATTTCTGTCCTTTGTAAGAAACTCATGCTTTTCTCTCTCTCAAATTGCTAAACTTGTGAAAGCTTAGCTCCCATGCCACAACCTCCTCATGCCAAGCCATTCCATTGCTAATTTGTCACGTTTATTTGGTTCATTGGTGAAGGGAACAAAGGTGTTTTCAAAGGGTTTTCACAAACCCTTTCAAAAGTCTCTTGGAGCTTGGTCTTCGAACTCAGAAACAGGGGCAACCTCCTTTGCTCATCCTTTACAGCAGCCCAAGCCCATTCGTCTGGCTGTTGGAAGAAAAAGACCCCTACACTTGTTAACTTGTACCCTTATGTTGCTTATAGGGGCAACACTCAAGACATTTGTCTTGATTATGCTCTTTTCACAGCTTCATCAGTTGTCGTACAAGATGGGAACTTTGGTTATCATAATCTTTTCGATGCCATGTTGGATGGTGTTTATGCTGCCCTTGAGAAGGCTGGTGGAGAGTCTTTGAAAGTTGTTATATCAGCGACTGGTTGGCCATCAGCTGCTGGAACAGCCACAACAATTGATAATGCAAGGACTTATATATCAAATTTGATTCAACATGTGAATGAAGGGACTCCAAGGAGGCCAGTAAGGCGCATAGAAACTTACATCTTTGCCATGTTTGATGAGAATAGAAAAACCCCAGAGCTTGAGAAACATTGGGGACTCCTCTCCCCAACAAAACAGCCTAAATACCAAATCAGTTTCAATTGCTTAGCTAGAGATTGTACGAATTACAATTTACAGCTGTCATTTGTATCTTTGGGTTTAGTTGCTACTTCATATGCAAATTCATTTTTAATTACTGCAATAGAAACGAACTAGCTCTTAGTTTAGTTGTATTTTCTCTCCCAATGTTGGAAAGGATTCCGAATTCAAATCCGTTTAAGATAAAATACTGCAATATGTAAACTTGTGCTATAAAAAGTAATCAAATATGGTAAAAAAGCTATCCTTACTACATGCCGTTGTATCCTTGCGGTTGCCTTTACTAGGGCTGCAAGTAATCTTTTATTCCATACGAAAGCTCCCTTGATCTCAGGATACAATGAGTTCACATTCTTAATTGAAATCAATGGAATATTTAGGAGTTTTGTCGGGGAAAAAGAGCCCCCAGTGTTTCTCAATCTCCGGCCTTGTTTTTTGATCCTCATTAAACATTGCAAAGATATAAGTCTCTACAGGGCTTCCAGGTCTCTTCGGAGTCCCGCCCTTCACATGCTTAACCAAATTTGAGTTGTAAGTTCTCGCGTTCTCTTTTGTGGTCACTTGGCCATCGCCAACTTCCGAGGGCCAACCACTCTCCGATACGACAAGTTTCAAAGAACTGCCTCTGGCTTTCTCTAATGCTTCATAAACTGCATCCAAAATTGCATCAAACAGATTTTGATATCCAAGCTGACCATCCTGTTCCACAACTGACGGAGATGTAAAAAGTGCATAGTCCATACCCATAGTCTGACGATTTTGAATGTAACTAAAATACGGGTACACTTTAACAAGAAATGGAGATTGATTGGCCACCAAAAAAGCAATGATAGGATCAAGAAACTGTCAATATTCAGGGTTGAAGAAGGCTTTTGACGGCGGGTAGGATTCTTTGAGAATCGCGGTGTAAAACGCAGTGGAGACTTTAATTTGGGTTGCAAGACCGGCGGCAGAAACTGCTTTTTGAATATTTTCCATTGCAGAAGCAACAAACGGGGCTAATGGACCTTTGGGATCTATTTCGTTCCCAACCACGATGTATTTGAAATTGACATTTCCGTAAGTTATGACATTACTTTGGATCCAAGAATCTGCGCTGGCTTGGCTAGAAGAGATGTCTTTAAGGCCTTCGTTGGGTACATCGAGCATGAGCTCAATGTTGGAGCCTCTAAGGGCTTGAAGAGCCTGTGGGTTAGGATCATAGAGCCTCATTTTTTGGATGCTATATTGGTTGTACATAGAGATTACTTCTTGTGCGGAAGGTAAGTTGTCTCCAAGTGTTCCATAACAAACACCAATCTTTGCTCCTGCATCAAGAATTATGAACTTAGTTATTTTTGTAGCATTAAATACAGAAGAAGAAAAAAAGAGAGAGAAGAAGAAATGGCTTTGCAATATTTAGTCTAACGTTGAGAAATAAGCATTGCAGCCTTTGATATTTGGAGAAGCTATGACAAATTATTTGGCAGTACGAGGGTTATTTTGGTAACAAAATATAGAATTGGTAGGCATGCATTATTGCTTAAAAGGTATTGTTTATTCATATTATTATATGTATGTGTTTTATTTAGCAAATTTTTTATAAAATACAAATGAAAAGTTTGGCCACTATATAACATTTTAATATAATTTATTTTAATTATTTTACATTGAAAACTCAATATATATAAGTTAAATTAAACTATGTAAATATGCCCTTTAGGGAAGAATGTCTTAGAGTTGACCTCCTAAAAAAGAATCTCCTCACAAGAAAAGTGTCCAAAAAAGAGGCTTTCATATCAAAGCGAGGCCCAATATTTTGAAGACAATCCAACAGTTATAATAACCGTATTTCTTTTAAATTTTTTTTATTTTTGGTTCAACGACTAGAAGTACTCTTTCTATTTACCACTATTTTTTTAATTTTATTTTTGAGTCCACCTCTCTATGTTCATGATGATTGTCTCCTAAACGCACAGGACTCACTACCAGAATTTTCTGTTTGCGCGACGAATACAAATTTGTCGCGCAAAGAACAAATCAGTCGCACGAATAACAGCGCGACACTAATAGCGTCGCGCAAACTCAGTCGCGCGAAGATCGTAAAGAAAGCCTTTGCGCGACAAATTAATCGTCAATTCGTCGCGCAATACACTTCGTTGCACCAACAGTTGAGGGACGGCTACTATTCGTCGCGCAAAAATTTTGCGCGACAAAATAGTAAGCGTCGCAAAAAAAACAGTACGACGATTTTTTGTCGTCGCGCAGACATTTGAGAGGCGGCAAAATAAACGTCGCGCATTTATTTCGCGCGACGAAAAAAATTTGTCGCTCAAAAATTGTGCGACAATAGATTATTGTCGCGCAAATACAAGAGCGACAATAGAAGTTTGTCGCGCAAATAAAGAGCGACAATATTATATTCGTCGCGCAACTTTACGGGACGACATTTTCGTCGCGCAAACTTAAATATATTGTTTTACCTTTTTTTTGTTATACGACTTTGTATTTTCCTGTAAATACTTTGCGTGACGACATCGGTTGTGTTCGTCGCGCAAAATAGTAAATTTTTTTTTTTTTAATTTTTTGGGGGAAATTTTTTTTATGTTTATTTGTTTTTATAATTAAATTAAATGACAATAAAAAACTGAAAGTAAGAGAAAGTTTTTGTTATAACATAATATAGAGTCAAATACAAGAAAAAAGTTTCAAATGTCATGAAGAAAGTAGAAAACTAATCAAACATTGTTTGATAATCTACTTGGTCTCCGATCTGGACATTGTGGACAGGGGCAGAGGTTTGATGGTCATGCTCGGGTTGGATGGGCTCAGAGGTGGATGGAGGAACAAAAGACGGTACGGGAATGCCGGACTGGGTGAGGGAGTGTAAGAACGAATCCATATGGGCCACCTTTGCTTCAAGCTCGCCCATATGGGCCACCTTTGCTTCAAGCTCACCCATATGGGCCACCTTTGCTTCAAGCTCGCCCATCTGGGCCACCCGGGCTTGAAACTGGTCCATCTGGGACATCCGGGCTTCAAATTGGGCCATCATTGCTGTCATAGCACTGTTTGACTGGGACGATGAACGGGATCTAGGTTCCCGCCGCCTGGCATTCCCCATCCCTCGACAATATGTCCCTGGCCGCCTCCCGAGAGTCTGATCCAAAGCTTCCGTCAATATCTGAAACCCCGCATCTGGTGGAGGAGCCACGGAGTCGAGCGGCGTATCGGGAGGAAGCTGAGAGGCGGACTCCTGAAGAACCAACTGGCTCTTCTCAATCATGGTCGTCTATTTAACATAACATAAAATATTAATTAAAACATTCATATAATAAAGTTGAAACTTGAACGTGTAAGAGAATAATTATAATTAAAGACTACTTACATGAATGGACTCCGCCAACTCATTCCGAGGTCGAACATAAACGTCGCCAAAGACGTCAATCTCAGGGAATTTAGACCCCTCCTAAATTGAACAAGAGAAAAAAAAATGTTAGTACAAAAAAAAACAAATTAATATTAAATACATTAAAAAGTGAATAAAAATTATATTATTATTACCTGCCGCCGCGCCTCCATCCTATAGGAGAAGGCCCTGGCACCTGAATGGTGGAGAAGAGTCTTCTTCGCCCTATTGCCCTTATTTGCTTTGGCCATCTTCTGTTATACACAAAATAAAATATTTTAGTTGAAAATGAAATTAAAACAGAATTTTGAACTTAGTATAAAAAAAAATACCACATAATCTGCCCCCTGAAAATGACCACAGAGCCACTCCCAACTATCCTCCCGCCCCTCAAGCTCCTTCGGGCAACCCTCCCGAAGAGCGACCTGCGGATCATCATATGCCTGAAAATGGTGGTGCAGGTCGCTCTTCCACTGCTTGTACCTATCCGCGAACAGTCTATTGATGTACCCGAACAAATCGTCGTTGAGATTCTCTAAATTGTAGTTGATCTGCAATAAATTAATTACATGCATTAAAACTAGAAATATATAAAATTGGAAGGGAAAACAAAACAATTAAAAGGTAGGATACATACCGACAGCTGTCCACGCACCTCCATCTGCACCTCATTAGGCATGGCCTTCCAAGACTTCCATTTCATCGGACAATGGGTCCGAATGATTGAACCAACATCGTGGGCCAATGAGCTATGTTGGTCCGCCGTAGGTGCAGCCCGATGACGCTCGTCGTATCTGATGTCGATACGAGTGTTGGTCACCCGAGTGAGCTTCGCCGTATTCAACTGGCGACAAGGTCCCCGGGTGTTCTTCTTGGCTACAAAGATATATAAAATTAACTATAATTAACAAATTATAAAAAAAAAAATAATGGTACAGTTTATCTGTAGGTAAAGGAAATCTTTACCTGGTTGAGAACCCAACGCACCAGCAGAAGAGGTCGAAGCGGTGTCCATCAAGTGGGGAGGGCGATGACGCCGCCTGGCACTAACAGGCTGCGCAACTGAGGACTCTGATGACACCGGTGCATGGGAGACGTTGGGAACAACTGGGATCTCGTTCAACTGTGCTGGAGCAGTGACAGCTGACGTCGCAATCGGGGGAGGCAAACTATGAGTACTCGTCACCGTCTGACGACGTCTGATAAGGTTCGACATCTGCACAACTGATAAGGTCTTAAAATTAAATCATCCTTGCCTAAAATGTTTTTTTATTTTTAAAAAAACAACCTCAACAACTAATCAACAACAAATTCAATATTTAGCATACAAATACACAAAAACATGTATTCTTATAAATAAATAAATAAAAAAGAAACATATGCACATTGTTTTAAAGCAAACAAAACAGAAACATATATATATTAAAAATAACATATGTTTGCAAACAAAACAAAAACATATATATATAAATAAATAAATAACAGAAAGTTACGAAGCAAAATTACAAAATTGGTTATTTAACAAAGTTGCAAAATTGGTTAGTTGGTTAGTTGCAAAATTACAAACAGAAACATATATTCATCTCAACAAAGCAAAATTACAAAATTGGTTAGTTGGACATATTTTAAATCTGAAAAGCAATCAAAATACAAAAAACAGAAAATTATGAAAAGCAATCAACATACAAAAAACAGAAAACAGAAAATTGTGCTCCAATCAAATTTGAAATCTGAAACCAAACCAAATCTAAATTGTGCTCCAATCAAAACAGAAAATACAAAATCACAAATCCAACACTATTTCAACAGTTCCAATAAAATCCCAAATCACAAATGCAAATCCAATACAAAAAGGAAATTGAAACGGAGCAATCCTAACCAACCACCAGACTAAGCAATGTAAAGACTTACAAAATAAATATAGAAATTCAAACAGCAGAACATATATATTAATCCACAAATTTCAGAAAAAAAAAATCCAAAAACTTGTAATTATAACGGGGCTAGAGTCGGGAGTTTTACCGTGTGGGTTTCGACGGTGGAGAGCGAGAGAGAGATCGAAGGGCCGTCGTCTGATGGAGGAGCGAGTGACTGAGAGCGGACGGAGGACACGGACGAGAGAGGGACTGAGAGGGATGAGTGGGGATGGAGGATAGAGGGACTGAGAGGGATGAGTGGGGACGGAGGAGAGAGCGGCTGAGAAGGATGAGGGGCTGAGAGGTTGCGATAGAGAGTGGGTGAGAGATTTGGGGGTGCGAAGGAGAGAGACCGGGTGAGAGATCAATGGGTTCAAAGGAGAGAGAGATAGAGGGGCTCAGAGGATGAACGAGAGAGAGAGTGGCTGAGAGATTTGAGGGTTCAAAGGATTTAGAGACTGGGTGACATAATTTTAGGGTTCGAAGGAGAGAGAGACAGAGGGGCTGAGAGAGGTTGAAGACGAACAGAACTGCGCGTTTTTTTCATTAAAGGTTCGTGAACTTGCGCGACGAAACATAACAAATGTCGCGCAAATGTAAAATATCGAACTTTGCACGACGGAAAACTTGTACTGTCGCGCAAAGCATTTTTAATACGCGGGATTAACACCGCCAAAAATTTTGGGCGACTTGCGCGACGAAAAACCCTTAGTAAGTACGTCGCGCAAAGATAAACCCTAAACCCTAAACCCTAAACCCTAAATCCTAAAACCTGGGCCAGAAACCCTTAATTACATTGCGCGACAAAAATAAGTTATTACGTCGCGCATAGAACCATTGCGCGACGAGTAATATCTTATTCGTCGCGCAAGTACAGTTTAATTTAATATAAACTTAACAACAGAAAAGCATGGAAATTTTAGTGACTATATTGTTTTAATGGGGCTACGCATTCTACAATACTAGTTTCACCAATCCAACCGTCAAACTTGTTTGTTTATACTTAGAGATCGTACACGCCAAAAATTGAAAAAAATACACATTCATAGATGATGTTACCGGACCAAAATTTTCAACGGTTATAAACAAAATCCAACAATTTAACGGTTATTTTAACTCCGATTTTGATGATATTTTACGGATGCACTCCTTTACCGTATATGAATACAATTACTGTATTTGATCTTCAGTTAAAAATATTTTACACTAGTGGATACCACAACATCTTATGTTATATTTAACAAAAATACATCAACACACTATGCCAAAAAAGGGCTTTAGCAACGGATAAAATCCGTTGCCTATTACACATAAATACCGTGGTATTCAAGCCTGTTGCCTATTACCATGTAATAGGCAACGGATATTCTCCGTCGCTGTTTGTCACTTACTACATCGGATATTTGGTAAACTCCGATGCGTAAATGATTTCCAAGTGCAAAAAAAGGTTGACTTCTGACGCCTAAACCCGAAACAGCATCAGTAGTTTCAAAAGGGATGAGGCTAAAGAGGTATAACAGCATCAGTGACATCTACTATGCTGATGCGTATTATCAATTACAACATCGTAGAAACAAATAATGGTGTTGTGAATTATGTTATACATCATCGTTTTTTTTATTTTGCAAACGTGAAAAGCCTTTAATAGTGCTAGTGGTTACATAAATGCTGATGCTACTTCTCGTTTTAGGCATCAGTGATAATAGATGTCTGGTTGTTGTTTTTATCTTTCAACTTCAGTTATTTTTGGAAAATTGAAGTTGTTATAAACAATAGGCATCACTTATGTAAGGAAAGGGTAGGTATTTTGCTTATTGTTTCACATCACACTTTACTTAGTTACTGTGTTAGTATTTAAGAAAGGCCTCATTTCCAAATCATGTTGTGTTGTCATTGCTCATAAAAAAAATATTATATAAACAGTAATTTAAATATATCCATAATTGTCTATATATATAAGCAAAATACTTGAATGATCCATACTTGTCACATCCAAATCACAATTTTACCAGCCCTACACCACAAATTATCCATACTTGTCTATGCATAAGCAAAATATTAGCTAAAAAGACATGTAAAATGAAGGAATGTTTAGCTCAATCAAAAAGCCATTCTAGGACATGAGTTGCCAATTCTTCTCACATCTCATCCAATTCCATTTGGGTGTATGTGTCCTTCAGTCTAGCTCTATACTAGGAAAAAAAAAAAAAACAAGTAGAATCTAAACACAAACAGTGTATAATATAAACATAAGCTTAAAAAATGCAAGGTACTAAATTTGCATAAGATATGTTGTCACTTCAAATTAACCAATATGCAAATTTACGAAATCATATTGGTGAACAAGAAAATCTAATTTGTCAACCAATCTAATTAGATAACAAGAAGTCATTAAATGGATCTCACTTCATGTTTCAACTAGCAATTAAATGATCATGTGATGGGGTAGAGAGTTGGACAAGCACAGCTAGCATTTCTTCTTAATTAACACAGACCCAACTACCAAAAAATTACACAAGGTTCATATTAATATCAACATTTTTTCTCACTTAACTACTCATATCAACATCGATATTTTTCCTAGCTTTGGACATTGAGTAAAATAAGGTTCAATGAACCCATTCAAGCGTGGGTTTATTCGTTCCTACATCCATAACTTGTCTCAAGCAACACAATCCTAGTAACATAAACATAATGTTTTTAGGTCAAGTACAACAAATAAACCTATGAAGAAGCTTATTCCAAGTTAAATTCCCTTTGTAAAAAAGCTACAAGTTTAGTCATGCCATTAAATTGACTGTCACAAGATGATAATGCGATCGCATAATATATAATCAGTTCATGTGTTGTAATATAATTGCCAAGGTGACAATTGTGAATTATAATTCTTTTCACTCTAAATTTGTACAAGTCAACCTTATGTTCCCCTAGCAGTACATATGACATAACTATCAAAGCTTCACCGCTCAACTTCCAACCGACCAAACAAGTGTACTTACAGCAGTTAGAAGATCAGTAGTTGCAGAAAGCGATCTCACTCCTCTTTGACAACCTTGTAAATATATAATCTCAGTCAGACACCATAAGAAATTGATGTAGTTTGCTCCAAAAGCTACTAGAAAGAAAGTAAAATAAAATAAATAGCTAATCTACTAATAGAAGTTACAACCACCTTCACGTGTATTGAACAGGTAATGAATGTTTAAAAACCCACCTTAAATTTGCAACTTCCAACAAACTACCCAAACTAATAAATGATCTATCTTAGATAAAAGAACAATTCAAAACCTAAACTGACAAATTATACTTATAAAATAGCAAAACCACTTGTCAACACATAACAAACTAAACATATTAGAAACTAAGCTACCATCAATGAAGACCGTATTCCCAAAAACCTCGATGACCCTGCACTACATCCATTATAATATAGTTAGATAGACTAATTTAATATACAATAAATGTTATACTTTAAAAACACATTTACAATGCAAACAAAACATAATGAAATGAACTAAGCTATCTAGTAATTATATGTTACTCTTGAGATGAAATTCCATCTTCAATGCTTTAGTAATCCAAGGCTCACTAATACCCATCTCAACGCTTTCCTACCAACTGTCTGTAGAAAAATAATTAAAATAAAACATCAATTAGGCTTTAACAAATACCATGCCAATATCTCAAATCAGAACCAAAATTTCATATTGGTGTAAGTGTTAGAACCTGAAATACAATTGCAAATCAATTACTGCAGCCACGACACGGATACTATTGTATGTGCTAGAACCTGAATTTTTTATATTAAAGCGTTAGAGCAAAAAGGAGAAGTGGTATAAGAACAAAATGGTTAACATATCAAGAAACAAATATTAGAGCACAATAGAAAAAGAAATTAACCAATTACATGAAACGGGACGCAAGCACCCGACAAACTAAAGTATGAACACCGAAAGAAATACGTAGTTAAGAAATGGCGCCAAGAGATGATAGAGTCATTACATCAATATATATATATATATATATATATATATATATAGGTGTGCGTCTGTGGAAAGAGATTAGTCCCCTAATCTAAGCAACACTCAATAAAGTCAAAACAGTCGAATAATACAACTAAAATTCTTAACAGCTTTTGTTTGTTTTACATGATGACATACAATAATAAGTGGATTGTAACAATAGGACGATAAAATAAGAGAAAATTTATTCACATACTAAAAAATTATGGGAATGAATGAAGAACAGCAAAGAAGGTTCTTAGCTGAGGCTCTACTGTATGCTAAAAACTCAACTTCAATATTCATATTGATCCACATACTAAAACAGGGGAGTCAAGAGCAAAGATAGTTGGAATATATATGATTCCAGAAAATTGTTGGAATATATATCGAGAAAGAAATGATCCCACTACAAACCCAAAATGAACAAAGCAAAAACCCAAAAAATTAACCCCCAAGATTTGATAATATAGAGAGAGAGAGACATAAACCTAGAAAAATCAATACCACATTTTTCCTAAATGAGGGTGAGCAAGCTAGAGGTGGAGGGATGCTGGTGGTCTAAGTGTTGGAGATCAATACCTGCAACGAACAAAAAATATCAAGACTAACATTAAAAATTGCACATCTAACACAAAAGAACAGAGAGGGTCAAGAGAGAGTCGCCAACCAAGTATTGGATTCTTTGGATACTTCTTTGCAGAGTCGTTGAGAGTAAAGCAGAGTTTCAGGAAGATGGTGGCTGCGTAGCATCAGATCTAGATCTGGGAGAACAAGAGAGAGGCAAAAGGAAGAACTTAAAAGAATGAAGAAAAACAATGAGCTAGCATCATATCTAGATCTATGAGTGTGAGAGATTTTAGGATAAAGTGTGGCACATGCAGATACTCCATATACCACTGCCTCAGTTTCCCTGATGATTTTCTAAAAACGTCAAGTTACAGACTACAAAAAATCAACCTCTAAACCCCCCTCACAAAACACACAAAACAGAGAAAGTTTATGGAATATTAACTCTAAAAAGTTTATGGAAACCTGAGAGAACAAAAGCATTACACAAGTGGGAACAAAAATGACTGAGACCAAAAAAGCTCTAAGCCCACCTCCCAAAATACACAAAACAGAGAAACTCTACAAACCAACAAAATACGAAACGAAACTAGAAAAAGATACAGAAAGATATTACAACATGCAGCCACTAGTAGCTTTTTAGATCTCTAGACAATTTTATACTTTCTAACCCAAAAAGACAAATTAGTAGCAGATGCTTGCTTAGGAAGATGTAACAACAACAATTACATAAAAAAAAATTCCACAGTTCTTGCATTTTCTAAAAGTTACGGCTCTGCAACTCCAAAAAATTTGAAGATTTTCCAAGAATTGAGAGAAAGAATGTTGAAGCTTAAATTTTAGTTGTGAAGAGAGAAGAAAAGCTTACCATAAGAGGAGGTGTGGGGTGTGATCAAAACCCTAACTTTTGGGGGAAAGGGAAATGCTTCACTGAGAGATGAAATCACACAATCGTCGACTTAAACTTCCGTCTGAGCGTCTGAGCTTGAGAAATTGTGCGAGCTGGCTTCAGAATCGTCGAATGGAAGAATGATTCTCACTGTGAATCGTAATGGTTGAGCATCTGAGGGTTTTAGCAAGAATGGGGCAGTGATGGAGGAGAGAGAAGAAAGAGAGAGTTTCAGAGGGACTAAAGGAGAGTTTTGTTCAGGAGATGAATTTTTAGGGTACAGTTTCAGAGGGAGTGAAAAAATTGAGAGGGAGTTAGAAGAATTGGGGCTAGAGTTTGAGAGGGAGCTGAAGTTTCAGAGAGAGTTTGCGAGGGAGAGTAAAAATTTTGGGTTAGGGCGTTGACTCAGACTTTAGGCATCAGAGGTATATCACCAAAAAATGACCCTCTTAAAAATAAAATAAAAACTAATCATTTTAGGCATCTGTATTTATGTAGATGATGCTAAAGGGGAATAAAGGCATCGTCATAAATAAACAAAAATGCGCGCTGATGTCTTTATATCTGTTTAGTATCGTTATTTATGAAATTGATGCCTAATCTACTAGTAGCATCGATTTCCCTCTTTACCGATGCCTATCTAGTGTTGCTAAAAGTGAAATTTGGCATAGTGACAACTCTTAATGTTTGTGAATATATAGTTTTGACGACATACGCATTCTACAAAACTATTTTCAACGATCCAACCGTCAAACTTGTTTCCTTAAACGTAGAGATTGTACTTAAAAAAAATTGGAAATAATATACAGTCCTAGATGACGTAACGGGACCACAAGTTTCGACGGATATAAATGAAAAATCACGATGTAACGGGTATTTTAACTCCGATGTCCAAGATTTTCTACGGGTGCACCCCTTTACTGTACATGAATACAATTACTGAAGTTGATCTTCGTTTAAAATTATTTACACTAATCAATAGTTCGTTTAATTTTTTAACTATCATGCCATACAAAAGAAATAAAATTTTAAAACTTGGTTTGGGCGACGAATAAGACCGTTGTGGGTCTCGAAAAGGTTTGCGCGACACAGGTATCCGTCCCGCAAAGATTGACTGTGCGACAAAACCAATTATTTTCGTCGCGCAAAGTTAATACCGGTCGTTTTTCCACAGATTGTATTTTTTTTTTTCACTTCCAGCCTATTTTGCGCGACGGCAATATCCGTCCCTCAAAGTATGATTGTGCGACGCCATCAATTTCATTTCGTCGCGCAAAATTAAAGACCGGTCGTATATTGTAGACGACCGGTCGTTTTTCCACAGATTGTAATTCTTTTTTTCACTTCCAGCCGTTTTTGCGCGACGAATAAGTCCGTCGCTCAAAAAATGAATATGCGACGCCATCAATTTCATTTCGTCGCGCAAAATTAAATACCGGTCGTATATTTAGACGACCGGTCGTTTTTCCACAGATTGTAATTCTTTTTTTCACTTCCAGCCGTTTTTGCGCGACGAATAAGTCCGTCGAATAAAAAATGAATATGCGACGCCATCAATTTCATTTCGTCGCGCAAAATTAAAGACCGGTCGTATATTGTAGACGACCGGTCGTTTTTCCCAGATTGTAATTCTTTTTTTCACTTCCAGCCGTTTTTGCGCGACGAATAAGTCCGTCGCTCAAAAATGAATATGCGACGCCATCAATTTCATTTCGTCGCGCAAAATTAAAGACCGGTCGTATATTGTAGACGACCGGTCGTTTTTCCACATATTGTATTTCGTTTTTTTCACTTCCAGCCGTTTTTGCGCGACGAATGAATCCGTCGCTCAAAATATGAATATGCGACGCGATCAATTTAATTTCATCGCGCAAAGGTAAAGACCGGTCGTCTATTTTAGACGACCGGTCGTTTTTCCACAGATTTGTCTGCCGCGCAAATCTCACGGCCTGGGGTTCCGGGCCGAAGGGATCTGCGTTAACACGCGGTTTCCTGCTTTTGGACGGGGTGCGTTTGTGCGCGGGCGTGCCAGCACGGTCTACCGTGCGTCGAGATGTTTGAGGTGTTGATAGTGTTTTAGATGGTGCGCCTGTCTGAACTCGTCTTCTAATCAAACGATTGTAGCCGAGAGAGGAACTGGTCTCGGCTGTAAGGTTCACGGCCTGAACTACATGGCCGTTGAATGGTGGTGTTTGGTGGATTCTGGGGCGGTGCTCCGGCGCGCCACTCGATGAGCGGCGGTCGTATGATATATGGGATGAGTGAGCGAACAACAAGGGTGGTGCTCCGGCGCCTTGAAAATCAAGGGTCGTTTGATATATTGATGAATGGATTTTCCTTACAAACTAACACTACTCCTAGAAAAGCAAGTAAAGATATTGAAAGTGCATTACAGGAAAATATAAGTTGCTCCGTGGGAGGCTTTTGTTTGGTGTTTGAACCCTTTGAAAGTGGTCCTGAGTCTTGTATTTATAGGCAAAGCTCCTGGAGGGATAATCGAGGCTGAAAATCTGCATGGTGGAGCCTGATTATACCAAGTGGGCAGTCCAATCGACATTTGGGATCGTGAAGTATGGTGGTGTGACTCCATGAATCCCGGTGAATCTCGGCCGCCGCCCTGATCGTGGGTTCTGCGCTTCTGGCCGTGGAGACGCATTTATTGCTCTGATAGCCAATTACCTAATCTCTCAAGCTGCAAAGAGCTTTGTGAGAATGTTGGCGTCTAATCACTCTGATCTCTGTCACCAAATCCTGACTCCAATCACTTCCCACCTTCCCTCGTGCATTAAATGCTCATTCTTGGCCAGTGGGTTTGCTGCAATAAACAGAGACCTTGCTTCATTAAATGAAGCGTGGGACCCTGCTGTCACGTGATGATCTGACTTTAATGTCTTTGGCCGTGACCTTGTTCGGTCTCGGCCTCGGCCTGTAACCTTGGCCGAGATAACCATGCCTTGGTGATTTTTCTTGTTTCTCTGGAAAGCCAAACACCTTGACAAAACGCTGCATTTCAGCTTGAGGCCGAGAAGAGAAGTTCCCCCGGCCAATTCATGGCCGTGATTTATTAGGCACAAACAAGATTGTATTTCGTTTTTTTTCACTTCCAGCCTTTTTTGCGCGACGAATAAATCCGTCGCTCAAAATATGAATATGCGACGCGATCAATTTAATTTCGTCGCACAAAGGTAAAGACCGGTCGTCTATTTCAGACGACCGGTCGTGTTTTACAGAGTTTAATTTACTGATTTCCACTTCCAACATCTGTTCAGTTTTGAATCCATAACTTCCTAACCGTATATCCAAATTTTATGTTCTTTATACGGTTGGATTCAGCACAGAAAAACAAAGAACGCAACGCGGACCAAAAGTTAAAAACAATTACGAAAATGAACAGAATTCAATAAAAGAAACGAAAAATGTTGCAAACACGTTACAAAGTTCCCCACATATATTTCAGGTTTGGATATACATTCCACAAATATTCGAACAATACTCAAACAAATATTTAAGGTTTGGATAATCATTTAATATGTTTTACATGGCAAGTCGCAAATAAATTACATTATTCTTCATCTGAACTATAATAATCTTCGTTTTCGTCGCTATGATCACTTTCGGTCTCCCAATCATCCTCCTCCTCCTCCTCCTCCTCAAGTACATCATCATCGTTGTTCGAGCCCACGGTTGGATCGTATCGCGGAAGATAACCGAGGTCAATTGTAATTGACTGAATCGGTATTTCTCTTGGAGACACTCCTTCAAGCTGAAAAGGTTCCTGTACGACAATTGTATCTCGAAGTGTTTGTGCATCATGTTCCATGAAAGATTCGAAACGTTGGTCAGCAACGTTGACGTCGTTGTCAGATGAGTCTAGTTCTGGTATAGCATACACATTCCTCTGATCTATCTGCTGAATAACTTTCCACCCGCTCCCTGCTTTAGGGTCATCTAAATAGACAATCTGTTTTGCCATGGTTGCCAAAATGTAAGGGTCGTCATCATACCAAGTTCTGCTCATGTTCACAGATAATAACCCATGATCGATTTTAATACTTCCCTGCCTATTTTGGTTCGTATCAAACCATCGACACTTAAACATGATCACTTGGTATCTGTCTTTGTAAAGCAATTGCACGACAGTGGTGAGTTTGCCATAGAAATCAATGTCTGTACTTTCACCTCCACCTGGAACATGGACACCGCTGTTTTGCGTACACAACTTGTCATCTCGTGTACTCCCCAAAAACTTGACGCCGTTAACATGGCAACCCGAGAACAATTCAGCCCGAAGTGGGCCGAATGCCAAGTTATATAACTCTTCACTGTAAGTGGGGGAATTCTCTGATTTCAACTTGGTCACCTAATATTATTAAAACAAAATTCAATAGCATGGAAATGTTAGTTTGACAATTCTAAAGTATGATTACAATATATATGTCAATTACAAAATTCAATAACTTACATATTGCAAGAACCATTTTGGAAATAATTCACGGTGTTTCTTGGAATACAAATGTGATGGATGTTCTCGCTTCATCATCTCTTCATGCTCATCTAAGTATGCCATTATCTCATCACAATTGTTCAATACGAACCAATGAGCTACCTCCATATCTTTCTTGGAAAATGACTCCCCTTGTACAATATCTCCAAAGAGTCGTGCGCTTTGAGAAAAAACAGAAAGTTGCTCATTTCTCACACCTCCGTCATTATTGCGCTGAGGTCGATTGAAAGCCGTGTCCACATCTTTTAAATACATTCCACAGAAAGTCAGCGCCTCATATTGAACCCAAGCCTCTACAATTGATCCTTTGGGCTTCGCTCTGTTGCGTACGCTTCTTTTCAGCTCTCCGAGAAGCCTGCCAAAATATAATGAAAAGATGAAAATCAGGAAGTACCAAGAATACGAACCAATGATGCATACAAAAATGATGCCAAGTTATATACCTTTCCATAGGATACATCCAGCGATAGTTGACTGGACCAGCAACCAATGACTCGTCTGGCAAGTGAACCATCACGTGGATTATACTTGTGAAGAAAGCCGGAGGGAATATCATCTCAAACTTGCATAGGACTTGGACAATGTCATCACGCAATTGATGAATGTCTGTCTTTCACAATGTCTTTGCCGTCAGTTGGGAAAAAAATCTGGACAACAATATGATTGGCTTGACTACATCTTCCGGCAACAAGTGTCGAATCCCAACAGGAAGTAGGCGTTGCATAAACACATGGCAGTCATGGCTCTTTAGTCCGGTAAATTTACCCCCGTCAACATTCACGCAACGTGCGATATTAGAAGCATACCCATCAGGAAACTTTACAGACGACACAAATTGTAGAAACTCTTTTTTGTCATTCGGTTTCATGGAAAAAAATGCAAGATCCCTTATAGCTTTATCATTGCCCCTTTTTAGCCATAAACCCCTTCGTATGCCCATTCTTTCCAAATCAAGCAAGCTTTTATCGTGTCCTTTGTCTTGTCCTTGATATCTAGAATTGTTCCCATCAATGTGTCAAACACATTTTTCTCAACATGCATAACGTCGAGATTGTGCCTCAATTTTAGTTTCGACCAATATGGGAGCTCAAAAAACATAGACTTCTGCGTCCAGTTCATATGCGTAGCAGGTCTGGTTCGACTAACAGTTTTCCCGAACGGAGCAAAATCCAAACGGTTAAGCTGTTCCAAGACACCATCACCGGACGATTCTCTAGGTCTTGCGCGATGCTCTTTGTTCCCGTCGAACTCTTTATCCTTTTCCCGCCACTCGTGATCCCATGGCAACCATCTTCGATGCCCAAGGTAACACACTTTTCCAGCGTGCCAACCAGAAGTTACATCTTCCTTGCATACAGGGCATGCCATATAACCCTTTGTGCTCCACCCCGACACCATTGCATATGCGGGAAAATCATTCACAGTCCACATAACTGCCGCTCTCAAAGTGAACATCTTCCCAGTGGATTTATCGTACGTGCGCACACCGTTTGTCCATAAATCCTTGAGCTCATCAACCAACGGCCTTAAGTACACATCGATTGACCTGCCAGGATCCTCATTTATCAAAACAGTCATCATCATGTACTCTTTTTTCATGCATTTCGAAGGCGGCAAATTATATGGGAATACGAAAATCGGCCAAGTACTGTGATGTTGGTTTAGGACCCCGTACGGATTGAATCCGTCAGTGGCAAGTCCCAGCCTAACATTTCGGGGATCAGCAGCAAACTCGGGGAACGTTCGATCGAACTCTTTCCATGCCTCCCCATCTGCAGGATGCCGCATCACATCGTCGTCTACCCGTTTTTCCTTATGCCATCTCATGTCTGTGGCAGTATGCGTCGACATATACAATCGCTGCAATCTTGGTTTCAGGGGCAGATAACGCATGACTTTTTGTGGAACCTTAGTCATTCTATTCTGAGACGTCTGTTTGAACCTCGACTCATTGCATATAGGGCATGTATCCAATGATTCATACTCTTTGTAGAATAACATACAATTGTTTTTGCAAGCGTGGATTTTTTCATAACCCAATCCAAGACCACTCAACATCTTCTGCGCCTGTCTGTGGTCTTTCGGCAAACAATTGTCCGTCGGAAGCATTCTCTTGAAAACCCCCAAAAAGTAATCGAAACTCAGGTTCGACATACGGTACTTTACTTTTCCATGCATTAGCTCCACAATGGCCGTCAGAACGGAAAACTCTGCACTATTCCATGCATTCTCTTGGTTGGCATTTCTTAACAGTTTTTCATACTGTTCAAACTCTGCACTATCCGTTGGTGTAGGCACATCATCTTCCCCTTGCTGATTGCTGGTCGTCGATGCAAATGGAAAAGCATCATTTATAATATCCATGACTTGTTCATTAGGATCCACAATAGGTTCAACATTGTCCACTCTTGTTGCCCTTGAAGACGAAGCAATGTCTAATTGTTCCCCGTGATGGTTCCAAGTGCTGTATGTCTCAATCATTTCATTCCTTACTAAATGAAATCGAACAGTTTCAATTGTCTCCCACAACATGTTGTTACACTTCCTACAAGGACACCGAATTCTAGTTGCACCCGGGTTGTGTGACCGTGCAAAGTGAATAAAGTCCTCGATTCCATCCAAGTATTCGTCTGCGCACCTGTTAGGGTTCTGTATCCACCTTCTGCTCATAATTCCTGGAACCACAATCAAAATACAACAATCATGTTGTATTCTTACAAAATCATAACATCACCTTATGCCTCCGGTAAGGGCCCTATCCCATTCGGAAATGCATAGTCATGCCACGTAATTTACAACTACATGAGATTAGATTTCGACGTGGATGAATTTCGGCAGCATCTCGGTACAGTTCTTGAGGTGTACCGTAGATATAAAATATCTACGTACCACCCGAAGAACGTACCGAGATGACACCGAAATCTCCACAATCGAAACCTAATCCTGTAGCTGTAAACTACGTGACACGACTATGCATTTCCAAACTGTCCAAAATATGGGACAATTCAAGAATTAATTGGACCGTAGTCGTGGTTTACCCACCCATGCGCGGTCCAACTAACCTCGAACGGGAACTAAGCTTTACAAAAAAAAAAATGTATGAAGTTAATTTCAATTAACTTCGTACATCAACGTGCATAACTGAACAACATAATATAAATATAATTTGAAAACACAATCTAAACATAATGTAATTAATTTTATATAATACCTTCTAAATCGTTCTCCACCAATCGCTAATCACATATAATATCCCTATATACAACGAAATTAATGGCGTTAGTATGAATTTACAGTAATATTTTTACACTAACGACAAAAAATACATAATCAATGAACTTACCGGAGGCAGAGATAGCTTAACTCATAAACGAAATGAGATTGATGCGTTTGCTTGGCCTATTAAGTTCGAGGCAGAGGGAGAGAAAGGCTGAGGCAAGCTGCTGGATTTTGTGCAGTTTGCCTCTGCCATGGTTGAAACTGGAAAAGTAATAAACGACGTTTTTGCGCGACGGATGTCCATCTCGTCGCGCAAAATTTGACAACCTTGCGTGACAAATATAATAAATTTCGTCGCATATTGTTCGACGCGCAAACGTATTTACCGTCCCGCAAAAGGTTTTTTCCGGCGCGCAAAGTACTGCCGACATCCATTTTTGCGCGACGTGGTATACTGCATTTGTCGCGCATATATCCGTCGCCCAAATGACTATCGTTGTCGCGCAAAAACAACAAAATTTGCGCGACGGATATATCGTCGCGCAAAGTTCGTTGCGCAATCATTTGGCGCCAAATGCGATAACCTCGCGTTTTTTTCCCGCTTTTTCTTTGCGCGACGATTATTTTTTCGGTTGTCGCGCAGTATACCTTAGCGCGACTAAAATCCTCGTCGCGCAAAGTGTGCTTTCAAATCCATTTCTTTGACCCAATTTTCATCACTATATGCGACAATTACAATGTTTGTCGCGCAGAGTATCTTTGCGCGACAATTTTGTTCGTCGCGCAATATCCGTCGCGCAAACATTTTCATCTGTACCCTTGAATATTTTGTCCCATTTCTAGATCTCTGAATATTTGTTATTTGCGACTTTTGGGGTATACGATCTCACAGTATATACAAACACGTTTAACGGTTGGATCGTTGAAATTACTTTTGTAGAGTTGAATGAACACTTTTTAGTTTCAAAACATATGGAGGGTGATAACCCAACAAAAAGATTCGTACGAAAATTTATAACCCAGAAATTTATTCGTATGGAGGTTGATAACCCTACAAAAAGATTCTCCTCTTCCATTCCCATAATCAAAAGGGTATGAATGATGATCTTCACTAAAATCAATGAAAAACATATGATTTAGATGGCAAAATTAAAATTAAAATCAATGAAAAACATATGATTTAATGGTTTTGTATATCTTACCTTGTGCGACGGATATATGTTTTGTCGCTCAAAGATCTTATATGCGACGACTTTATTCGTCGCGCATGAATTAGGCGCCAGAATATTTGTTCGCGGTTTTTCCCCCTTGTTTTACGCGACGGATATGTATTTTGTCGCGCAAATATCTCATATGCGACGAGTTTAATCGTCGCCCAAAAATTAGGCGCCAGAATATTTGTTCGCGGTTTTTTCCCCTTTGTTTTACGCGACGGTAGACGTTTTTGTCGCGCGAAGGATTTATGCGCGACGAATGTTATTTGTCGCTTCGTTTTGCGCTACGTATATTATTCTTCGTCGCGCTATGATTTTTTATGCGACGAATGTGATTTGTCGCTCCGATATGCGCTACGCATATTATTCTTCGTCGCGCTATGATCTTTTATGCGACGATTTGTTCTTCGTCGCGCAAACTGTCGTCGCGCAAATAGAAAAACGTAGTAGTGACTTGGTGGAATATTCTGCGATTCACAATGCATCAGGGAAAGTTTATGTATATATACTTTTATGTTTTACCTTTTTTTTTTTATGCATTGTGAATATACTTGATTTTTATTTTTATTATTATTATTTGAATACAAACGATGGTCTAAATTACAGGGAATGATGGTTTCTCAAGCACACACACAACTAAGATGTCATTGGGGTTCGAACCTGAGACTTCAAGTCTATAAGTTAAGGCCATTTTTCCACTGGACTAGGCATACTAAGCTTTATTGATCCAAGGCAAGAGTACAAGGCAAAATCCACAGGCAAGAAGCCTAACTAACTACTAAAAATCATATTAGGCTAATTAGCCGTAATTGTTGCCTAAAACGCCAAATGAGCCCCATCAGATGGTGGTTGGCTATTTCAAGTCATTTAAACGTAAGAAACACTACTAAATAAAACCCCTTGCGCGACCAAACTTTGCGCGACGAAACAAAATTCGTCGCTCAAAGTCACTTTGCGCGACAAATATAAATCATCGTCGCTCAAAGTCTTACGCGACTCAATTTTGCGCAACGAAAAACAAATCGTCGCACAAAGTCACTTTGCGCGACAAAACTTTGCGCGACGACAAAGAATCGTCTCGAAAAGTAACTTTGCGCGACGAATACTAGAATTCGGTGCACAGAGTTTTGCGCGACGAATAGTGATTCGTCTCGCAAAGTATTTACAAAAATAAATAAATAAAAAATTATTTTTAAAAATTTTTGGATGCCTTTGCGCGACGAAATAATAATATTCGTCTCGCAAAGTCTTTACTAAAATTTTTAAAAAAATTAAAAAAATTTTGGATGACTTTGCGCGACGAAATAATAATCTTCGTCTCGCAAAGTCTATACAAAAATAAATAAATTAAATAAATTATTTTGTTAGAAAAATATATTATTGTAGTTTGGATTGGGTTTTTGTTAGAAAATATATATTTTAAATTGACGATCAAATTGGTTCATTGTATTCATATAGGGTCAAGGAATGTAGCTGTAAAAAATCATCAAAATCGAAATTGAAATAGCCGTTAAATCGTGATTTTTCGTTTATAACTTTCGAAAAGTTTTGTCCTATTACTTGATCTCTGAATGTTTATTTTTTCCGATTTTTGGCGTATATGATCTCGAAGTATAAACAAACAAGTTTGACGGTTGGATCTTTGAAACTAGTTTCGTAGAATGCGTATGCCATCAAAACAATATATTCACTAACAATTAAGAGTTTATGAACTTTCATTAAATACAATATAAGATTTTGTAGTATCCACTAGTGTAAATATTTTCAATTGAAGATCAAATTGAGTCATTGTATTCATATAGGGTCAAGGAGTGTAGCTATAAAAAATCATCAAAATCGGAGTTAAAATAACCGTTTAATCGTGATTTTTGTTTATAACCATCGAAAAGTTTTGTCCCATTACGTGATCTCTGAATGTTTATTTTTTCCGATTTTTGGGGTATACGATCTCGAAGTATAAACAAACAAGTTTGACGGTTGGATCGTTGAAACTGGTTTCATAGAATGCATATGCTATTAAAACAATATATTCACTAACAATTAAGAGTTTATTTATACTTTTGTTAAATATAACATAAGATTTTGTGGTATCCACTAGTGTAAATATTTTAAATTGACGATCGAAGTGGTTCATTGTATTCATATAGGGTCAAGGAGTGTAGCTGTAAAAAATCATGAAAATCAGAGTTGAATTAACCGTTAAATCGTGATTTTTCGTTTATAACCGTCGAAAAGTTTTGTCCTATTACTTAATCTCTGAATGTTTATTTCTTCCGATTTTTGGCGTATATGATCTCGAAGTGTAAACAAACAAATTTGACGGTTGGATCGTTGAAACTAGTTTCGTAGAATGCGTATGCCATGAAAACAATATATTCACTAACAAATGAGAGTTTATTTATACTTTTGTTAAATATAACATAAGATTTTGTGGTATCTACTAGTGTAAATATTTTAAATTGACGATCGAATGCAATCATTGTATTCATATAGGGTCAAGGAGTGTAGCTGTAAAAAATCATGAAAATCAGAGTTGAAATAACCGTTAAATCATGATTTTTCGTTTATAACCGTCGAAAAGTTTTGTCCTATTACTTAATCTCTGAATGTTTATTTTTTTCCGATTTTTGGCGTATATGATCTCGAAGTGTAAACAAACAAATTTGACGGTTGGATCGTTGAAACTAGTTTCGTAGAATGCGTATGCCATGAAAACAATATATTCACTAACAAATAAGAGTTTATTTATACTTTTATTAAATATAACATACGATTTTGTGGTATCTACTAGTGTAAATATTTTAAATTGACGATCGAATGCAGTCATTGTATTCATATAGCATCAAGGAGTGTAGCTGTAAAAAATCATCAAAATCAGGGTTGAGATAACCGTTTAATCATGATTTTTCGTTTATAACCGTCGAAATGTTTTGTCCTATTAATTGATCTCTTAATGTTTATTTTTTCTGAATTTTGGTGTATATGATCTCGAAGTATAAACAAACAAGTTTGATGGTTGGATCGTTGAGTAGCTTTAAATTTATTTATTTTGTACGTATAACACTTAAGAAATTGAATAGTATATGTATTAATTACTAGCTTTAAATATTTTTTAAGACTTTGCGCGACCAATTGGTATTTCGTCGCGCAAAGTATACTCTCAAAATTTGGGTGTGTACCAAAAATGGGAATTTTTTTATAAAAAAAATTTCGACTTTGCGCGACCAATATATAAATATTCGTCGCGCAAAATATACTCTAAAAATTTGGCGGGCACCAAAAATGGGATTTTTAAAATTAAAAAAAAAATTCGACTTTGCGCGACCAATATATAAATATTCGTCGCGCAAAGTATATATTCTAAAAAATTGGCGGGCACCAAAAATGGGATTTTTAAAATTAAAAAAAAAATTCGACTTTGCGCGACCAATATATAAATATTCGTCGCGCAAAGTATACTCTAAAAATTTGGCGGGCACCAAAAATGGGATTTTTAAAATAAAAAAAAAATTTCGACTTTGCGCGACCAATATATAAATATTCGTCGCGCAAAGTATATATTCTAAAAATTTGGCGGGCACCAAAAATGGGATTTTTAAAATTAAAAAAAAAATTCGACTTTGCGCGACCAATATATAAATATTCGTCGCGCAAAGTATACTCTAAAAATTTGGCGGGCACCAAAAATGGGATTTTTAAAATAAAAAAAAATTTCGACTTTGCGCGACCAATATATAATTATTCGTCGCTCAAAGTATATATTCTAAAAATTTGGCGGGCACCAAAAATGGGATTTTTAAAAAAAAAATTTGACAATTGCGCGACCAATATCTAAATATTCGTCGCGCAAAGTATACTCTAAAAATTTGGCGGGCACCAAAAATGGGACGCGGGAATATTTTGGTCGCGCAAAAGTTTGGGCGACCATAAATTCGTCGCGCAAAACTGAAAAAATTTGGCGGGCACCGAAAATGGGAATTTTTTTTAAATTTTTTTTTAACAATTTGCGCGACAAATATATTGTTTCGTCGCGCAAAGTGATACGTTCTTTAAAAGCAAAATAACTCCTCCACCATTTTCTCAATGTCTTCTAAATCCTACCATTTTCTCTCTTTCCCACTCCCCAAATCCTACCATTTCTCTCACACTCACTCCTCTCACTTAATCTCTCATCTCTCTCTCACTCACTATCTCTCTCTCTCTCTCACTCACTCTCTCATCTCTCTTTTCATCATCTCTCACTCTCACTCACTCTCTCATCTCTCTCTCACTATCTTCTCTAATTCTCTCACACTCACTTCTCTGTAAATTTTAAATTTTTTTCATTAATATGTGTTTTTGGAGTTAGTTTTGAGTTTATGCCAATTATTTGTCATTATTTTATGTTATTGTTTTGTTATTTGACAATATTTGTTTTTTTTTTTTTTGTAGGGAATTGTTGAGGCTTTGATGGCTAAAGTTGAGGATTTGATATAAGAGGCTTGTAGATTTTATTATTGTACTTTGTTAATTTAAGTGTACATTTTGAATATTATGTATATTGGATAATTTGACCACTATTTTTCTTATGTAATTTTATTTTGAATATGTCAATTTAAATTAAAGTAATTAAGAAAAATAAAATCATACAATTAAATTAAAATTTAAAAAATTAATATAATGAAATTGATATAAGAGAAATAATAAAAAAAAATGTCAAAAACCTTGCGCGACAAAATATTTCGTCGCGCAAACTATTAAATTAGTTTATTTTAGCTTAAAATTTTCAAAAAACAAAAATTAAAAAAAATGAATATTTCGTCGCGCAAACCTTTGCGCGACGTTAACATTCGTCGCGCAAAGTACACTTGCGCGACATTAACTTTCGTCGCGCAAACGAGATATTATTCGTCGCGCAAAGTACATAATATTCGTCGCGTAAAGTAATTAATATTCGTCGCGCAAAGTTGTTATTGTCCGTCGCGCAAAGTTTTCAGGATTCGTCGCGCGAAGTAATTAATATTCGTCGCGCAAAGTTGTTATTTTCGTCGCGCAAAGTCATCATGATTCGTCGCGCAAGTTGTTATCCTTCGTCGCGCAAAGTGGCTTTGTGCGATGAAGAATTTTCGCCGTCGCGCAAACCCTTTCTCCACGAGTTTTGCGCGACAGAACTTGCGCGACCAAAATTTCATCGCGCAAACTTTGCGCGACGAAATTTTCCTTTGCGCGACCAAAAATCATTCGTCGCGCAAAGTGTTTTTTGTAGTAGTGAAAGGAGCAACATATATGCTCCTGGACCATTAAGTCAAGTCTATGAAGTCGGTCAATGCAACTTATAGTGCTTAGAGTTTTTCTTTCTTATTTGTATTGCTAATAATCATGGCTTGCTTGACTATTAGATCTATTTCAGAAATTTTTGTTATCAGTTTTGGTCCACAATTAATGCATCCTCACCCAACAAATAACACTCTACAGCTATATACATAAAACACACAAACACTAACTATGAACACGTAAAACCCTACGGCCATGTTTGGTGCTTATAATTGGATTGAAATTGATAATTCACAAGATTCAAGTTATGTTGAAGTCAAAAATGAAGGTAGAACTGAAGGATTTTTCATTGTGTGGGCATTAAAAGAGATTAGTTATAAGGTGTATATGCGGGGATTATCAATGGCCCAATACCTTCAATTTGTACAAGTTCGAAAGTTTGCCTCAATTTCTTCCTTCAACATATACATCTTAAATCGAGTGAGCTATTCGATCCAATCCAATCATAGACACCATATGTGCCCTCCGTATACTCTTATACTATATGAGGGAACAAATCAAAATCTGTACATCTATATGCATAGAGTATATGGTGTTCTATGAAATAGTAACGTTTGTCTAACTTAAAAGCTTCAATTTTGCATAGTCTACACGCACATTAGTGGTGGAGAGTGGAGCCTACAAATTGAGACGTGGTTAGAAGACCATAGATATCATGAACACAAATACAGTTGAGTCTCCACCACTCACATGTCTTTGTGGAAGAAAAGTCTAATAGGGTGTGTTTCGAGCAGTACCACGCGTGCTAATTAATGCAACGTTTTCTGCAAGCTATACCAAAATTTTGTAATTTCTTGGTGGAATTTTTTAATTTCCGGTCCATTGAGTGCATCTTTGAGTCTGTGGCTCCATCTATAAAGAGGGAACCTCAGAACTTGGAGAAGCAGTGCCTCTTTCCTTCTCAGCTTACTTCAACTTTCGACCTGCAAAAATTTGCACAATGGACAAGTCAAATGTAGTTGGCAAAATCCCTTCCATGGTTTCCATAATGCTGCTTTGTGGTCTGCTAATGGCTACCCTTGCCACAACAGGTTGTCTACTTTCTCACATAGACAAGAAATAGGAAGATAGAAAAACATGGGAATATATTATTTTGTGCTTTTTCTTATTATTTAAATTATTGTTGATTGTTTCTTTAATTCTATTATATTATTATTTTTTTACTTGATATAAATGTAAACCATGCACATCACCGGAACTTTGTCAAAAATTTCTCTTAAATTGTAGTATAGATATATACACGTATACCTTGTACATGCATGACTTCCAAGTTTGTAGTGCCTTAGCATACTTTTGTTTCGCCCTCTATGTATATATGTACTTAATTTTTTCAGCATATGGATGCTAGAAAATTTCTATTCATAAAACGAAAATAAGAAAAACTGACATATATATATGAATCCGATCATGCAGAAGCAAGGATTGGTGTTTGTTATGGAACACTTGGAGACAACTTACCTCCACCAAGAGAAGTAATAGCTCTCTACCAGCAATACAACATCCAAAGAATGAGGCTCTATGCTCCTAACTTTGACGCACTCCAAGCCCTCCAGGGCTCCCCAATTGAGCTCATTCTAGGTGTAGAAAATGAGCGCCTTGAAGAAATTTCTTCTAGCCAAGCCAGTGCAGATGATTGGGTCCAAAAGAATGTCCAAAGCTATAGCAATGTCAATTTCAAATACATTGCGGTTGGAAATGAAGTAGATGCCGTAGGTCCTCGAGCACCCTTTGTTGGCCCAGCAATGGACAAAATTCAAAATGCAATTTCCAAGGCTGGTCTTGCGAACAAAATCAAAGTCTCCACTGCGGTTCACCCTGTAATTCTTGGAAAATCCTTCCCTCCATCAGAGGGCTCATTCCGGCAAGACTATCGTCCATTTCTGGATCCGATCATCAGCATCTTAGTGCGAAACAAATCTCCGTTACTCTTTAACATGTACCCGTATTTCAGTTACATTGGCAATCGCAAGGATATTAAACTTGAGTATGCTCTTTTTACATCTCCCTCAGTTGTAGTGAATGATGGGCAGCTAGGGTATCAAAACCTGTTTGATGCACTCTTGGATGCGGCTTACTCAGCATTAGAGAAGGCTGGAGGCGGTTCTTTGGAAATCGTCGTATCAGAGACTGGTTGGCCCTCGGCTGGCGGGGATGGGACAGTGACAACGACGGAGAATGCTAGAATTTACAACTCAAATTTGATCACGCACGTGAAGGGAGGGACGCCAAAGAGACCTGGAGGCCCCATAGAGACTTATATATTTGCCATGTTTAATGAGAATCAGAAACCTGGAGAAGAGACTGAGAAACACTTTGGGCTGTTCTTTCCAAACAAACAGCCTGTATATCCCATTGATTTCAATTAAGGGTGGAAACTCTAGTGTTCTAAGGGTACTTGTAACCCTAAATAAAAGCTAAGTGTCTTCTGATGTATGGGCAAGTTTTTTATTTATTTATGAAATCTAAGGCAAAAGCCAAATGTCTTGTGATGTATCCAGGGGGAATATATAATTATGAAGGATTTACAGAATTTAGTACTTATAAGATGAAGTTTACTAGATTTTTGTGTGTGGCCAAAGTTAGAAAGAGGGAAGGGAAAAACTAACACACATGAAAACTTGAATTAAGAACCACTTGGGAGCACTTCAAAGGCCTGGGCTAATCCAACAACCCATTGGTGAAGTTTACTAGTTCAGTAGGTTCTTTAGGAATTTCAATCACATATATATATATATATATATATGTCAATCACAAAAGCTCGGTGATATTGTATCACTCATCCTGTCACGAGTTTCTTTGGTTGACCCCGGAATCTCGGATACCAAACCAAACTGTAATGGGATGGGAAAACGTAATGAATAATGTGAATCATAGCACGAACTCAACTCACACAAAGATATGTACAAGAAGAAAACTTATTAGTTTTATGGATAGTGATAATCATAATGATGATGAGGGTACTCTATCAGGGGATAAAGGTTCTCTCTAATCGCCTTGGCAAGGTGAGGAGAGGGCAGGCCACTGGTTAGTCTGATGACTTTTCCCTTATTCATTTTTTATCACAGAAAAAAACAACCTAAATATACCCTTTTGTTGGCAACCTAATTACTAATAAGTGATTGTAAAGGTATCTTAAGTAGCCTAGCAATGAGTAGCTACATGCATTTCCTCTCCATTAGCTAGTGAAAAATTTCCAAGATAAATATATAATTCCACAAAAATTACAAAAGATTTCGTACAACTAGCAGAAATTGTTGCAATATTAGTAATCTTTCACAAAGACAAGTGGTGGAGATTTAAAGTGTTATGGTCTTCTGATCATGTCTCCTTTGTAAACTCCAGAATGAAAAAAGTTCGGAGTGGTCCCTGTACAATTAAATGAAAAATATAACTTAATTTTTATATGCAAACAATTCTATCGAAATTAATTATTTATATGAGGGGATTTTCAATTAGGATATAAGCAACAAACTCAAAATTAATTGTCAATAATAGCCAACGGATCTAGCCTAGTAAAAAAGAACCTTAACTTGTAGTGGTCTCAAATTCGAATTCCTATGACATCCTTGTAGAGTGTGTGAGAAACCTTTCTCCCTCTAGTAATTTCTCTTGTATTCAAAACATCATTTCAATTATTAGTCCAAACCTCTTTGTACGTTTCGAGGCACTATTTCTACCTTCACGTAATACAAAAGCTCACCCTTTACGTTGCGCATGGAGGGATTCGAACCCCTGCCTCTGTGAGAACAACCCAGCGCCTTATCCAACTCAGCTGCGTACGTGTTTGTGATTGTATTTTCGGCGTGTAATATTTATAACGTCTTTAAAATGACAGCAAGCTAATATTTATTATCTATGATAAATTTCTATATTAAAAAAGACACCAAGGGGATTCGAACCCCTCCCATTTTACTCCTTCAACACCTTAACCACCATATCACTTATGTTTTTGTGAAAATATGCTAAAATATTTATATATATACATGGTTTTGTTTTGAATTCTTTTTGTAGTAATTCATTATATAAATGATTATGGTGTGTTTAATCTTCTTTCATTAATTACTACATATTTTCTACACTCAGTGTTTGCCAGCTCGCTATATAATCAACTTAAATCAGTTAAATCCATCATGCAATGCATTTCCTTCCATTTTTTTTAATGATAAACTAATAGATAATTGACTAAATAAACATCCTGCAAAGTTTCAATAAAAAATTCCAAGTTTTTCTTACAATTTCCATGATTTTTATTCAATTTTTTATCAATATCGATAATATCCCGATATTTCATCGAAATTTCCGTGTTTTTGGACTAGCCATATTTCCGATATCATCAATATTTTAGACCTTGGTTGTAACTTCCGAGTAGAATTTTATAATATCCGATATTAGATTAACCATTATAAATCACTCCTTTTAACATTTGTTAGCCCAAAAATAAGGTTTGAACTTTTTAATTATCGGAGAAATAGTCCTCTTGGGACTTTCTTGGATTTGACTGATTGATAACTTGCTTTTTGTTGGAATTTATGTGGTGTATATTTTTTCTTCCTCAAGGAATTTAAGTCTCAAATTTCAACATTCCAACTGTGAAGCAGGATGAGATAGTACAATAAAACACACGACATTTATATTGTCCTTATTTGCATCATCAAATTTTAAAGTCAAGCATATGCTAAGTTTAATTTGGCAACTTGTATAGACTAGTCCCTACAAAACTGGTTGTCTTCTACATTGGGTGGTAGCGTGCCCCTTGGGTTGGAGGTACATTATCCATTCACATTTTTTCTCTTTACAACATATTGTAAGGGAGAATTTCATTCAAGACACCCTAAAGTTTTCTCTTATTACAGTTAGAGCCCACATATTTGATTTATTCCACTAACACACTTTAGGCTCGTTCTGTAAAATCCCACATCGACCAACAGAGAGGGAGTGATATGCCTTATATGGACATGCCCACCTTCATTTAGCACGAGGCCTTTTGGGAGCTCACTGACTTCGGATTTATGGGGACTCCAAAGTTAAGCGAGTTGGGGCTAGAGAAATCCCAAGATGGGTGACCTACTGGGAAGTTGCTCGTAAGTTCCCAGAAACAAAATCGTGAGGAGCAAAGAGGGGGGGCCCAAAGCGGACAATATCGTGCTATGGGGGAGCGATCCTAGGATGTGATAATTTGGTATCAGAGTCACTCTACCGTGTGGTGCGAGTGTGCCGACGAGGACGTCGGATCCCTAAGGGGGGTGGATTGTAACATCCCACATCGACAAATGGAGAGGGGGTGATGTGCCTTATATGTACATGCCCATCTCCATCTAGCACGAGGCCTTTTGGGAGCTCACTGGCTAAGGATTCATGAGAACTTCGAAATTAAGTGAGTTGGGACTAGAGCAATCCCAAAATGGGTGACCCACTGGGAAGTTGCTCATGAGTTCCCAGAAACAAAACCGTGAGGGCGAAGAGGGGGGCCCAAAGCAGACAATATCGTGCTACAGCGGATTAAACTTTGCTTACTTTTATGTTAGAGAGCAGTAAGTAAACTTTGCTTAATTGTGGAGGGCTTTTCTTCCTAGCAGATTTCGTGCTAGGATTTTGTCTCCCTTGTGTTTTGTAAGTCCTTCTAGTTTTATTTGAAGTTGTAGTTATTATGAACATGAGGAGCTAAACCCCATAGCTAGGGCTTAGGTTGAAGCCCTAAACATGATTACTCTATTGTTTTGATACTTGAGTTTATGAATTTCTAGATGTTGTTAATGAATTCTCATTCACTAATTGAATCTATCCTTGATCGATGTATGTTTTTCTTTGATTGATCACCTTTGAAAGCATGCTTCTTGAGGTTGTTGGGATTATATGTACCCTCATGTCTTCCTAAGCAACAAATGGATGAAATAAGAATCATTCATGTGAATTGGTTTCTTGAATGCTTAATGTAAACACAATACCATTAGGGTTCTTGCGATGTTCATATTCTCTTTGAACTTACTGAGTTTTCCATATAATTAATTCGAAGCACACCTAGACACTAAACCCGGTCTTGATTGCGAACATCTTCATCAACATATTTAGAGTTCATAACTTGAGTGTCCATGGACATGAGTTGGATTGTTTAGGGTGGATTTCGAAAACCCTAGTGTTTCTCATCATTGTAAGCCACATTTTGATATTCATTTTTGTCAATATGCCCGTCTTGTTTTGATATGGGAATACTAATAAGCCTAACAAATCCAAGAAATTTAAACATATTATATACAAATGTTCACCATGCGTGCATTTTTGGTCAGTTTAGCATCTATCAATGTATCTTTTCCGAGTAGCATCCATTGAGCATGCATGATGCATGACTTGCACTTGTCTCCTAGTCGGCAATCAAGTCAAGCCGCCCAGGTCCAAGTCCAATTCGACAAGTAGTTATTTCATGACCACAACACTGCTCACAAGTTTTGGTTATGCTTGCGGCCTTTTCTACTAAATGATGATTGATCAAAAGATTTACAGCTTCCTAGAAGGGGTCTTAAAATTATTTGTCGGAGGATTTTTTATGACCTTTCTTTATAAATTTTGCAAGCCCTATGTAATTTGAGTGGTCAAGTGTAGTTACATTTGTACTCCTGTGTTCAGATTTTCAATCTGTTAATAAGTGCAGTTACCTTTATTCGCGTGTTCAGATTCTCAATCTACTAATATCGCTTGTAAAAAAATAAAAATCTATACATATCCCAGATGACATTTTATTGGTCATATTACATAAGTACAAAAGTTTTGGTACAACTTGCATAAGTATGTAACCTTCTTATTGGACTTTTCTTCCTCAAAGACAAGTGGTGCAGATTCAAGTTTTTTTGGTCTTCTATCTTTGTAGGCTCCAAGACATTCAAGTAACCCATAATAAGTCTCAATTTTCCACAGACCAACATCATGAAATTTGGAAGTCGTCGTTTTGCTAAATTAATTTGGCTGCAACTGCCTTCAATTCTATTGTCGATCGTCTGACCCCGGACCACAAAACTCATTGTCATAAATTAATTTAGAGGATTCTAAGTTTTTGTTGTCATAAATTATTGGAGAAGGCTTTATCCATGTTTGCCGGATTGCAAATGAGGCTGCTCACCGCATTGCTCGCGTTGCTTTACATATTGGAGTGGTCATCTCTTGGTTCGGGGAACCTCCAGATTTTTTAGTTGATGTTTTATTTGAGGATTGTAAGGCATCTCTAGTCATAGAGCTAAATGTAGTCCGGGGCTATAAATTTAGTCCTCTAAAATATTAACTTTTTAAAGAATAGTGTAGGGCTAAATTTTTCCATCTCCAGCCATGCAAGGCTATATTTCAGGGTCCTTCATATTTTATTATTGGAAAATGTTAGGGAGACTATTAATGTATGAATTTTGATTATTTCTTTTGGCTTCCCTTGACATTTTTGTAATAGGACTTTTATATGTATTTATCAAGCTCAAGGTTAGATTAAGATTAGCATCTCTAAGTGTTCTTAACTCTCATCTGTCCTATGGAGATTCAAGCAATTTGACAAAGGTAAATCATGCATTGCATATCATGCATTAAAACTGTTTTCATAAAAGATGACTAGTCATCTTTGCTCAGTGCGATTTCCAGCTGGTTAACCATCTGTTTTGTCCTATTCTATTTTCTCTCTCTGCTGCCATGTGTCAGCCTGACCTAAGGGATTCTTTTGTCTGTAAAAGCAAGTGAATCCCTCATTTGGAAGTTGTCTCTTTTGTGTGGAAGTTTTGGAAAGATTGGCTTGCGATCTTTCTCTTCTTCTTCCTCAAGAGTAAACCATATATTTCATCTATGAGTTTTTCTAATTGATTTCTTTTTGAAAAACTGCTTTTGAAATATGAATCTGCATCTAGCTATTTAAATCATTCTCTCATATAGATCTAGATCGGATTCGTGACTGATTTCTTCAAGAGTATGGTTTCTTGAAGAAATTGGTCTTTCTCCCTTGAATCCAAAGTTTGGCTTCGTTCTAAGTTGGAGCTTGCAAGCTAGTGCCATGGGATGATCGAGCTGGAGAAGGAGCTGCCATTGCCATGAAGAACTGAGCTTCGAGCTTTGCTAAGTTGGAGAAGAAGATTGCACAAAGGAGGTATAGCTCATCTTCCTAAATAGATCTAGGTTTTGCTTGAGCTTGCTTGTATTCCTTTGTAAGAATCTTTTTCTACTTAGTGGATTGCCTAGTCGGTTGATGACTCCCAGTTTTTCCCAATGGTGGGTTTCTGGGTAAACAAATCTGTTTTGCATATCTGTAAATTTTTCTGGGTTTGTGTTCTTGGTGGTTGACTAGTCATCTATATCTGATGTTTGCTGTTTACTTGATATTGATGACTTCACACACTTTCACCATAGTTGTTGCTAGCACAGGGGATGCCTAGATTTATGGGTCCTTCTGAGTGCCTAGGTTGTCACTAGTAATCTTCTAGGACTGCAGGTACTTTGTGGCATACTCTGTGTGTTCTCTTGATTGTTGACTAGTTGTGTCTTGTTTGTTTAGTTAAATTTATTCCTCGTCACCTAAGTATCAATTTCAGAGACCAACTTGGGAGACCAACTTGGGATACCAACTCTCTAATAGAGCGTGGGACCCATTGTATTGGTGGGCTCCATTTCTATTAGAGAGTTGGTACACAAGTTGGTATCCCAAGTTGGTCTCCCTAGCATGACCCTTTATTATTTTGAGAAAAACTATGGTACAACACTTATACATTCCACAACTATGTATTGTTTAATTTAATCAAACTACTATTTAGAGACAATATTCCATATATGACACATATACATTGATAACATTTAAAAAGGCTATTTTGAAAAAAAAAAATTCCTAATGGCTAGCTGACGTAAGCACGCCTTTAATATTAGTTGTCGGATATGCATTTGCACGAGCTGTTTCATATTCTTGCCCACACTTGACAATTTCTCTTCTTGAAAAGCACATGCATGGGGCCCACAAAAAATATGGTCTTGGCCAAAGCTGGGCTACAATTGGCCTAGTTTGAGGGCTAAGGCTACTCAGTTAGACCAAAGACCAAGCCCGTATGTATAGAGAAACTCGCCTAATCCCTAATGACATTGCCCGATTTTTGTACTAGTTACACTTCCTATCAATAAAATCCTATCGCTATTCTCAACAAAAAAAAAAAAAAAAAAAAACTAATATTCAAATGGTATACTGATGATAGATAATAGAATTTGACATTTATCTTCCAATTTTATCCTAATCTTCGTCAACCACTATATCATTTGTTCCGTTATAATTCATTGCTTTATCATGGAAGACAAAAATAAATTATAAAATTACCAAGATGAGCACCGATGATGAACTAGAAATTAACAGATTAATACATGCTCTTCTTCTTCCATTTTTTTTATTTATTGATGAGCACCGATGGTGTATCCAAATCCTAACTGGAAGTTCGTCAAATAATTGTATTGGTTTTGTATCAGAAGCCTAAAATATTCCAAAATTTCAAGTTCTGCAGGAATATTGGATTGGCTTGGCTAAAATTTCTATTGGTTTTGCCTTTGAGGAATATTGGGTACGTACGTAGCAATTGAATAATAAGAACCGATGCGGTTGAGGAAAAGGTCAAAGAGAGAAGCAAACCTTTCTCGAAGCTCACGTCCACCTTACTGCTTAATTTGACTGAATTTTTTCATTTTCCACTTTCAAGACAAAGATGAGGGAAACAATCCCTAGTGTTGGTTTTAACAAGGAATTTAGGTTTAGGGTTTAGGGTTCTTTATTAGATTCAATTTCATTTTTTTCAATTTCATTTGAAGAGGATTTTGAAAGAACGAGTCTGGAAACAAGACTCCATCAAAATGACGAATTTGTTGGCGAGTCCTTACTTAGTTAGGATTTTGGTTACTTACCAATTATTATTTAGTCCTATTGTAATAGGGATTTACTTCCTATTGTAATTTAGATATATTTTCTATTTTATTTAGGGTTACACATCTTTGTACTTGTATAAATACCTCTATATTGGAGAAGAATAATAATATGAACGTATATGAGCATATATGAATATTTACCCTACTTTGTTTGACATGGTATCAGAGCCAGGTTTTCTTGTGACATGTGTTTGCGTTTTCCTTGCAATTTAAGTGCTCTCCTCCCCTCCTCTTCAAGGGGGGGAGGGGGAGTGAAAAAGATATGTTTATTGACGTATCCCTATTATCTTGATGTATTCCCATGAAGATGTTGCTTATTTCTTTACCCCGTGAGCATCGTCATCGCTCACCGAGCCATTGCTTTCCTCCGTGAGCCTCGTCACCGCTCACAGAGCTGTTGCTTTCCTCCGCGAGCCTCATCACCGCTCGCTGAGCCTTTCCTTTGACTGTTCTGCCGATCTCTGTCTTCTTCGGCTGCTCTCTTGAGTTGCCTTTCCGCTTCTCAGTTTTGAGCACCCTTTCTCTATTTCTCTCTTTGCTCTAATTCCCGTTTAAGCACCTTATCTTTGTCTTAGTCTCTGTTCATGATTTGCTGGGTTTCCTCCCTTACTATTCTCCTTTTCTGAAGTTTTTTTCATGGGACAACCGTATGCTACCTCCTTCCCCTCTTGCATTTGTTTCTGCCACGAGACTAGCATGTTTGAGTCTCTTTACTATTATTTCAATTTCTCTTCTTCCAAATCTCGACCCTTTACCAACGTCGGATTTGAGGGGGAGTGTTGCAACTTTATTTGGGTGTTACTTTCTCCAAATCTCGACTCTCATACATCGTCGGATTTGAGGGGGAGTGACACCGCTGCTCATCTATTCCGCTGCAATTTAACCACCTATCTGCCATGGCTGATTCTGCTACATCTCAGTATTAGTCAGTGCATGTTTCTCAAGTACCATTGAACATATGGCTCCATCGACCCCTTCTCTTCAGGGGGAGAAGGGGAGTGAAGAGAAGTTGTCTCTACTGTTGCTCATGCCTGTTATGTCTCTTGCTGGGGACACTATTGATTACTGTTGATGATGCCTGTTATGTCTCTGCCTTGTTGCTCTTGCCTGTTATGGTGCCAGTATTGTTGCTCATGCCTTTGCTGGTGTGTTTCTGCTGTGGTCATGCCCGTTGACCTTGTCTCTGCTGTTGCTGGTGCCAATGCCTTGTATCGCTGTTGATGATGGCTGTTATGTCTCTGCCTTGTTGCTCTTGTTGGTGCCAGTATTGTTGCTCCTGCCTGTTATGGTGCCAGTATTGTTGCCCATGCATGTGCTAGTGTGTTTCCGCTGTGGTGTCAGTATTATTGCTCATGCCTTTGCTGGTGTGTTTCCGTTGTGGTCATGCCCATTGACCTTGCCTTTGCTCTTGACTTTCTTTGCCTTGCCTTACCCTATTTGTTAGGGTTTGGCTTTGCCTTGCCATGCCTTGCCTTACCTTATTTTTAGGGTTTTGTTGCCCTATCTGGGCTTTCTTTGCCATGCCTTGCCACCTTGCCTTTGCTTGACCTTTATTTGCCTTACCTTGCCTTACTCTATTTTTAGGGTTTGGTTGTCTTTGCTTTTGCCGTGTTCATAAGGCTTCTGTGTTCTGCCTTATCTATTGCCGTGCTCACAGGGTTTCTGTGTTCTGCCATACCTACTGCCGTGCTCACAGGGTGTCTGTGTTCTGCCTTATCTACTGCCGTGTTCACAGGGTTTCCGTGTTCTACTTTAATGTGTTCTGCTATGTGCCCTATTTTTTAGGGTTTGCTCTTGTGTTTTCGCTATGAACTTTGCTTTAGTTTGTCACTTGTTTCACTCGTGGTTGAGGAAAAGACCTTCTCTACAATTGGTGCTTCTCAAGTATGTTGTTCTGTGACTCGCTTGTCAAGTTGGGCATGCGAAATATCTTTGCCCAACTTGAGAGGGAGTGTTGGCGAGTCCTTACTTAGTTAGGATTTTGGTTACTTACCAATTATTATTTAGTCCTATTGTAATAGGGATTTACTTCCTATTGTAATTTAGATATATTTTCTATTTTATTTAGGGTTACACATCTTTGTACTTGTATAAATACCTCTATATTGGAGAAGAATAATAATATGAACGTATATGAGCATATATGAATATTTACCCTACTTTGTTTGACAGAATTCGTGCATCATAATAAGGTATATTTGAATTATTTTATTATAAAGTATTAATGAAGTAAACCATTAGAAGAGTAAAAGCCAACATGTTTTTAAAACAAGAAGAATAGTAGCTGACAATTTTGACAGCAAAGTTTCAGCCTTCATTTCCTCCCAAGAATAAACTGTTGGTTGGTATTTTAACCGTTGGAATTCCACATGACAATTTAACATTTCGATTGGAGATGCTCTTATACATTTTACGAATGGATTAATAGTTATTTTTTATTGTTTGGATCTTGGGGAAGGATATCTTTTTTTTTTTAAATTGAGTGAAACGATGTTAATACAATGTTTGTCATCATGTCTCCGGTGGAAGTCGGCATATATGCAATGTACCAAACTTTGTGTCTCATTTTTCCACATACAATTGTCAAGGATGAGCACAAATACCATCTCATCTCATGCCATTAAATTTATATTGTCTTTATTAACATCACGAAATTTGGAAGTCATGCGTAAGCAATACGGATCGCAGCTTCTATAGACTGGTCTGGCCCTACTCACCCCCTATCTAGGCTTCAATTGTCTTATATATATCCACCACAAGTTAATTAACTATAAGATGAGGCTTGAGGCATAAGGGCTTATAGCTCAAGTCATTAAGAGTATTTATTCTGTACTCGATGTCTTAAATTTGATTAATTCTCCGTCCCTATTATTGCCTATATAAAAGGAAAAGTGGATTTGAGGCCATTGAAAGACTATTGGGTTTAGCCATGATTAAACAAGGCGACCGTCATGAAATATAATGCGAATTAAGCACAAAAATGCATTAGAGAAAGATGGAAAAGATTAGCAAACACTTGACCAAGGGATTGACTATTCTTAGTCGTTGCAGGCCACTCTCTAATGCCTATAAATTAAAGAGCAAGAGGCAACATGGAGAGGCACACTTGCAATACTTCTTAGAATAATATCTATCTCTTTTCCTTATTATCATGGCTAAATCCAATTCATCTGGAGGCCCTTCAATGATTTCGATAGTATTTCTACTTGGGCTGCTGATGGCTAGCTTTGAAACAACAGGTATATATCTCTCGCACAAATGCACCCACACCCACACCAACAAACATCTGCAGGCATGCATGCCTGATGCACGCACATATGTAGACATGTATGCCTTATGCGTGTATATGTGTGTGTGCTCGTCTATGAATCGAGAGTTTCTCCAATAAGGATTTGTGTTAAGGACTAGTTGAAGAATTTTAATCTCAGCCATCCTTTAGATATATATAGTGAGTTACATATTTTTGTTCATATGTACCATACATGCGATTCAATGGGTGAGATTAGAAGTCCTAACCTATGCTTAACATAAAATCTTTGATTAATGGAGCTAAACCCAAAGAACTTTACATTGGCTGAAACAATTCATACATTTTTTGAGCCCCTGTTTAAAATGATCCACATAGAAAATCGATCATAAAACCTCATTATAATTTCTTCTTCAATATTGCAGGAGCCCAAATTGGTGTATGTTATGGAATGCTTGGAGATCGTTTACCACCCCCATCAGAAGTTATTGCTCTGTACAAGCAAAATAACATCGGAAGAATGCGACTGTATGATCCAAACCAGGCTGCTCTAGCAGCCCTTAGAGGCTCTAATATTGAGCTCATGCTAGGCGTTCCAAATGACAACCTTCAAAGCCTTGCCTCAAGCCAAGCCAATGCAAATACTTGGGTCCAAAACAATGTGAGAAACTATGGCAATGTAAGATTCAAATACATTGCGGTAGGAAATGAAGTCAAGCCTTCAGACTCCTTTGCACAATTTCTTGTCCCGGCCATGCAAAACATTCAGAACGCAATTTCTAGTGCTGGTTTGGGAATTAAAGTTTCCACTGCCGTAGACACTGGAGTGCTTGGAAAGTCCTTTCCTCCATCGAACGGAGAGTTCAAGTCTGAATATGGAGCACTTTTGAACCCCATCATCCGCTTCCTAGTGAACAACAGATCTCCGTTGCTGGTTAATTTGTACCCTTATTTCAGCTACAGCGGCAACACTCGTGACATTCGTCTAGATTATGCTCTCTTCACAGCTCCATCAGTTGTGGTACAAGATGGCCAACGTGGCTATCGTAATCTTTTCGATGCCATTTTGGACGCTGTTTATGCCGCTCTTGAGAAGGCGGGCGGAGGGTCTTTGGAAATTGTCATATCCGAAAGTGGTTGGCCATCAGCTGGTGGAACGGCAACAACAATTGATAATGCAAGGACTTATAACGCAAATCTGATTCAACATGTGAAGGGAGGGACTCCAAGGAAGCCCGGAAGGGCCATAGAAACCTACATCTTTGCCATGTTTGATGAGAACAGAAAGAACCCTGAGTTGGAGAAACATTGGGGGCTGTTTTCACCAAGCAAACAGCCGAAATACCCAATCAATTTCAACTGAGTAGCTAGGCATGTGTAGTTGTGGTTAGCAATCCAACCACCAATAAAACTGCGATAAATAGGCTGTCATGTATCGCATCACATGTACCCAAATAATGCTCACATAGAGCAAATAATCTTATAAAATTACCGTAACTTAAAATATTATGTCTTTTCTTGGCAATACTAATGCATTACAAATGCCATTAGAATCTCATTATGTTAAGAGCCTGTTAAAGACATATTGCAGATATAAGCTTAGTCAAGTTGGATTAGTGGATGTGCCCCCCACTTTGCCCCGAGGTCGAATCCTTCTTCCCATAATTTAGAATAAATTAAAGTAAAATATTGCTTATATAAAAAAAAAAAAAGACATTATTTAAGTTGAGATAGATGTCAGTCCCCGACTTTTCTCCGACATTATTAGAGATGTAGTTATTTCATAAAGGAATATGCTTAATACTTCCCCGACTTTTCTCCCATCTTTTTTGTCTAACCTATATTACACTTGATAAGGACTACTCCATTAACTCCCATTCAATTTTCTGTACCCATTCTATTATGCCAACTGTAATTTCTTTGTAAAAACCAGCACTACTTTCGTAATTCTATACTAGGTATTGCCCATCTTGTATAGTTGACTTGTCCTTATTAGGTTTACTTGGACTTTCTTATTTACAATTACAATATAAGAGATTTACATCAACACCCTTGAGGTTTTCTATCTTTTTACAAAACTCCCTATGTTTTTCAAAAATTACATGAACACCCCTAGAGGTTTTAGATTATTTTCACAAAACCCATTTTCTTGTTTGTCCAAAAATTGATGATTTTATTAATAAATAATTATGCAAATGACAAAATTAACCTCAATGAATGCATATGCAAATCATCAATATTTGGACAAAAAATCGACGAAATGGGGTTTATGTGGTTTTCTTGTCTCATAAGGTACGTGAGAGCGATGTTCAACCATCCTTTGCCACCTCATATCTCTCAACATATTCTCGTCTTGTCACGTATTTTCTGTTTGTCCCTTAATAAACTTTGGGTTGAAAGAATAAAAACACATTTAATTTAAGTTTATTAAGTGAAAAGAAGAAAAGTTCAAGGAGAATCAGAAAACAAAACTACCCGAAGGCAAGCTTGGCCTCATGGTGAAAGTTCAACTAAGACGATAGTTATGACACATAACAAATCTTTGTTACAGAAATCCCACTCTAAACGCAGGAGCCTCATGCCACCAACCAAACCAAGAAACAGCCCTGCCATGTTTAGCCAAGGCCCTCATTATAGTCTCACAAAAGATACGAGAAAAACGAAAATGAATAAGCGAAAGACAGAATTTAAACAAACAGTTGTGGTTGCAACAATATAGGCAGTTGAAATTGGACCCTCCTGTAAAGAGATCTTCAGCAGGTGCAAATCTCTTTCTCATCTCTATAAATTAAGGAGCAAGAGGCAGCCTTGGGAGACGTACACTTAGATATCTTTTAGAACATTAGATTTTTCTTACCATGGCTAAATCGAATTCGTCAGTTGGCAGAGGCCCTTCTCTGATTTCCATAGTACTTCTACTTGGGCAGCTGGTGGTGGCTAGCTTAGCAACAAACAAACACACAAAAGTACACGCAGGTATATATGCATGCTTGATGTTTATGTCTATTAATTACACTCTGCATCACCTTCTCATTTTGGGTCAATGACACTTTTGGTTATTCTCTTTCAGAAATTGACAAAAACAACCATAAAGTTACGAATCGTTACGTATATGACTGTTTTTCTAGCGTATCATTTATCCATCATTCTATAAATCTATGTGTAAAAGCCAATTTTCTTATAACTCTTGATTAACGATAGCCAATGCACATTTTTTTGTATGTGTCTATTTGTCCAATATAGGTCCCTACAATTTCTATTTCTTAGACATATACCTATCATTCTATAAATCTATGTGTAAAAGTCAATTTCAAACTTAAATGACCAATAGGATATAAAAGGTCATAGTATTCCTATGTTTTTACATTGTTGCCATAAGACTTCATATTTTATTTATAATTTATTCCAAGCATTTCATTAACTACAATAATTGTAATTAAAACTCCCTATTAATAGCATATCAATCACCCCATTTCTTTTGGTTGCCATTCCCTCTAACATATTGCCCCCTAAAATTGCAAACGAAAAAAAATATGTAAATTACATATCCAATAATGTACATATGAAAAATAAAAATAAAAATATATACGTATAAAAATATAGGTATATTATTTACCCAAAAAAAAAAAACTAGGTCTGTTACTTTGTAATTGAAATTTCAATACATTTTTCATAAATTAAAAATAGGTACACAATAATTTATAGAAAATAGGTATGTTGTATAATTGAAATTTATGTACATTTTTTATAAATTAAAAATAGGTACATTATTTAGAAGAAAAAATAAGTTCATTGTACTAGGTAAATTGTTTTACTAGGTATACATTATTAGAGAAAAAAAAAAGAGTATATTATTTAGAGAGAAAAAAATAGGTTCATTTAAAAAAAAATCATAAAACAAAAAATAAATAGATTATCAAATTATTTTTCATAAAACAAGTAATAGGTACATTATTTAGAGAAAAAAATAGATATAAAATTTAGTGAAAAAAATAGGTTCATTATACTAGGTAAATTGTTTTACTAGGTACATTATTAGAGAAAAAAAATAGGTACGTTATTTGTAGAGAAAAAATAAGTTCATTTAAAAAAAAATTGTTTTCATAAAACAAACAATAAAAAGATTATCAAATTATTTTTCAACATAATTAGAATGTACACTATTATTCATAAAACTATAATAAAATAGATTACTAGTCGTATAATTCATAAAAGGAAAACAACATAAATTTTTTATTAAATAAACCAAAACGTTAATCACCTATAGATTACTAATACGTTAATGTTGAATTTAATATTTAATTTCAAATAAGTTTCTAAATTAATTCCTACAACCATTTGGAGATCTTTCCAAATTCAATGTGTGTCATTAGTTACACCACCCCATAACACATTAACTTATAAATAGGGGTAGTTTTGGAATCCGAAAAATATAATAAATTAGATTTTAAGTTATATTAGGTACCTTGCTTAGTTGGATCCTAGTCATTAGGTATTATTTGAAAAAATTAGGTATTTTAAATAGAAAAATAAAGGGAACGGTTGTATGTGATTTAAAATGAATTTTATAAGCTCAATTTACTAATTTTTAAAAGATAGAGACCAAATTGTTACATGCAACAAACCACGTTTGATTACAAGTTAAGTTTGCATTCCTAATCAATCTCACATGTAAGCAATATTAATTCCTTTTTCAATTTAGGTGCTCCAATTGGTGTATGTAATGGAATGGTTGGCGATGACCTACCACCCCAAGCAGAAGTTGTTGCTCTCTACAAGAAAAATAACATCCCAAGAATGCGACTTTACGATCCAAACCCAGCCGCTCTAGAAGCCCTTCGAGGCTCCAATATCAAGCTCTTGCGCTAGGCGTACCAAATGCAAACCTTCAATACATTGCCTCAAGCCAAGCCAACGCAAATGCATGGATCCAAAACAATGTGAGAAACTATGCCAATGTGAAATTCAAGTACATTGCCGTAGGAAATGAAGTCAAGCCTTCAGACTCCTTCGCACAATTTCTCGTCCCAGCCATGTGAAAAATTCAGAAGGCAATTTCTCTTTCTGGTCTTGCAAAGAAAATTAAAGTTTCAACAGCCATCGACACCGGAGTACTTGGAGAGAACTTTCCTCCTTCGGTAGGCTCATTCAAGTCTGAGTATGACGCACTTTTGCATCCCATCATCCGCTTCCTAGTGAACCACAAATCGCCATTGCTTGTTAACTTGTACCCTTATTTTACTTACAGTGACAACACTCAAGACATTCGTCTTGATTATGCTCTTTTCACAGCTTCATCAGTTGTGGTACAAGATGGGAAATTTGGTTATCGTAATCTTTTCGATGCCATGTTGGATGGTGTTTATGCTGCTCTTGAGAAGGCTGGTGGAGGGTCTTTGAAAGTTGTTATATCAGAGACTGGTTGGCCATCAGCTGCTGGAACAGCCACAACAATTGATAATGCAAGGACTTATATATCAAATTTGATTCAACATGTGAAGGAAGGGACTCCAAGGAGGCCAGGAAGGCCCATAGAAACTTACATCTTTGCCATGTTTGATGAGGATAGAAAGACCCCAGAGCTTGAGAAACATTGGGGACTCTTCTCCCCAACAAAACAGCCTAAATACCAAATCAGTTTCAATTGATTAGCTAGAGATTGTACAAATTACAATTTACAGCTGTCATTTGTATCTTTGGGTTTAGTTGCTACTTGCATATGCAAATTCATTTTTAATTACTGCAATAGAAACGAACTAGCTTTTAGTTTAGCTGTATTTTCTCTCCCAATGTTGGAAAAGATTCCGAATTCAAATCCGTTTGAGATAAAATACTGCAATATCTAAACTTGTGCTATAAAAAGTAATCAAATATGGTAAAAAGGCTATCCTTACAACATGCCGTTGTATTGACATTTATTTCTAGACAGATACATAAAGTCTTGCGGTTGCCTTTACTAGGGCTGCAAGTAATCTTTTATATCATACGAAAGCTCCCTTGATCTCAGGATACACTGAGTTCACATTCTTAATTGAAATCAATGGAATATTTAGGAGTTTTGTCGGGTAAAAAGAGCCCCCAGTGTTTCTCAATCTCCGGCCCTGTTTTTTGATCCTCATTAAACATGGCAAAGATATAAGTCTCTACAGGGCTTCCAGGTCTCTTCGGAGTCCCGCCCTTCACATGCTTAACCAAATTTGAGTTGTAAGTTCTCGCGTTCTCTTTTGTGGTCACTTGGCCATCGCCACCTTCCGAGGGCCAACCACTCTCCGATACGACAAGTTTCAAAGAACTGCCTCCGGCTTTCTCTAATGCTTCATAAATTGCATCCAAAATTGCATCAAATAGATTTTGATATCCAAGCTGACCATCCTGTTCCACAACTGACGGAGATGTAAAAAGTGCATAGTCCATACCAATAGTCTGACGATTTTGAATGTAACTAAAATATGGGTACACATTAACAAGAAATGGAGATTGATTGGCCACCAAAAAAGCAATGATAGGATCAAGAAACTGTCGATATTCAGGGTTGAAGAAGGCTTTTGACGGCGGGTAGGATTCTTTGAGAATCGCGGTGTAAAACGCGGTGGAGACTTTAATTTGGGTTGCAAGACCGGCGGCAGAAACTGCTTTTTGAATATTTTCCATTGCAGAAGCAACAAACGGTGCTAATGGACCTTTGGGATCTATTTCGTTCCCAACCACGATGTATTTGAAATTGACATTTCCGTAAGTTATGACATTACTTTGGATCCAAGAATCTGCACTGGCTTGGCTAGAAGAGATGTCTTTAAGGACTTCGTTGGGTACATCGAGCATGAGCTCAATGTTGGAGCCTCTAAGGGCTTGAAGAGCCTGTGGGTTAGGATCATAGAGCCTCATTTTTTGGATGCTATATTGGTTGTACATAGAGATTACTTCTTGTGCGGAAGGTAAGTTGTCTCCAAGTGTTCCATAACAAACACCAATATTTGCTCCTGCATCAAGAATTATGAACTTAGTTATTTTCATAGCATCAAATATATAGAAAAAAAAAAAAAGAGAGAGAAGAAGAAATGGCTTTGCGATTTTTAGTCTAACATTGAGAAATAAGCATTGCAGCCTTTGATATTTGGAGAAGCTATGACAAATTATTTGGCAGTACGAGGGTTATTTTGGTAACAAAATATAGAATTGGTAGGCATGCATAGCTTAAAAGGTATTGTTTATTCAAATTATTATATGTATGTGTTTTATTTAGCAAATTTTTTATAAAATACAAATGAAAAGTTTGGCCACTATTTTAATATAATTTCTTTAAATTATTTTAAAATATATATACATTATTTTTATTCAATATATTGTGAAAAATACGTGTATAATATGTGAATTTTGTATTTATTATTGAAAATTTTATAAAAACACGTGTTTTAAACGTGAAAAATTCGTACGTACATATATTGTACATTTGATTTTTAAAAAATATTTATTTTATCGAGTCTTTACATGTATAGAAAACGGAAGTATTTTAAAAAAATACGCATAAACATATATAATAAAATATTAAACAGAAAAATATGACTAGGCCTAGTAATAATTCCCATCTCTCATGCATATATAGCATGTGTGGAATTATAACCTGTCTAAATTTTACTTTGTCGGGAGAGAGAGAGAGAGAGAGAGAGAGAGAGAGAGAGAGAGAGAGACCAGTTGTGGTAAGGCTAGCCATTAGAGCATCTCCAGCCTTGGCACAAGACTGGGCAAAAGGCCCCCCAAGGCAGCCCAAAGATGCTCCAGCGGAAGAAAAATTGCCCGGGCAAATGATGGGTCCCATCAAACTGGGCAAGCCCACGGGCAGATCTTGCCTGGGCTTCTGCCTGGGCAGGATGATGCAATGCTGACGTCATAATGACGTCAGCAACCAAAAAAAATTGAAAAAAAAATGGAAAAAAGAGGGAAAAAAAATACCAAAAATTCCAGAATTTTTTTTAATAAATACCTAGGCATATTCTTTACTTCCCACACCAAAAACTCTATACAAATTCATCTATTCATATCTCATGTGAATAGTATTTGCCCTTGACCTAGCCTTCCAAGGGTGGAACCAACTAAGGCAAGGCTGCCACTATTCACGTGAATAGTGGCAGCCCTTGCCTTGCCTTAGCCTTGCCTTAGCCTATATGGGTGGAGATGCTCTTAGCAGCCCAAAAAGTAGCATTATGGAAACAGTGGAAGGGCTTTTGCCGGTGAAATGTGACTTGGCCATTGTGCGAATCAGATCGAAAATCAAGTAGATATGAAGGAAGGACACAGCCTTTACAGCTTGTGAGGTGCCCTCTTTATAGATCGAGTCACAGACTCACAAAGGCACTCCGTGCAATATCTGATATTTTTTTCCAAGTCAATAATAGCTACATGCATTTCCTCTCCACTAGCTAGTGAAAATTTTCCAAGGTAAATATATAATTACACAAAAACTACAAAAGATTTCGTACAACTAGCAGAAATTGTTCAAATATTAGTAATCTTCCACAAAGACAAGTGGTGGAGACTTAAAGTGTTATGGTCTTCTGATCATGTCTCCTCCGTAAACTCCAGAATGAAAAATGTTCGGGTTGGTCACTTCAAATTAAATGGAAAATATAACTTAATTTTTATATGCAAACAATTCTATAGAAATTAATTATTTATATGAGGGGATTTTCAATTAGGATATGAGCAACAAACTCAAAATTAATTGTCAATAATAGCCAACGGATCTATCCTAGTAGAAAATGACCTTAACTTGTAGTGGTCTCAAATTCGAATTCCTATGACATTCTTGTAGAGTGTGTGGGAAACCTTTCTCCCCCTAGTAGTTTCGCTTGTATTCAAAACATCATTTCAATTATTAATCCGAACCTTTTTGAACTTTTCGAGTCACTCTTTCTACCTTCACCTAATACAAATCCTCACCCTTTACGTTGTAACATTTGTTAGCCCAAAAATAATGTTTGAACTCTTTTAATTATCGGAGAAATAGTCCTCTTGGGACTTTCTTGGATTTGACTGATTTGATAACTTGCTTTTTGTTGGAATTTATGTGGTGTATATTTTCTTCCTCAAGGAATTTAAGTCTCAAATTTCCACACACCAACTGTGAAGCAGGATGAGATAGTACAATAAAACACACGACATTTATATTGTCCTTATTTGCATCATCAAATTTTAAAGTCATGTATAGACTAGTCCCTACAAAACTGGTTGTCTTCTACATTGGGTGGTAGTGTGCCCCTTGGGTTCGAGGTCCATTATCCCTTCACATTTTTTCTCTTTACAATATATTATAAGGGAGAATTTCATTCAAGACACGCTAAAGTTTTCTCTTATTACAGTTAGAGCCCACATATTTGAATTATTCCACTAACACACTTTGGGCTCGTTCGGTTCATGAAATGAATTGTTTAGGAATGTGTTTCCCATGCCTATTTTCAAGGGATCTAAAGGAAATCATTCCATGTTTGCAAATACTGGAAAATGATAACTAGGAAAGATCCCACGATGGTGAGTTTACTTAAAATAAAAGGAAGCAAAGTTTAATTAGAATCACCCCATCATATGAATAAACTGGGCTATCTCCCTACATAATTGTGGAGGGCTTTTCTTACTAGCAGATTTCGTGCTAGGATTTTGCCACCCTTGTGTTTTGTAAGTCTTTCTAGTTTTATTTGAAGTTGTAGTTATTATGAACATGAGGAGCTAAACTCCTAAAAAGGCAAGGCTGCCACTATTCATGTGAATAGTGTCAAACCTTGCCTTACCTTTGCTTTGCCCTTACCCTTTGAGGTGGAGGTGCTCTTATAGATCGAGTCAAAGACTCACAAAGGCACTCCGTGCAATATCTGATATTTTTTTCGAAGTCAATGTGTGAAGACCCGTATTTTAAAATGATAAAAGAAGATATTTATCATTTGGATAAACTTGGATGATATTATCTTTTTAAGATATTTATCATTTGGATAAACTTGAATGATATTATCTTTTTAAGATATTTATCTTTTGGATAAACTTGAATGATCTTATCTTGTTAGGATATTTATCTTTTGGATAAACTTCGATGTTCTTATCCTTTTAATATTGAAGTTTATCCTATCCCTATAACCACTATAAATAGGAGCATAACCTTATAGTTTCAAAACATAAGAAATTTAGAGAGAGAGAGAGAGAGAGAGAGAGGTGATTCTTGGAGGAGATTTGGGGCTTAGCTTGTATTTTCTTAACTTGGAGCAATGCTTTGGAATCGAGGTAGGGGTTTCTTGGGGGCCTTTTTCAGAGATTGATTTAATTAAATTCTGTGAGCATTACATTGTACGTGGTACTGTTTGATTGATGTTCCTTGTATTGGGTGTTTATATTCTTAACTATTTGAACAATGTTGGTACATTGGTGATATTCTGAATAGCTACATTGTTGTGGGATATATGGATATGTGAAATGCATAATTATATCATGTCATGGAAATTAGTTGGAGATGTTGGTTGGAGATATTAATAATGGAAAAGAGGGTAATGGATATAGTCTTTTGTGTAGTTGAGTCTAACTCTTGGCAGGTACCAGGTCTCAGGGATCCCACAGTGCACATGGTTTTTATTGGGTGATTCGGGACTGGCGAAAAGGAGTTAGACAAGATGACTAACAAAAGGGGAATTATGGGACGATTGAAATGGGTGTTAGTTCATATAAATGGGCATTCGGGACCAAGTGGTATAAGCATGGTATGGGACGTGCAGGTCTGCTTGTCCAGTTATATGAATTAACGGGATTAGATGAGGAGCATTCATTCATGCATTATTCATAATTATATGATATTTGGCTATGTGATTGCATGTCACTTAATTTGGTTATATCAATCTGCTGTGGTAAGGTCTCATGTCCCTATTGAGCGGTGGTTGCTCATCCCTCACCTTGTTTAATTTTTCAGATAAATTAGTGGGCAAGACAAGGACTAAACCAACTGAGGATGAATTAGATGAGAGTGTTAGAGCTTTATTTATTTATTGTAAAGTTGTAAGATTTTGGGAGTTATTTTTATAAGAGAAGTTTATTTCAAACCCATGTTTCAAATTTCTTTTTATTTTATATTTTCTCACGCACCGGGCGCGGGTTTTCCACCTACCCCCGGGTCCGGGGCGTGACAGAATGGTATCAGAGCATAGGGATTAGACACCCTTGGGAACTGTGGTAGAAGATTAGTGTGAGCATATAGGTTTGAACTTAAAGAAGTTAATGACAAAGATCTTTCGGAGTAGATTTTCTTAATTAAGTGCTAGTAAATTTCGAGGACGAAATTTCATTTAAGGAGGATAGATTGTGAAGACCCGTATTTTAAAATGATAAAAGAAGATATTTATCATTTGGATAAACTTGGATGATATTATCTTTTTAAGATATTTATCATTTGGATAAACTTGAATGATATTATCTTTTTAAGATATTTATCTTTTGGATAAACTTGAATGATCTTATCTTGTTAGGATATTTATCTTTTGGATAAACTTCGATGTTCTTATCCTTTTAATATTGAAGTTTATCCTATCCCTATAACCACTATAAATAGGAGCATAACCTTATAGTTTCAAAACATAAGAAATTTAGAGAGAGAGAGAGAGAGAGAGAGAGAGAGAGAGGTGATTCTTGGAGGAGATTTGGGGCTTAGCTTGTATTTTCTTAACTTGGAGCAATGCTTTGGAATCGAGGTAGGGATTTCTTGGGGTACCTTTACGGGGATTGATCTAATTAAATTTCGTGAGCACTATATTATGCATGCTATTATTATTTGAAAGGCATAATTATATCATGTTATCGGTGATGGTTGGAATCCTTGGATTGATAAAGAAAGTATGGAAAAGAGGGTAATGGGAATGATCTTTTGTGTAGTTGAGTCTAACTCTTGGCAGGTACCAGGTCTCAGGGATCCCACAGTGCACATGATTTTTATTGGGTGATTCGGGACTGGCGAAAGGGAGTTAGGCAAGATGACTAACAAAAGGGGGAATTATGGGACGGTTGAAATGGGTGTTAGTTCATATAAATGGGCATCCGGGACCAAGTGGTATAAGCATGGTATGGGACGTGCAGGTCTGCTTGTCCAGTTATATGAATTAACGGGATTAGATGAGGAGCATTCATTCATGTATTATTCATAATTATATGATATTTGGCTATGTGATTGCATGTCACTTAATTTGGTTATATCAATCTGCTGTGGTAAGGTCTCATGTCCCTATTGAGCGGTGGTTGCTCATCCCTCACCTTGTTTAATTTTTCAGATAAATTAGTGGGCAAGACAAGGACTAAACCAACTGAGGATGAATTAGATGAGAGTGTTAGAGCTTTATTTATTTATTGTAAAGTTGTAAGATTTTGGGAGTTATTTTTATAAGAGAAGTTTATTTCAAACCCATGTTTCAAATTTCTTTTTATTTTATATTTTCTCACGCACCGGGCGCGGGTTTTCCACCTACCCCCGGGTCCGGGGCGTGACACAATGAGTGGCTATATGCATTTCCTCTCCACTAGCTAGTGAAAATTTTCCAAGGTAAATATATAATTCCACAAAAACTACAAAAGATTTCGTACAACTAGCAGAAATTGTTGAAATATTATTAATCTTCCACAAAGCAAGTGGTGGAGATTTAAAGTGTTATGGTCTTCCGATCATGTCTCATTTGTAAACTCCAGAATGAAAAATGTTCGGGGTGGTCCCCGCAAATTAAATGAAAAATGTAACTTAATTTTTATATGCAAACAATTCTACAAAAATTAATTATTTATACAAGGGGATTTTCAATTAGGATATGAGCAACAAACTCAAAAATAATTAATCGCGGATCCCTCAGCAATTAACAATAAGGTTAACGCCAGAACCAAATTGTAAAAAATTAAAAAGCTTAGGGTATATAATCGTTAAAATTGAGAGTGTGGGGACAAACATGCCTTAAGCATAAGAGTTTAGAGTACTAAATTGAAATTAACCCTATATTATATCATTTAAGTTATAAAATTCATGTCACATTCCAAAATTTATCTTTACAACTCTTGAGCAATTGTTCCTTTTTTTCCCCCTTTCTTTTTTGAGAAAGAGAATTCATTCATAGAACCAAAGACATACAAAGAACGACATGATACAGTGGTCTCGTTAAAACATTCCTAGTACAACCTCATAGGACAAATCCCAGGGGAGGAAAGAGTACCACACATGTCATGGACTAACAAGAGAGTCCTATTCAGGTCACTTTGGACCATAACAATAAAAGAACACATCAAAAACGAAAACTAACATATAGACAAGGGCGGAACCACACCAAGGGCTAAAGCCACTGTAGCCTAGTGTGGTTTTTTAAGAAAAAAAATATAAAATTTATATATTTAACTTATTTTCAATATTAGCCTAGTCAGTGTCGGTGTACATATTACCTTATTTCCATTTTCAACATTTAAGTAAATGTTTTTGTCATTTTACTTTTATTTATTTTTATATTACTTCATTTACTTAAGTTTACAATGTAAATAAGGAAGTACCCCCCATTTGGATTCAAATAAAAATACTAGAAAATCAAATTCCAACCAAATCAAATTATGAAGAATCGATTTTAGTGCAAAATACGATTTAGGCTAAAAATGATGGCTCATTAAGTCAATATATACTTCATACTAAAATCCCATAAAATCAAGTTTTCTTATTTGATGTGTGAGGAATAAAAGCCGCCAAAAATTATCTTGAGAAAAATGATTATTCCGAAAACCCATTTTTCATACTTGTCAATATTTTTACATAAAACAATTTTTCATGTATGATATGAATGCATGAAGGAACCTAAGGTTAATCTAGGTAAAAAGCCTTAGATGTTCAATCCACTATGGTGTTAAACCCTATTTGGTTTATGTTAAAACTTATTGAAAATTAGTCTATGGAGCTATGAACTAGCATGGTTTATATGATTTAAAGTTTACCTTTATTTCTAGAAAAACTATAGAAATTGTAAGTACCAAAAAAAATGATCATTAAATTTTAAGCTAATAACTTTAGCTAGCCCACCCTTTGAAAAATTCTTGGTTCCGCCCTTGCATATAGACCTCCGACAAGAACCGCAACTATAGACTAACACAGTAGACCCACATGAGAGGACTGCAGAACATCCCAACTATCAAAAAAAGCCTTCTATGAGCAAAATCAGGTCACTTCCCCCTTTCTATTATTAAGGATTATTGAAGTGAAATTTTGCTGATGTACGACACTGTCAATGAAATCCTCGATTCCTAATAAGTTCCTATCCTTTTCTATATCAAGTGAACAATAAACATTATATGAACTCTGCAAATCAATTCGATTTCATATATAACACGGTTCTTGTCGTCTTGTTTTGATATGGGAATTCTAATAAGCCTAACAAATCCAAGAAATTTAAACATTATATACAAATGTTCACCATGCGTGCATTTGCTGCTAGCTAGGAGAAGAATAAACGCGTAGCCTTGCCAAATAAAGATAAACTAATTAAATATTTAAAATAAAAGTTAAGAAGGTTTACATTGAAACAAAAATGTCTTTAAGTAGGCTTCAAACCTTGCTCGTTTCATGGAGTATATTATGTTTTTATTGGGTATTAAATGGTTAGCGTTTGGACATTCCTCCTTACAGACAAATTACGGTTTCATACATATGCAAAAATAACTCATTAAAATTACACAAATTTTACAGACTGTGATTTGTTTGTAAGGAGAAATAACTCCTTATATGTAAAGAATCAAGTTTTTTTTTTCTTTTAATTGAATGCAAACTAAGAACTGTTCTTTTTGGTCAGTTTAGCATCTATCAATGTATCTTTTCCAAGTAGCATCCTTTGAACATGCATAGACTCGCACTTGTCTCCTAGTCGGCAATCAAGTCAAGCCGCCCAGGTCCAACCCCATTTCGACAAGTAGTTATTTCATGACCACGACACTGCTCACACGTTTTGGTGATGCTTGCTGCCTTTACTACTAAATGATTGATCAAATGATTTACAGCTTTTTATGACCTTTCTTTATAAATTTTGCAAGCACTTTGTAATTTGAGTAATGCAGTTACCTTTTTACTTCTGTATTTAGATTCTTAATCTGTGGTTAAGTGCAGTTACCTCTGTTTTCGAGATCCTATGTTCAGATTCTCAATCTACTAATATCGCTTGTAAAAAATAAAAATCTATACATATACCAGATGACATTTTATTAGTTATCTTGCATAAGTACAAACCATAAGTGTAACCTTCTTACTGGACTTTTCTTCCTCAAAGACAAGTGGTGCAGATTCAAGTCTTTTTGGTCTTCTATCTTTGTAGGCTCCAAGACATTCAAGTAATCTTTAATAAGTCTCAGTTTTCCACAGACCAGCATCATGAAATTTGGAAGTCGTCGCTTTGCTAAATTGATTTGGCTGCAACTATCTTCAATTATATTGTCGATCGTCTGACCCCCGGGCCACAAAACTCATTGTCTATATCCATTTCGACAAAAAAAAACAATATTTATTGTGATGGATATGTTCAAGGCTTAACATGAATTTTTAATTTCTTTTTTACAAACGACAACATATTTGCACGATACTTAACACCACGGTTAGCTATAACTTCCTTCCTATTCATGTTTCTAGTTTGCACCAATGCATCTAAATTCATCACTAACCCGTAAAAATTTACTTTTCCTTTCCAAAAGGAACATCACGATTTCCTTCATCTGTCTCTGAGTGGTTTGGTTATCTCTCTGTCTCTGTCTAAGCTTCACATCAAAGATGAACAAGATTTGATACATCCTTTTTATCGATTCCAAATTTCTTGACTTTATACACTCGCATGTGATTTCTCTCTCATCTATTATAATGTTTGTTTGCTGAGTAAACTCAAGAATTATTTTTCTGGCAGTTATTTACTGTCCTCCACAAGGGCTTGTTGTGAAATTATTGCAAGCGTACAATCTGCACAAGTAATATAGAATTAAATAGAGTGTCGTTCCCACTAAGACTGTAAAATCCTATTAATTACCAATTATGATTAATTCAAAAGTTTATTTGAACCGTTGATTAAGAAGATTGATTAATTTATTAAGCTGAAATAGTTATGAAAAATACAATTTAATTAACGATGAAGAATCAAGTTAACGAGACACTAGAGCATTTGATTTCACCATAACCAATTCCACTTAATTCTTATAGCCAGTTAACCCTAATTACTATCCATGTTGACAATTGGTTTCTCGATATCCCCTCTTGGGTTCAACCAACAGGATTCTTAATTAACAACTCATTCTCTCTCGAGCAACGGATTTAGAAAATCAAGAACCCATTAAGTTCTATGAGAACCTGCAAGAAAACTGCATAAGTCATATTAGTCCCTCTCAGACACTCATTCAAGACATGGTATCTGTTACGAGAAGCAAACACCAAACATCTCCTCTCGGTCTCCACTTGAATCATCAATTAAATACTAGCTAGATATTTAAAGCATTAAAGTAATAACAAATACTCAACATGGAATAGTAATAAAAAATTAATATAACTATAAAAATTAAGTGTTCATGGTTAGGCTACATCGCAGCCCTAGCAAGGAAAATTAGTTCTTGACAAAAGAGAAGGTAAACATGTTGAAGTTGGTTCACCATAAATGCAAAAGGAGGACAAAGAAACGGCAGAAGAAGACCAGTTCTCTAGGTTCTGGTGCTCGAGCAGAAGCTATAGGCGCTCAAGCAGTGGCGGAGCCAGGATTTCACATTAGAGGGGGCCCTTCAAAAAAAATTCAAATAATTTGAATAGGATCCCTCAAGCCCTATCCGAGTTAATAAGTTAATAATATCATTTCATACTGATTAATAATTTATCCATTTATTACAATCATAATTGTCCTGAATTTCATATTTTAACATGGTTGAATATTAATCTCATCATCTACACTATTAAAGACTCAAAATTTAATAATTTATACTTCAATATAGATAAGAAATATACAAAATGTTCATAAATCCCAATATTAAGTTGCCTTACTTAGACATGTAAAATGGGGGAAAGGGGAATTCACAAAGCTTAAGTTAATCAAAAGAGGAAGAGAAGGAGAAAAAACATGAATTTTTACAGTTTTTACTCCAAGAAGCCAACATATATAGCAACACATATAAGTAAAAATATGATAAAATAAAAAATATGAGAGAGGGCCTGGGCCCACACTGGTCCTTAGGTGGCTCCGCCACTGCGCTCAAGCAGCAGGCAGACGTTTTTCCGCCCAGTCCCATGCGCTCGAGCGAAAGTGCAAGCGCTCAAGCGGACGTCGCGAATCCAACACAGATCCTTGGCGTTTGACTTGGTGTTCCTATTATTTTGGGGTTTTCTAGCCTAATTTAATAAGGTTTTAGTTTCCTATTCCTACTTAACTTATAACCCAAGTCCTATAAGTTATAAAAAGGACTTTTAGGGCTAGGTTAAATATCATGAGAGGAAAATTCAAGAGAGAATTTGCAAGAGAATTCAAAGGGGAACTCTGCCTTTAGCCAAGAAAGAAAAAGAAACGCCTAGCCTTTCAATCAATTCATCTTTTCATGCATGACTTGCGGTTCTCAGCAATTAAGTCAAGCCGCCCAGGTCCAAGTCCAGAAGTATCACTTCATGACCACCACTTTGGCTATGATTGCTGTCATTTAGCAAATGGTTAAAACACTCGTCGGCTTTCTAGATGGATTCATTTGGGGTCGTATGTTACTCATGAATACTTACAAAATTAATTGATTATTTATTGGATGTATTATTCACAGCAGCAATATATATCACTGTATCATTGGAACATAGAAAACGATGTAATTCCGTTTTTTGGCCTGAGACGTTTTCCCTTCTAGTTTCTATGTGTATCCATCCTTATGGGTACCGAAAGAAATATTAAGAGTTAAGCTTGAGGTATATATTGTCCCTCAACTCAAAGATTTGAAGGAACTAGGTTTTTTTTTTTTTTTTTTCGGACAAGCATTTGGGGTAGAGGGATTTATACCAATATTCATTTGGTGTCTAAGAATTTCGAACCTCAGCCCATATGAGTGGAGGTGGAAGAGCTCAACCAATTCATGAGCTATTTCCTAGTGGCGAAGTAAGTAGGTTAACATGGCAGTAGACAAAATAATTGAGCGTAGCTGAGCAAGGCCAGCCCTATAGAAGCTGCCAACCAAACCTAGCTACTATTATATATGCATGACTTGAGAATTAAATGATGCTAATAATGTCAATATAGATGGCGTATGATCCTTGACAGAGGCCTGTGTGTGGATAGTTTTGAGACAATTATACGTATGGCACACAAAGCATTGACTTGCTTCACTTTATTTGACTCTTGTCCTCTCCTTCTAGCTAGCCATCGAACTTTTAACATTGAGTGTACATCATTAAGGAGCCAAGCTTTTTCCATTAAGATATGGACGTCCATTTTCATGGGCATGGCTTTTTCAATGCATTAATTGCAATTTATTCTCAATAATTTTACGGAGATCAAATTTCTGAATCACATTTGACGATTACATGACATGACATGCGATTTAAAATGTAGATTTATTTGAATCACATTTGATGTTTTTATCATTTTGACATGTTATTGTACTTATCATCTGAACCTCAGTGCATCATGTGGACACCATTCATTCACATAAAATCATTCGTAATTTTCTGTTATTGTAACATAAAGAAAGAGGGGTAATATATATTTCACACAAATTCTGTGTGCAATATATTTTCCAAATTTTTTTTGTGCATGACGTTAATTCTATCTTTAATTAAATACCGAACTATAAATATTCACATAGATATTTTATTGAAGTTGGCAAAAGTATATCGTTAACATATCAATAGGCTTATTGCGCGAAAATTCTGTGGTGCGCCGGCTGTACCGGTACACCCGGTGATCCAAGGGCTGATTTTGCATGTTAAAAATGGATGGCTGAGATTCAATGACTTAGTAACCTGTTGAGCCCTTTATTATTCAACATGTGCATCGCATGTGATTGTCAAAAAAGCAGGTTTAGAGGATGAAGACCACGCGCACTCTCCTATCTTGTTGCCCAAATTGAAAATCCTAACAGCCTCCACGAACTCCTCTCTAATTGCCCAAATCCAATCGTTTGCACCTCCAGGAAATCTTCTCTCTGCTTGCCCAATCTCTGTGCTTGCCGACGACGTCTTCTCTCTACTTCTCCAGGAACTGTTATATCTCACTTGCCCAAATCCATCCTAAGCGTGTCCAACGCTTGTCTGTGCTTGGTTTAGGGTTTAGGCAAGAAGCTAATGGTGATGGAATTGAGATCGTCCACGAGAAAACCCAAGCCGACCTTGGCGACTCTGCCTAAGTGACTTCCTCAACTCTCCTCTCAGCTTTCCCAAAACTGATGTGCAAATACCAATTTGACGATGGGTCCAACCTCCATTATGTAATGGTCACGAAATTGGAGGTATTTAATTTAGTTTGTTATGTTGAAAATTTGGAAACATCAAGTAAGAGTTCAAACAACCCTCTTTTTCTGGTTTAGGAGTTGAATGTATTTTGGGTAATGAGTTAATGTAATTGCATGTATTTTGGTTACTTGCTTTTCTTCGTCTTTGTGCTATACATTCATTAGCTTCGTGTTTACACTCTGAAGAGTTTGCCAATAGTCGAGCAGCGTTTGCATTGCAAACATGCAATTGCATGATGGTGATGCAATGCAAGAGTGACTGTGCGCAAACGAAAATAAGAAAAATGGATCATATTTTATTGTACAGGCATAATTAGACATATTTTTTACTATAAATCGAAGGGAGCAATTATCCGAAATACAAAGCATGATAAACGGTAAAGGGCAATAATCCGAATATATTATATTACAAAAGGACCAATTATTCGAAAATACCTAGTAATAAAAATTGTCATGTAGTACGAATCACATTCAAAAATATCCCTAATTTCGTAAACCATAATGTGGTTAACCCTAATATTTAATAATAGTCATAAGGTCATAATGAAGTAGTTACTTGCTTTTCTTTGTCTTTGCACCATACATTCATTAGCTTTGCGTTTTTAAGCTATGTGGAGTTTGCTCACAGGCGGGTAGCGTTTGCATAACACACATGCAATTGCATTTTGATGATGCAATGCAAGAGTGACTGTGCGCAAAACGAAATAAAAATAATGGATCATATTTTATTGTACTGACATAAGTAGACATATTTTGTACTTTCAATCGTTGGGCGCAATTATTCGAAATACATAGTATCACAAACGGGAAGGGGCAATAATGCGCACATATTACAAATAGTAGCATTTGCATAACACACATCCAGATTTTATTCAATGGGATGGCCCAAAAGACAATTAGGTTACAAAATTGAATTGGGTTTGGGCTTTAGGGTTAAAATTGAATTGGGTTCAGGGTTTAGGGTTTAGGGTTAAAAGTATGAGTCCGTCTATAGTGAGTGGGAAGTTATAAGGGGTGTGTTTGCGGGGTATCTAAGAGCCGTCAGATAAAATCCAACGGTGTAATTTAGTCCTCATTCAATGAAATTGAGTTCAATTTACTTGAGAAATTTCAGTCTTGAATCTGTTTATATTCGCAAGTGTGTGCAATAGAAACATAGGTTTTTTTTTCAAAGAACAATGGAAAATTACTTTTACTTATATTATACATTGAAGAGAGAACATTGTATACGTTGTGTATTTTGTCCCTGTATTCCCCCCTCCTCTTCTCTCTCTCTCTCTCTCTCTCTCTCTCTCTCTCTCTCTCTCTCTCTCTCTCTCTCTAAGATGGACTGTTGGAGTTTTTGTATTGTCACTGTATAGCCTCCTATTGCCCTAGTATTGTCATTATATAGCCTCCAATTGCCTTCGTATTGACATTATATTGCGTTTGTATTGCCCTTAATTGCCTTTGTATTGCCCCCAATTGCCTTTGTAATTGAAGATAATGCCATAAGGAGTTTGTAACAATTTTCAATGTATTTTTCTGATTTTTAATTATTTATTTACAAATTAAAAAAAACAACAAAAGAAGGATCAAAATGGACAGTGGTGCAATCACTGGAGGACAGTCGTCATACACACTGACTGCGCCCATTCAGCTTCCGCAATGTGTCACTCCAAACCATTTAATAATAATTTTCTAGGATTTAACTTACAAAATTCATAATAAATTAAATAAAAATCCAAAAACTTCACCGAAATTTGGTAGGAATTCCTTGTGACATTCTTTACGCCCCAAAACTTCAAAAATATAATTTTGACTTATAAAATTTGAAAATTATAACAAAAACTCAACTTTGTTTCAAAACAAACAAAAACACTAAATTATGTTCCATAACATAACACACGTGTTCTTTGATTTTAACGCTTACCATGAACTCAAATAGGTGGAATCATGATTTTAGACCTTTTTAATCGACGATGATGTTACCAGGAGTTTGTAGCAATTTTCGGTGTATTTTTCTGATATTTAATTAATTTTTTATGAATTTTTAAAAATAAATTTGATAAAAGTATGAAAATTGACACGTGGAGCGTTGACAGGAGGACAGCCATCAGACACACTGACTGCGCCCCATTCAGCTTCCACCATGTGTCACCCCACACGATTTAATACTATTTTTCTAGGATTTAACTTATAAAATTGATAATAAATTAAATACAAATCCAAAAAATTGACTGAAATTTGGTACGAACTTCTTGTGACATTCTCTACGCCCTCAAACTCCAAAAATATAATTTTAACTTATAAAATTTGAAAATGATAACAAAAACTCAACTTTGTTTCAAAACAAACCAAAACACTAAATTATGTTCTATAACATAACACTCGTGTTCTTTGATTTTAATGCTTACCATGAACTCAAATATGTGGAATCATGAGTTTAGACCTTTATAATCGAATATAATGTTATCAGGAGTTTGGAGCAATTTTCGGTGCATTTTTCTGATATTTAATCAATTTTTTATGAATTTTTAAACATAAATTTGATAAAAGTATCAAAACTGACACGTGGCAAAATGATAGGAGGACAGCCATCAGACACACTGACTGCGCCCTATTCGGCTTCCGCCATGTGTCGTCCACACAATTTAATACTACTTTTCTAGGATTTAACTTATAAAATTGATAATAAATTAAATACAAATCCAAAAAATGAACCCTAACCAACTTACTTTTTCACACAAACAGGTTATTGGTTCAAGTGAACGCAATGGGTGCGTTCGTTCAGTAAAATTGCGCATTCTCCGGAAAAGGAGACCCAACCAACTTACATTTTCAAACAAATGGTGCGTTCGTTCAGTAAAGTTGCCTGTTTACTCAAAAAATGGACCAAACTAACTTATTTTTTCAAACAAACGGGCTATTTTTTCACACTAATGCATGAGTTGTATTCCTTGTGTAAATTTGCCCGTTTCCAGGATAAATGGACCTAATAAACTTACTTTTTCAAACAAACGGGCTATTTATTCAAGCGAATGCAAGGGGTGCGTTCATTGAGTAAACTTTCTCATTCCTGGAAAAATAGACCCAACCAACTTACTTTTTCAAACAAACGGGTTATTTGTTCAAGCGAACGTAAGAGGTGCGTTCGTTCAGTAAAGTTGCATGTTTACCCCAAAAATAAACCAAACTAACTTACTTTTTCAAACAAACGGGCTATTTTTTCACACTAACCCAGAGGTTGCGTTTGTTGTGTAAAGTTGTCCATTCCATGGAAAAATGGACCCAACAAACTTACTTTTTCAATCAAACGGCATATTTGTTTAAGCGAACACAAGAGGGGCATTCGTTGAGTAAAGTTACTCGTTCCTGGAAAAATGGACCCAACCAACATACTTTTTCAAACAAACGGGTTATTTGTTCACGCGAACGCAGGAGTTACGTTCATTGAGTAAAGTTACATGTTCCCCAAAAAAATCACCCCAACTAATTTACTTTTTCAAACAAACGGATTGCTTGTTCAAGCGAACGCAAGGGGTGCGTTCATTTAGTAAAGTTGCCCATTCCCCCGATAAAGGGACCCAACCAACTAACTTTTTCAAACAAATGGGCTATTTGTTCAAGCGAACACAGGGGTTGCGTTCATTGTGTATAGTTGCCCGTTCCCCGGATAAATGGACCTAATAAACTTTCTTTTTCAAACAAACGGGCTATTTATTCAAGCGAATGCAAGGGGTGCGTTCATTGAGTAAACTTTCTCATTCCTGGAAAAATAGACCCAACCAACTTACTTTTTCAAACAAACGGGTTATTTGTTCAAGCGAACGTAAGAGGTGCGTTCGTTCAGTAAAGTTGCATGTTTACCCCAAAAATAGACCAAACTAACTTACTTTTTCAAACAAACGGGCTATTTTTTCACACTAACCCAGAGGTTGCGTTTGTTGTGTAAAGTTGTCCGTTCCATGGAAAAATGGACCCAACAAACTTACTTTTTCAATCAAACGGTATATTTGTTTAAGCGAACACAAGAGGGGCATTCGTTGAGTAAAGTTACTAGTTCCTGGAAAAATGGACCCAACCAACATACTTTTCAAACAAACGGGTTATTTGTTCACGCGAATGCAGGAGTTACGTTCATTGAGTAAAGTTACATGTTGCCCAAAAAAATCAACCCAACCAATTTACTTTTTCAAACAGACGGACTGCTTGTTCAAGCGAACGCAAGGGGTGCGTTCATTTAGTAAAGTTGCCCATTCCACCGATAAAGGGACCCAACCAACTAACTTTTTCAAACAAATGGGCTATTTGTTCAAGCGAACACAGAGGTTGCGTTCATTGTGTACAGTTGCCCGTTCCCTGGAAAAATGGACCCAACAAACTTATTTTTTCAAACAAACGGGATATTTATTCAAGCGAACTTAAGGGGTACCTTCGTTCAGTAAAGTTTCTCGTTCACCGGAAAAATGGACCAAACTAACTTACGTTTTCAAACAAACGGGCTATTTTTTCACGCTAACGCAAGTGTTGTGTTCGTTGTGTAAAGTTGCTTGTTCCCCGGATAAATGGACCCAATCAACTTACTTTTTCAAACAAACGAGCTATTTGTTCAAACAAACGCAGGGGTTGCGTTCATTGTGTAAAGTTGGCCGTTCCATGAAAAAATGGACCCAACAAACCTACTTTTTCAAACAAATGAGCTATTTGTTCAAGAAAACGTAGGTGTTGCCTTCGTTGTGTAAAGTTGCCCATTCCCTTGAAAAATGGACCCAACAAACTTACTTTTTCGAACAGACTGGCTATTTGTTCCAGCGAATGCTAGGGGTGCATTCATTGAGTAAAGTTGCATGTTCCCGGAACCAACTTACTTTTGCAAGAGGTTGCGTTCGTTGAGATCAACTTTGAGATGTTTATAAAATACGCTTAGCTCGTTGATGCTGGTTCAACTAAGCAGGGGTTGCATTACTTGGATCATAACACGGATATCTATTTAGTATAATATGGTATAACATGTGGCTTCCTTCAGGCATAAGCTCTGATGTATGTATAAACATGATATTACGGATAAATGAATTATAACTATTTTCAAATAGATCGGGATCAGGGAGAATTTCTGAAATGTAAAGTCAATATTATCTATATGTATTCGGAAATCATGTGAAAGGGATGTTACTATTTTAGTTTGGATCTAAGAAATTCGATGAATTACCCCTAAACGTTCACATCATAATAGTGCTGGTTGATGAGAGTTGCTTCGAAAACAAAAAAAAATAAAGGAAAATAAAATATATTTTTGTTATTCTCCCAATTCCAATAAAATGCAACCAGGTCTAGTTATAGTATGAGTTGGCAATCAGAACTTATAGTGGGGTCTCAAAAAACAAGTAATTTCTACTGGGCCTTTATTCTATTTTTAGGTTCATTAGGGTTTTTTATTGGTTGGGACGTCCAGTTATTTTGGTATGAATTTTGTATCTTTATTTCCTTCTCAGCAAATCATTTTTTTTCCACAAGGGATCAATGTCTTTCTATGGGATCGCAGGTCTTTTTATTAGCTCTTATTTGTGGTGTACAATTACGTGGAATATAGGTAGTGGTTAGAATCGATTCGATATAAAAGATGGCGTAGTGTGTATTTTTCGTTGGGGATTTCTTCAAAAAAAACCGTCGCATATTCCTCCGATTCCTTATGATAGACATTCAGTCCATCATAGAGGAAAAAATGGCAAAAAAGAAAGTATTAATTTCTCTTCTATATCTTGCATTTATATTTCTATTATTTCGTAGGAACTTCCAATTCAAGAGATAGCTGTCCATATATTAATAAGGGATGTATGGGTTCTTGAAGAATTTCATTATATCCCTTCTAAGATCATTAACTCTTATACATAGAAAATGAGACTCAATCTTTTTATTGCGAATTTATATATAAGCTATTTTCTTTCACTCATATAACTATTTGTTTTAGTTCATCAACCCTATATAAGTCTAAAGTTGATCTGGAAATTTGACTTTTAGTGATGAAAAATCTGAAGAACACCATCGCAGAAAATGTTTAGCCACGAAAAATCTGATGAACATCCGTCGCTAAAACCTTTTGGTGACGAAAAATCTTCAAATTTCTGGGCAAATCAGCAGCCGGGTTTTTTGGGTTTTAGATCTTTTTTTAGCTTCAAGTCGTCCTAAAATATAATGTACGCCGCTTGAGATCCCCAAACTTGGTCCAAATCATAATAATAATCATTCTAAACATGTCGGTGGCTTCAAATTGACCTGAAAAACAACAAAAAAGACATTAGGCAGAAAGTTTGATTTTGACCAAAATAAGAACCTACTTAGCTATGTTGCTATTTTCTGGCATTTAACTTCAACCAATGACCAAAAAAACTTCTGTAACATATCTGAAACGTGCTTTTGTAACAACCCCTTGTATTTTTCTCGTGCTTCTTTTTTAAATCATTGTAACATGATATTTAAATCACAATAAAATTTACATTTAAAACTAAAAATACTCAAAATGAACTAAGTTATCTAGCACTTAAAAGATCACAAGCAACACAATGTAAGAAAACCTTTCTTTTGTTCTCCACGATCTTGACCTTAAATACAAACAAAATAGAAAGAAAATAACTTTGTTAAAAGGCCTTGGGTTTTCATTTATGCAATGAAAAAAAGAGGCTTAATCAAATACACCAAAATTCTGACCAACAGAAGCTCTATATTTTGACTACCTAGTAAATTTTTGTTCACACAACAGATCCCCATCTTCCCTTTCAAGTTCTTAAAGTTGAGTTTAAACATATAAGCACCCTTCAAGTATTTGGAATTCAAGCAAATACATACCAACATAAAGGGTACATATATGATCTCCGGGTTTCTACATGGCATATCTTAGGAGACTAAAATGAGTGCTTCATACCAGGCACTAATGCTTGCAATACATGCTTCAGATAACCAACAAATTATTGAAACATCAACTTGCAAGTCCTGTGTGAAGTTCCCACCACAATTAAATCATACACAATCAGAGGCCTCATGGGTATTTATATATATTTACAATCAGATCAAGAGGCACTATAACAACCCAGCAGAAACGCACAGTGGGAAAAGAAATACAAAATTTGAATAATTAATTTCTGGAATTGTTAAGTGAAAAAACTGAAACAACAATTCAAAATCACTAGTGATTAGCAATTTACAGCACCAAAAATCACCTCACTCACATCATATAAACATGATAACAAATCCAAGTTACTGAAAAGCAAACACTATCATGCAATTGTGTCTAGCGACGAGAATCTGACTACTAATCCAAAGCCTAATACACCCTAAACCCCCTAAACACCACAACATCACATTGGTGACCTGGATTTGCACACAGTAGCTTAGTAATTGCATATACTGATATGCAATTGCAAGACACTACTTGCAAGTGCATCAGCCCTCCATTATAATATTGCACAAATAATGCACACAACCCACTCATGCATTTCAAATCCAAATCCAAATCTTAACTAATCCTAACATTACACTTTCGGAACACTTTACGCTTCATAACAAAATATTCAAAAACGCTGTCAAATCTACCTACCTACCACGAAAACCCCTCACTTGCATAATTTAAAAATAAAACTATATACTGTAATTGCATTCAGTGACTTGGAGTTGCATACAAGCGATTAGTAATTGCATATAGACATATGCAATTGCATGATAGTATTTAAATTTGCATGAACATTACAACCAACAATGTAGGATACCCACTTCACGTCACCACACTTTCACAATCAGAAACCCACTTCATCTCATGAATGTCAACAACCTACTTCCCCTCTTGCCCCAAGTTATCACCACAAAATTTCAATTAACAATAACATAAAACGAAGTGTTAACTTACTTTCAAAATGAGCTAATACCAAATGCTTTCACAAGGGATCGATTGCAGATGAGAGGAGTGCCAACAACCCACCAATGACTGACTGGAAAAACTCAATTCCAATTCCTATTATCAACCTGAAATGCTAACCCCTAAAATTATCACCAAAATCCAAGCCCTAAAATAAGGGGGTTTTGACAATGATGACAAAGAAGAGAGAGATGTTGCAGAGAGGAGGAAGACCACGAAGAGGATGACTTTGAAGACCACGAATAGGAGTTCAAGAAGATATTGAAGACCACAAAGAAATCAATTTGAAGTTCAACCAGATGTTGCAGAGAGGAGGAAGATCACGAAGAGGATGGCTTTGAAGTCCACGAAGAGAAGTTGAAGAAGATGACTTTGAAGACCAAGAAAAAATTAGTTTGAACTTCAGCCAGATGAGCTTAGGGAAGAAGATGACGTTGATGCGCGTGAAATCTTTCACTTGTTGACCTGCTGCTCAGGTTTCCCTTGTTTTTAAAAACAAGCACAGTGACTGGCTGTACCGATACGCCCGATGCACCACAGAAGTACTCCTTATTGCGGGCCTAACTTTTTGCTCTTTTGCAGGACTATGTTTCCAAGTTGCTGCGATGACAAGTGACAAGACAACTAGTGTTATGAATATGAATTTGAGTAGGTGACTTACCAATTTGAGGGCCTAGCTCTTTTGCAGTACCAAGTTGCTGCGATGACAAGTGACAAGACAACTAGTGTTATGAATATGAATTTGAGTAGGTAACTTATCGCTGAGTTTGTTTGTGGTATAGATTTATTTATAGTCAACAAACGTAATTTTGACCGTATATTTAACATATTCATCACGCAGTATTTGTTGAAGTGAGTCTCCTAATTAATCAAGGAGATTTATTTCCTTGATTAATTAGGGGATTTACTTTCCTATTTTATAGATTTATTTCCTTGGTTAATTAAGGGATTTACTTTCCTATTTAATGTAGTTGTCAAATCATTATATAATTAGGAGATACTTTCCTAATCCTTTACTGGATCTAATTCCTTGTAAAGCACTCATGTAAACTCTTATATATACCTCCTTATGGAGAAGAATAAAAATAAGAACCTAACATATTCAAAACCATATTCATATCTTAGCATGGTATCAGAGCAATCGATCCTCGGTTGTCTCTAAATTCTCATATCAAAATTTCTCCTCCCCTCCTCTTCAAGGGGGGGAGGGGGAGTGAAAAAGGATTTGTTTCTCATTATCATGAAGATTTTGCCTCTTTCTTGACTTCGACATACCCTTCTCTTCAGGGGGAGAAGAGAATTGAAGAGAAGTTTCTGTGTCCTTTTAGCCGTGTTCGCAGGGTTTCTGTGTTCCGTAGCCGTGTTCGCAGGGTTTTCTGTGTTCCTTAGCCGTGTTCGCAGGGTTTCTGTGTTCCTTAGCCGTGTTCGCAGGGTTTCTGTGTTCCGTAGCCGTGTTCGCAGGGTTTCTGTGTTCCTTAGCCGTGTTCGCAGGGTTTCTGTGTCCCTTAGCCGTGTTCGCAGGGTTTCTGTGTCCTTTAGCCGTGTTCACAGGGTTTCTGTGTTCTTTACATTACTCATATCGTATTCCTCGTATCGTATCAAATTTTCTTGAACCACAAACCCAAAATCACATCCCTCATATCATATTCCGCGTATTTCCAGTTTCAGATTCAGATCTTCATACCCGAATCCTCATATACTCTTATCTTGAAACCCTAAACACACCTTTTTTCTCTTATTCTTAAATCCTTCCGCTGCCATGGATATCGTTTCCCAACCCGAATCCGAATCCGAATCCCAACCTTCCAACCTGAATCTGAATCCGAATCCGAATTCAAATCCCTCAAATCTAAAGTCCTCAAATGCCTTATCTCAAATTTATCATACTCAAATCAAATCAAATCATATCAAATCAAATCAAATCATATCAAATCATATCATATCATATCAAATTCCTCAAATCAAATTCCCTCACATTCTCATATCACATCTTACTTCTGCTGCGATGTCAGGAATCCCTACGATTCTCCCTCTTATTGCAGACTCAAAACGACCGGTCGCCCGAAGTAAACGACCGGTCGCCCGAAGCAAATGACCGGTCGCCCGAAGCAAACGACCGGTCGCCCGAAGCAAACGACTGCTCGCCAAAGACTCTGCCTGAATTGCATGGATTATCGACTTTGTGCTACGTATTTCTTGACTCACTTACCAAGTTGGGCATTTGTGACGTATATGCACCAACTTGAGGAGGAGTGTTGAAGTGAGTCTCCTAATTAATCAAGGAGATTTATTTCCTTGATTAATTAGGGGATTTACTTTCCTATTTTATAGATTTATTTCCTTGGTTAATTAAGGGATTTACTTTCCTATTTAATGTAGTTGTCAAATCATTGTATAATTAGGAGATACTTTCCTAATCCTTTACTGGATCTAATTCCTTGTAAAGCACTCATGTAAACTCTTATATATACCTCCTTATGGAGAAGAATAAAAATAAGAACCTAACATATTCAAAACCATATTCATATTTTAGCAGTATTTACATTTAGTAGGCTCCAGTTGATGGATTCTTTAAATATATTGTTGAGGGATTCATTGTGTGGCCCCTCATCATTAATTCAATGATATAAAACATCCTTGTCGATGGATTCTTTGAACATGTATCCTATGATGATCAGTGTAGTCGAAAGCCTTAAGTGCCAAACTCAATCTTATTTTTAAATCAAGATTTAACTTATTTGAATTAACTAAAAATTTAACATTTAAGATAAATGTCCAGGGCCAACACTGATTTCAACTTAAGAGGTTCTGAGTTTGCATCCTTCTTTATGTTAATAAAAAAACAAACAAAATCAAATTACTTCATTTGTTTTTGTATGAAGATTTATTTTTTTTCAATTCTATCTATTTGTTTATTTCTTGTTTTATGTCAAATCGTTTTTTATGAAAGATCAACATTCACATCCTTCATTCTTTTTTTTTCGGGTAACAACATTCACATCATTCGCCAATGTAGAAAGTGCCACTCGAGGAGAAGAACCTGCCACGAACAAACAGAGGTAGAATTTACAGCACATGATATGCCACTAAAGTCTGAATGTGCAACTGTACTAAACTGTAGGGCCATTGAAATGTGTATTATTAAATCCCCCTAAATTGCCACGAACAAGCAGAGCTAGAATTTTCAACACGCTCAGGACTCATTTTCTTTTCTACAGGCGGTGAAGAAAATTAATGTGCCTGCCTTGACCCGTGAAGAAGGAGAAAAATTTAGTTGCAACAAGGATAACACTGGTTTGCTATTTCCAACCAATAATATTATGTCATGTTAAAGAGTTAACACGTTTGTCATAGCATTATTGGTTGGTTATAGCAAAATAGTGCTATCCCCATTTTATAAAATCTTTCTCGTGAAGAAGTTCCAAGAGGAGAGACTAGTGGTAAGACTAGGAAAATTACTACATAGTTTGTTTCCTTTTTCTTTAAATAAAATTGATTAATCATTATTACTGGTAAATTATCATTTGTTTCCATTCTCTGAGTAGAAATAATTGATTTTGTTGTGTAAACGGGAAGTTGGTGTCTATGTTTTAGTGCGGCTCAGCAAAAAGAATTCATTGTTGGCGCATGTTGTAATTAAAAGATTCATTACCTTCTTGTACTGTTTTATTCGAATTTAATTATCAATAGGGTGATAGTTGGATTGAACCAAGACTTTGGTGTGCTTCCAAGTGCACTTGGGTTCAAGTCCTCATTTACAATTACAATAAGAGATTTACACCAACGCCGTTGAGGTTTTCGGTCTTTTCACAAAACTCTAAAATTTCAAAAATTACATAAACACCCCTTGAGGTTTCAGATTATTTTCAGAAAAACCGTTTTTCTTGTTAGTCCAAAAATTGATGATTTCATTAAAAAAAAATTATGCAAATGACAAAATTAACCTCAATGAATGCATGTGCAATAAATCTAAAAAAATAACTTTGTCATTTGGAAATTTTTTTATATATATCAAATCATCAATATTTGAACGAAAAAATCCACGAAAATGGGTTTTGGGAAAACAATTTAAAACTTCAAGGGGTGTTCGTGTAATTTCTGAAAACCTTAGGAGATTTTGTGGAAAACTGAAAATCTCTGGAGGTGTTGATATAAATAACTCAAAATATAACCCTCTTGCGCACAGAGAGCCGGATACATGTTGAACTATTACCCTAAATTGGTGGTCTCCCATTTACTTAATCAAATAAGTACAGTAATTTATGTGGTTTTCTTGTCTCATAAGGTACGCGAGAGCGATGTTCGACCCTCTCCTTTGCCACCTCATATCCCTCAACATCTTCTCCTCCTGTCACGTATTTTTTGTTTGTCTCTTAAGAAACTTTGGGTTAAAAGAATAAAAACACATTTAATTTAAGTTTATTAAATGAAAAGAAGAAAAGTACAAGGAGAACCATAAAACAAAACTACTAGATGAAATTGGCACTTAGGTGACGAGGGGTAAATTTTCTACGACACTTAAACAAAACTTGACCAAATATACTTATGACTAGTCAACTGCCAGTCATAAACAAATCCAAGAAATTTAAACATTATATACAAATGTTCACCATGCGTGCATTTGCTCCTAGCTAGGAAGAATAAACGCGTAGCCTTACCCAATAAAGATAAACTAATTAAATATTTAAGATAAAAGTTAAGAAGGTTTACATTGAAACAAAAATGTCTTTAAGTAGGCTTCACACCTTGCTCGTTTCATGGAGTATATTTTGTTTTTATTGGGTATCAAATGGATAGCATTTGGACATTCCTCCTTACAGACAAATTACAATTTCATACATATACAAAAATAACTCATTAAAATTACCCAAATCTTACGGACTGTTATTTGTTTGTAAGGAGAAATAACTCCTTATATGTAAAGAATGAAGTTTTTTTTTTCTTTTAATTGAATGCAAACTAAGAACTGTTCTTTTTGGTCAGTTTAGCATCTATCAATGTATCTTTTCCAAGTAGCATCCTTTGAGCATGCATGATGCATAGACTTGCACTTGTCTCCTAGTCGGCAATCAAGTCAAGCCGCCCAGGTCCAAGCCCATTTCGACAAGTAGTTATTTCATGACCACGACACTGCTCTCACGTTTTGGTGATGCTTGCTGCCTTTTCTACTAAATGATTGATAAATAGATTTACAGCTTCCTAGAAGGGGTCTTAATTATTTGACGGAGGATATTTTTATGACCTTTCTTTATAAATTTTGCAAGCACTTTGTAATTTGAGTAATGCAGTTACCTTTTTACTTATGTATTTAGATTCTCAATCTGTGGTTAAGTGCAGTTACCTCTGTTTTGGAGATCCTATGTTCAGATTCTCAATCTACTAATATCGCTTGTAAAGAATAAAAATCTATACATATTCCAGATGACATTTTATTAGTCATCTTGCATAAGTACAAAAGTTTTGGTACAACTTGCATAAGTATGTAACCATCTTATTGGACTTTTCTTCCTCAAAGACAAGTGGTGCAGATTGATCAAGTCTTTTTGGTCTTCTATCTTTGTAGGCTCCAAGACATTCAAGTAATCTTTAATAAGTCTCAATTTTCCACAGACCACCATCATGAAATTCGGAAGTCGTCGCTTTGCTAAATTGATTTGGCTGCAACTATCTTCAATTATATTGTCGATCGTCTGACCCCCGGGCCACAAAACTCATTGTCTATATCCATTTCGACAAGAAAAATTGTTTATTGTGATGGATATGTTCAAGGCGTAACATGATATTTTTAAATTTCTTTTTTACAAACGACAACATATTTGCACGATACTTAACACCACGGTTAGCTATAACTTCCTTCCTATTCATGTTTCTAGTTTGCACCAATACATCTAAATTCATCACTAACCCATAAAAATTTACTTTTCCTTTCCAAAAGGAACATCACGATTTCCTTCATCTGTCTCTGAGTGGTTTGGTTCTCTCTCTGTCTCTGTCTAAGCTTCACATCAAAGATGAACAAGATTTGATACATCCTTTTTATCGATTCCAAATTTCTTGAATTTATACTCTCGCATGTGATTTCTCTCTCATCTATTATAATGTTGTTTGCTGAGTAAACTCAAGAATTGTTTTTCTGGCAGTTATTTACTGTCCTCCACAAGGGCTTGTTGTGAAATTATTGCAAGCATACAATCTGCACAAGTAATATAGAATTAAATAGAGTGTCGTTCCCACTAAAACTGTAAAATCCTATTAATTATCAATTATGATTAATTCAAAAGTTTATTTGAACCGTTGTTAAGAAGATTGATTGATTTATTAAGCTAAAATAGTTATGAAAAATACAATTTAATTAACGATGGAGAATCAAGTTAATGAGACACTAGAGCATTTGATTTCACCATAACCAATTCCGCTTAATTCTTATAGCCAATTAACCCCAATTACTATCCATGTTGACAATTGGTCACTACAACATTTAACCATTTGCGCGACGGACACTAATTCGTCGCGCAAATCACAATTGAGTTGCACAAGGTTCAGCGCGACGTAGACCCTTATCGTCGCGCAAAGTTCGTAAAGAAAGACTTTGCGCGACAAATAAATTCTTTAGTCGCGCACTGTGCGACAAAAGGCAATATTAGTCGCGCAAATATAGCGACGGTTCATATTCGTCGCATTAACATTCGTCTCACAACAGTAAGCGCGACGTCATTACAGTCGTCGCGCAATCTAATGCACGACAACAAATACTAGTCGCAATTATAGCGACAGTTCATATTCGTCGCATAAACATTCGTCTCACAACAGTAACCGCGCCGTCATTACGGTCGTCGCGCAATCTAATGCACGACAAGAAATACTCGTCGCAATTATGGCGTCGCAAAAATACGAGCGACAAAGGTCTGTACTCGCACAAACTTTTGTGCGGCCAAAGTGTTTCGTCTCTCTAAAGTTTGCGCGACAAATAAAATTAGTCGCCTTATCTTTTCCGAGACAAAAACCTTTCGTCGCGTAAAAATAAATATAGAGTTTTCAAATTTAATTTAAATTTATACTATTGTGTTATCGCGACGAAATTTTGTTCGTCGCGCATAATTAAATATATTTTATTTAATTTTAATTTTACGTTTTTTTAAAAATAAAATTTATTTGATTTAATTTTAAATGTACGTTTTTTTTTTGCAATATATTTTATTTAGTTTTAGTTTTTCATTTTTTTTTTGTAATAGAATAAAATTGCAATAAAAAAACTGAGGAAAAGATAATATAAATTTATATAATACAAGACAAAATGTTTAAAATGTAATTAAGAAAGTTAAAAACTAATTAAAAAATGTAGCAACATCTATGTTGTCGTCTTGCAAATGCGGCTCGGAAGTCTGGGCATGCTCTGGTTGAGGGGGCTCGGAGGTCGACGAGGAACCAAAATGTGGCGGGAGTGGAATGCCGGACTGAGAGATGGACTCTATAAGCTGTGACATCTGGGTATTATACGAGGCCATTTGGGTAGCCATTTGGGTCTTAAGCTCGGCCACCTCAGCTTTCAAAGCAATCACTTCAGTGTCTGATTGAGACGATGGAGGGGCTCTATCCCGCCGTCTGGCATTCCCCATCCCTCGACAATATGACCCTGGCCTCCTCCCGAGACTCTGATCTAAGGTCTCCGTCAGTATCTGAAACCCCGCATCCGGTGGAGGATCCACAACATCGAGCGGAGTATCGGGAGGAAGCTGGGAGGCGGACTCTTGAAGAACCAACTGGCTCTTCTCCATCATGGTCGTCTATTTAACATAACATAAAATATTTAACACACATAATAACCATGAACTTGAATGCGTAAAACAATAATTAAAATTAAAGAATACTTACATGAAGGGACTCCGCCAACTCATTCCCGGGTCGAACATAAACATCGCCAAACACGTCGATCTCCGGGAATTTGGACCCCCCCTTGATTGAACAAGAGAAGAAAATTATTAGTACAAAAAAAACAAATTCATATTAATGACATATTAAAATTTTTATAAAAAAGACGATTTAATTATTACCCGCCGCCGCGCCTCCATCCTATATGAGAAGGGCCTGGAACCGGAATGATGGAGAAGAGTCTTCTTGTCCCTATTGCCCTTATTTGCTTTCGCCTTCTTCTGTGATACCAAAAATAAACATATTAGTTGAAAATTAAATGAAATTAAAACAAAATAAATAAGCATTAGTAAGAAACATATAATAAATTTCAACTTAATATAAAAAAATTACCACATAATCAGAGTCTTGAAAATGACCGCAGAGCCACGCCCAACTATCCTCCCGCCCCTCAAGCTCTTTCGGGCAACCCTCCTGAAGAGCGACCTGCGGATCATCATATGCCATAAAATGGTGGTGCAGATCGCTCTTCCACTGCTTGTACCTCTCACCAAAGAGTCTGTTGACATAACCCCAACGACTCATCAGGGAGGTTCTCTAAATTGTAGTTCGCCTGCAATACATTAATTATATTCATTAAGTATTAGAAGTATATAAAATTTGAAAGCAAAACAATTAAAAGGCATACATACCGACAGCTGTCCGCGCACCACCGTCCGCACCTCGTCAGGCATGACCTTCCAAGATTTCCATTTCATCGGACAATGGGTCCGAACGACGTGACCAATGTCGTGGGCCAATGAGCTATGTTGGTCCGCCGTTGGTGCAGCTCGATGTCGCTCGTCGTATCCGATGTTGACACGAGTGTTGGTCACCCGGGTGGCCTTCGCCGTCTTCAACTGGCGACAAGGTCCCCGGGTGTTCCTCTTCGCTGCAAACACATATAACATCAACATTAAATATATAATCCTACCAAAATATTGGTCTAAAATAGCTGGAGTTGAAGGAAATCTTTACCTAGTTGTGAATCTGACGCACCAGCAGCAGAGGGAACAGTGGTGTTAATCATATGGGGGGGGGGGGGGCGATGACGCCGCCTAGCGCTAACAGGTTGCGCCACTGATGACTCAGATGACACCGCCACATGGGAGACGTGAGGAGGAACCGGCATAACATCCACCTGTGGTGGAGCAGTGGCAGCCGACGTCGAAGCCGGGGGAGGCAAAGGCTGTGCAGTCGTCATCGCCTTACGAGTTCTGATAAGCTCCGACATCTGCATGAAACAAACATTTAAAGTACCTCTTTGGCCAAAAATTTACAATTTATAACACAAAATTTATAATAAAAATAACCCCAACAACTAATCAAGAACAAATTCAATATTAAACATATTCATTCACCAAATACCAACAAATCAAATTGCAAAAACTCATGGAATCAATCCTTGATATACTAGAATAATTTCTACCTAAATAAAAAAGAAAAACACATCATTCCATTATGTGAAGCAAACCGAAGAACCTCAATTCCAAACAAATTCAGATTTACAAAATTAAATGGATAAATGCAATATGAACAATAAAACAAACCCAAGAACCACAATTCCAAAAAATTTCAGATTTACATAATTAGAAACCTACGGGATTTTGACATATACAATCACTGTTTTGCTATCAAATAATACAATTTCAACACAATGCAGTCACCCCAACCAATACAATCAAATCTGAAATCAAAAGCCAATACAAAAAGGAAACAGACTAAGCAATTTCAACACCGACAAAATCCTAACATAAAATCTGAAATCAACATTTCTAACATAAAATCCTAACCAACCATCAGACTAACAGAAATCACAAACAGAAATTATAAACATCAAATCCTAACCAACCATCAGACTAAAAGAAATCACAAACATAAAATCTGAAACCAAATCTGAAACAGAAATCACAAACAGAAATTATAAAATTTACAGAAAATCAGAAATGCATTAACAAAATTTAAAGAAAAATAAAACAAAAATTATACCGTGGATGCAAGAGGCAGCGTGAGAGAGGCAGCGTGAGAGGAAGATGGAGATGGCGACAGAGACACGCAGAGGGAGAAAACCGTGGGATTTCACCAATGGGGGGTTCAGGTTGGACAGAGAGGGAGAGAATTTGAGGTCAGTGAGGGGGAAAGGGAGAGAAGGTTTGTGGTTTGGTTAGGCGGCGTAGGTTGGGTGCGGCGGAGGTTGGGTTGGAGAGAGAGGGAGAGAATTTGAGGTCAATGAGGGACACGGAGAGAGGGTCTGTGAAGTTGGGGGGAGTCGACGGTGGGGGCGGGAGTTTTGGTAGGAGAGAGAGGGAGTGAATTTCAGGTCAGTGAGGGGGAAAGGGGTCGGGTTTGTGACGACTGGGTGGGGTGGTTTTGGGGATGGGCGTTGCCGGAGGTGGTGGTCTGAACCATTGAGAGCGCACGGCTGGAGGAGGGCTGAGAGCTTTCGCGGAGGAAGACAGAGAGAAACAGAGAGTCGCGCTCTTAAGCAAAAAAAATTCAGGATCTTGCGCGACGAAACAATTCACGTCGCGCAAACTCGATATCTCCATCTTGCGCGACTAAATAAGGAAACGGTGTCGTGCGAAATCGATTATTCAATCTTGCGCGACGAACAGCAGTTAGACGTCGCGCAGGTAATTTTTAATGCCCGGGAAAGGAACCGCCAAAATTTTTTCACTTTGCGCGACCCTAATAATTATCCGTCGCGCAAACTCTGAACCCTAAACCCTAAACCCTAAACCCTAAGTCCTGAAAATCATAACATTGCGCGACGACCATATTCGTCTGTCAATAGTTTTTGCGACCAGTAAAAATATGCGTCGCGCGAAGGTATATTGTGCGACGACAATCTGCGTCGCGCAAAAGTTTTTATTTATAACCGTTCAATTTTTTGTCCCATTTCTAGATCTCTGAATATTTTTTATTTGCGATTTTTGGGGTATACGATCTCACAGTATATACAAACACGTTGAATGGTTGGATCGTTGAAACGAGTTTCGTATAATGTGTATGCCATAACAACAATATATTCTCTAACATATAAGAGTTTATACATACTTTTGTTATATATAACTTAAGATTTTATGGTATCCACTTGTGTAAATCATTTCAATTGATGATCAAATTCAATCATTGTATTTATATAGGGTCAATGAGTGTAGTTGTAAAAAATTATAAAAATCGGAAATAAAATAACCGTTAAATCGTGATTTTTCATTTATAACCGTTGAAATTTTTTGTACGTTACATGATCTGTGAATGTTTGTGTTTTACGATTTTTGGGATATACGATCTCGCAGTATATACAAACACGTTTGACGGATGGATCGTTGAAACTAGTTTTGTAGAGTTGAATGAACACATTTTAGTTTCAAAACATATGGAGGTTGATAACCCAACAAAAAGATTCGTACGGAAATTGAGAACCCTAAAATTTATTCGTATGGAGGTTGATAACCCTACAAAAAGATTCTCCTCTACCATTTCCATAATTAAAAGGGTATGAATGATGATCTTCACTAAAATCAATGAAAAACATATGATTTAGATGACAAAATTAAAATTAAGGCTTAGGATTAATGGTTTTGCATATCGTACCTTGCGCGACGAATAGAGTTCGTCCCGCAATGTACACTGCGACGACATGTGGAATCACGTCGCGCAAGAGTCACTCGAATATTCAAGTTTACGGATATTTTCTACTTTGCGCGACGAGAATCTGCGTCACGCAAAATCTCCATATGCGACGAACAAACTTTTTTCGTCGCGCAAGGGTCCCTCTGAATATTCACAATTTGGATATATTTTCTACTTTGCGCCACTAAACCATTCGTCGCGCAAAGTAGAAAATATATCCAAATTGTTAATATTCAGAGGGACCCTTGCGCGACGAAAAAAGTTTGTTCGTCGCGCATATATGGCGACCGGTCTCAGAGACGCGACGACCGGTCGTTATTTCAAACATTTAGCGCGACGAATACCTTCGTCCCCGAAAGTAACCTTGAGCGACGCTTATAGTCGTCGCGCAAAAATGGCGACCGGTCTCAGAGACGCGACGACCAGTCGTTTTCCACAGATTGTAAATTCGACCTGGCGACCGGTCAAGTTAATGGCGACGACCGGTCGTTATTTGAAACATTTTGCGCGACAAATACGTTCGTCCCCTAAAGTAACCTTGCGCAACGCTATCCCATTTTTCGTCGCTCAAAAATGTAATTGAATTTTTTTTAAAAAAAAAAAAATCAAAGATTCTCCTGATTATGCAATTTATTTGTTTTACAGATTCTCTTAATGATGCCTAATCTATTGATATAACAAGTATATCAATATATATTCAAACAAGCATACTTTGCCAAAATCTTTAAACTAACATTATTAAATTACAAATATTTTCACATTACTATATTTGTTAATCCTCCTCCGCAAATAAATTACATTATTCATCGTCTGAACTATAATAATCTTCGTTATCGTCGGTGTGATCACTTTGGGTCTCCCAATCCTCCTCCTCCTCCTCCTCCTCCTCCTCATCCTCATCATCCTCCTCCTCCTCGTCCTCCTCCTCAATAAGTACATCATCAGCGTTGTTCGGGGCCATGGTTGGATCGTATCGCGGAAGAAAACCGAGGTCAATTGTAATTGACTGAATCGGTATTTCTCTTGAAGACACTCCTTCAAGCTGAAAGGGTTCTTGTACGACATTTGTATCTAGAAGTGTTTCTGCATCATGTTCCATGGAAGATTCGAAACGTTGGTCAGCGACGTTGACGTCGTTGTCAGATGGGTCTTGTTCTGGTATAGCATACACATTCCTCTGATCCATCTGCTGAACAACTTTCCACCCGCTCCCTGCTTTAGGGTCATCTAGATAGACAATCTGTTTTGCCATGTTTGCCAAAATGTAAGGGTCGTCATCATACCAAGTTCTGTTGATGTTCACAGATAGTAACCCATGATCAATTTTAACACTTCCCTGCCTATTTGGGTTCGTATCAAACCATCGACACTTAAACATGATCACTTGGTATCGGTCTTTGTAAAGCAATTGCACGACAGTTGTGAGTTTGCTATAGAAATTAATGTCCGTACTTTCGCCTCCACCCGGAACAAGGACACCGCTGTTTTGCGTACACAACTTGTTATCTCGTGCAGTCCCCAAAAACTTGACGCCGTTAACATGACAACCCGAGAACAATTCAGCCCGAATTGGGCCGAATACCAAGTTATATAACTCTTCACTGTAAGTGGGGGAATTCTCTGATTTCAACTTAGTCACGTAATATTAATTAAAATTAAAACATTCACATATTAGTTTGAGAAAATTAAATACTACAATATATATGTAAATTACAAAACACTTATAACTTACATATTCCAAAAACCATTTTGGAAACAATTCACGGTGTTTCTTCGAATACAAATGTGATGGATGTTCTCGCTTCATCATCTCTTCATGCTCAGCTAAGTATGCTATTATCTCATCACAATTGTTCAATACGAACCAATGAGCTACCTCCATGTCATTTCTGGAAAACGACTCTCCTCGTTCAGGATCTCCAAAGGGTCGTGCGCTTTGGCCAAAAATAGAAAGTTGCTCATTTCTGACACCTCCGTCATTATTGCGCTGAGGTCGATTGAAAGCCGTGTCCACATCCTTTAAATACATTCCACAGAAATTAAGCGCCTCATATTGAACCCAAGCCTCTACAATTGATCCTTCGGGCTTTGCTCTGTTGCGTACGCTTTTTTTCAGCTCTCCAAGAAGCCTGCCAAATTAAAACGAAAATATGCAAATTAGCAAGTAGCAACCATGGGATAAAGATGCATACAGAAATGATGAGGATTATATACCTTTCTATTGGATACATCCAGCGATAGTTGACTGGACCAGCAAGCAATGCCTCTTCTGGCAAGTGAACCAACACGTGAATCATACTCGTGAAGAAAGCAGGAGGAAATATCATTTCAAACTTGCATAAGACTTGGACAATGTCATGGCGCAATTGATCAATGTCTGTCTTTCGCAACGTTTTTGCCGTGAGTTGGGAAAAAAAATCTGGACAACAATATGATTGGCTTGACTACATCTTCCGGCAATAGGTGTCGAATCCCCACAGGAAGTAGGCGTTGCATAAACACATGGCAGTCATGGCTCTTGAGTCCAGTAAATTTACCCCCGTCAACATCACGCAACGTGCGATATTAGAAGCATACCCGTCAGGAAACTTTACAGAAGATACAAACTGCAGAAACTCTTTTTTGTCATTCGGTTTCATGGAAAAAAATGCAAGATCCCTTATAGCTTTATCACTGCCCCTTTTCAGCCATAAACCCTTTCGTATGCCCATTCTTTCCAAATCAAGACGAGCTTTTATCGTATCCTTTGTCTTCTCCTTGATATCTAGAATCGTTCCCATCAATGTGTCAAACACATTTTTCTCCACATGCATAACGTCGAGATTGTGCCTCAATTTTAGTTTCGACCAATATGGGAGCTCAAAAAACATAGACTTGTGCGTCCAGTTCATATGTGTAGCAGGTCTGGTCCTACTAACTGTTTTCCCAAACGGACCAAAATCCAAACGGTTTAGCTGTTCCAAGATCTGATCACCGGACGATTCTCTAGGTCTTGCGCGACGCTCTTTGTTCCCGTCAAACTCTTTATCCTTTTCCCGCCACTCGTGGTCCCATGGCAACCATCTTCGATGCCCAAGGTAACACACTTTTCCAGCGTGCCAACAAGAAGTCACATCTTCCTTGCATACAGGGCATGCCATATAACCTTTTGTGCTCCACCCCGACACCATTGCATATGTGGGAAAATCATTCACAGTCCACATAACTGCCGCCCGCAAAGTGAACATCTTCCCAGTGGATTTATCGTACGTGCGCACACCGTTTGTTCACAAATCCTTTAGCTCATCAACCAACGGCATTAAATACACATCGATTGACCTGCCAGGATCCTCAGTTATCAAAACAGTCATCATCATATACTCCTTTTTCATGCACTTCCAGGGCGGCAAATTATATGGGAATACGAAAATCGGCCAAGTGCTGTGGTGTTGGTTTAGAACCCCATACGGATTGAATCCGTCTGTGGCAAGTCCCAATCTAACATTTCGAGGATCAGCAGCAAACTCGGGGAACGTTCGATCGAACTCTTTCCATGCCTCCCCATCTGCAGGATGCCGTATCACATCGTCGTCTACCCGTTTTTCCTTATGCCATCTCATGTCTGTGGCAGTATGCGTTGACATATAAAGTCGCTGCAATCTTGGTTTCAGGGGCAAATAACGCATGACTTTTTGTGGAACCTTAGTCATTCTATTATGAGACGTCTGTTTGAACCTTGACTCATTGCATATAGGACATGTATCCAACGTTTCATACTCTTTGTAGAATAACATGCAATTGTTTTTGCAAGCGTGAATTTTTTCATAACCCAATCCAAGACCACTCAACATCTTCTGCGCCTGTCTGTGGTCTTTCGGCAAACAATTGTCTGTTGGAAGCATTTTCTTGAAAATGCCCAAAAAGTAATCAAAACACAGGTTCGACATACGATACTTTATTTTTCCGTGCATTAGCTCCACAATCGCCGTCAAAACGGAAAAGTTCTCGCACCCCGGGTATAACTCTTGGTTTGCATTTCTTAACAGGTTTTCATACTGTTCAAACTCTGCACTGTCCATTTGTGTAGGCACATCATCTTCACCTTGCTGATTACTGCTGGTCGATGCAAATGGAAATGCATCATTTATAATATCCCTGACTTGTTCATTAGGATCCACAATGGGTTCAACATTGTCTACTCTTGTGGCCCCTGAAGTCGAAGCAATGTCTAACTGTTCCCCGTGATGGTTCCAAGCGATGTATGTCTCAATCATTCCATTCCTCACTAAATGAAATCGAACATTTTCAATTGTGTCCCACAATGTGTTGTTACAGCTCCTACAAGGACACCGGATTCTAGTTGCACCATGGTTGTGTGTCCGTGCAAAGTCAATAAAATCCTCGATTCCCTCCAAGTATTCGTCTGCGCACCTATTCGGGTTCTGTATCCACCTCCTGCTCATCGTTCCTGGAATCACAATGACAATACAACAATTATGTTGTATTTGTACAAAATCTTTCCTTATGCCTCCGGTAAGGGCCCTATCCCATTCGGAAATGCATAGTCACATCACGTAATTTACAGCTACATGAGATTAGATTTCGACGTGGATGAATTTCGGCAGCATCTCGGTACAGTTCTTGAGGTGTACCGTAGATATAAAATACCTACGTACCACCCGAAGAACGTACCGAGATGACACCGAAATCTCCACAATCGAAACCTAATCCTGTAGCTGTAAACTACGTGACACGACTATGCATTTACAAACTGTCCAAAATATGGGACAATTCAAGAATTAATTGGACCGTAGTCGTGGTTTACCCACCTATGCGCGGTCCAACTAACCTCGAACGGGAACTAAGCTTTACAAAAAAAAAAAATGTACGAAGTTAATTTCAATTAACCTCGTACATTAACGTACATACATAATTTAACAACATATTATAAATATAATTTCATAAATGTAATGTAATAATTTTTTAAAAAAAAATTAGAAAACGACGAAAATACCTTATCAATCGTTCTCCATCAATCGCTAATCACATATAATAACCCTATAGACAACGAAATTAATAGTGTTAGTATAAATTTACATTAACACTTTTACACTAACGACAAAAAACACATACCGAACAAACTGAGCAGTGGTAGAGGTAGTTTAATTAATATAGGAAACGAAATTGAATACCTTTTTTGGCACAAAACGTTCGAGAGAGAGGAAGAGAGAGGGAGAGGCAAACTGCAATTTTTTTTTGCAGTCTGCCTCTGCCATGGCTGAAACCGATAAAGTAGAAGATGACTTTTTTTGCGCGACGCACAATTTTCGTCGCGCAAAAAAAAAATCTAGTCGCGCAACAATTGGAACATTTGAGCGACGAAAAACTTTCGTCGCCAAAAGCCTCTATGGCGTGTCGCAAGGTTGAAGATGTTTGCGCGACGAATTATTTTATGGTCGCATTAAATCATATCGTCGCGCATTATTTTTTATCGTCGCGCAAAGATCAGTCTGCCGACAGCGATTATACGCGACGATAATATAATTTCGTCGCGCAAAGTGTGGTCGCGCAAATCCAAAACTCGTCGCGCAAATTTCATCTTTAGCGCGTTTTTCCTGCGCGACGACATGAGTTCTCGTCACCATAGACTAAGTGCGCCAAATTTGCGTTGTCGTCGCGCAAAAAATTCTCGCTATATCTAATTTATTTTCCCTCCTCCTTCTTGCGCGACGGATACGTACGTTGTCGCTCAAAGATCTCTTTTGCGACGAGGCTGCTCGTCGCGCATGTATTTGGTGCCAAAATATTTGTTCGCGGGTTTTTCCCCCCAGTTTTACGCGACGGTTGTCGTTGTCGTCGCGCAAATTAGTTTTGCACGACGATATTTTTCGTGGCTCGGTTTTGCGCTACGCATATGATTATCCGTCGCGCGAAGAACGTTTTGCGCGACGATTTGATTCGTCGCTGGGATTTGCGCTACGCATATGAGTTTCCGTCGCGCTAAGATATTATGTGCGACGATTTTGGATTGGTCGCGCAAACTATCGTCGCGCAAATAATAAAACGTAGTAGTGGGTTTCTCGATATCCCCTCTTGGGTTCAACCAACAGGATTCTTAATTAACAACTCATTCTCTCTCGAGCAACAGATTTAGAATATCAAGAACCTGTTAAGTTCTATGAGAACCTGCAAGAAAACTGCATAAGTCACATTAGTCCCTCTCAGACACTCATTCAAGACATGGTATTTGTTACGAGAAGCAAACACCAAACATCTCCTTTCGGTCTCCTCTTGAATCATCAATTAAATACTAGCTAGATATTTAAAGCATTAAAAGTAGTAACAAATACTCAACATGGAATAGTAATAAAAAATTAAGTGTTCATGGTTAGGCTACATTGCAGCCCTAGCAAGGAAAATTAGTTCTTGACAAAAGAGAAGGTAAACATGTTGAAGTGGGCTCACCATAAATGCAAAAGGAGGACGAAGAAACGGCAAAAGAAGACCAGTTCTCCAGGTTCTGGTGCTCGAGCAGAAGCTATAGGCACTCAAGCAGGGAGATGTTTTTCGGCCCAGTCCCAGGCGCTCGAGCGAAAGTGCAAGCGCTCAAGCGGAAGTCGCAAATTCAACACAGATCCTTGGTGTTTGACTTGGTGTTCCTATTATTCTGGGGTTTTCTAGCCTAATTTAATAGAGTTTTAGTTTCCTATTCCTACTTAACTTGTAATATCCAAGTCCTTTAAGTTATAAATATGACCTTTAGGGCTAGGTTAAATTTCATGAGAGGAAAATTCAAAAGAGAATTTGCAAGAGAATTCAAAGGGGAATTCTGCCTTTAGCCAGATGAGAAAAAGAAACGCCTAGCCTTTCGATCAATGCATCTTTTCATGCATGACTTGCGGTTCTCAGCAATTAAGTCAAGCCGCCCAGGTCCAAGTCCAGAAGTATCACTACATGACCACCACTTTGGCTATGATTGCTGTCATTTAGAAAATGGTTAAAACACTCGTCGGCTTTCTAGATGGATTCATTTGTGGTCGTATGTTACTCATGAACTTACAAAATTAATTGATTATTTATTGGATGTATTATTCACAGCAGCAATATATATCACTGTATCATTGGAACATAGAAAACGATGTAATTTCGTTTTTTGGCCTGAGACGTTTTCCCTTCTAGTTTCTATGTGTATCCATCCTTACGGGTACCGAAAGTAATATTAAGAGTTAAGCCTGAGGTATATATTATCCCTCAACTCAAAGATTTGAAGGACCTAGGTTTTTTTTTTTTTTTTTTTTTTTTTTTTTTTTTTTTCGGTACAAGCATCTGGGGGAGAGGGATTTATACAAATATTCATTGAGTGTCTGAGAATTTCAAACCTCAACCCACATGAGTGGAGGTGGAAGAGCTCAACCAATTGAGCTATTTCCTAGTGGTGAAGTAAGTAGGTTAACATGGCAGTAGACAAAATAATTGAGCGTAGCTGAGCAAGGCCAGCCCTATAGAAGCTGCCAACCAAACCTAGCTACTATTATATATGCATGACTGGAGAATTAAATGATGTTAATAGATGGCGTAAGATCCTTGACAGAGGGCTGTGTGTGGATAGTTTTGAGACAATTATATGTATGGCACACAAAGCATTGACTTGCTTCACTTTATTCGACTCTTGTCCTCTCCTTCTAGCTAGCCATCGAACTTTTAACATTCAGTGTGAGTACAATGTCGCGGAAAAGTATAAAGAAAACCTCAGAAGAAATTAACGTAATTATTAGTCCATAAAATCCAAGTATATTTCTCGTATAAGCACAAGCTCAATAGTTTGTTTGTTCGTAGTACATGATGAACACCATAGAGACACCCTCAAAGAGCATGGCTTGGCTCCTTCAAATTAAGGAGGAGATTCTCCTTAAAACCAAAAAGAATATTTAAAAAATTGACACATGTCAAAACCACATTTATGGTTATGAGTTCCTCCTCAATTTTAAGGAGCCAAACTTTTTCCATTAAGATATGGACGTCCATTTTCATGGGCATGGCTTTTTCAATGCATTAATTGCAATTTATTCTCAATAATTTTACGGAGATCAAATTTCTGAATCACATTTGACGATTACATGACATGACATGCGATTTAAAATGTAGATTTATTTGAATCACATTTGATGTTTTTATCCATTTTGACATGTTATTGTACTTATCATCTGAACCTCAGTGCATCATGTGGACACCATTCGTTCACATAAAATCATTCGTAATTTTCTGTTATTGTAACATAAAGAAAGAGGGGTAATATATATTTCACACAAATTCTGTGTGCATTATATTTTCCAAAAAAAATTTGTGCATGACGTTAATTCTATCTTTAATTAAATACCGGACTATCGATATTCACATAGATATTTTATTGAAGTTGGCAAAAGTATATCGTTAACATATCAATATTTTTATTATTGATGATAATAATATCGACACATTATCAATTGTATCTTTATTGAAGATCAAATGGTTGATACATAGCCAGACCATAATAATAATATCGACACATTACCAATTACATGTCGAGAGTCTTACCTTTATTAAAGATCAAACGTTTAATATAGAGCCGGACTAATTATCGACACATTACATGTCGAGAGTCCTATTTTTATTAAAGATCTTGTCCTTTCTATAGTTCATATATATGGATGCTCATCATGGGCAGAAAGTAATGACGTAGTTAGGTCCACCATTGCATGTAAATGTACCCCTTTTGTCATCATAAGCATAGCTGTAAGCGTCAGGGCATTGTTCATGGAATATCTGAGAGTAATTTGTCGGTGGGCATGTCTCTGGAGTGTTTTGAGGCGGAGTGCAACAGTACTGTGGCTGATTGAATGCAACACATGCGCTCAAGCAGGCAACCACGCTCCCATCGGACCCTTTCTTTTGCAGCTCACTTGGACAAACTGCGTTCACGTTCGCCCGGCAACTAGGCGTCTTGCAGTCGCCGGTACCGCCTTGTGGAGTTACAGACATGGGCAAGTTGAAGCCATCAACAAGACTAACGTCGTAGAAATCTTGTCCTCCACCTGCTGGAATATTGAATTCCGCTAAAGTTGCCGGAGGAATGGCACCGTTACCGTTGCACGTGACCTGACCAGAGGCACAGTCTGCGGTGGAGCAGACGAACTTTCCAGAGGCATCCGTGGAGCATCCAGTTCGGGCCCAGAAGCGACCGTTCCATGGCACCGGAGTGTCTAGCTGGAAGTTAGCTTGGGATGCTAACTCGAACCCTGTGGTTGATAATTGAGGTTTTTGATCGGAGGTTAGGGTTCCAGGCCAGACCGTGTAGCCGCAATTGTTTTTGAAAGAAATTGTCGCTGCATGTGCACCTGCCATGCAAAATAAACCACACTTTATTTGATGCAGTAATCACACACCACACTTATTGTGACCAAAATGAAAATAAAAACTAAGAAAATAAGATGCTTCGACTTTAAGAAAAGATCAATGAGTATTTCTATCGTTTGGCCAAAATGAAAAACTTAAAGAAAATAAGAAGCTTGTTTACCTCCGAAGGAAAGGATGGTTAAGCTGAGGCTGAGGACTACTACCACTACTAGGGTCTTCATCATCGGAATGTCTCAGTTTGCTTTGCTTCGAATTTGATGAGCTTGGGCTTTAGTTATATAGGCTTGGTGCGGGCCTAGCTTTTTGTTCTTCTGCAGTACCAAGTTGCTGCGATGACAAGTGACAAGACAACTTATCGCTGAGTTTGTTTGTGGTATAGATTTATTTATAGTCAACAAACGTAATTTTGACCGTATATTCATCACGCAGTATTTACATTTAGTAGGCTCCAGTTGATGGATTCTTTAAATATATAGTTGAGGGATTCATTGTGTGGCCCCCTCATCATTAATTCAATGATATATTGATGGATTCTTTAAATATATAGTTGAGGTATTCATTGTGTGGCCCCCTCATCATTAATTCAATGATATAAAACATCCTTGTTGATGTATCCTATGATGATCAGTTTAGTCGAAAGCCTTAAGTGCTAGACTCAATCTTATTTTTAAATCAAGATTTAACTAAAAATTTAACATTTAAGATAAATAAATTATATGAATTCAAACTTCAATATATAAAAATCTAAAATAAGAGGCTACGCTTGATACATTCAAATCTAATGCATAAACAAGATAAATACTTGTAACAATTCAATCATTTCTTTTTCTTTTTTGACTTCCAAATTGTTGTTTTTTAAGGAATCATTACTACTTGGAAATCCATTGAAATTCTAATACTTCAAATAATAAACAAAGGACAAGATAACTTGGAATTTGAGAAATCCCCCTCCACAACAACAAACTTAAACTTCCAAATTTGCAATCAATTAGAGTTTAAAAGAGTTGAAACACCCCATGTTACTTTAAAAAATAATAAATAAAAGAATATATAAGAAATATAATATACCTCTTTATAAAATTAAAATTTTAAAAAATTTGGCCCCCCTTGGACAGTGGATCCAGAGCAGTCGCACTGACTGCCCCTATCCAGGGCCAACACTGATTTCAACTTAAGAGGTTCTGAGTTTGCATCCTTCTTTCTATTAATAAAAAACAAACAAAATCAAATTAATTCATTTGTTTTTGTATGAAGATTTATTTTTTTTTCAATTCTATCTATTTGTTTATTTCTTGTTTTCTGTCAAATCGTTCTTTATGAAAGATCAACATTCACATCCTTCTTTTTTTTTTTCTTTTTTTTTTTTTTGATAACAACATTCACATCCTTCGCCAATGTAGAAAGTGCCACTCTAGGAGAAGAAGCTGCCACGAACAAACAGAGGTAGAATTTACAGCACATGATATGCCACTAAAGTCTAAATGTGCAACTGTACTCAACTGTAGGGCCATTGAAATGTGTATTATTAAATCCCCCTAAATTGCCACGAACAAGCAGAGCTATAATTTTCAACACTCAGGACACATTTTCTTTTCTACAGGCGGTGAAGAAAATTAATGTGTCTGCCTTGACCCGTGAAGAAGGAGAAAAATTTAGTTGCAACGAGGATAACACCGGTTTGTTATTTCCAACCAATAATACTATGTCATGTTAAAGTGTTAACACGTTTGTCATAGCATTATTGGTTGGTTATAGCAAAATAGTTTGTTATAAAATCTTTCTCATGAAGAAGGGCCAAGAGGAGAGACGCGTGGTAAGACTAGGAAAATTACTACACAGTTTGTTTCCCTTTTCTTTAAATAAAATTGATTAATCATTATTACTGGTAAATTATCATTTGTTTTCCATTCTCTGAGTAGAAATAATTGATTTTGTTGTGTAAACGGGAAGTTGGTGTCTATGTTTTAGTGCGGCTCAGCAAAAAGAATTCATTAATTGTTGGCGCATGTTGTAATTAAAAGATTCATTACCTTCTTCTACTGTTTTATTCAAATTTAATTATTAATTGGGTGTTAGTTGGATTGATCCAAGACTTTGGTGAGCTTCCAAGTGCACTTGGGTTCAAGTCTTCATTGCATCTGTGTGTGTGAGTTTTTCCTTTTGTGTGAAAACACTCTAAGATCTTGTCGTTGATGGATTACGCAAGTATCACACACAAGCCACACAAAGATAAAGCACACACGAAACCACAAAGTAAACACACACACACAAAGAACACAAGAATTTATAGAGGTTTGGGATTGTGCCTGTGTCCTCTTGGTCATGCCTGAGAAATTCACTAGTATGAATGAACCCTTTGGTTACAATGAAAAACCCCTTTGATCTCTCACGAACCCTAGCTCTCTTTTCTCTCAACTTTGGCTCAAACCCAATTTGCTGTCTTAGCTTCACATTACAATAACCTAGCGCTAAAGTGCCTATTTATACGTCATATGGCTTTAGTACAATTATGGAAAGAATAGGAAACTTAAAGGACTCCAAAACTAGGAGAAAATCTGTCTAACGTGTTCGCTCGAGTCTGAGTACTACCGCTTGAGCAAGCACTCAAGCGCCTGGGTCTGGACGAGAAGTAACGCTTTGCCGCTCGAGTGCCTGTAGTTCCGCTAGAGCGGCGGAGCCCAATCAAACTGCTGCAGCTCTTTTAAAAGAATTGTCGCTGCATGTGCACCTGCCATGCAAAGTAAACCACACTTAATTTGATGTAGTAATCACAAACATCTTCATGCAATTAATTATAGAACAAATAACTGATTTGGCGTTAATTAGAGTCAACGGTTAAAATAATCGATTTGCATCTATGAATGTATGATTGTTTATACTTTAAATGTCTACGCGGATTATTGTGCACGTGAATTTTCGTAAAAATTTTCATCCAAAGTTTAATCTTTGAAATATTTAATACATTTGCAAAGTTTATATACACTACAAAAAGAAAGTTAATAAGAACATTTGTGTGAAGACACAAGTCCTAATGGAACGGACAATATTAGCTAACGGTCCTAAATACAGGGATCGAATTGGCCAAATTGAAAACACATGGACTAAATTAGCCAACATAGTAAACCACAGGGACAATTTTTGCATTTCAACCTATTAACTATTGTGACCAAATATTAAATTAAAATTTAACATATCAGCTTCGACTTTAAGAAAAGATCAATAAGTATTTCTATTGTATTTCCAAAAAGAAAAACTAACACTATTACAAAAAAGGCAAAAGACGACCAGTAAACAACGACGGTAGACCAAAAAACCGTCGTTTTTTAAAAGATGACGGTAATAGAAACCCGTCGTAGAAACATACTTTAAACACCTAAAAAACGGGTACACGTATAGATATTTTTAAACCACGACGCACCAAATTAAAAAAGCGTCGTCTTATTACAAAGGTATTTTCAGAGTTAAAATCTGAACCTAAAAACAACGACGGCATCTATGAAATCACCGCTGTAGAAAGTAAAGACGACGAAATAAAAATAAGACGCCGTGTTAACTAATTAATAAACACGACCCAATTTTCTTAGTCAACGACGCATAAATTCAAAGAAATCTCGACGGTTAATTACAAAAAAATTCGCCGATTTAAATTAAGTTACCACGACTGTAAATATAAATTTATCGACTTTTTAATTATACTATACTACGACGGTATCCATAACTCTACTGTCCTTAGAATTTACTCACGACGACGGTTTGTTAAATTAACGACGTAGAAATTTTTTTACCATTATTCGTCTATCATTACCAGAATGAACTCTGTTCCTCATCATTATCGAACCATTATTTGTTTTTTTACCATTGTTCCTCATCATAATCAAACCAGAATGAACAAATGCAATGTTTTAGAAGGAGTTTGAGGGCAAGAAGCTTGTCTCAGCCACCAAGGAAGGTCTCAAGCTTGATGAGAGTGAAGACGAGGCAAAGAAGAAGGAAGAGTTGAAGGAGAAGTTTGAGGGACTCTGCAAGGTTGTGAAGGATGTTCTGGGTGACAGAGTGGAGAAGGTTGTGGTGTCTAACCGTGTGGTAGACTCTCCCTGTTGTTTGGTGACAGGCGATCAGTATGGCTGGACTGCCAACATGGAAAGAATCATGAAGGCTCAAGCCTTGAGGGATAATAGAGCGGCTGGGTACATGTCGAGCAAGAAGACCATGGAGATCAACCCAGAGAACCCCATCATGGAGGAGCTGAGAAAGAGGGCTGATACAGACAAGAATGACAAGTCAGTGAAGGACCTTGTTCTCCTTCTGTTTGAGACTGTTCTCCTTCTGTTCGAGACAAGAATGACAAGTCAGTGAAGGACCTTTGGGTGCAGAAAGCCAATTTTTTAGATGATCTGTGCATGTTTGTGTGTTTCAGATGCACAAACGAGGTGAGACAGAGAAGGTGATGCGCCTTCAGAGAGGTGAGACAGAGCCAAGGGCAAGAAAAAGTTGAAACCCTAATTGAAAAATGAAGACGAAATAAGAACAGAAAAACCCTTATTTATAAACAAATCTTATATACCACGTCGGTTATTTTAAATTATCGACGTTTATATGAAAATATAAACGTCGTTTAAACCTAAAAGAAGGTCGTATAAATAAATTAACGACGACGCTATATAAAAACGACGTTGTCATTTTTTGGAAAAATAATTTATTGTGTAATTAAAAACTTAACACGTCGGTATGAGTAATTAAAATGACGTGGTATATATTTTTCACGTCGTTATTATTGAGTATAAGGTCGTTGGGTAAATTGGAAATGACGTGATTCATCTTTTTGAAGAAAAATGCGTCGTGTAATTCGACATAAAAACGGCGGTTAATTAAAACCTTGCGTCGTGTAAAGTAATATTATAGGGCGATGTTAACCTACAGCGCCGTATAATGTTTCATACTAGGGAGCTTTCTATTAATAGCGTCGTTTTATGAAATGGTTTGTTATTATTTTAAACTTTTCGCCTTCCTGACCCATACTTGCACTGTTTCCAATTCCGAGAAAAACTTTCAAGCTTCTCTCATTATTCATTCTCAAAGCGCTGTTTCAAACTTTCAAGCTTATCTCCGAGAGAAAACTTTTCCTCTTCCTCTCCTCTTCGTCTTCGTCTCTGAACTGAAACACCAAACTCCAGGAGAAAGCTTTCATCGCAAGCAAAGGGTAAGCATTTCTAGAGGATTTTTGTTCCTGTTTTGCATGCGCATATCATTTTCGTGTTTTAAAATATTTTTACATTTTTTCTTTCCAAGTTTGATAAAATTTGCAGACAAAGACGGAAAGTTTCCAAGTTTGAACACTACTCTGATTCTTTTACTTCAACTAAATAAGACGACGGTGGCTTGTTATTTACGTGGTTAGATTCATAGACCACGACGGTTCGTCAGTCACCCTAGCGTCGTGTGAAAGTGTTCTTTGTTGTTTTTTAAAATGATATTCTTTTTTTATATTTGATTTTTAAGGATATATTCATCGCAGGTTTGATTTCTCTGAACAATGGTTTTTGTTTTGAAAATCTTTTTAATTATTTTTCTGTTGAAAATATTTTACGTTTTTCCTAATTTGTTTTTGTGGTATAGACGACGGTATATTAATATTTACATCGTTTTATTTTCAATACCACGGCGAATGTTTATTATTAACGTCGTTGTAATATTTAATACTCTGTTTTTTGTGATTATATCATAAGACGTCGGTTATTTATTATTTACGTCGTTGTAATAGTTTATCACGTCGGTGGTTAATTACCGTCGTGAAAATTTATTATTACGTCGACTGTTTTGTTATTACGTCGTTTGAAATATTATAATACGTCATAGTTTATAAATAATCGTCTTGTTTTTTCTTTATTTCACTGATATATTTTCACTTGCAGGTTTGATTTGTCTGTAACCATGGTTTCTCAATCCCAAAGTAAGGAGTCTGGCTTGAAAAAAAATGAATCTAAGGAGCTTAGAGTTGTAAATCCTCAAGCCAAGTCCTCGAAGAAGATGAAGTTTGTTTCATCTTCTGAGACAGAACCAGGCAGCACGACAACATTTTCTGAGGAGCCAAAGTCAGGTCGGGGTATAAGCACAATGCCCCGTGTTGTGAAGAGAAAATTTCAGAAAATCAAGCCTGTTGTTGAGTACAATGACATGGGGAAACCATATGGCCTTGCACATAGTGAAATGCAGTCCTACATTGGTGTGTTGGCACGCTCCAGAGTCCCACTTGTGGACAAGAAATGGGCTCAAATATCCAAGGATATAAAAGAGTAGATTTGGGAAGCCGTTGACATGGCTTTTGTGGTTGGTCAAGGGGGCAAGCAAATGGTGCTATCTTCTGCCACCAAGAAATGGAAGGATTTCAAGTCTACAGTAACGAGGGTTCATATCCTTCCATTCATCAAGGAGAAGGAGAAATTAAGGCAACCCCCTGAAACATACAAATTCATAGAGAAAGCTCAATGAGATGCCTTTGTAGCTTCAAGGTTATCTGAAAAATTTGGGGCTTGTTTGTGCCTAATAAATCACGGCCATGAACTGGCCGAAGGCGCCCCTTTTCCTCGGCCCTTGCACTTGCGTATAAAACTGAAATGCAGCGTTTCGCCAAGGTGTTTGGCCTCCCTGAAAACAAAAGAGGAAATGCCAAGGCACGATCATCTCGGCCTTGATTGCAAGCCGAGGCCGAGGCCGAGCAAAATCGCGGCCAGAGGTATTAAAGTCAAATCATCACATGATGACAGGGTCCCATGCTTCATTTAATGAGGTAGTGTCTTTGTTTATTGCAGTAAACCCACTGGCCATGAATAAGCATTAAATGCATGAGGGAAGGTGGGAAGTGACTGAAGTCAGGGTTTGGCGACAGAAAACAGAGTGATTAGACGTGGACATTCTCACAAGAATTCTTGCAGCTTGAGAGATTGGGTGACTAACTATCAGAGCAATAAATGAGTCCCCACGGCCAGTTGTGCAGAAACCACGATCAAGGGCGGCGGCCGAGATTCACCAGGATTCAGGAGGTCACACCACCATACTTCACGATCCCAAATGTCGATTGGACTACCCACTTGCGCTAATCAGGCTCCACCATGCAGATTTTCAGCCTCGATTACTCCTCCAGGAACTCTTCCTATAAATACAAAGCTCAAGACTACATTCAAAGGGTTCAAACACCAAACCAAAGCCTCCCACGGAGCAACTTATATTTTCCTGTAATGCACTTTCAATATCTTTACTTGCTTTCCTAGGAGTAGTGTTAGTTTGTAAGGGAAATCCATTCATCAATATATCATACGACCCTTGATTTTCAAGGCACCGGAGCACCATCTTTGTTATTCGCTCATTCACCCCATATATCACACGACCGCCGCTCATTGAGCAGCGCGCCGGAGCACCGCCCTAAACCCATCATCGACACCACCACTAAACGGCCTTGTAGCTCAGGCCATGAACCTGACAGCCGAGATTAGTTCCTCTCTCGGCTACAATCGTTTGATCAGAAGACAAGTTCAAACAGGCGCACCACTCAACCATCTCCATTCACACCAACAATCTCGACGCACGGTAGACTGTGTTGGCACGCCCGCGCATAACCACATCACACCGAAAAAGCAGGAAGCCGCGTGTCAACGCATATCCCCTCGGCCCGGAACTTAAGGCCGTGAGATTTGCGCGGTAGACAGGGCTGTGCATGAAGAACAATCACAGAGGAGGGAGAAACTTGAGTACAATCATCGATTGTCTCGAAAAGGATATGTTGGTTTTAAGGAGCAATTGAAGGAAATCATGCCTGGGGTAGATATTGATCGATCTACCTTATGGAAAAAAGCTAGAGAAGACAAACATGGTAACATCCCGGATCCAAAGGCTGCAGAGAAAGCAAAATTAATTGTAAGCCTACTCACTCTGTTTAAAAAAATTTATTACGTTTGCTGTTATATTTTTGCGTCGTATGAAAAATATTACTACGTCGAAATATTTTAAAACACGTCGTTAAAGGTCTGAATCTGGAATCACTACTCTGTTTTTTGTAATTATATCTTAAGACGTCGGTGGTTTATTATTGACGTCGTGTTAATAAATTAATAACGTCGGTATTTAGGTAGCGTCGTCTGAAATATTATATTACGTCGATTGTTATATTATTGAGTCGTGTGAAATATTATATTACGTCGATTTTTTATAAATAACCGTCGTTTGTTTCCTTATTCTGACTTTTTATTATGTCTTTTTGTTAGGATGATTTGCAAAAGCAAGTCTCTAAAGGCACTCTTTCTCTGTCAGGAACCAATGATGTTTTGACATTGGCTTTGGGTCCCGAGCATCCAGGAAGAGTTAGAGGGGTAGGGGATGGGATTTCCCCTAATCAATACTTCAATTTACCTAGACAACAGAAGGTAAGGTTTGCCGATCAATTGAAGGAAAGTGTAAGACTTGTCCTTCAAGAAGAGACTTTGAAAATGGAGGCTAGATCAAGGGAAGAGAGTTTAAAGATGGAGGCTAGGACCAAGCAATTGGTAGAAGCTGAAAGGGAAAATTTGCTGAGTCAGCTTTCCAAACTCATCCCCAATTTTGATCCAAGTGTTCTGAAACTGAATACAATGTCCCAAATCCAAGGGCAAAGTCTCAAAAATCCAATGTCGGACAAAGCAAGTTGCTCTGGGGCACTTGATGTTAGAGCCCTACAATTTGAGGAGGATACTGCCAGGAATGGGGAAAAGCAGGAAGAAATGGTAACGTCTTTGAACTTTGAATTCTCTGTTTCTCTCTTTATATTTTCCGCCGTGTTAAAGTTATACCACGATGCTTTTTTATTAAACCGTCGTTTGATGTTATTTAGACGTCTGTAATTATTACATACCGTCTTCTGTTAAGGTTTACCACGACGATTTATTTGTTTGTTTTTAATTTTTGTACAATGTCATTTATATATTTCTTTATTTCTTAAAACAGAAATCCGGGGAAGTAGAAAAGAGAGTAGAAGGAAAGATACTTGAGATAGTTGAACAGGTAAATTCTCATAACTTTGCCTTTTTCATTTGTTTTTCAATTCTCAATACCGTTGTCACATCCCGGGATCGGCTCCGCCGTAGCACGATATTGTCCGCTTTGGGCCCCCCCTCTCTGCCCTCACGGTTTTGATTCTGGGAGCTCACGAGCAACTTCCCAGTTGGTCACCCATCCTGGGATTGCTCTAACCGCCAACTCGCTTAACTTCGGAGTTCCCATGACTCCGAAGCCAGTGAGCTCCCAAAAGGCCTCGTGCTAGATGGATGCGGGTATGTACATATAAGGCACATCAACCCTCTCTCCGTTGGTCAATGTGGGATCTTACAATCCACCCCCCTTAGGGGCCCGACGTCCTCGTCGGCACACTCGTACCACACGGCAGAGTGGCTCTGATACCAAATTGTCACATCCCCGGATCGGCTCCGCCGTAGCACGATATTGTCCGCTTTGGGCCCCCCCTCTCTGCCCTCACGGTTTTGTTTCTGGGAGATCACGAGCAACTTCCCAGTGGGTCACCCATCTTGGGATTGCTCTAGCCCCCAACTCGCTTAACTTCGGAGTTCCCATGACTCCGAAGCCAATGAGCTCCCAAAAGGCCTCGTGCTAGATGGATGCGGGTATGTACATATAAGGCACATCAACCCCTTCTCCGTTGGTCAATGTGGGATCTTACAACCGTCCTAATAAATGAATTACCACGACGTTTATTATTTAACGTCGTTTAATGAATTTTACACGTCTGTAATTATTACATACCGTCATCTGTTATTTAGTACCACGACGGTTTAATTTAATTTTTTACTTTTTGTACAATGTCATATATATTTCTTTATTTCTTATAACAGAAATCATGGGATGTAGAAAAGATAGTAGAAAAGATAGAAGAAAAGAAAGATGAAAATGTAAATTCTCATAACTTTGCCTTTTTCATTTGTTTTTCAATTTTTAGATGTCTATATTTTCTTTAAACCGTCGTTTGTTTTAAATTTCCACGGCAGTTTTTATTTAATTAAATGTTTAAATTGTTGTACAAGCTTACATACCGTCGTAGTATATGAAATACCACGACGTTTATTATTTACCGTCGTTTAATTAAATATAGACGTCTGTAATTCTTAAATACCGTCATTTGTTATTTAGTACCACGACGGTTTAATTTAATTTTTTTATTTTTTATTTTATTTTTTTTTGACTTTTTGTACAATGTCTTATATATATTTCTTTATTTCTTATAACAGAAATCTGGGGATGTAGAAAAGATTGAAGAAAAGAAAGATGAAAAGGTAAATTCTCATAACTTTGCCTTTTTCATTTGTTTTTCAATTTTCAGACGTCTATATTTTCTTTAAACCGTCGTTTGTTTTAAATTTCCACAGCATTTTTTATTTAATTGAATGTTTAAATTGTTGTACAAGCTTTCTTATATATATATATATATATATCTCTTTATTTATTAAAACAGCAATCCAGTGTTGGAGAAAAGCAAATTGAAAAGGTAAATTCATTAATTATGAATTTTGCATTTGAATTAGACGCCGGTTTTATTTAAACGATGTAATAAAGTATTCATTATGACGGTATTTTTTTTCCCGTCGTGTAACTTAAGTTCAGACGACGGTTTGTTATTTAAACCGTCGTATTTATTTATTTACCATGTCACTTTATGTTGCTTTATTTCTTCAAACAGGATACTGAAGTACCAGATTATTCAAAGCTGGAGTTGCCATCTTCTTTACAATCCCTTTGTAGTTATGTGGAATCGACACTAAAGCCTCAGGAGAAGGCTATGACCTTTACAATTGAGAAGGAGGTGTTTGGCATAGAACGTAATACCTTTGTCTTGCATGAAGATATTACCCAATTTGCTGGCATGGAGGACATTGGGGCTACTGTAGTTGCAGTCTATATGAGGTTTGTCCTTATCAAATATTCATTTGACACTCTCCTTTATGTTGAAAAAAAAAAACACTCATGGTTTCAATTCATATATTTAGGTGCCTATTTGATCATTTGAAAGCTGCAAATATGGTGAATATGGTTGGCTTTATAGACCCTGCTCTAGTTAGTGCCGACGCTGGTTCATTAACTGAAAGATCACGTATCGTAGCCAGTCGTCTTCAAAAAACAGATGGTGAATAGATGTTCATGATGCCTTACAATCTAGGGTTAGTCTCCAAACAAAAAACAGGATTTTGTTTGTATGATGCTCTGCATATAACACTATTTAACCTTTATATTTATTTTGTGCAGCCGTCATTGGGTCTTGATCATTGTGAGAGCAAAGAAGGAGACTGTCTATTTTTTGGATCCACTACCTGGAAATCGAGTGGTGGATGAGGACGGGAAAAACATAGTGAACAGTGCTTTAAAAATGTATAATTCACACATAGGCAGAGTAGGCCGTAAAGCACCTCTTTGGAAAACTCTGCCTGGCACTCCAAAGCAACCAAGCAGTGTAGAATGAGGGTATTATGTCATGCACTTTATGAGAGACATCATCTTGGATCCTTCCCTAGAATTTGAGAAGATGGTAAGAAGAAAATTTTCAGATTTATTTTTATGTGGGTTTTTATATTATCAACGACGGTAAATTAAAAATACCGTCGTTGAATATATATACTATGTCGGTAAATGAAAAATAGCGTCGTCTGTGAGATTAATCTTTGTTTATGGACTGCAGTTTGCCAAGGGAAAGGATCAAGCGCCATACACCTAAGCTGCCATTGAAGAAGTTAGGAAAGAATGGGCAGAGTTTGTTTGTGTTCATATGGAGTAGAGGAATTTTAGCATACTTAAACATTTTTATAAAATGTACAAATTTTGTTAGAATTAGACAAGTTTTTGTACAAAATTGGTTAGAATTAGACAAGTTTTTGTGCAAATTTTATGTATAATGTACATTCTTTTTTTCCATATGAATTTCAAATAGGTTTTCATTATTTTTGAATAACGGAAATTGTGTGACTGATGTGTAATCACACTTGCAACGACATAATTATATAGAATACTGTCGTCTTTATATCTATCAAAATTCAAAATATTCATAATAAATTTAAAATATAACCAAAAAATGCACCGTCAACGTCCCTGTAAATTTGTTGAGGTTTTCATGTTGTGAAAAACCCAAGATCATGCTGAACCAAATTTGTTGAGATTTTCATGTTGTGAAAAACCGTAGTTTCTTCAAAAAGACGTTGTACACACATAACAACGTCACAGTTTTTTAAAAAGCGACGTCAAAGGTTGTTAAAACGACGCTCTTGGTTCTATAGACGACGTTGTTTTCTTGATATTAGACGGCGAGAAGTTAAGAGTTTAGATCGTAGAAAATGGTTTGTACATCGTTTTCTGTGTAAAAATGGCCATGGTTTGAACTTTAAACAACGTTTTTTTTAAAATTAAGTCGTTTATTAACGCCGACGTGGTTTGTGGGTTTTATTAATAATATTTTATTCCATTTAATTCGAAATATTCATAATAAATTTTTAAAAAATCCAAAAAATGCAACGTCAACTCCTATGAAGTCATTGCGATATTTTCTTCCCACTTAAGCTTTAAAAAATTAAGTTTGAGTTATACAAATTTAAAATTACCACCAAAAAGAAAAATGTTTTCATGAGTCACAACATCACTTATACTTTAATGGTTTAGGGTTTAGGGTTTAGCGGGATAAAGGTTTATTTTTGGGGTTTAGGGTTTATGGTTAATATATATTAGGCCGTAAAACCATAAACCCTTTTCTATAATTTTTTAAAAATATATATATAATTTAGGGTTTATATTTTATGGTTTAGGGTTTAGGGTTTAGGGTATAGATGTAATAAATGTCATATTTAACGACGGTTTTATTTATTTCCGTCGATGATTTACGAAGAGCGCATTTCTAAACCCTTATTTCTTTAAAATGACATTGTACACACATAACAACGTCATATTTTTTTAAAAAGCAACATAAATTATTTTTCAAACGACGCTATTGGTTATATAGACGACGTTGTTTTCTTGATATTAGACGGCGAGAAGTTAAGAGTTTAGGTCGTGGAAAATGGTTTGTACGACGTTTTCTGTGTAAAAATAGCCATGGTTTGAACTTTAAACGACTTTTTTTTAAAATTAAGTCGTTTATTATAATTTAAAACGACGTTAATTTATTAACGCCGACGTGGTTTGTGGGTTTTATTAATAATATTTTATTCTATTTAATTCGAAATATTCATAATAAATTTAAAATAAATCCAAAAAATGCAACGTCAACTCCTATGAAGTCATTGCGATATTTTCTTCCCACTTAAGCTTTAAAAAATTAAGTTTGAGTTATACAAATTTAAAATTACCACCAAAAAGAAAAATGTTTTCATGAGTCACAACATCACTTATACTTTAATGGTTTAGGGTTTAGGGGTTTAGGGTTTATATAAATTTAGAAAACTGATTAGGGTTTAGGGTTTTATGGACGAGATATTTTAGGCCATAAAACCCTAATCCCTTTTGAAAAATTATTTTTAAAAACAATATATATAATTTAGATTTTATTTATTAGGGTTTAGGGTTTTTAGGGTATATTTGTCTATTTAATTTTCTAATACGTCTGGGTTTTTTTACGACGTATGGAGATAACACGACCCAATTATTTTAATAGGCGTCATATTTCTTTAGACATGTTAACTACGGTAGTTTGGTTTTGCGTCGTAAGGATATTTACAACGACATCATTTTTTAAATAAGCGTCATGTTTAGGTTGAACTTTTAACGACGATTGTTTTTTTGTTTCCGTCGATGTTTTTTAAAAAGCGCGCTTTCTAAAAATTTCACATCGACCTAAAATTTTCAGATTTCGCTCTAACTCTTATACTTGTAACCCTGAACCAAGTTGGCCATAGTCTGCGTCCTAAAACATTTCGCTCCGCTCTCTCACTTCAACTCTAATTCAAAGTTGGGATCTCCGTCGAATCCAAGTTGGCCAAGTTTACAACTCCGTCGAATCCAAGTTGGCCATAATCTGTGAGCTCTGCCTACCTGTAAGTACAAACCCTAATCTCATGCTTGTAAATTCATTGAATGATATTCAGTTCTGTGGTAAAGGGTTTTGTGATTTTTTAATGTTGTCGACGGTATGGGTTAATGGATTTAATGTTTAATGTTTTCATGAATCGGGAATGGATTTAATGTTGTCGGATCTTTTAATCACTCTCTGTTATTATGAATCGGGAATGGATTTAATGTTTTCATGCTTAGTATATGTTGGTTTCGTGCTTAGTATACGTGTTCTTAATACCCTACATAAAAATTAATGTATATGTTGTGTTCTGAATATATTTTGGGTTCTTGAAAATAAACTGGGATTTCGATATCTTTTTTTATGCATACGACGACGGTCGGTTTTTTAACAAACCGTCGTCTGTAAATATATACCACGACGCTTGTTTTAACTACCGTTGTGGTTTAAGTTCGATGGCGTCTGTTTCTTGCTAGCATTAGACGACGTTTTTTTAAAACCCGTCGTCTATATATGTGTAATACGTATGTTGTTGTTTAAAAACCGTCGTCTGTATACTTTATTATTTGCTATTAAAATCTTATATAATCTGCTATAGTGATAGTCATTGCTTGTCTTTTCACCTTATTATAGATAATAGGATATAGTGTCCAAGATGGATAAGTCATGGATGCACTTGGATAGAAGATCGAAGGCATATGAGTTAGGGGTGGAAGCATTTTTGCAATTTTCTGTAGAAAATCTTCTAACTACAACGCATATCCGTTGTCCATGTGTTAAATGTGCGAATTCGAAATTGTTTGGGGTTGGAATTATAAGGGATCACTTATACTTTAATGGAGTTGACCAAAGCTATAAGAATTGGACATTTCATGGAGAACCTTGGGAACCAATTACTAATGCTAGTAGAAATGTTGAAGAAGATGATGACCATAGTAGGTACAGTTTTGTGTCTGAAGAAATAGAGATGGATGATAATGATTTTGGTGATTTTGGATCCGATCCTTATGAGTTTGCTAATGTGATTGGGGATGGAGATCAACCATTGTACCCTGGTTGTAGAAAGTACACCAAGTTATCGGCATTAGTGAAGTTGTATAATTTGAAGGCAAAACATGGGATGAGTGATGTATGTTTTACAGAATTATTGATACTTCAGGGCGAGTTGCTTCCAGAAGGAAATACAATACCGGCCTCTATGTATGAGGCAAAAAAGACTTCGTGTGCATTGGGGCTGAGTTATGAGAAAATCCACGCATGCCCCAATGATTGCATCTTGTATAGGAAGGAGTATGAAGATTCAACTAATTGTCCTACTTGTGGTATCTCAAGGTGGAAGGAAACCAAAGATGGATTCTTGAAAGAGGGTGTGGCAGTGAAGGTGTTGTGGTATTTTCCTCCAATTCCAAGGTTTAAATGGATGTTTCAATCACATGAGACAACTAAGAATTTGACTTGGCATGCTGCTAGAAAATCAATTGACGGTCAGATGTCTCATCCGGCGGATTCCCCGTCTTGGAAACTTGTTGATGATAAATGGCCCGAGTTTGGTAATGAGCCGAGAAACTTGAGATTGGCTCTTTCATCTGATGGATTCAATCCTCATAGTTCTCTAAGTAGCAGATATAGTTGCTGGCCAGTTATCGTAGTTACATATAATCTCCCACCATGGCTGTGCATGAAACGAAAGTTCATGATGTTGACTTTATTGATTTCCGATCCTAAACAATCCGGAAATGATATAGACGTCTACTTGGAGCCTTTGATTGATGATTTAAAATCTTTGTGGGATGGGATTAGAGGAGTGTATGATACACACATAGGAGAATACTTTACACTCAAAGCTGCATTACTGTGGACCATTAATGATTTTCCCGCCTATGGAAACTTATCTGGTTGTGTTGTTAAAGGATATAAAGCTTGTCCAATATGCGGCGATGATACACCTAGTCACAGGTTGAAAAATGGCCACAAAATTAGTTACATTGGGCATAGAAAATGGTTACTGTTAAGCTCATAATTTCATACATATACATGCCCTATTTACTTACTTCTTTTGCTTAGTTTCTTAGAATTCTGAGTTTTTTGCCTCTCTTTGTGTGTTTTGTAGGCCAAGAGAGCAAAAGAGCATAATTCATGCAATTCAAGTATGTTAAGGCCTCATTTGGATGAATGGAAGAAGAGCTTAAAGACAAACTCATTTTGGCTACAGCCCCTTGCCAGTCCAGTTTCGTAGGTCATATTGCAAGCTTTGTTTCAGCAACCTACACAGCTCGAATGAGGCAGAATTCTTCATGAAAGTTGTTCCAATGGGTGTGTACTATAACATATCCAAAATTCAGCCCCATTGGATAAATCTGAAGTCCGTTACCTAGCAAACACAGAACCATGCTCAGGATGGATTTTATCAGCGCGGAAAATGAGTTAGCAATTTGTTTCGGCCTTAACTTCCTTCTCCGACCTTGGATTGGCCCAAATGATATATGGCTGGAAAGAAGACATTCTGAACTTCATGTTTGAGTGCTTAAAGTCTTAATATGCTTAAGGGAAGCCCAATTCGTAAGCCCTTGAAGTTGCTGGTCATGCTGACCTCAGGATGAGGTATTGTTTCTGGTTGGATGCTTGGTCATGGTGAGCTAGGCATGAGCTATCATTTCTGGTTGGAAGCTTGGTCATGGTGACATGAAGATGAGCTAGGGCTGTTGGTGGGATTTATTGGTGAAGTGCATCACCCAATTTAGATTTTCTAATACAAGTGCATCAACCATTTCAGATTTTATAAAACAAGTGTTGTATGCATTAGCCATATTGAATTCAGATTCTCACTTCCTTAGGCCTATAAATAGTGAGGTTTCCCAAGCTTGTAATAACACCCCAAGGGGGGGAGCTCTCAAGCACTTCTCTAGAGCTCCCTTCCCTTCTCTCCCTCAAATTCTCTTAGTTTCCCTTTGTAGTTCTCAATTGTTGTAATAAGATCATTCTACTAAATTTTCTTTGTACTAAATCTCCAAACACTTCTCTATTCTCTTTCAAAATTCTCCATGCTCTAAAACATTTCCCAAATACAATTCCCACTCTCTTCCAAGATTCTCAAAGCTCCCAAACACTTCTCCCATTCCTTCATCAAATTCTCTAAAGTTCTCAAACATTCTTCCTTTCTCTTCTCCAAATTTCCCAAACCACTTTCCTTTCTTCTTCAAAATTCTCCATGTCTCAAACACTTCACAAACACCTTTCTCTCCCTTCCCTAAGTTCTCAAACTCTCCAAGTTCACAAACATCCTCCAAGTTCTCAAACACTCTCTTCCAAACCCTCCAAGTTCTCAAACACCGCTTTCTTCTCTTCAAAAATCCTCAAGTTTCTCAAGTTTCCTTAGACTTTACTTATGGATGTAATGGGGTTATGATAATGGTTAGACAAAGAATGGATATTGAAACACAAAGTCTAAGGAACAAAGTAGAGCATGACATGTAAATAAGATCATTGACATTTGACATGTAAGGCACAAAAATTGAAAAGCTCACAACACCAGATTTTGCAATTGAATCACTTCACAATTTGATTTTGACATTTAAACACTTTGTATAATATTTGGCCCAATTTTGCGGCTCTTCACCCTAGATCACCTTGATTTCTCCTTATATCACCCTAGGGTCGTGACTACATTGGCCACACTTCTTTTCTCTTTTTCTTTTGAATTTCTCTTTAATAGCTCATTTATTGCCTTGAATACATTACAATCTCAAATACAATCATGCTCTACAAGTCCCCTAGATGGTAGGATGTTTAATGAATGATAGGGTGATAGAAAGAAATGGCTAAGTGTTTGAGCACAAAAGGGTTTACAATGGAATATGTATTGTATGGGTTGATGGAGGAAAAAGAAAGAGGCTTAACAAAGATGGCCTAAATCATATCTTAGTTATACACTTGACATTCCAGTGAATCACACAAGCAAAAATACATACAATTGGGTAAGACATGCAAGAGTTGTATAATCATGGCTAAAGTGCATAGAAAGCTCAAGCATAATTATGTGAGACTTAGTTAGCAAAAGAATAAGATTTAGACCTAACACAATGCTTATCAAATTCCTAAGAGCCATATTAGAAGTTAGACTCAAGATTTATCATTGGTGTGGGAAGGAAAACTGAAAATGACTCAAAGAAAAGAAACAGAAAAGAAAAACGTGAGGTTTCAAATTGCTGTTTTGCTCAATTTCAACATATAATCTGTTTTGACATGTAACTTTCAAACCACTTGGTCAAATTTAACGTTCTTTATGTCGTTGGATTCAGCATGAAAAAATGAAGAACACAACGCGGACCAAACTTTCAAAACAGTAGCAGAAAATAAAATGTTTGTAGCAATGAAGAAGCCTACGTTTTCAGACACAAACACAAAAACTAAAAAAAACTTTCCTCACCCCCAAACTTAAATGAAGCATTGTCCTCAATATTTGAATCCATGTAAAGCATGCAATGCACATGAAATCCAGGGTAAAGGAATGAAATGAAAGAAATAAAAATAAATAGAGTTTAGAACTTCCCCTTGAAGACAATGAGAGGGTAATGCACATAGTATGGCAGCACATGTTCTTCTTTGAGTATTTGGGTCAGCTGCTCATCATGTTTCTCCCACATCAAGGAAAAGAAAACCCTAACAAAAACAAAACAGAAAATGAGACACAACTAAGAATGAGTAGCAGTTATTATACAAATGAAAGAGATATGATTGGAGTGCTCCCTTTGAAGTGATAGCTGGAGCGTGGTTGGCCATAGCAGCTGGAGGTCGACTTCTCCGCTACTCCATACTCCATGTTTCTATGGATTGGGTTGTCTCCTTTCTCTCCCTCTTTCTTATTGAGCTACTTCAAAAATGCTTAAAGAAAGACAAGGAAACTTGAAACAAATTTTTAGATTTTTTTGGATTAGGAAACCATAACATAAATGAAAAGGATAAACTAAACTAAAACATCAAGATTAGGGATTCAACTTCACTACAAACATCAAATTTCATGCTTCAAAGTAACAAGCATCAAAGTAAATCAAACTAGCTTATGGAGTTCGTTCTTTCTCAAATATGATTATCCATATGGTGTGTGGTTTTAATCAAGTATTCAGAAAAAGTATTTAGCTATGGTGTTTAGTCTAAACACAAATTCCAAACCCATTAAGAACAAGAAGAACAATAAAGAACCAAGTAGAATTTAAACATGGTGTTTGTCTTCAATATCTACCCATCCATTCACTAATCAGTCCAAGAGTCATATGGTGTTTATGTAAACTTGAACAAGATATTTAATTAAGAACAAGTGAATGAAACCAAAAACTAGAAATAATCAACATGCTACTTGAACCTTTTTTTTTTTTTTTTGTGTGTTGTGTAAGCTGGGACTCAAACCCAGTTCTCTTGCTTGTCAGGCAATTGTCCTTGTCCGTTGGACTACAAACACAACTTATCAATTAACCTCATTAACTTTAAAACATGAAACTGTCTAGTTATATACAAAAAATAAAAATAAAAATAAAAAGTAGGAAAACCAAATAGAATCAAACAATGTTACCAATCCCCGGCAATGGCGCCAAAAACTTGTTGCGTTGATACAGCTGCACCAAAATGGGTTCAACTGCATCCTCAACTTGTGATACTCGCAAGTGCACGAGCCGTTGGTAGTTTAGCATATGTAAGTGCGAGGTCGATTCCACAGGGATTGGTGATTGAATGATCCAATTTAGTTTCCTACAAAGAAAAATAAATTACAACTATGAAACAAAATGATTTTGTACAACACTTGAGAACATGGAGAGTTTTTGGAGAGAAAGAGAGAGATGTGTTTGAGAAACTTGAGGATTTTTGAAGAGAAGAAAGCGGTGTTTGAGAACTTGGAGGGTTTGGAAGAGAGTGTTTGAGAACTTGGAGGATGTTTGTGAACTTGGAGAGTTTGAGAACTTAGGGAAGGGAGAGAAAGGTGTTTGTGAAGTGTTTGAGACATGGAGAATTTTGAAGAAGAAAGGAAAGTGGTTTGGGAAATTTGGAGAAGAGAAAGGAAGAATGTTTGAGAACTTTAGAGAATTTGATGAAGGAATGGGAGAAGTGTTTGGGAGCTTTGAGAATCTTGGAAGAGAGTGGGAATTGTATTTGGGAAATGTTTTAGAGCATGGAGAATTTTGAAAGAGAATAGAGAAGTGTTTGGAGATTTAGTACAAAGAAAATTTAGTAGAATGATCTTATTACAACAATTGAGAACTACAAAGGGAAACTAAGAGAATTTGAGGGAGAGAAGGGAAGGGAGCTCTAGAGAAGTGCTTGAGAGCTCCCCCCCTTGGGGTGTTATTACAAGCTTGGGAAACCTCACTATTTATAGGCCTAAGGAAGTGAGAATCTGAATTCAATATGGCTAATGCATACAACACTTGTTTTATAAAATCTGAAATGGTTGATGCACTTGTATTAGAAAATCTAAATTGGGTGATGCACTTCACCAATAAATCCCACCAGCAGCCCTAGCTCATCTTCATGTCACCATGACCAAGCTTCCAACCAGAAATGATAGCTCATGCCTAGCTCACCATGACCAAGCATCCAACCAGAAACAATACCTCATCCTGAGGTCAGCATGACCAGCAACTTCAAGGGCTTACGAATTGGGCTTCCCTTAAGCATATTAAGACTTTAAGCACTCAAACATGAAGTTCAGAATGTCTTCTTTCCAGCCATATATCATTTGGGCCAATCCAAGGTCGGAGAAGGAAGTTAAGGCCGAAACAAATTGCTAACTCATTTTCCGCGCTGATAAAATCCATCCTGAGCATGGTTCTGTGTTTGCTAGGTAACGGACTTCAGATTTATCCAATGGGGCTGAATTTTGGATATGTTATAGTACACACCCATTGGAACAACTTTCATGAAGAATTCTGCCTCATTCGAGCTGTGTAGGTTGCTGAAACAAAGCTTGCAATATGACCTACGAAACTGGACTGGCAAGGGGCTGTAGCCAAAATGAGTTTGTCTTTAAGCTCTTCTTCCATTCATCCAAATGAGGCCTTAACATACTTGAATTGCATGAATTATGCTCTTTTGCTCTCTTGGCCTACAAAACACACAAAGAGAGGCAAAAAACTCAGAATTCTAAGAAACTAAGCAAAAGAAGTAAGTAAATAGGGCATGTATATGTATGAAATTATGAGCTTAACAGTTACCAATCAATCATCCATATAGGAGGCAACGTGTAGCTTTTAATGGGAAACATGAATATCCTCTGGATCTATTAACAGGAGAAGAAGTGCTGTATATGGTTGAAGATATTAATTACATATGGGGCTTGAAAAAAGGGGGAGGTGGAGGTGAAAATGATGGTGACAGAGTTTGTTGGAAGAAAAAGTCAAAATTCTTTGATCTTGAGTATTGGAAATACCTTCCAGTGAGGCATGTCCTAGATGTTATGCACATTGAGAAGAATGTTTGTGATAGTATCATTGGTACATTGTTGGAGATCCCTGAAAAAAATAAAGATGGGATTGCTGCTTGGTTAGATTTATTGAACATGGGGGTCAAAATTGATTTGCAACCCGAGTATGGAGAAAGAAGTACTCGTTTGCCTCCAGGGCCTTGGAATTTGTCAAGAGCAGAGAAGAGAGCGGTTTGCAATTCTTTCTATGGTATGAAGGTTCCTGAAGGTTATTCTTCAAATATAAAAAATCTTGTATCTTTACAAGATTCAAGACTTCTTGGCCTTAAATCACATGATTGTCATACCTTAATGCAACAATTGCTCCCTGTGGCAATTCGTTCTGTTTTGGAGAAGACTGCAAGGTATGCAATAACTCGTTTGTGCTTCTTCTTCAATGCTAAATGTGCAAAGACAGTTGATGTTTCCAAGCTAGATAAGTTGGAAGAAGATGTAGTAGTTACTTTGTGTTTGCTTGAAAAATACTTTCCACCTTCATTCTTCGATATCATGGTTCATCTAGTAGTACATCTTGTCAGAGAAGTTCGTCTATGTGGGCCAGTATATTTTAGATGGATGTATCCGTTCGAAAGATATATGAAAGTTCTAAAGGGGTATGTTCAGAACCGTACTCATCCCGAAGGTTGCATTGCGGAGCGTTATATAGCTGAAGAAGCTGTAGAATTTTGCACTGAACATTTATCTGATATTAGTACAATTGGAGTGCCATCAAGTCAGAAGATAGGAGTTTCAAAGCCATTATCAGGTTGCACAGTGAGCTTAGTTGATTGGGACCTGTTGAACCAAGCACATCTATATGTCTTGGAGAATACGAAGGAAGTCCTACCTTATATCGAGTATGAGTTTTATTCTTTAAGTTTCCATTTTAAATTATTCCTTATGTTTATCTTATATGTTTGGGACCGTAATGCTTGAATTTTTCGTGTCATGTAGGGAACATATGATCCACATCAAGGCCGCTTATCCAAAATTTAGAAAGAGAACAAAGTGGCTGCAAGATAAGCACAATAGCACTTTCATTCAATGGCTACACTTCAAGGTATATGTTATTCAATAACATATTGGACTTTTAATTTTCTTCTTTCTATGTTAGATTGAATTAAGATATGATTAATTTGCAGATTCAAAGTGAACTTGATGAGGGAGACAATCATGGGGTATCAGAAAATTTAAGGTGGCTAGCAGCTGGTCCAAACATGGCCGTGCCATTATATAGGAGCTATATTATTAAAGGTGTTAAATTTAACATCAAGGCACAAGATGATGTGCGGACAGTTCAAAATAGTGGAGTTTATTTACTTGCACATACCATGCAAGTTGTTAGTATCAAGGATAAAAACCCAATTCTCTCAAATATGGGTTTTTAAGGTGTCATTCAAGAAATTTGGGACCTTGACTACCAAAAGTTTACAATCCCAATCTTTAGGTGTGATTGGATAGATAGTACTTCCGTCCTTGTAGTCGACGAACTTGGATTTACCCTTGTAGATTTGAGTAAAATTGGACATAGGAATGACCAATTTGTTTTGGCTTCTCAAGTCAAACAAGTATTTTTTGTTGACGACCCGATGCATCCTGGTTGGTCGGTAGTATTATCAATGCCTAATAGAGAATATAATGATGTTATTGGTGATGATGTCTTAGGTGATGTGAGAATTGAGTGTGAGCCATTTACTAGAGGGATGCCAAATGTTGACACATTTGATGAACTAGTGAGTGAGTTTGGGAGTCAAAATATTCGAGATGGGTGTGAAGATATATGGATTGAATGATGCTCTTGTAATTTATGAAATTACTTATGCCCTAAACAGCACTACTGTATGACATTAATTTTGTAATAAATTGTAATGTGTTTTCTTCACTTTCATTATGCAGGTTTTGGCCACAAAACAATTAGTACATTAAATACTGGTTCAGTATTATAAAACGACGGTCCTCATAAAATTGTGAAAAACAGACGTCTGTTTTCATAAAATTGTCAATAAAAAACGACGTTTCGGAGCATTCAACGACGGCATTGAATTTACCGACGTCTAAAAGCGAAGTAAAATGGGAGAAAGACGACGGTATTGTGAAACAGTTATTAATGATATCACGTCGGATAAGCATAAAGAGCCGACATGTAATTACAAATAACACGACTCCAGTACCATAATACCGACGTCTAAAAGGATAGATATCGAACCTAAACATTACAAAAGACGACGTCTTAGATCATGAACTCGTCCGTAATAAATCAAAAATCGTCGTCTTAAAATTTTACCACGTCGCTTGTTATATCAAAAACGAAGTAAAAAATAACAATTCACGACGTAATTTGATATCCAGAGGTAAATTTGTCGACGTAAAAAGATATTTGGACGTCGTTCTTTTACAAAGACAACGTTATATGGAATATCCACGTCTCTTTTTTTATTCTTCTGTCGTTAAATACATTTTCCACGTCGATTGGCTGAAAACCTACGCCGTCTCAGATGGATTAGACGACTATTAATTTGGTAAAGACGACGTATAAATAGAGAAACACGGCTGTCTTTTGCATGATCACGACGTTGTATATAAAATACTACGACGTTTATAGAAATAAATATGTCATAAGTCATGAGCCTATCATATTTTCCACGTCGTTTATTTTATATACAAAGAAGTGGAAAACCAATTTCACGACGGTTATGAAAATATATGCGACGTAGTATATCTTAATAACGTCGCATTTTATTTATTTAAAGACATAGTATATTTATGTACACGACTGTGTTTGTATAAAATAGGTCGTCTATTCTTATCCTTGACAATTTTTTGGCTCATTTTTCAGTATACAGACGTCGGTTTGTTTTGTTAGTGACGTTGTTTGTCATAACAACGACGGTGATTTACCCTAACCGCTATTTCCACGTCAATATTAATGGAAAAAACGAAGTGAAAAAACTATTTCACGACGGTTATATAAATATATTGGACGTCGTATGTTTTAATAACGTCGTAATTTATTTATTTAAAGACGTATTGTATTTATTTACACGACGGAGTTTGTATAAAATAGGTCGTCTATTCTTCTCCAGGACAATTTTTTGGTTCATTTTTCAGTATACAGACGTTGGTTTTTTTTGTTAATGACGTTGTTTGTTATAACAACGACGGTGATTTCGCGCCGTGATTTGACTTTGCAAAAGATGTCGGTCGATTTTACGACGGTTTGAAAACCCGATACACGACGGTGAATTCCCGTCGTCTTTTGCCTTTTTTGTAGTAGTGTAATGCTGCGTTTGGATGAAGGAATTCTAATTTTCATAGAATTTGTAAATGACGGAATTTGTAATTACATCATTTCAAATTACGTCAATTCCAAATTTCCAGTTTTTGGATATCTTGTATATAGAATTTAGGAAATGACGGAAATTATGATTTCCCCTGTTTGGATAATCATAAAAGGAATTTTAAAAATTCGCAGAGAATAAGGAGGCTTAAGAATAAAAAAAGCATCTCAGAAATCATGATAAGCGTGCTGTCCTGTAATTGTGACAGAAGGTCACTGTTCAACAAAGACAATTTCGATCAATATCAATTCAAAAGGTTGGATATATGATTCTGGGAGCTAGGTTGGATCTGCTACTGTTTAAGGTACAGTTTTGATAATTTCGATCAATATCAATTCAAAGTCATCTATATAACTAAAAAAAACAAACGTAACAGTAAATCAAAACAAATGAATCCAATCATTCCAACTACTGTTTAAGGTACTTGTAATTAACAAATGATAATTAATAAAGATAACATGAGAATGAAAAATGTGTTTTATGCCCTTGGTGAAATAAACATCAACACCATTCCTTTTTTTCTCTCAACTGGAAGTGTCTTCAACATGAGAAATTGTTTCTCATTTTCTATAAACCAAGTGCATGCCTTCAATTGTTCATCTGGACTAGGTTCTGGAATTGCATTAACTTCATTATATACTTCTAATGGATCAAGCTTTTATGTGGTAGCATTGATAAATTGTTCGAACGATGAAGCCATTTTAGCCACTGAATCAGCAAGAACATTAGGAGTACCTCTTTTCTTTGGTGGGCGAATTTCAGAAGATGGTTGATTTCTTTTCTTTGGACAGCTAGAATTGGGTGAGACATCATCAATGTGAGAATTCTCAAAACCTTGAGTATCAGCACCTAAGTCAACAAAATTATTCGGTTCGCTATCAGGAGTCGTAACCTCAGCAGCTTCAGAACATGTTTCCGCACCCTCTCCAGTAGCTCTATCTTTGCCACATAAATCCACTATATCATCCCAATTGCAATTACTTTATATCGAAAAGTTCTAGCATCTTCATGAGACTATCAAGAAAGAAAAAAAAAGGTTAAATAACTCTAAATTTACCACAAAAAATATTCTAGTCATGCAAAAAGGTGTAATTCCATTGTAAATTACCTTCACATACTCATTCCAAACATTCTCTTCATCTATAGTGATCATCTTTTTTGTTGCATCCCAACTGAATCCACTCTGACTTAATATGTTACTGACTACAGCTTAAAACCTTTTCCATGTCTTGACATGATTTTTAATGTTATCAGCACTTACTTCAATATTATATTGGGCAGACAATATGGCTGTAGCAGCGTTATAAGCAACTGATTTCCAACCACCATCTCCTTTGTGACCCATCTGACGTTCTTCTCTAAGTATCTCTGCTAATGAACGATCCATTTGTATGTTCCAACGTAAATAACATTTGTCATCTCCTTCATGTTCATTACCTTGCTTCTCTTTCCTTTTCCTCTGCTTTAGTTTGGTTGCTTTCTCTGCCATCTTATGTAATTGAAATAATTTCAACAACATTAATACACAACATTAACAAATTCATTCAAATTGCTAAAAATGTTAAAAATTCAATACATGAAGTAAACACTTATTCAAATTAAAACATTACAAAGTTCACGAAAAGTTCAAATTGAAAAATCATGAAATCGTTGTGCCTCATGCTTGATAATCATGAAACATCTGCATTGCTAATGTGTCACGGAAAGTAGTCCACTGATCAGTAACTTGAACACTTGTAATCCTATTTGCATTACCCTCTAATGTAGAATAATTTGATATCTCATGATCCACAGAAGCTAAAAATCCCAAATCTTGATCTTGTAACACAGGGGCATTCTGTTGCTCGAGTCGGATAAAGTTATGCAACACAAAGCATGTATTTATAATCCTAATTTGGGTTTTGATGTTGAAAAATGAAGGGGTACGCAGTATAGTCCATCGCTTTTTTAACAACCCAAAGGACCTTTCAATTACATTCCTTGCAATTGAATGACGCAAATTAAATAATTCTTTGTAAGTTTCAGGCCGATTGTTTCCAGTCCATTCATTTAAGTGATATCTAGTTACTCTGTACAGTGCCAAAAAACCTTGTCTATTAGCGTATCCCGCATCCACAAGATAATACTTATCTACAATACAAAAAAGTTTTTAAGAATAGTTAGTTATTTATACCTAAGTTTGCGCTTAATTAACAACTAGTATGATAAATTACCACTTGGGACTTGAAACGGATTATCCCTGTGACAGGACCCGCCCCGAATTCCTCAGAACTCGAGACGAATCCTATGGGAATTTTTCGACATCACACCGATGCCGGGCCCACATACTAAGAACCGAGACTTTCTACCGAAATTTCGGCAAAGTCTCCCCTAAAATTTGGCTTTCCCCAAAATTTCAACCTACAAACAAAACACAGTTTAAAACCCAACTGGCAGCATGCACAAGTTATCAACATGAGAATACAAAATAGGCCCTTGGCCTTCAAATGGTTCGAAACAAAACCAACAAGGTTCTTAAGTCGAATACTACATAAACAATGCAATTAAAGGTCTCAAACAACTTTACGAATACCACTGAAAACATCAAACAGGATTCAAATTCAATAACCACAACAGAAATCCAATCATATACACCGAATTGATCAAACCTTTTAAACACAATAATATTTCGCGGCTGCACCTGATAAGACCCCAGGCTGCCTACGTACCCTTGGACAAGGGATCAAGCCACACGTAGTTCTCATCTCAACAGTCACAACTCCGATAATATACATTTATTTAAAGCAGAACCATTAATACATTTCAGATTTATCACTACTCCAATTCCGACAAAACACAATGAACACATTATCGATTTCATCCCTTTATATCAGTTCAATCTCGCAACCATACCCTATCCAAGGCGTATGTTGCCGTACAACACTCCCCAATCCAGGGCTTAAACATTCATACATGTACAGAGTACTCACAAAGCACAATCTCATTGATCTTAACTCAAATCAAAACCACATACACATATACGTAATATGCATGTCTATAAATGAGTATATATATGTGTATGTATAATAATACCCACCTCTCACCATCATCATGTACAAGGGGAAAACAATCCAACAGGGGATTGTTGACTAGCTCTCAATTATCCGGCCTCAAACGTCCATGTGGCTAGGGATGAGTCGTCCAACTGGGGGACTGATACTCTAACCCAGCACGTACAGACGAAGAATCAAGACCCGTACGACTGGAAACCATCCTACGTGCGTAGACTACCCAATCAAGGGTCTACAGCAACATCCCGTCAAGGATGCCCCGGGTTCCGTCATATCCAGACCATATCCACAATTTCCATATATCAATGTCCAAGGGGAGGTACATATGATGATGCACATCATGTACTGGGGGAAACACTCCAACAAGGGATTGTTGACTAGCTTACAATTATCCGGCCTCAAACGTCCATGTGGCTAGGGATGAGTCGTCCAACTGGGGGATTGATACTCTAACCCAGCACGTACGGACGAAGAATCAAGACCCGTATGCCTGGAAACTGTCCTACGCGCGCAGACTACCCAATCGAGGGTCTACAGCAACATCCCGTTAAGGATGCCCCGGGTTCCGTCATATCCAGACCATATCAAATCCATATCCATTTCCATGTATCCTAGTGTCCATAACCACTGTTTCCAAGTATCATCATCCAAGGGGGGAAGTACGTATGATGGTGGAGTTCGTAATCCTTATATAAATATTATAAAGTAATATTCCCTTTCTTAATCCAATTTTTTTCCCAAGGCATCGTATTAAGAAGATATCCAAAGGGCTTGGACAAACTCTGAGGGCCCTGGGCAAAATAAATCTCCGAAGGGCCTGGACAAATTCCGACGGCCCTGGGCAAAATAAACTCTCAAACATAAAACCCATAACCGAGGTACCCAAGGTATTGCTAATAACACTAAAATTAATATTCTACGTTCCCCACACAAAATCAATAAAGATAGCATTTCCTCAAATATAGAAATCTACACTCAAGATATTCAAATGTATCAAAACCCAAATATACAACACAAATACTTCATAATATATCAAATCCATTAATCAAATATATAATATATTTCAAATGAATCATAAAAACAATATGCATAAACTTTCCACATTTGGTCAACTGGGCCCGCGGAGCCCACGACCTTCATTTTACGATCCGAAAGTTCCTATAGGTTCCACAAGGTCTAGGATACACATCTTGCAAGTTTGGTTCAGATTAGACGGTCGGATCGCTCGAATCGCTCGCGATCAGACGGTTATCACAAAACACAAACTTTAACTTATTGAATCGTAACATCCGGGGCTCCGATTCATGTTCTGTGAAATCCTACACGATCCTAGGAATAACTAGATCAACATATATTAAATTGGAAACGATCCAACGGTTCTAACATATCTAACCCGGAAATCACACAATATGTAAAATCCATTCGAGGTTCAAACGTTATCCGAAAATACCTACGCACCCGTGAGAACCAGGAGATCGAATTTGGACAAAATGCCCCTCTGATACAGTGTCCAAGCGCCGCCACACGCGCTGGCAGCGCGTGGGTGTCCAAAGCGATATCGCATCGCCGGAAAATCTTAGAATCTCGGGCCAAGACTCCTACCCTAGGTAATACACCTAATTTGGAGTCACTTTTGTTCCTGGACATACCCCAAATTATCAACGGAAGTGGCCGGAAATTCAATTTGAAAACCGGCTGAAACCTAATTCCAAAATCGAACTACAAACTCCCAAAATTTCTGGAATCCTATCCAACAGGCAGCTAGATCATGAAAAATAGTCGAGAATCCATACCTCATTCGTCCGATTTGGTGGAGAAATGAGACAGAACGAAGGCTTGGAAAATCTGTCAAAATCTGTCCGAAAACAGCTTGGATTTCTTCAATTTCGGGCCAGCACCGGCGGTTAAAGCGGCTGAAATTGGTCAGGATGGGAAGAGGGAGGCAGCCCGGTTCTTTTGGGTCCGGCCCCATGGCCGGAAGCGGCTTGTGGTGACGGCGGTGGCTCTTAGAAGCCACCGGCTGAACTGAAAAAATGGAGGGGTAGGGGCTGGGTCGCACCGGAGGGAGAGAGAGAGAGAGAGAGAGAGAAAGAGATTTTCTCTTTTTATTAAAAATCCAGATTTTGAAAATATTACGATTGTGCCACTGAGGGTTTTTACATCGTAACTTCTTCGTTACAAGTCCGAATCGAGTCCACTACGTGTCTACAGACTCGTCTCAGTACGACCTACGTAAACATACCAGCCACTGCCCCCAAATCCTTCCGGATTAAAAATGACCAAATTACCCCTACTTCGAGGGCAAAAATTGAAAATTCATAATTCTTGAAATTAACTAATTCACTATTCCTTTTATTTTGGGTCGGGATGTTACAATCTACCCCCTTATAAAAATTTCGTCCTCGAAATTTACATACTCGTCAATAGAAGGGATAGGGATACTAATCCCGCATCTGCGCCTCGGGCTCCCAAGTAACTTCTTCAACAGTTTGGCCTAACGAGTTTCAATTGAAGTCCCAAAGGAGTCATATTCCTCAGGAAGACCGGCGAGGATGTAAGCCACAAGATCAGCATCAGTGAGATGGTGGCTAGCCGCGCCTAAACCAGAAACAATTTCCTTCATCTACTGCAAATAAGTGACCATAGGCAGATCACCTTTAGTTAGGGTTTGAAGACGAGAGCGCAATTGGTGAATGGTTGCCCAAGAAACGCCGTCAAAGCGTTTCTCAAGGAGCTCCTAGAGAGCACGGGAGGTTTCGACACCCACAGTATGAGAGAGAAGATCATAAGATAGGGTGGATATTATCCAAATCATCAGGCTTTGATCCTTATCATACCAAAGATGAAACACTGGATTATCCACGTAGAACCATCAACAACAAGAATAGTGCGAGGCATAGGTGGCTCAGCACCATTAATGGGACCAAGCATCTTGAATTTGCGAAGAATTGGAAGAAAAAGATTCTTCCAAAGCAAATAATTGCCTACCTGAAGTTTAATTGGCACCATGCCAGAGATATTCTGAACTATAACAGTAGTGAAAGCAGGAATCGAGTGTGAGTCAACTGGCGAGGAAGAGGAATGAAGCAGTGGAACATCAGCAAGAGAAGGTGAGGAACCAGAAGAAGCCTCAGGAACCGCCATGGAAGCAGAGACAGGAAAAAAAGTGTGTTTGGTCAGAGAGAAAATTGGCAAGAAAACTCAGCGGAAGAGATGATCGAATCGTGAGATAGAAGGCGATGATACCATAAAGGAAGTGTGATTCTGATTATTGGGTAAACTGTTACAAAGGCCTTTATACATAACATATATGCTAAGCTGTCATAACTAATTACATATGAGAATATATTAGTAAACAGAAAATATAACTAATCTAACAAAGCACCAAGGTGTGAGAAACTTCATTCCCTTGTAGTTTAGGCTTTCATTTGTATTTTAGAAAAAAGATAAAGTAAAAAGTAAAAGACAAATGACTGCTTATGTGAACACATACAATACAAATATATATATATATATATATATATATATTTTATTTTCTAGTCATGCTTCTCAACCAATGAAGCCAGTAACAGCCACACTATGGCACCCTTGGTATTGAATTTAAGAGCATGCTGAAGGATGTTCTAGATTTTCTTAGGTTGGTTAAGCCACTAAAATACAAAACATTTCAAGAAAAGCAACGGAAGCAAATGGTTTATTTTAGAGCTTTAACCTAAACCTCTTTCATGGATCTTTTGATTCAAAGTGTTGGCATGCTCAGGACTCTACATTTCTCAAATGTAAGAGGAGAGAGGAAATATGTTCATACCCTTGAAGACCAATTTCATTGAGCTCTCACCAAATTTCACAAAGGATGCAACATCCAACTTCACCACACCAAAGAACTCTTTGGAATGATGATATTAAAAAACCAGGTGAGCAGTGGTCAAGAGTATTTAACCTTACCAGATAACCAATACTCTTAACCACCTCTTTCTAAGTTGACATGTGTTATATAATATTATATAATATAGCCAATAAGTAAACATTTACAATAGCTAATTTAGAGGATTCTAAGTTTTTGTTGTCATAAATCATTGGAGAAGGCTTTATCCATGTTCACCGGATTGCAAATGAGGCTACTCACCTCATTGCTCACGGTGCTTTACATATTGGAGTGGTCATCTCTTGGTTTGAGGAACCTTCAGATTTTTTGGTTGATGTTTTATTTGAGGATTGTAAGGGCATCTCTAGTCATAGAGCTAAATGTAGTCCGGGGCTATAAATTTAGTCCTCTAAAATATTAATTTTTTAAATAATAGTGTAGAGCTAAATTTTTCCATCCCATGCAAGGCTATATTTCAGGGTCCTTCATACTTTATTATTTTGAGAAAAACTATGGTACAACACTCATACATTCCACAATTATGTATTGTTTAATTTAATTAAACTACTATTTAGAGACAATATTCCATATATGACACATATACATTGATAACATTTAAAAAGGCTATTTTGAAAGAAAAAAAAATCCTAATGGCTAGCTGACGTCAGCACGCCTTTAATATTGGTTGTTGGATATGCATTTGCACGAGATGTTTCATGCTCTTGCCCACACTTGATAATTTATCTTCTTGAAAAGCACATGCATGTGGCCCACAAAAAAATTTGGTCTTGGCCAAAGCTGGGCTACAATTGGCCTGGTTGGAGGGCTAAGGCTACTCAGTTAGACCGAAGACCAAGCCCGTATGTGTAGAGAAACTCGCCTAATCCCCTATGACATTGCCTGATTTTTGTACTAGTTACGCTTCCTATCAATAAAATCCTATCGCTATTCTCTAAAAAAAAAAAAAAAAACTAATATTCAAATGGTATAATGATGATAGATAATACAATTTGACATTTATCTTCCAATTTTATCCTAATCTTCGTCAACCACTATCATTTGTTCCATTATAATTCATTCCTTTATCATGGAAGACAAAAATAAATTATAAAATTAACAAAATGCACCGATGATGAACTAGAAATTGACAGATTAATACATGCTCTGCTTCTTCCGTTTTTATTTATTTTATTGATGAGCACCGATGGTGTATCCAAATCCTAACTGGAAGTTCGTCAAATAATTGTATTGGTTTTGTATCAGAAGCCTAAAATATTCCAAAATTTCAAGTTCTGCAGGAATATTGGATTGGCTTGGCTAAAATTTCTATTGGTTTTGCCTTTGAGGAATATTGGGTACGTACGTAGCAATTGAATAATAGAAACCGATGCGGTTGAGGAAAAGGTCAAAGAGAGAAGCAAACCTTTCTCGAAGCTCACGTCCACCTTACTACTTAATTTGACTAAATTTTTTCATGGAAGATTCACTATTATACCCAATATAGAAACCCAAATTATAAAAAAACACTATATAAAATAGATTTTAGAAACACACCCAAAGCCCATTTACAGCATAATAAAAAGGCTTTTAACTTCTTTTAAATTACAAAACTGTCATTGATTTCTTAAAACAAACCAAACCCCAAAACCTCATAAAAAAAGTCCAAAACACTCAATAGGGCATCAAAGTAATTTAATAATCAAAATTAAATTCAATAGGGCCAGCTATCATTTTTTGGATCTTTTTTGGGTTTGTTTATAGAAATTAAATGGTGTAGGGTTTATTTATAGTTTTAGTGCTAAGAATGGGTATATGACTAAATATCTCTTTTTTCATTTTCCTCTTTCAAGACAAAGACGAGGGAAACAATCCCTAGGGTTGGTTTTAACAAGGAATTTAGGTTCTTTATTAGATTCAATTCGTGCATCATAATAAGGTATATTTGAGTTATTTTATTATAAAGTATTAATGAAGTAAACCATTAGAAGAGTAAAAGCCAACATGTTTTTAAAACAAGAAGAATAGTAGCTGACAATTTTGACAGCAAAGTTTCAGCCTTCATTTCCTTCCAAGAATAAACTGTTGGTTGGAAAAAATTGTGCTTCCATTTTTACCGTTGGAACTCCACATGAGAGCTTAATATTTCGGTAAGAGACGCTCTTATACATTTTACGGAATTAATTAATAGTTACTTTTTATTGTTTAGATCGTGGCGAAGGATTTTTTTTTTTTTTTTTAATTGAGTGAAACGATGTTAATGCAATGTACCAAACTTTGAGTCTCATTTTTCCACATACAATTGTCAAGGGTGAGCACAAATACCATCTCATCGCATGCCATTAAATTTATATTGTCTATATTAACATCACGAAATTTGGAAGTCAAGCGTAAGCAATACGGATCGCAGCTTCTATAGACTGGTCTGGCCCTATTCACCCACTATCTAGGCTTCAATTGTCTTATATATATCCACCACAAGTTAATTAACTATAAGATGAGGCTTGAGACATAAGGGCTTATAGCTCAAGTCATTAAGAGTATTTATTCTGTACTCGATGTCTTAAATTTGATTAATTAACCGTCCCTATTATTGCCTATATAAAAGGAAAAGTGAATTTGAGGCCATTGAAAGACTATTGGGTTTAGCCATGATTAAACAAGGCAACCGTCGTGAAATATAATGCGAATTAAGCACAAAATGCATTAGAGAAAGATGGAAAGGATTAGCGAACACTTGACCAATGGATTGACTATTCTTAGTCGTTGCAGGCCACTCTCTGATGCCTATAAATTAAAGAGCAAGAGGCAACATGGAGAGGCACACTTGCAATACTTCTTAGAATATCTATCTTTTCCTTATTATCATGGCTAAATCCAATTCATCTGGAGGCCCTTCAATGATTTCGATAGTATTTCTACTTGGGCTGCTGATGGCTAGCTTTGAAACAACAGGTATATATCTCTCGCACAAATGCACCCACACCCACACCCACACACAAACATCTGCAGGCATGCATGCCTGATGCACTCACATATGTAGACATGTATGCCTTATGTGTGTATATGTGCGTGTGTGCTGATCTATGAATTGAGAGCTTCCCCAATAAGGATTTGTGTTAAGAACTAGTTGAAGAATTTTCTTATCAGCCATCTTTTAGATATATATATTTTTGTTTATATGTACCATACATATGCTTAACATAAAATCTTTAATTAATGGAGCTAAACCCAAAGAACTTTACATTGGCTGAAACAATTCATACATTTTTTGAGCCCATGTTTAGAATGATCCACATAGAAAATCGACCAAATTGGATATCCTTTAGCAATTTGAATATAGGCTTATTTACAATAATGCTCCATGAAATTACGGTTAAATTTCACATTACCATCCGAAACTAAAACCGCTTGACCTTATTTTGGTGACCCAGTTTGCCCCTTGATGTCAACTCTATTTAAAAGTCTATTAATTCTGATGACGTGGCATGTGTGTTTTTATAATTTCTTACACATGAATCATTATCCACCACCAATAATAATTTAAAATAATAAAAAATAAAAATAAAAACATTAAAAATAATTAGAACTAAAATTACAATCCTCAACCACCACCAGCACCCTCTCTCTGCTCGCCACACCCAGCTGCCTTCCCAATTTTCTCTACCAATTTTTTTCCAATAACAATAAATCAACCAAGCAATAAAACTAACACTAACTTCTCCAAGGCCAACTCTTATTTCTCGATCAAAACAAGACCCACCAGTACTCTCCTTCTTCCTCCCCCAATTATCAGAATCAGCACCTCCATTAGACGAGAACCCCACTTTCCTCTCCCGATCAAACCCACCACTGAATCTTCGTCCCTCAGACGATAAAAAGCTCTTGTTCGATACCCAAACCCAGAGATGAGACCTGTCCTTGGAGAGATCACCATGACTAGGCAGATCTCTCGATCTCCTTTGGAAATTTCTTGCAGACCCATCTCTGTTAGTGACTCTTAGGAGGAGGCTTTGTTTCTTGGAACTTATTGAAGATGGGGGTTTTGGTGGATGGTTTATGCTTCTTTCTAGAATTGAAAAAACAGAGGGTTTTGTGCCGACGGTATTGGCTGCTTAGAGCACTTCCAGCAGCCCCCTAGGGCAAGGGCTGGGGGGGGTAAAACTCCAAAACCCATTTCCAGCAACAAAGTCCAGCCCGGGCAACTCTGGGGTCCACCTACCTGGGCAGGCCCGAAGGCAGAATCAGCCCGAGTGCTGGCCCGAAGGCGAGCTGACGTCATTGCTGACGCCAGCGTGACGTCAGCAGGCGCAATTCAAAAAATTTTAAAAAAAAAAAAAAATTGCTGCGTGCGCGTCAGCTTTTCCCCAACGGTCATACGCCACGTGGCAGCTTCTGGTCCTTCCGATTGCTTTTGTCATCCAATCCAACGCCTAGGAATTTTTCAAGGCAAACAATTATGAAAAAAATTCGGAAAAAATTTAAAAAAATTCCCAAAAATTACTGAATTTTTTTTCTATAAATACCAATCAATCCTCTTCATTTTTAACAACAAATCCTCATACATTTTCTCCTCCTCCAACTATTATTCACTTTCTACTCCATATTTTTTTCATTTTCTACTCCATATTTTTTTCACCTTCAAGTTTAATGTTTTGTTTTAATTTTTGCTTGTAACTCATGTATTTTATTTTATTAGTAGTATTGGTTTTCTTTTAGTTACCAAAGAAACTATTAAATAAAATTCCTTTTTATTGAAATTTAGATGAAATTTAGATGAAATTTGAAATTGAAATGAAAAGTTGAAATTGAAATGAAAAGTATCTGAAATTTATATGAAATTTTAATTTTGAAATTTATTCGAAATTTGAAACAAAAATTTATCTGAAATTTGAAACTGAAAATCTTATCTGAAAATCTTCTCCGAATATTTTATCCGAAAATATTGTCCAAAATAATTGTCTAGGTAAACAAATTTGTGAAAAAAACAAAAAATTGAATAGTACTTGCCCTTTGCCCGGGCAACTGCTGGAAGTGCAACTTACTATTTGCAAGGGCAGACACTATTCATGTGAATAGTGTCAGCCTTAGCCCCCCCCTTGCCATGGCAAGGGTTTGACTGCTGGAAGTGCCCTTAGTGGGGAGGCAGCTGGGGGCTGGTTTTTTTTTTTCTTTTTTTTTTTTACAAAAAAATAAAATAAAATTATTATTGGTGGTGAATAATGATTCATGTGTACGAAATTACAAAAACACCCATGCCACGTAATCAAAGTTAACAAACTTTTGGACGGAGTTGACGTCGGAGGGCAAACTGTGCCACCAAAATGCGGTCAAGCAAGGTAAGTGGGCTACTTTGAGTTTCGGAGAGCAATGTGAGATTTGACCGTAGTTTCAAAGGGCATTAGTGTAAATAAGCCTTGAATATATTCATGATCGTTTTAGCGACAAATTATATTGTATAAATCTAGTTAACTTTTCTCCAGGATGATAAAACCTCATTATAATTTCTTCTTCAATATTGCAGGAGCCCAAATTGGTGTATGTTATGGAATGCTTGGAGATCGTTTACCACCCCCATCAGAAGTTATTGCTCTGTACAAGCAAAATAACATCGGAAGAATGCGACTGTACGATCCAAACCAGCCTGCTCTAGCAGCCCTTAGAGGCTCTAATATTGAGCTCATGCTAGGCGTTCCAAATGACAACCTTCAAAGCCTTGCCTCAAGCCAAGCCAATGCAAATACTTGGGTCCAAAACAATGTGAGAAACTATGGCAATGTAAGATTCAAATACATTGCGGTAGGAAATGAAGTCAAGCCTTCAGACTCCTTTGCACAATTTCTTGTCCCGGCCATGCAAAACATTCAGAACGCAATTTCTAGTGCTGGTTTGGGAATTAAAGTTTCCACTGCCGTAGACACTGGAGTGCTTGGAAAGTCCTTTCCTCCATCGAACGGAGAGTTCAAGTCTGAATATGGAGCACTTTTGAACCCCATCATCCGCTTCCTAGTGAACAACAGATCTCCGTTGCTGGTTAATTTGTACCCTTATTTCAGCTACAGCGGCAACACTCGTGACATTCGTCTAGATTATGCTCTCTTCACAGCTCCATCAGTTGTGGTACAAGATGGCCAACGTGGCTATCGTAATCTTTTCGATGCCATTTTGGACGCTGTTTATGCCGCTCTTGAGAAGGCAGGCGGAGGGTCTTTGGAAATTGTCATATCCGAAAGTGGTTGGCCATCAGCTGGTGGAACGGCAACAACAATTGATAATGCAAGAACTTATAACGCAAATCTGATTCAACATGTGAAGGGAGGGACTCCAAGGAAGCCCGGAAGGGCCATAGAAACCTACATCTTTGCAATGTTTGATGAGAACAGAAAGAACCCTGAGTTTGAGAAACATTGGGGGCTGTTTTCACCAAGCAAACAGCCGAAATACCCAATCAATTTCAACTGAGTAGCTAGGCAAGTGTAGTTGTGGTTAGCAATCTAACCACCAATAAAACTGCAATAAATAGACTGTCATGTATCGCATCACATGTACCCAAATAATGCTCACATAGTGCAAATAATCTTATAAAATTACCGTAACTTAAAATATTATGTCTTTTCTTGGCAATATTGATGCATTACAAATGCCATTATAATCTCATTATGTTAAGAACTTGTTAAAGACAAATTACATATATGGGTTTAGATAATTTATTCTAAATTATGGGTTTATATTGGCTTAGGGGATGTGCTCCCCGCTTTGCCCAGAGTTTAAATCCTCCTTCTCATAATTTAGAATAAATTAAAGTAAAATATTACTTGCATAAGAAAAGATAATATTTAGGTTGAGATAGATGTTAGTTGGTTATTTCATAAAAGGATATGATTAATACTACCCCGACTTTTCTCCCATCTTTTTTGTCTAACCTATATTACACTTGATAAGGACTACTCCATTAACTCCCATTCAATTTTCTGCACCCATTCTATTACACCCTTTCGTATTGCCCCATCTTGTATAGTTGATTCGTCCTTATTAGGTTTACTTGGATTTTCTTATTTACAATTACAATATAAGAGATTTACACTAATACCCTTGAGGTTTTAGGTCTTTTTACAAAACTCCTTGAGATTTCAAAAATTATATGAACACCCTATGAGGTTTCAGATTATTTTCACAAAAACTGCTTAATTAGTCCAAAAATTGATGATTTCATTAAAAAAAAAATGCAAATGACAAAATTAACCTCAATGAATGCATGTGCAATTAATCTCAAAAACTAACTTTGTCATTTGGAGAAATCTTTATATATATAAAATCATCAATATTTGAATGAAAAATCGATGAAAATGGGTTTTGGTAAAACAATTTAAAACTTCATGGGGTGTTCGTGTAATTTTAGAAAACCTCAAGAGATTTTGGGAAAAAACTGAAAATCTCAGGAATTGTTGATATAAATAACTCAAAATATAACCCTCCTGCGCTCAAAGAGCAGAATACATGTTGAACTATTACCTTAAATTGGTGGTCTCCAATTTACTTAATCAAATAAGTACAGTAATTTATGTGGTTTTCTTGTCTCATAAGGTATGTTCGACTCTCTCCTTTGCCACCTCATATCTCTCAACATCTTCTCGTCCTCCTGTCACGTATTTTATGTTTGTCTCTGAAGAAACTTTGGGTTAAAAGAATAAAAACACATTTAATTTAAGTTTATTAAGTGAAAAGAAGAAAAGTACAAGGAGAACCAGAAAACAAAACTACCCGAAGGCAGGCTTGGCCTCATGATGAAAGTTCAACTAAGACGATAGTTATGACACATAACAAATCTTTGTTACAGAAATCCCATTCTAAACGCAGGAGCCTCATCCCACGAACTAGTAACAGCCCTGCCATGATTAGCCAAGGCCTCATTAGTCTCACAAAATGCATCAGAGAAAGACGGAATAAACAAACATTTGTTGTTGCAACAACATAGACAGTTGAAATTGGAGCCTCCTGCAAGAGATCTTGAGCAGGTGCAAATCTCTTTCTCATCTCTATAAATTAAGGAGAAAGAGGCAGCCTTGAGAGACGTACACTTCGAATATTCCTTAGAAAATTGTATGTTTCTGACCATGACTAAATCGAATTTGTCATCAGTTGGCAGACGCCTTTCTCTGATTTCCATAGTACTTCTACTTGGGCAGCTGGTGGTGGCTAGCTTGGCAACAAAACAACACACAGGTATGCATATATAATTGGCTCCTCTGTCAATCTAACTGCCAATTTAGCTTTTGTTTTTCTAGCGTATCATTCATCTGACCGATTTTCTTATAACTCGTGATTAACGAAAGCCAATGCACAGTGAATAACAACATTTTTGTGTGTCTATTTTTAAAAGATAAGGACCAAACTGTTAAGCAATATTAATTCCTTTTTCAATGTAGGTGCTCCAATTGGTGTATGTAATGGAATGGTTGGCGATGACCTACCACCCCAAGCAGAAGTTGTTTCTCTCTACAAGAAAAATAACATCCCAAGAATGCGACTTTATGATCCAAACCCAGCCGCTCTAGAAGCCCTTCGAGGCTCCAATATCAAGCTCTTGCTAGGCGTACCAAATGAAAACCTTCAATATATTGCCTCAAGCCAAGCCAAAGCAAATGCATGGGTCCAAAACAATGTGAGAAACTATGCCAATGTGAAATTCAAGTACATTGCCGTAGGAAATGAAGTCAAGCCTTCGGACTTCTTTGCACAGTTTCTCGTCCCAGCCATGCGAAAAATTCAAAAGGCAATTTCTCTTGCTGGTCTAGGAAAGAAAATTAAAGTTTCGACAGCCATCGACACCGGAGTACTTGGAGAGACCTTTCCTCCTTCGATAGGCTCATTCAAGTCTGAGTATAACGCACTTTTGCATCCCATCATCCGCTTCCTAGTGAAACACAAATCGCCACTGCTTGTTAACTTGTACCCTTATTTTGCTTACAGTGGCAACACTCAAGACATTCGTCTTGATTATGCTCTTTTCACAGCTCCATCAGTTGTGGTACAAGATGGGAACTTTGGTTATCATAATCTTTTCGATGCCATGTTGGATGGTGTTTATGCTGCTCTTGAGAAGGCTGGCGGAGGGTCTTTGAAAGTTGTTATATCAGAGACTGGTTGGCCATCAGCTGCTGGAACAGCCACAACAATTGATAATGCAAGGACTTATATATCAAATTTGATTCAACATGTGAAGGAAGGGACTCCAAGGAGGCCAGGAAGGCCCATAGAAACTTACATCTTTGCCATGTTTGATGAGAATAGAAAGACCCCAGAGCTTGAGAAACATTGGGGGCTCTTCTCCCCAAAAAAACAGCCTAAATACCAAATCAATTTCAATTGATTAGCTATAGGTAAGTTTCTTGTGACAATAAAAGGGAAGTTGTGGTTGCCAATAATATAACAAATAAAAGATTTTCACAAGTACCCATGTACCCAAAAAACAGCTCATACAGAGCAAATAGTCTTAATAAGAGATTGTACGAATTATAATTGTATGTATTCTTTGTATGTATCTTTGGGTTTAGTTGCTACTTGCGTTGCATATGCAAATTCATTTTTAATTACTGCAATATAATTGTATGTATTCTTTGCACTAGCTCTTAGTTTAGTTGTATTTTCTCTCCGAATGTTGGAAAAGATTCTGAATTCAAATCCGTTTAAGATCTAATATGTAAACTTGTGCTATAAAAAGTAATCAAATATGGTAAAACCGCTATCCTTACAACATGCCGTTGTTTTGACATTTATTTCTAGACAGAAACATAAAGTCTTGTGGTTGCCTTTACTAGGGCTGCAAGTGATCTTTTATTTATGGTTAAATTCCATACGAAAGCTCCCTTGATCTCAGGATACACTGAGTTCACATTCTTAATTGAAATCAACGGAATATTTAGGAGTTTTGTCGGGTAAAAAGAGCCCCCAGTGTTTCTCAATCTCCGGCCCTGTTTTTTTATCCTCATTAAACATGGCAAAGATATAAGTCTCTACAGGGCTTCCAGGTCTCTTCGGAGTCCCGCCCTTCACATGCTTAACCAAATTTGAGTTGTAAGTTCTCGCGTTCTCTTTTGTGGTCACTTGGCCATCGCCACCTTCCGAGGGCCAACCACTCTCCGATACGACAAGTTTCAAAGAACTGCCTCCGGCTTCTCTAATGCTTCATAAACTGCATCCAAAATTGCATCAAACAGATTTTGATATCCAAGTTGACCATCCTGTTCCACAACTGACGGAGATGTAAAAAGTGCATAGTCCATACCAATAGTCTGACGATTTTGAATATAACTAAAATTTGGGTACACATTAACAAGAAATGGAGATTGATTGGCCACCAAAAAGCCAATGATAGGATCAAGAAACTGTCGATATTCAGGGTTGAAGAAGGCTTCTGACGGCGGTTAGGATTCTTTGCGAATTGCGGTGTAAAACGCGGTGGAGACTTTAATTTGGGTTGCAAGACCGGCGGCAGAAACTGCTTTTTGAATATTTTCCATTGCATAAGCAACAAACGGGGCTAATGGACCTTTGGGATCTATTTCGTTCCCAACCTCGATGTATTTGAAATTGAGATTTCCGTAGGTTATGACATTACTTTGGATCCATGAATCTGCACTGGCTTGGCTAGAAGAGATGTCTTTAAGGCCTTCGTTGGGTACATCGAGCATGAGCTCAATGTTGAAGCCTCTAAGGGCTTGAAGAGCCTGTGAGTTAGGATCATAGAGCCTCATTTTTTGGATGCTATATTGGTTGTACATAGAGATTACTTCTTGTGGGGAAGGAAAGTTGTCTCCAAGTGTTCCATAACAAACACCAATCTTTGCTCCTGCATCAAGAATTATGAACTTAGTTATTTTTGTAGCATCAAATACAGAAGAAAAACAAAGAGAGAGAGAGAAGAAGAAATGGCTTTGCAATTTTTAGTCTAACATTGAGAAATAAGAATTGCAGCCTTTGATATTTGGAGAAGCTATGACAAATTATTTGGCAGTACTAGGGTTATTATGGTAACAAAATATAGAATTGGTAGGCATGCATTATTGCTTAAAAGGTATTGTTTATTCATATTATTATATGTACGTGTTTTATTTAGCAAAATTTTTATAAAATACAAATGAAAAGTTTGGCCATTATATAATATTTTAATATATATTATTTTTATTCAATATATTATGAAAAATACGTGTATAATATGTGAATTTTGTATGTATTATTGAAAATTTTATAAAAACTCGTGTATTAAATGTGAAAAATTCATACGTACATGTACTGTACATTTGATTTTAAAAAAATGTGCATTTTACCGAGTCTTTACATGTATAGAAAACGAAAGTATTTTTTATACATATATAATATGAATATTAAACGGAAAAATACGACTAGGCCTAGTAATAGTTCCCATCTCTCATGCATATATAGCATGTGTGGAATTATAACCTGTCTAAATTTTTACTTTGTGGAGAGAGAGAGAGAGAGAGAGAGGGAGAGAGAGAGAGAGAGAGAGTAAATGTGACTTGGCCATTGTAAACCGCGTATCCTTCTCATATCGAATATGCCTTGGGTTTGGGCCAAGGTATGGGCCTGTTCTGGACCTCCGGGGTCGAGATGCTTATCTTGAAAGGCCTGCACACTCAGAACAGTTATCAGAATAGGAGCGAACTGGGTTTGGACCCAGTTGAACCCCCTCTGATGGTGAAGTCATATATGGATATCAAGTGAAGAGATTGGATGTAGGGTATTTACTATCACAGTGTTTATTACCTTTGTACAGAGATAGGTGAGGGGTATTTATAGGGGGGAGGTGATAAGCGGCGAAGTGACAAGCAAACAGGAAGGGGGCGAGTGTATTAAATGATCACTCTCCACCACCAGCCTGTTCGCTCGGAGATTAAAGGGTAAGGCAACACCTGGTCAAAGATGGGATGTGCATTAACTGATCTCCCTCACTTGCCAGGCTTTTTACTAAGTGGACGGAGTGATTGACTTGACATCATAAACGTTCACTTCAACTTTTCATCTTTAAACAACTTATTATTTTATATATGAAGAAACGTCTTGCTTTGATTATAAGAGAATCGTATATGTCATATGTATTGATTAGATATCAAGTCCAATGTTGTTTAATTAATTTGTAATTGATATGTTTAATTAATTAAGGACCCAAGTAATTTCCCAAAAATGAAAGACATCAAATATATGTTTATGATTAAAAAAAAACATATAAACAATGACATTAGATGTCAAATTATTGCATTTTGACTTTTTGAGAAGAAAAAAAAATGCTAAATGGGCCGTGCTTGAAGCGGGCTTGGGCTCATGCTGTGCTTGAAGTGGGTTGTCGGGCCATGGGACGGCCTAGTCCATTGGACCTATTTTTTTATCCCGGCCCGGCCCAAGTTTTCGTGCCGTGCTAAGCACGGCCCATTAATATTCGTGCTTGTGTTGTGCAGTGCCTCATTTAAACGGGCTGGGCTCGTGCCATGCTGGGCCAGCCCGTCCTGTTTGACACCTCTACCGGCGAGTGCTGTGCACTTCTGGTCTTCCTTAGTATGGTGGTCGGCTCGGTACCTGGACGTCTGGGCCAGGGGCTTTTGTTTGGATACCCGAGACCTCCCGAGTGCTCGGGTAGGTGTTGGTTTTGACAGAGCCATCCATGGCCACGTGGTGATTTGTCATAGGCTCGGCTTGCCATAACAGTATAGGCTATCAACAGCCATTGTGCAAATCAGATCGAAAATCAAGTAGATATGAAGGAAAGACATAGCCTTTACAACTTGTGCAATATCTGATATTTTTTTCCAAGTCAATGAGTAGCTACATGCATTTCCTCTCCACTAGCTAGTGAAAATTTTCCCAAGGTAAATATATAATTCCAGAAAAACTACAAAAAAGATTTTGTACAACTAGCAGAAATTGTTCAAATATTAGTAATCTTCCACAAAGACAAGTGGTGGAGATTTAAAGTGTTATGTGTTGGCGAGTATATCCTATTCTAATTGGGTTTTATTTATTTTTTCCTTTTGTATAGATATTTTGTAATTAGGATTCCACTTATTTCCTAATTAAACCCTACTAGGGTTTGTAACCTTGTATTATAAAGACCTCCTTTCGGAGAATGAAATAAATCTGAAAATATTCTACCCATATTGTTTGACTTGGCATCAGAGCCGACTTTCTGGTGACCTGTGTGTGTTGTGCCCACCTGTGTTCTACTCTATGCCCTAATTTCTTTTAGGGTTCTTGTGCCCGTGCCTGTGCTGTGTTTATCATCTCTACTTCGTGTTGTGTTTGTTTCCGCTGTTATCATGGGTGATGATTCCAAGGTTGTAATTGGTACCAGTGCGTCTACACCAAAGGAGGCACGTCCCTCGCGTGATTTGATGAGCACAAAATTAATACAAGTTTTATCCTTAAATTTATATTTGTTAGTATTTTCTTTTGTATTATGTAAATCTATTAGAGTATTTGTATTGGTTTTTTCCAATCTTTGCTTTTGTATTTAATGAGTGGTTGTTTGTAGATGTTAAGTGTCTTCCACCAATGGCATGAGGAGGAGGAGGAATAAGTAATGTGTTGCAAAAAGAAGGTAGAAGAAAGATGAAAATGTGTGCAGCCATGGTCAAGGAAATATGCTCAAGACAACGTGTGGTTCAAAGCCAAAACCAAAGAAGAAGCAATCAATTGCATTAATATGCTCTAGGACATGCATGCAAGCTTCCATCATTGAAGAAATAAAGAGAGAATGAATAAACAATGAAGGAAAAGTTCAAATTGACTACTTGCAACCAATGAATGCAAAGAAGAATGATGATGCTTGAGTTGTTATCTAGCTACAATTTGAGGAAAGTTGCTGCAGTTTTTATGAGAAGACACGAGAGATGAGATGGAGTAAAAGATAAGAAGACAAAAATAAAGATTTTTTGTGAAAGCCAAAGTCAAGGAAGTAGGCCAAGATTAAGGAATATATTTGAAAATGATGGATACTTATTTGAAATGATGAAAGCTTGATTATTATATAATTCAAGCCTCCCTTCCTTTGGCTATAAATAAAAGCTTGGAGCAAAGAAGTAAAGAGGAGAGTGGTGGAGAAATTCAAGAGGAGACACACGGGAAAGAAAGAGAAAGAGAGAGAGAAAGTGAGAAAGAAAGAGAACAAGGATGGAAAGGAAAGAACCGAGAGCTAATAACTCTCTTAAAATTGTTCTTCACCTTTCTTAGTTCTCATTTAATTCATGTATTTTAGTTTCTTTGTTTTGTTTTAATTATTAATTATGTCTAGCTAAAATACTTAACTAAGGTTGGATGAAACACCATTATTAAATAGAGTTCTAGTTTTTATTTTCAATTCTCAAATATTGTGGTGTTCAATGATTATAATTTTCACTTCACATGATTAATAGATTAATCTTCTTTTCACCACTTCTATCATGTATTGTGACATATAACATGTATTTGTGGTAGTTAAGAGTTTGGATTAATCTATTAATTCATCCTTGGTTTATATTTCTAATTTACAAATTTCTTTGATATTTTGTTATTCAAATAAACTTTTTCACATAGGATGCTTAGGAAACTTTGATCCTTTGTAGTTAAATAATTTTGTTTACATATTATGCTTAGAATTTGTACTTATGAAGGGAAGGAAAATTTACTTATGATCTAAAGTACAAGCTTAATTGATAAATCTTGAGAAAGCAGTAGATTGATTTATAGATTGCTACTCCATGGGAATTGAAAGATAAATAATTAGGATCTTATGGAATAATGGTGTGGATTCTAATACCTTAGTTATTTTTCTCATAAATTTAAATCTTAATTTCAGTTTATTGTCATTTCCATATTTGTTTCATGCTTTATTAAATTTTCTTTATCAACAAACAAATCACCATTTGAATCAACTAGGTTGGCAATGAAATTAACTTGGGTATAATTGGTTTTCTATCTTTACACGCAATCCCTTGGGTACGATCTCGCTCTTACACGCTTATGCTATATTCGATTCGTGCGCTTGCGAGTTTATAAATTTTAAAAGACACCGCTTTTGGTGACAACATGATTACTCTACCCCGATTACGTCTGACAAATTGGATGGCTCCAATTATGCCTCTTGGTCTCGTGGTGCGCGTATTACAATTACTAGTCGTCGTATGGCAAGTTGGATCAATGGGAAGAAGCCTGCTCCATCTCAAGATTCCGCTGCCTATGCCGAATGGGAAGAAGATAATTGTCTGGTGCAGTCATGGCTTCTCAATTCCATGACTAAACCAGTTCGTGCCTTGTTTGAACATGGTGATACTGCTTTTGATATATGGGAGGCTGCTTGGAAGACCTATACTGTGACTCAGAATAGTTCTCGTTTCTTTCAACTCTGATGGCAATTCATACTTATGGGTCAGAATGGTGAATCTGTGAAAGTGTTCTATGAAATACTTCATGCTATCTGGCAAGAGATTGATTGTCTGCGTCCGCATGAGTTTAGTTGTTCTACTGATGGGGCTCGTCGTCTGAAAGAAATTGAAGCCGATCGAGTTTATGATTTTCTTGGCGGGCTTGATCCACCGTATGATGGTGTTCGTAGCCGTATTCTTGCTCTTAGTCCTATTCCACCTCCTCTCGAAGCCTATGCCATAGTCACGGAGGAAGATACCCGTCAGTCCGCTATGCTTGGAGGAGGATCGCTGGCTCTCAAGGTTGACCCAGCACGTCAACGACCAGTCGCTCTCCGTCCAGAAAGTTTGGATCTTCTGCTGGGTCTCGTCCTTCTGCCTCTGCCTCTAGCTCTAGCTCTCTTGTAATGAGAATCATTACTCTGAGAAGTGTTTTAAGGAGCATGGTTACCCTGATTGGTTTGCTGACTACAAAGCTCGTATGTATGGCCCCAAGGCCACTTACACTGTGACTCCTGATGAGGCCCGTCCTCCGACTCCATCTGCAAATCTGTGTGCTTCCGTTACTATGCTAGGTATGGGTTCTACTACTTGGATAATTGACACAAGTGCTTCTGATCATATGACTTATAATGATAATATGTTTGATGAGTTGTCGCATAACCCTCGTGACCCCTATATTACTAGTGCTAATGGTTTACCTTCCCTAGTTACCGATGAAGGTACCATCCATCTCACTTCTTCTTTACCTCTGTCTCATGCACTCTTGGTTCCCAATATTCATTGCAATTCTTTATCTGTTGGGCATTTACTTGATACACTTAACGCTTCTGCTACCTTCTATTCTACTAATTGTTTTTTCCAGGATCTCAGGACTCACGAGAAGATTGGGCATGTTAAACGGATAGGGGGGTTGTATTACTTCCAGTTGCCGGCTGCAGCAGTTCGTGGTTGTGTCGCTAATAAAGCTCCGAGTGGCAGTGTCAAAGACAAGCAACAACTTTGGTTATGGCATCGTCACTTAGGACATCCGTCGTTTGGTTATCTTAGACATTTGTTTCCTTCGTTATTTAGTTCGTGTGATGAGTCTAGTTTCAAATGTAAGACTTGTGTAATGGCCAAGAGCCACCGTACTGTTTTTCCCTTAAGTAATAATAAAGCTGCTTTGCCTTTTGAGTTAGTACATTCTGATGTCTGGGGTCCTGCTCGTGTGACTTCTCATGGTTTCTGTTGGTTTGTTACGTTTCTTGATGACTGCACTCGCTTAACATGGGTGTTGTTGGACAGATTTTACTCTATCTATTTCTCGCAAGTGCACGAACCAATTATAGTATAGGAATGCAAGCACGAGGTCGTTCCACAGAGACTTGGATGAAAGAAACTTATTACTACTACTTAGACTCACAAATAATCCTATGACTAAACAGAATTTAAATGAGGTTGTGTTGAGTTTGTTTGGAGTAACAACTACAAAAAGGGAAAGCAAATAGCAAGTGACTGAAAACTACTAAAAGGGAATGCAAAATAGCAAGTGACCAGCAAGTAGATGTTTAGAAAATTTAGAGACAAAGGAGACAAGCACTAGGGTTTCAACTTCACCATGACAATCCAATTTCAAGCAACAAGTTAACAATCACCTAAGTTGATTACAATTTCTGGAGTTCGTTCTTTCTTATGTATGATTATCCATATGGTGTTTGGTTTTAATCAAGTACTCAGGAAACACAACTTAGCTATGGTGTTTAGTCTAAGCTATGAATCTGAATCCATTAAGCTTAAGAAGAACACAAAGGAACCAAGTAAACATTTAAACATGGTGTTTGTCCTAAATGCATTACCCTCTCATTCACTAATCGGTTCAAGAGTCATATGGTGTTTATGTAAACTTGAACTAGATAACCAACATGCATGTGTTCATAGTGGCCAGTTATTTAAACATGCATAAAGATTCAACTAAGAACAAGTGAATGAGACCAGAAAATTAGAAGTAATCAACAAGGGTAACATTAACTTGAAAACATGAAATTGTCTTGTCAGGTTACATTGAAACCCTAGCTATGGTAATTAGTTACACTCCATTAATGGAAAATGCATTTGAATCATAATAAACATGGAGAGAGTAAGAAAAACCCGTGAAGAACGAATTATGTTGTTGTAGAGCTCCTCACAACTTCCACCATGTATGCTGTAGCAAGAGATGAAGAGTGGTGTGGATGGTATGGATTGTATGTATTTGTGTTTGGGAGAAGTGTATGAGAATGTGGTTGATGAATGTTTGGGAGGGGATTGTGCTGGGATGAGTGGTCTGCTAGGAATTGGAAGAGAGGGATTGTGAATTCCAGGATGTGATTGATGAAAGTGTTTGGAATGGAAGTGGTATTTATAGGGAGAGGGAAATGAGAAATCTGAATTGAATATGGCTAATGCATACAACACTTGTATTAGAAAATCAGAATTGGTTGTTGCACTTCACCAATAAATCCCACCAGCAGCCATAGCTCATCATCAAGTCAGCATGACCAAGCTTCCATTCAGAAACCAATAGCTCATGCCTAGCTCACCATGACCAAGCATGCAATGAGCTCATCTTCCTGTCAGCATGATGAACAACTTCTTGGGCTTACGAATTGGGCTTGGCTGAATCAAATGATGACTTTAAGATGTCCATTTCGAAGTTCAGAATGTCTCTGATCCAACCACACAAGAATTGGCCCAATCCAAGCTCAGATGAAGAAGATAAGTCCGAAATGAATTTCTAACTCAGTCTCCCGTTTTTGCACGTTTTTGCATCATTTTGCTTCAAATGCCTCAATTGATACCTAGAGCTCAATAAACTGAATAACAAACACAAAATGGATTAAAAGCATAAGTTTTACCTAAAAACATAGCCAAACAATAGGGTAGAGTGTTACAAAATGATACAGAATTATGCATTGATCAGGTGTATTTGATGAAGAATAAACATGATGCTGCCTCTGTTCTTCCTGACTTTTGTGCCATGGTGTCTACTCAGTTCCATGCTCGTGTTAAAGTATTTCGAACTAATAATGGCGGTGAATATGTGAATCATACCTTGACCCATTTCTTTCGTGATCAAGGTATCATTCACCAAACTACCACTCCATTCACACCTCAACAGAATGGTATGTCTGAAAGGAAGAATCGTCAGTTACTTGAAATTGCTTGCTCTCTGATGTTGGATATGTCTGTTCCCCATCATCTTTGGGGACATGGTGTCTTGGCCGCCGCCTACTTGATTAACCATACTCCTAGTCGGGTTCTTGATTTCAAGAACCCACTTGATGTGTTGTGTGCTCTTACTCCTCCGGTTTCGGTCTCTAAGTTACCTTCGAAGGTGTTTGGGTGTGTTGCGTATGTTCATGTCTACTCCCATCAACGGAGTAAACTTGATCCTTGTGCTCTCCGCTGCGTCTTCATTGGATGTCACCTTTCATGAAGAAGTACCCTATTATGTTTCTCCCTCCTCTTCAATTCAGGGGGAAAAGGGGAGTGAATTGAAGAGTTTCGGACTGATAAATATGGAAGATCTTGGACCTGAAGAAGGAATTTCTGGCAAACAGGAAGTGACCAGTCGCAGGGAGGAAGCGACTGATTGTCAACGAATCTGTGCTGAAAACGATCGGTCGCACATAGGAAGCGACCGGTCGCCTGCCTCGACAAACGACAACAGTACCGATACGAGCGAAGCGACCGGTCGCACTGAGGAAGCGACCGGTCGCGAACGAATTTGTCTTGGAAACGACCGATCACACATAGTAAACGACCGGTCGCCTACCTCGATGAGCGACAACAGTACCGATACGAGTGAAGTGACCGGTCGCCAGGAATGTCATGACCGGTCGCCAGACGAAATTCTTGGTTTTTTCGAGCCTCTCTCAGAAGGACATAACAGTGATACTGGTGACTCTCGTACAGATGAAATTGATACAAGACCCCCCTCTGCCCTGCCATTGCCTCAATCAAGTTGTGATAATTAGGTACTTTCTAGTGATGTGCCTACTTATTCTTTGCCCCCACGTACTACCCGTGGGAAATCTAAATTGCAATATTCTCCTGATATACATGCCAAGTCCAAATATCTCATTAACCATTATATGTCAACTCATCGTTTATCTAAGTCATATGCATCATATTTGTGTCAATTATTTAGTGTATGTGTGCCAACTAAGTTGCAGGATGCTCTATCTGATCAAAACTGGGTAGATGCAATGCATGTTGAGATGGAAGCCTTGAACAAGAATGCTACTTGGGAGTTAGTTCCTTTACCAAAAGGGAAAAAGGCAGTTGGGTGCAGATGGGTGTTTACTTTGAAGCATAAGGCTGATGGTTCCATTGACCGTTACAAGGCAAGATTGATAGCAAAAGGGTATACTCAGACATATGGAGTGGATTACACGGAGGCTTTTGCTCCAATAGCTAAGCTCAACACTGTACGCGTACTCTTATCCTTAGCTGCTAATCATGACTGGCCGTTGTTACAATTTGATGTCAAGAATGTGTTCCTCCATGGTGACCTCAAAGAAGAAATATACATGGATCCTCCACCGGGTATCCTTGTGACCTCTAAGGAGGGTATGGTGTGCAAACTACGGAAATCATTATATGGATTAAAGCAGTTGTATGGTGTGCAAACTACGGAAATCATTGTATGGATTAAAGCAGTCTCCAAGAGCTTGGTTCGGGAGGTTTGCTGCATCTATGAGGAAGTCTGGGTATGTACAAAGTAACGCGGATCATACTTTGTTTCTGAAACGACACAAAGGTAAATTGACAGCTTTAATAATTTATGTTGATCATATGATTGTAACTGGAGATGATCAGGTAGAAATACATAATCCAGAAATATCTTGCATCTGAATTTGAGATGAAATCATTAGGTGACTTGAAATACTTTCTTGGGATTGAAGTTGCCAGATTTAAGCATGGTATTTTTCTGTCCCAAAAAAAGTATGTTTTGGACTTGCTTGCAGAAACTGGAATGTTGGATTGTAAACCCATTGATACTCCTAGTGAACAGAATCACAAGTTGGGGTTGTATCCTGATCAATCTCCTACTGATAAGGAGCGCTATCAATGGCTTGTGAGAAAATTAATTTATTTGGCTCATACACATCCAGATATTGCATATGCAGTGAGTGTAGTGAGTCAGTTTATGCACTCACCTAGTGAAGATCATATGGGTGCCGTGACACGTATTTTGAGATACCTCAAAGGGGCTCCGGGCAAGGGGTTAATGTTTTCCAAGTACGGTCATACAAATGTGGAAGGTTACACAGATGCTGATTGGGCAGGTTCAGTTACAGATAGGCGCTCGACATCTGGGTATTATATGTTTATTGGTGGCAATCTTGTTACGTGGAGAAGCAAGAAACAAAAAGTGGTATCTCGATCTAGTGCTGAGGCCGAGTATCGGGGAATGGCTCATGGTGTATCTGAGTTACTATGGTTGAGGAGATTATTGAGAGACCTTGGTTTTGGGCCTAAGAAACCCATGGATTTATATTGTGACAATACGGTTGCGATTGCAATTGCTCATAACCCGATACAACATGATCGTACAAAGCATGTGGAGGTTGATCGAAATTTCATTAAAGAAAAGTTGGATGCGGAGATTGTTTCCTTTCCGTTCATCCGCTCAGAGTGTCAATTAGCCGATGTTCTTACGAAAGCTGTTTCTACAAGTATCTTTCGCAACTCGCTTGACAAGTTGGACATGCGTGACGTCTTTGCTCCAATTTGAGGGGGAGTGTTGGCGAGTATATCCTATTCTATTTGGGTTTTATTTATTTTTTCATTTTGTATAGATATTATGTAATTAGGATTCCACTTATTTCCTAATTAAACCCTACTAGGGTTTGTAACATTGTATTATAAACACCTCCTTTCGGAAAATGAAATAAATCTGAAAATATTCTACCCATATTGTTTGACTTTATGGTCTTCTGATCATGTCTCCTTTGTAAACTCCAGAACGAAAAATGTTCGGGGTAGTCCCTGCAAATTAAATGAAAAATGTAACTTAATTTTTATATGCAAACAATTCTTCGAAAATTAATTATTTATACGAGTGGATTTTCAATTAGGATATGAGCAGCAAACTCAAAATTAATTCACTGTGGTTCCTTCAGCAATTAACGGTAAGGTTAACGCCGGAAACAAATTACAAAAAATTGAAAAGTTTAGGGTATATAATCGTTAAAATTGAAAGTGTAGGGACAATCAGGCCTTAAGCATAAGAGTTCAGAGTACTAAATTGAAATTAACCCTATATTATATCATTTGAGTTATAAAATTCATGTCACATTCCAAAATTGAAAGTGTAGGGACAAACAGGCCCTGAGCAATTGTTCCTTTTTTCCCCTTTCTATTATTAAGGATTATTGAAGTGAAATATTGCCGACATACGACACTGTCAATGAAATCATCGATTCCTAATAAGCTACTGTCCGTTTCTCTATCAAGTGAACAATAAACATTATTTGAACTCTGCAGATCAATTCAATTTCATCTATAACATGATTCTTGCTGTCTTGTTTTGATATGGGAATACTAATTAGCCTAATAAATCCAAGAAATTTAAACATTAAATACAAACATGTTCACCATGCGTGCATTTGCTCCTGGCTAGGAGAAGAATAAACGCTTAGCCTTACCAAATAAAGATAAACTAATTAAATATTTAAGATAGAAGTTAAGAAGGTTTACATTGAAACAAAAATGTCTTTAAGTAGGCTTCATACCTTGCTCGTTTCATAGAGTATATTATGTTTTTATTGGGTATTAAATGGATAGCGTTTGGACATTCCTCCTTGCAGACAAATTACAGTTTCATACATATGCAAATATAACTCATTAAAATTACAAAAATCTTACAAACTGTGAGCATGCATGACGCATGACTTGCACTTGTCTCCTAGGATCGGCAATAAAGTCCAATTCGACAACTAGTTATTTCATGACCAAGATACCGCTCACACGTTTTGGTGATGCTTGCCGCCTTTTCTACTAAATGATTGATCAAAAGATTTGCAGCTTCCTAGAAGGGGTCTTAATTATTTGTCGGAGGAAGTTTTGATGACCTTTCTTTATAAATTTTGCAAGCACTTTGTAATTTGAGTGGTTAAATGCAGTTACCTTTGTACTTTTGTGTTCAGATTCTCAATTTGTGGTTAAGTGCAGTTACTTTTGTTCTCGAGATTCTATGTTCAAATTCTCAATCTACTAATATCGCTTGTAAAATTAAAAAATCTATACATATCCCAGATAACATTTTATTGGTCATCTTGCATAAGTACAGAAGTTTTGGTACAACTTGCATAAGTATGTAACCATCTTATTGGACTTTTCTTCCTCAAAGACAAGTGGTACAGATTCAAGTCTTTTTGGTCTTCTATCTTTGTAGGCTCCAAGACATTCAAGTACTCTTTAATAAGTCTCAATTTTCCACAGACATCAAGAAATTTGGAAGTCGTCGATCGTTTTCCTAAATTAATTTGGCTGCAACTACCTTCTATTATATTTGAATTCACACAGAAACGACCCGTTAGCCGTGTGGCTAACAGATCAACACGATAACATGGACCCGAAAACTGAATTTTTTTTGCGAATTCGTGTTGTGTTAACAGATCGTGTATGGTATTGACAAGTCTAGTGGTGGAGACTTAGTGTTATGGTCTTCTGATCATGTCTCCTTTGTAAACTCCAGAATGAAAAATGTTCGGGGTGGTCCCTGCAAATTAAATGAAAAATGTAACTTAATTTTTATATGCAAACAATTCTAAGAAAATTAATTATTTATACGAGGGGATTTTCAATTAGGATATGAGCAGCAAACTCAAAAATAATTGACCGTGGGTCCTTTAGCAATTAACGGTAAGGTTAACGTCGGAACCAAATTGCAAAAAATTAAAAAGCTTAGGGTATATAATCGTTAAAATTGACAATGTAGGGACAAACATGCCTTAAGCATAAGAGTTCAGAGTACTAAATTGAAATTAACCCTATATTATATCATTTAAGTTATAAAATTCATGTCACATTCCAAAATTTATCTTTACAACTCTTGAGCAATTGTTCCTTTTTTCCCCCTTTCTATTATTAAGGATTATTGAAGTGAAATTTTGCGGATGTACGACACTGTCAATGAAATCATCGATTCCTAATAAGTTACTGTCTTTTTCTATATCAAGTGAACAATAAACATTATTTGAACTCTGCAAATCAATTCGATTTCATCTATAACACGGTTCTTGCCGTCTTGTTTTGATATGGGAATACCAATAAACCTAACAAATCCAAGAAATTTAAACATTATAGACAAATGTTCACCATGCGTGCATTTGCTCCTGGCTTGGAGAAGAATAAACGCTTAGCCTTACCAAATAAAGATAAACTAATTAAATATTTAAGATAGAAGTTAAGAAGGTTTACATTGAAACAAAAACGTCTTTAAGACAAATTACATAGAGTAGATAACGTATTGGGTATTAAATGGATAGCGTTTGGACATTCCTCCTTGCACACAAATTACAGTTTCAGTGGGTCAAGTATGATGGAGGAAATCCTGTCTGATTTGGAGCCTAAAGTGACAGAAGATATGCAACAGGTTCTAATGGCAGATTTCTCGTATGAGGAGATCAAAGATGCAGTTTTTCAAATGCAACCTTCAAAGGCACCTGGTCCAGATGGCCTCCCTCCTTTGTTTTACCAGAAATATTGGAGAATTGTAGGAGATGATGTAGTGGCTGCTATTAGAGCCTTTTTGCAATCAGAAGATATGTTACGAAAACTAAACCATACTTTCGTAACTTTGATACCAAAGGTTAAGGTGCCACGAACTATGGCTCAGTTGCGCCCAATAAGTCTGTGTAATGTTCTGTATCGTATTGGAGCAAAAACTTTAGCCAATCGTATGAAGTTTGTGATGCAGAGTGTCATTTCTGAAAGTCAAAGTGCCTTTGTCCCTGGACGTTTGATTACAGATAATTCTATAGTGGCTTTTGAGATTGCTCATTTTTTGAAAAAAAGGAGAAGAGGACAGAAGGGGAGTTTGGCCCTGAAATTAGATATGAGTAAAGCATACGATCGTGTGGAATGGGAGTTCTTGGAGAAAATGATGTTGGCTATGGGTTTTCCTATTTTGTGGGTAAAGATGGTTATGGATTGTGTGAAAACTGTATCCTACTCGTTCTTGGTGAATGGTGAACCAACTCGGATTTTATACCCAACACGGGGATTAAGGCAAGGTGATCCTTTATCGCCTTACTTATTTCTTCTTTGTGCGGAAGGATTTACCACGTTGCTATCAAAGGCAGAACGCCAAGGACAGCTGCAAGGGATCACTATTTGTAGGGGAGCTCCTACAGTCAGCCACTTATTTTTTGCAGATGACAGTTTTGTGTTTGCAAAGGCGACTGATAATAATTGTGGGGTGTTAAAGCACATTTTTGAAGTATATGAACGTGCTTCTGGTCAACAGATAAATTGTCAAAAAAGTTGTGTGGCTTTTAGTGCAAATATTCATATGGATACCCAAAGTCGTTTGGCTAGTGTATTGGGGGTGTCTCGGGTTGACTATCATGCAACGTACCTTGGCCTCCCAATGTTGTTAGGCAGAAATAAATCAATTTGTTTTCGATATTTAAAGGAAAGGATCTGGAAAAAACTACAAGGGTGGCGTGAACAGAGTTTGAGCATTGCAGGCAAAGAGATATTGTTGAAGGTAGTTGCCCAATCTATTCCTTTATATGTTATGAGCTGTTTCCTTTTGCCTCAGGGATTATGTCATGAGATAGAACAAATGATGGCTCGTTTTTGGTGGGGTCAACAAGGGGAGAATAGGAAAATTCATTGGATGCGCTGGGATAGACTATGTAAAACGAAGACTGAAGGTGGTATGGGCTTTAGATGTTTGCAAGCTTTTAATATGGCGATGCTAGCCAAGCAAGGGTGGCGTCTGGTTCAAAATCCTCAGTCATTGGCGAGCAAAATTCTCAAAGCAAAATATTTTCCACACACCAGCTACTGGGAAGCCACACTGGGACCAAGGCCATCTTTTGTTTGGAAGAGTATATGGATGGCTCGAAAAGTGTTGGAGATGGGCTCCAGATTTCAAATAGGTGATGGAAAATCAGCACGAATTTGGGGGGATAGATGGGTACCCAGGCCTGCCACTTTTGCTGTGATCACCTCACGCCTACATGGTATGGAGGATACCAAGGTGAGTGAGCTGATATGTAATGAGGGCTCTCCACAATGGGATCTCCAGAAACTCAATAATCTTTTTTTACCTGTGGATGTGGCTAACATTGCACGAATCCCCTTGAGTATTCGGGCGCCGCCGGACCGGATTGTATGGCATTATGATAAACATGGGGTATTCACGGTAAAGAGTGCATATAGAGTGGCCTTGCAACTTACTTCTGGTGATGAGGATGGGTCTTCTTCCTCTAGTGCAAATCCTAGTCTGCTATGGAGACTTATTTGGAATGCCACTGTACCTACAAAGCTTAAAATTTTTGCATGGCGTGTAGCCCATGATATCCTACCTACTAAGTCAAACTTGATTAAGAAGGGGGTAGATATGCAAGAGCTGTGCATGTTTTGTGGAGACACAACTGAAAGTGCTCTACATGTTCTTGTTATGTGTCCTTTTGCGGCGGCTACTTGGGATATTTCTTTGTTGACAAGGCATGCTCATCAGGTACGTTGTAATACAATGAATGATTGGCTGAGAGAGATGCTGGGGAGTACAAATAAGGCGCAGAGGAATCATATTATCACTTTGCTATGGGCTATATGGGGAAATCGAAATACACTGTTGTGGCAGGGAGTACAACGATCTCCACATGATGTTGTGGCTTTTGCTCAACAGTATGTGCATGAATTTATTACGGTAAATGGTACTTCGTCCAAAGTAACTAATCGGGTGCGGGATGCCGTTAGATGGGCAGCACCACCGTCAGGCCGCCTCAAAATTAACTTTGATGGAGCATTTGATCCTACTTCGGGTAGAGGGGCTGTTGGGGCTGTTGCCAGAGACGCAGAGGGAGGTTTTGTGGCTGCAATGGCGAAATCAGTTGGGGAAGTGCTGTCGGCTGAACATGCAGAAATTCTTGCAGCTCGTGAAGGGGTGGTGCTTGCTCTCTCACTTGGGACTACATCTCCCATCTTTGAAGGGGACTCTGCTGTGGTGGTTGCAGCTGTAAACCGAGCAGGACAGGATTATTCAAACATTGGTACCATTGTTGAAGATGTAAGGCATCTTCAGAAACAATTTCCTGGCTCTCTTTTTCAATTTACTTACAAGGAAGCAAATGGTGTTGCACACCGACTTGCTCGTTTTGGTCTGCATAATGTGGACAACTATTTTTGGTTTGAGGTGCCCCCTGATCTTATTCAGGACGCCCTATTATGTGATGTATTGAGTCGGGGTCAGGCGTCTTGTCCCCCCTGTTGTAATTTTTCGTTTTATCAATAAAGTCTCCCTCGTTCCGTCGAGGTTCTCTCAAAAAAAAAAATACGTATATATGCAAATATAACTCATTAAAATTACAAAAATCTTACAAACTGTGAGCATGCATGATGCATGTGTTCACGTTTAACAAGTACAGTGCACTGTTTAAATCTATGATTTCACGTTTAACAATTCTTTCTATACTTGACAATTGTTGACACCTAGGAGTTTAGAACTTACATTTTTAGGTTTTGCAAGCAACTTTACATTTTTGCACTTCTTTTCTGTAACATCCCGACCCAAAATAAAAGGAATAGTAAATTAATTAATTTCAATAATTATGAATTTCTAATTTTGCCCTCGGAGTAGGGGTAATTTAGTCATTTGTATCCGGGAGGATTTCGGGGCAGTGGATGGTACCTTTACGTAGGTCGTGCGGAGACGAGTCCGTAGACATGCAGTAGGCTTGAATCGGAGTTGTAACGAGAGAGATACGATCTAAAAACTCTCAGTGGCACAATCGTAATTATTTCGAAATCTATTTTTAATAAAAACAGAAAACCCTCTCTCTCTCCCCTGCGCGCAGAACCCCCCTAGCTGTTACTATTCATCAGGAGGCTTTTTGGGCCACCACCGGCACATCCGGCCACCGTTTCGGGTGGCATCGGTCCCAAAATGACCGGGCCACTTCCCTCTTCCCATCCCGACCAACCTCAGCCACTGGAACCACCGGAGCTGGCCGGAAATTGCAAAAATCCGAGCGAATTTTTGGACAGTTTTGGCATAATTTTCGGAAGCTCGTTTGGGTGTTTCCGATGGCCAAATTTTGAGATCCAAGTATGCTTTTCTACTCTCTCGACATGATCTAGCTGCTAGTTGTGTTAGGTTTGAGAAATTTCTGAGTTTTGGAAGTCAATTAAGCGATGAAAAATCTGCCGGTTTCGACCTCCGTTTTCAGCCAATTCCGTCAAAGTTTTGGGGTATGTCCAAGAACAAAAGTGACTCCAAATTAGGTGTATTACCTAGGGTAGGAGTCTTGGCCCAAGATTCTAAGATTTTCCAGCGAAGCGATATCGCTTTGGACACCCATGGGCTGCCAGCGCGTGTGGTGGCGCGTGGGCACTGTAGCAGAGGGGAATTTTGCCCTAAACGGATTTTACATATTGTGTGATTTCCGGGTTCAATATGTTGGAACCATTGGATTGCTTTCAAATTAATATATGATGATGTAGGTATTCCTAGGATCGTGTAGGATTCGACGGATCGTGAATCGGAGCCCCGGATGTTCCGATTCAATAACTTAAAGTTTGTGTTTTACGATAACCGTCCGTGAGCGATCCGACCGTCCGATCTGAACCAAACTTGTAGGACATGTTTCCTAAACCTTGAGAAACCCATAGGGACGTTCGGATCGTAAAATGGAGGTCATGGGCCTAGCAGGCCCGGTTGTTCAAATTTGGAAGGTTGGACCCTCGGTTGACCGTAAGTCTTCCGAGGTAGTTTACTCTTCGAAGAGTATTAGAACGACCCTTTCAGACGGGTCATTACCGTCATTTGATTTATGTTGAGTATGTGGGTCTAAGAGATTATTTTTCATGGTTTTATGATGGAAAATTTATGCATATTGTTTTAATGGGTTGTTGTGAGATTTATATTTATATTTGTAAGTACATTGTTAATTTGTGAGTAATCCTATTATTGTTAATATTCAAATTTCTTGAGTCATATATATAATATTTGAGGAAATGCTAGCTATGTTGATTTTGTGTGGGGTACTTAGGTTGTTGATATGAGATGCTAGAAATACAGAGGTTAGAATGTGAGTTTGAGTGCTACTAGCACTACCTTAGGTACCTTCCTGGATATAGAGCATGCTTGAGGATTTATTGTTTGTGCAATAAATAGGTATTGTGGGAAAAATTGGATTAAGAAATGGAATATTTTTTTTTTATAATATTTATAAAAAGGGATTACGAACTCCACCATCATTTGTACCTCCCTTTGGATGATGACACTTGGAAAAAGTGGTAATGGATATATGGAAATTATGGATATGGTTTGGATATGACGGAACCCGGGGCATCCTTGACGGGATGTTGCTGTAGACCCTTGATTGGGTAGTCTGTGCGCGTAGGATTGTTCACAGGCGTACGGGTCTTGATTCTTCGTCCGTACGTGCTGGCTGAGAGTTAGTCCCCCAGTTGGACGACTCGTCCCTAGCCACATGTCATTTGAGGGCTGTTAAATGTGGACTAGTCAAACGATCCCCGGTTGGATTGTTTTCCCCAGTACATGATGTGCAACATCACATGTACCTTCCCTTTGATACTGATACATGGGTATGGTGGATATGGTCTGGATATGACGGAACCCGGGGCATTCTTGACGGGATGTTGTTGTAGACCCTTGATTGGGTAGTCTGCGCGCGTAGGACTGTTCACAGCCGTACGGGTCTTGATTCTTCTTCTGTACGTGCTGGCTGAGAGTTAGTCCCCCAGTTGGACGGCTCGTCCCTACTGTAAGACCCTTACAAGTTGGCATAGGCCATGGCATGATTTTGATGTTTTGCACCATGCCAAGGCAAGCCAAGGGTGCATGGGAGGTGCACTCGTGAAGCAAGACGACGTCGAAGGACAAGTGTTTTGAGCTGAGAGTTGGCAGCCAAGACATGGCAGCATGTCAGACTTGGTGACATTGGCATTTGCGCTGTCGAGAGCTTGGCATTGATGCTGTCGACAGGCAGTGCGCGCAGCATGTAGGCAGGCTGTGCAACAGACGCCGACAGAAGATGCGCGCGGGATGTAGGCGGGATGCGCAAAGGGTTCCGACAGAATGTGGCGCAAGTCTGGAGCGAAAGCAGTTGTGGCTGGTGCGCGGCGTGCGCGCAGCGTGCGTGCAGAATGCGCAACGCACGCAAGCAGTTTGTGCTGGACGTGGCAGTTTTGCTAAAATCATGCTGAAGTGGGTGTAAGACATGGGCAAAACGGTTTTGAGCAGTCCTTAGGTGGTTGGACGTGGCAAGGAGTTGCTGCATGCTTGAAATTCGGATTGTGGGCTGATCTTGGAGCATTAGTGGGCGGTTACTTGGTAGTGGCAGCATGTTCCAAGGAGTGGGGAGATTTTTAAGGAGGAAAATCTGCCCATGAAGATAGTGGGCTGCAAGGTGGCTGCTGATGAGTGCTAGACAGGTTTTTAGGAGAGAAAACGTGGCTAGGTGGCTAATCTAAAGGTTGGCAAAGTTTCCTAAGTAGATGGGGGTGTCATCTACATAGTGTAGGCTTATAAATACCTTGTGAAGGTGTGTGGTTGAGAACCAAGTGATGTGGTATCCAACTAAGAGTGAGAGCTTGTAATCCTTTGCTATTCGTGAATAGAAGGTTGGGAACTTTCCCGTATATGTGTGTGTGAGAGTTTTCCTACATGAGGCAAGTCTTACTTGTGAGAGTGTTGGTGTCACTTGTTCCGCTGCGTGTACTCTGAAGCCTCGCAGGTTTAGAGGTGAAGAGAAAACTGACTTAGGAGGAGTCTAAGTGCCGAACAAGGGCCGAAAAATTAAAGGCGTTTTTCACCCCTGTTACACCTAGCCACATGTCGTTTGAGGGCTGTTAAATGTGGACTAGTCAAACGATCTCCAGTTGGATTGTTTTCCTCTGGTACATGATGATGGTGAGGGGTGTGTGTCATTATATATACAAATATATCCTCATTTATAGGCACATATGTTACATATTGGTATATGTGGTTTTGATTCGGGATTGAGTTTCGTGAGATTGTCCTTTGTGAGGACCTTGTATATGTATGAATGTTTGAGCCCTGGATTGGATAGAGTATGGTTGCGGGATTGAACTGATATAAAGGGAAGAAATAGATAATGTGTTCAATGTACATACGCCTTGTATAGGGTATGGTTGCGTGGTTGAACTGACTTAAAGAAAGAGTTTGAGAATGTGTTCATTGTGTTTTGTCGGAATTGGAGTAGTGATAAATCTGAAATGTATTGTTGGTTGTATTTCAAATAAATGTATATTATCGTAGTTGTGACTGTTGAGATGAGAACTACGTGTGGCTTGATCCCTTGTCCAACGGTACGTAGGCAGCCTGGGTCTCACCTAGGTGCAGCCGCAAAATATTATTGTGTTTAAAAAGGTTTATGTATTGTTCGACTTAAGAGTATTGCTGGTTCTGTTTCGTATTATTTGAAGGCCGGATGCCTATTATGTAATTGCATGTTGTTAACTTGTGCATGCTGCCAGTTGGGTTATAACTTGTGTGTTTTTAACAGGTTGAAATATTTGGGTAATGTCCAATTTACAGGGGAGACTCTGTCGAAATTTCAGTAGAAAGTCTCGGGCCCTTTTTCTTATTTTGGAAAAGAGGCTATAGTATTGGTAAGTGGGCCCGGCATTGGTGTGATGCTGGAATTTCCACAGGATTCATCTCGAGTTTCGAGGAATTTGGGGCGGGTCCTGTCATTTTCCTATTCATGTTTCTAGTTTGTAACTTCCTTCTTTTGAAATTACTGAGACCATCGTCCTTCTTGGGTGTGGTTGTTCTTTTGCATCTATTTCACCGAATTAGTGTGTGTTTAATTACGGTGTACTCAATTTGTACTTAATCCAACATTTTGTTAATATTATATATTAAATACATCTAAATTCATCATTAACCCATAAAAATTTACCTTTCCTTTCCAAAAGGAACATCATGATTTTCTTCATCTGTCTCTGAGTGGTTTGGTTCTCTCTCTCTCTCTCTCTCTCTCTCTCTCTCTCTCTCTCTCTCTCTCTCTCTCTCTCTCTCTCAGCTCCACATCCAAAATGAACAAGATTTGATACATCCTTTTTTTCGTTTCCAAATTTCTTGACTTTATACTCTCTCCTGCAGGGACAAACCCAGAATTTCAAAATAGGGTGGGCTAGATTTACCTTATTGAACTGTTAGATTTTAGACTTGATTAAACCCTTAAGGGAGGCTTATGGAATTGATCATATATATCAATTTAATTTAAGAACATATCATTTTTATTTTATTTGTTTAAAAGGCCTATTTTACACTAACAATGCCAGCTAAGGTCTACCATGATGAACAAAAATGAATTAAGAGAAAAGAAAATTCATAAAAAAATTCAAAAATGAAAATTTATCATCACATAGACACACGGGACCTACAGGTAAGACTACAATTTATCCAATTAGTTTAATCTATATATATAAAGCAAAAGGCAGAGAATGGTGAAACATTCAAAATACCAAAAAATGCCCTTGGTTAATGCAAACATTAAGAATTGAAATTATTAATTAAATGAGGATAATATGGTAAATTCACACTTTTTTATATTTAAAAAAAATTAAAAGAAAAAGAAAAATAAGATAATGGATCCTATTTTTATGCAACACAACTAGCCATTATCTTTTTTAATTCTAAAATAAATTTAAACTTTTTTAAAAAAAGCCTCTCGCAGGCACGGAAGTGCGTGCAGAGAGGCTAGTTGATATTTATGCTCTAAATGGGCTTAACATTAACACTAACTATAAAAAAGAAAGAAAAAACTCAATAGCCCAAGTTGTACCAGTCATAGTTCCGTTCCGTGCTTCTCTTTGGACCAAAGGTTGATTATGAAATATTTTTTGCCGTACGATCAGCCGGCTTTATGGAATGGACATTTTGGTTTTCCTAAATCGACGTCGCGGCAAACGGTAATGCCAAGAAATATGGGGCCCTCCTGGATAAAGTTTTTTGGCGGTCCTGATTCCACAATTTGCAAGGTGTTATCACTTGGGTTCTTAGGCGTTCTACCTCGCATTATACAGGTATATAAGATCGTACTTTTTTCCACGTAATTAAATATCTTATCCTGAAAATAATATAATTAAAAACTATTAGTCAAGCCGCCTTGTAAAAAACTGGAACATGTTTTTGATCCCATAGAATACGTAGTCAACACGTTCTAATGCTAAGACATCTGGGGCCGCCTCCACAAAAAGGGAAACAAGAGGAGAGAAATTATTTAAGGCAAGAACCATCCTTAAGCTGTTACCCATTGTACCTCGTGTTTTAACATGCTTCTTGCTGCTGCTCATACTTCATAGGACATCTCCTATCATTAATAAGCTTCAGTTTTGGCGGAATCCACAGCCATAAGGTTAGCTAGTTTTTTCTTCTTTAAATCCTGATTCAATGGTCAAAGTTTCTTTCTCTAACTCTTAGAACAGTTTTTTTCCTTTTTAAGGAAACTTTTCTATGTTTAAACAAAAGATCCTATACGTACCAAGTGGAAATGAATTTTTTTTAGATTTATTTACAAAAAATAAAAATAAAAATAAAAATTGTTGCGTGTATTAGTACTCACCACTTTACCCTTATCATCATTCTCAAGACTTGACACATGTCTATAACTCTTTTAACGTAGTTAGAACTCTATATGTTTTATTCGACTTTCACAACTCTACGTATACTTTGATTGAATTTCATAAAATTTTGATGAAATTTGTTGGAATCTTACTAAAATCACTTTTACTTTTCCACAAGCATAATATTTGACTATTTGCAGGAGTCTAACATTATTTTGTGGAACTGTCTCTAACTTCCACTTTTCTCCATATTTGGCTACTATTCGCAGGAGTACGTACTCAATATTATTTGGAGCTGTGGTTTAAGGAGAGCGAGCTACTTGGTTTTGTGAATAATTCATACACTTGAGAAAGGATCTTGCGTCATAAATAAGCTCGAGACATGATGAATCAGGTTGATGAAGTATCAATTGAGTTGAGGTTAATTTCTTTACGTACTCTAACACCTTTTTATTTTTCTTTTTTTTTGAGAAGAATTTTCTTTTTCATTAAACATGTTTAAACATGTTTTATTAGGATCTCCACATACGTATCGTAGATGGCTTTAATCCAATCCACCATGACCAATTAAACAACTTTTCTAATAATAATAATAATAATAATGCATGGGAATTCGTGTGCCTATTGACCTTTTTATTTATTTATTTTATTATTTAGTAAATTAAATCAAAATTTTGAAAAGAAAACTGAAAAGTGAGCAATGTGGATTGAGTGGGGAGTGACTGCTATCATGTAATTATTTAGGTGGAATTTGTTTTTTTATTTTATAATTTAGAAAATTTATGTTTACTATTTTACCCTTATTAAGATGGACGTATAGAAAAATATGGACGATAAAGGAAAATTTTTAAAACGACGATTTATCACATGTGCACGATTAAAATATGAAATTGTTGAAAAGGACATCTATATAAATACACAGTCCCGATCTCTTGGACTACAGGGGTCCAAGAGATTTGTGGTCACTCACCGTTGAATGTAAATTCAACGGTTCACTTACTCTTACACTCCTTTTAAGAAACTTTTTTGAACCATTGGATTAATATCCAACGGTGGGTGACCACAATTTCTTGGACTTCTGTGGTCCAAGAGATCAGGACTCTATAAATACAATTGCGAAAAAATATTTACGAAACTTTGTAAGTCGCGCGTAGCGCACGTGATTAAAAAAAAGCCTCTCGCACACGCAGAAGCGTGTGTAGAGAGGCTAGTTTCTATTATGCAAGGACATAATAAGGGGTTTTGAATGTTTCACCATTTGAGGCCTTTGTCTTCAGACGTCCGGACATTATTAATGTGTGAACGTCATATTTTCCACTATCCCTACTTCCTTTCCTCTTAACTTACAATGGTGTCTGCAAAAAGAAGAAGAAGAAAGAACTGTGTATATAAAAAATAAAATAATAAACTCGAGCAAATTTGGGTTTTTAAATAAATAAAAGCTACCTTTCATCTCCAGACCAGGACAAAAGCACGTATTTTTAGAAAATGTGAATTTCGTATATATAATACAGAGAGCTTTCATTGAGTGATCTTTCAAATAAGCTTATTTGAGAGACACATTTGTAGAGCTCACTCAGCATTGTATTTCACTAATCTAAACATTCTATTTTGTAGATATTCATTCAAAAATTATCTTTATAAAAAATCACTTAAATCCCATATCATTTGACTACTTAATTAAATTATTAAAATTCAATTACTTTCTTAAAGCACCATGTTCATTGATTTTGTTGCTTGATTAATTATAGGGCCCTTCAATATAGACCCAGTCAACGACCAAAATGTTAATTTTTCTTTCTCTTGGACACGATTTTATATTTGTTAATTTGTTGTGTCTTGTTCAGTAATCTAGATGAGGAGGGGGAATCTTCCAAGCTCAAGGAAGTTGTTAAAGCATATCAGATTCATCATCAGCCAAAAAAATTTCCAAAGTGGGATATCATATTTACAGTAGCATCTGCATTTGCTGTGTTCGTTGATCCTTTGAGCTGCTACATTCCAATCATCAATGACGATCGTACGTGCTTCGATTGGGACCGAAAGTTGGCGTGGACAGTTGTTTCCTTACGAACAGCCGGCGATCTATTTTATGGAATGGACATTTTGGTTTTCATAAAGCGACGTAGCGGCAATGTTAATGCCAAGCCATTTGGGGACTCCTGGACAACGCATTTTGGCGGTCCTCATTCCAAAATTTGGAAGGTGTTGAATGGCCAGAAATCACTTAGGTTCTTAGGCATTCTACCTCGCATTTGTGCTGCTCTTCCCATTATGCAGGTATATAATATCGTACTTCTTCCACGTAATTAAATATCTTATCCTGAAACCAAGGTGGTTGGTGTGAGTGGTTCGGCACTCGTATTCCTTAAGAGAGATCAGAGGTTCGATCTCTGCTCTAGTACGGAGCCACCACTTGGGCCACCACTTTACCCCTTACGGGCCAACCCGGTGTGAGCAGGGATTAGTCTGGGTTGTGGTTAAGGCTTAAATGTGCCATCCACAGTTGAGGCCCATCCAGGACCACCTCGTGGTTCAGACAAAAAAAAATAAAATATCTTATCCTGAAAATAATATAATTATAAAAATAAAAAAATAAAAAACTATTACTCATGCCGCCATGCCAGAGTTATGCTGTCAAAAACTGGAATATTACCTTGTCTAGACGTTGGCAACATTAACATATATACATAAACATTCATCTTCATATGTTAATAATGATTTAATATTCGTTACACAGTAATCAAATTTTAACTGTTGGCTTTAAATGTGTCCAGGCAATCATACTCACTCAACGATTCATGAATCTTTTTTATCTAATTCCAATCCAATATACTTTACGGGCTTATAATCTCTACCAATGGCTCCAACGGCATGCTAACATAGAGACCGCAGTAAAAAGATTTCTTAAACATGCTCTGGATTTCCTTCCATTCATCCTTGCTGCTCATGTAAGTTTCAATCTTATCTTCCAAATTTAAAGAAAAAAATAATCAACTTATTCTTAATTTGCTTTTAACCTGTACGAAGTTTGCTTTAATTAATGTTAATTATGTTTAGTTACTTGCTGACACCTTGAGAATCATAATATATATATACACAATATTATATAGAGGCATTTAGATTTTAGGGGCTACTCCTACATATGCACTCTAACGAAAATGTATTATATACATATATACAGTCCTATTCTCCTGGACTCTATGGTCCAAGGACATTATGGTCACCCACCTTCAGATAAAATGGTGGAGAAAAAACTAACTTAAAAGTCTATTTTATTTTATTTTTTTACTGCTTAATATATTAATTTAACTTAAACAAAAACTGAAAGTAAAAGAAAAAAAAAAGTCACTAGGTGTTTGGAGAATTAAAAAGAAAATAGACTTTTATCCAAACAGAGGTTAAATTAATATATTATGAACCCTAAACCCTAATTCCTTCATCCAAACAAAGGTTAAGTTAATATATCATGCATTAAAAATAAAATAAAATAGACTTTTAAGTTAACTTTTTCTCATACATTAGATTAGATTTAAAGATGGGTGACCACAACTTCCTTGTACCATAAAGAACAAGATTATACATACAAATACAATATATATAATCTAAGGTTGAGTGTCATTACAACTCGTTTGTTAGTGTTATTTTCCTCCCTTTCAGTGGAAAAATGGCCTTGATTTGCAGACCAGATGTTTCAGATTCAAATTTCGACGACATCATAATTGTATGTATGTGAAATTTCCCTCCACTCTAGTTTAGACTATCACTTATACTAAAAAGATGAGATAAGAATATATAAGAGATATTTAGTTACGCCATTTAAATTCTATAAAAAAAAAACCAAAAAAATGATAGCAAGCCCTATTGAATTTAATTTTGATTATTAAATTACTTTGATATCTTATTGAGTGTTTTGAGTTTTTTTATGAGGATCGATGGCAGTGTCACGTCCCGAACCCGAGGGTCGGTGAAAATCCCGTGCTCGGTGCTTGAGAAAATAGAAAGTAAAATAAAATAAAAAGAAATACAAAGAAAGCCGAAATAGGGGTTTAAAATAAACTTTTGTTATAAAAATAGTTCCAAAATCTTACAACTTTACAATAAAATAAATAGAGCTCTATCACTCTCATATAATTCAGCCTCAACTAGTTTAGTCCTTGTCTTGCCCATTAATTCATCGAAAAAATTAAACAGGGTTAAGGATGAGCAACCACCGCTCAGTGAGTAGATGATGTAATATGTCAGTCAAGCGATGCCGTTTTACACACTCTAGAAAATATCATGAAAAGATACACCAATCCAGATCATATCACATCATCCCTTCATATCTCGGTTATCCTTCATAGCATGTAACCAACTACGTGACCTCTATTGGCCTCATTGCCCTATGTCCCCGTGTGGTACATCTATCCCTCGGATACTCCAACATTGAAGTTCTCACGTTCCATGAATAATACATACTTCATAAATATTCTAATCAATATATATATAGTGTGAAAGATTGCACCAAATTAGACATGTGCTTGACTTAAAATAGAGAGATATTTGTAAATATAACAAATCCAAGATAATTCTTGGTTTTCATATTTTATCACAAAATAAGAACTTTTAGAACACATTACATAAGTCACTCACCTCGATAATAAAAACCCTTAAAATAAATTGGCAAGACAACCCATCTACCTATCTCCTCCAACATCAAATTTCCTTGCATCTCTCTTTAATCCTCTCTAACAACTATCATGTTGCATGCATGTTATCTCTAGATGTAGAAATAAACAACTTGTAAATGCAAGCTCCCTATTTATACTAGAATAAAGTCGGCAACTATCATTCTATTATTGGTTGATATGTTTGCTGGTTGAAGATAAGTGATAACATTTGGTATTAGGATAATATTTTGATGAAGTAAAGATAGGTAGCCACTTGGATAACAAGGCAACAACCTTGTGTGTTTACACGTCCCTTAAGCAACCAAGGAATGGTGCCACCTCCAGCTTATGTTATCCACCTCATACTTCTTATATACATATTTAATATAATAAAATACATATAATTATTAAAATGGTAAAAAACAACTATATATATAATCAATTTAAATATATAACTAAATAGGCAGCAAAATATTTATTCTTCATATATTTTTAAAAATACGAGTCTTCATAGGCAGTTTTGTAATTTATAGGAAGTTCGAAGACTTTTTGTTATATTGTAAATGGATTTTGGGTGTGTTTCTAAAGTCCATTTCATATGAGGAATTTTAATTTGGGCCCCTATATTGAGTATAATAGTGAATTTCCCAATATATAAATGAGAAAACACCCCCAAAAAAAAAAATTGAAAACAAGCAAATGAGGTGCTGGGCCGTGGAGGGTTAAACATTAATAATTATTGCTATTATTATTAGTATCATTATTCTTGTTCTTACTCTTATTATTTTCATTCTTTTCAAATTTTCAGTGAACTATATGCATATATTGATTATTAACTATGTGCTTGTCGCTCCTTTTCAGCTATTCGGAGCCTTGTGGTACTATTTTGCTGTGGACCGAATGATAGTTTGTTGGGAGAAGGCTAATGGTCAACATCCTAATGATTTGGATAGTCGTATAACGCGTGAGTCTTCATATTATTGCAGATCAGATAATAGTGCACAATTTCTGCCACCAGAATTTTTACAGAAGAAGTGCGCTGTACCACTTTCAGCAAATGAAACAGATTTACCTTTCGATTTTGGTATATATCTATCCGCTCTCCAATCTAATATGACATTGACAAGCTCAAGAGATCTTCTAGTGATGATTTTACAATGCATTTGGTGGGGCCTGCGAAATCTGAGGTTTGTATGTTTACAAGGCTTTTTAACTTTTCATGATGATCCCCCAAAAATAAATAAATCATGCTTTGATCCCATAATTACAATATGTACAAGGATGTCATAGTAGTAAACACGTTCTTACGTTCTTATATTTTAACACTACCAATTAATTTTATTTATATATAGAATTTCACTCAAAGTTTTAAACCCATCAATTCTTCCTTGTGTCGTCTAAGGAAATTTCTTTGACTTTGAAAATTTCTTTATCTTATATCAAATTGCATCTCCAATTGAAGGGTTTAATTTTATTTAAACCCATCAATAAGTCTTCTTTAAAGAGCATCTCCAACCGATATATCAAATTGCCACATGGATATATGAAATGACAAAAATTGAAAGGAGTCTTCACCCCTCCCACTTTGAGCTAGGAAGCAGATGGAATTTTCATTATAACCTGCGATATACACTTATCAAATATATTACTTCTTCATTTTCTTTTTGCAGTTCTTTTGGTTCAAATCTCGCAACCAGTTACGTTAAGAGCGAAATCATCTTTTCGATTCTGATCTCTATAAGTGGCTTGGCACTATTTTTAGTATATCTCACTTCAAGGGTGCAGGTTGGTGTTTAAACAAAATTGATGTCTTTTTTTTGTTTGACAAAGTGATATTTTAAACTAAATTTATGTCTTTAAACTTGAAGCTCCTCCATATAAATTTCCGTATTAATTCTTGTGCATCTATAAAATTAATAATTATACGTAGGGGTCGGAAAAAGAGTCAAATCAGCTCAAGTTGCAACAGAAGATTGAAACGATATATCCAGACATAATAGACAAAATGCGTAATATGTGCCGTCTCCGCTTGGCTTCACTGAAGAAAGTAAGTAGTTGGGTTAATTTGCTCTGATTCTTTCCATTAAATTTTGTTCAGCATTATTAAATTATATATATTGGTAGGTGCGGTTGCTTGAAAATAAAGATGAGAAAGTGTTAAAAGCAATCTGCGAGTATCTTAAGCCGGTGACTTATGGCGAGGATGTTTATATCATTCGAGAGGGAGAACCACTTCGAAAGATGTTTTTCATCACACGAGGCATTGCATTGACCTACACAACTATTACGGGTGGAACAAATGTGTGCAAGTCCCTTGAGAAAAGTGATTTTTATGGAGAAGAACTTCTAAATTGGGCATTGAAATTTTGCTCATTTTCTGAGTTACCTATCTCCTCTACAACTCTTTTGTCCCAAACAAAGGTTGAAGCATTTTCAATTGGGGCCCAGCATTTGAAGTCAATTGTGGCTCAATTTTGGTGGCATTTTCAGAGAGAGCTTCCTCGTTCTCAATTGGAGCATTTTGCAGCTTCTTCCATACAGGCATTCTGGCTCCGCCGTCGTGCAAAGGCTAAGAGAGCATCTTCAGAGGGAGCACGTTCTCAATCGAAGCATTTTGCAGCTTCTTCCATACATCCATTTAGATGGGACAAACTACGACATTAAAGTAGCCAAAACTACAACATAAAATAAAATAAAATAAAAAAAGAGTGTAAGAAGCACATAAACCAACTACGTTTTTTTCCCCTTATCTTGTGTGGGTATTTTGTTTGTGTGTGTTGCTTTGTTGTTTTCGATTGTTTACTATTTGTCGTCCATGGTTCGTTCCCTTCATATGTCGAGGACTGCTTTGAATTTGTTTTGGACCTTGTAACACTCAATAATTTATTGTTTGTTTTGAGTTTTTTAAAAACTGCTTTTCTTCGGCCTTGGCCCTTTTAGTATACGTACTTGTTTTGGCTTTGTACAATCCACTAGGTTTCTTGTTAAGTAATGATCTTGTGACTCAGTAACACCTTTGAATAATGACAAATTTGCTTGGTAAAAATATTAAGTGTCTTTTAACCTCCAGGCAATAGTTATTGTAAGAGTGTTTTCATTTGGCTAATTTACACAAACACTGTTTTTGCATTTAATAATAATAATAATAATAAAGATAGAGTGCTACTATTTTCACATCTGTCTTATTTCCCCACCCATCTTATCTTCAAAATTTTAAAGACAAATTTACTCCTTTGTAAAATGACTTTTAAGAACTTTAAGAAAAAACCTGTAAAATGCCCTTCTCCTCTGAGCTTCCTCCCAGCTAGCTCCCCCAACTTGTTATTTATTTATTTATTTGAAAAGGGGTAATTACAATTTTGGTCACTGGGTTTAGGCTCAAATTTAAATTTGGTCACCAAAATTTCAATTTTTCGATTTTCGTCACTGTACTTGCAGTCGCTAACAAATCAAGTCGAATCCATCAATTTTGTCAGTTAAGTCCTAAAAAAAATGAAAATAAATAAATAAAGTATACTGGTTATGCGCTTTTTTAACATAATCAACATCAGGATGAATCAAATTAGCAACCAAATCCAAATTACACCCAGCTTTCTCCATCAAAGTTATCAAAATTTCAGTAATTCTGTGTGTTAATCTACAAGCATCATGTAGAACTGAATCAAAGACTCTAACGGACAACAAAACTTCACAAGAAGAGTTCAAAGTAGCAGATAACCTCCTAGATAGTTTCAAATTAGACTTTTGAATCTCACCCAATTTTTCCCCCAGAGCCATAACTTCATTGTCTTTTTTCTTTATTATCAATTTCTGTGTGTAACCTGTTGGACATGGTTCCCGAAGTCCTAAGCTTGCTCTGATTCTCTTGCACCTGAGCTTCCAAGCTTAGAGCTCTTAAGTAAACTAGCTTAACAGTAACTAGAACACGTGACCTTTAATCTAATTTTGCCTCCACAACGATATAAGGTCGAGTTTGATCTTAAGCACCTAACAAAAAAATGTAGAAAACTTGAGGCAGAAAAATGGAGGAACAATAAAGAGAGAAGTAAAGCCGTAAGTGCTAAATGTGGTAAGGTAATCAATTGATTAATTTATCTCTCATGAATGACTGACCTTTCTTGATGCTCAAAGCCCCATTTTCTCATGATTCATGAATGACCTAAGCTCCATTATACTTAATCAGATCATATGTAATTAATCCTTCAATTTCTGAAAAAAAAAAAAAAATCCTTCAATTTCAATTTCATCATACAGATTAGCGCATCGCATGGAAATTTGCATGTTCGATTTTCTTTGATTGGAAATAGAAATTTCTGTAACATCATATTACTACTAATTGCAATTTACATGCTACATACATACGAGGTTAATTATTATTTCCCACTCGCACTTGAATATTATTAAGGCCTATTAGTCAATTATTAGCAACCCCAAAACAAAGTTTGAGTTGCTTGCTATTTGTTTATTGCATTTCGCATTTGATTTTGGTGGCATTTAAACATGACATTTATAAAACTATAATATGACAGATGTCACTCTATATAAAACGATGGCCATAATTTGAGATATATTAACTTGTCATTGTGCCTCAGATTTGGGTTTCCAAATCAAAAGTGGATGTATTTTCAGTTCGGGCCGCGGGCGGGTGCTCTTCGTTTTCTCCAGATCCCTCAATTGAAATTTTCTATATATATACAAGTGAGACAAGATTGATTTTAATTGGGTAATTCTCTAACTTTCACTCTTCTCCACATTTGGCTAGCTAATATTTGCTGGAGTACGTATTCAATATTATTTGGCGCTAATTAATTCTAGTTTAACAAGAGCGAGCGAGCTACCTAGCTGGGTTTGTGAATAATTCGTACACTTGAGAGAGAGGATATTGCGTCACAGATATGACCTTGTAACACTCAATAATTTATTGTTTGTTTTGAGTTTTTTAAAAACTGCTTTTCTTCGGCCTTGGCCCTTTTAGTATACGTACTTGTTTTGGCTTTGTACAATCCACTAGGTTTCTTGTTAAGTAATGATCTTGTGACTCAGTAACAGCTTTGAATAATGACAAACTTGCTTGCGAAAAATATTAAGTGTCTTTTAACCTCTAGGCAATAGTTATTGTAAGAGTGTTTTCATTTGGCTAATTTACACAAACACTGTTTTTGCATTTAATAATAATAATAATAATAAAGATAGAGTGCTACTATTTTCACCTCTGTCTTATTTCCACACCCATCTTATCTTCAAAATTTTAAAGACAAATTTACTCTGTAAAATGACTTTTAAGAACTTTAAGAAAAAACCTGTAAAATGACCTTCTCCTCTGAGCTTCCTCCCAGTTAGCTCCCCCAACTTGTTTTTATTTAATTTTTAGTTTTTTGAAAAGGGGTAATTACAATTTTGGTAACTGAGTTTAGGCTCAAATTTAAATTTGGTCACCAAAATTTCAATTTTTCGATTTTCGTCACTGTACTTGCAGTCGCTAACAAATCAAGTCGAATCCATCAATTTCGTCAATTAAATCCTAAAATAAATAAATAAAGTATACTGGTTATGTGCTTTTTTAACATAATCAACATCAGGATGAATCAAATTAGCAACCAAATCCAAATTCCACCCAGCTTTCTCCATCAAAGTTATCAAAATTTCAGTAATTCTGTGTGTTAATCTACAAGCATCATGTAGAACCGAATCAAAGACTCTAACGGACAACAAAACTTCACAAGAAGAGTTCAAAGTAGCAGATAACCTCCTAGATAGTTTCAAATTAGACTTTTGAATCTCACCCAATTTTTCCCTCAGAGCCATAACTTCATTGTCTTTTTTATCAATTTCTGTATGTAACCTGTTGGACATGGTTCCCAAAGTCCTAAGCTTGCTCTGATTCTCTTGCACCTGAGCTTCCAAGCTTATAGCTCTTAAGTAAACTAGCTTAACAAACTAACAGCTAAGCTTAACAGTAACTAGAACAATTTTGCCTCCACAACGATATATGGTCGAGTTTGATCTTAAGCATACCTAACAAAAAAATGTAGAAAACTTGAGGCAGAAAAATGGAGGAACAATAACCTTGAGGCAGAAGTAAAGCCGTAAGTGCTAAATGTGGTAAGGTAATCTTTTTTGGTCGAAATCATATCTCATTTCAATAAAACGCCAAATAGGCAGGTGTACAAAGCACAAACCAATGGCACAACAGAACCGTAACACAACCAGGAAAGAACAGCTAAACTCAAACCAAGTCTAGAACAAAGTTCTCATACCCAGTACAATAACAAAATAACTTAAAATAAAACAACACACATAGTCCAGTGGCCCACCCCAAATACAATTAGAGCCCAAAAATAAGCATATAGCCTACTTCACACTCAAAGCTAGGATTTTGGCAAACCCTAGCCTAAGCACACAAAGGCCGCCGTGAGAGGAGACATCACCACCGCACAAAATAGCATAGCTGCACACAAAAGAACCACAAATCTGCCACCAAGACCAGAAGCTCCCTGAACCACATAGCTGTATCAGCTCCAAGACATCCATCCATGAATCAACAACTCCACCAAGCTTGAACCCGCCTATGCCCCATAGAGAGTGCAGCAACCAATCAAAGCAAGACCAAGAGAAATGGAAACCCAAAGCCCATAGAATCAAGAGAGTGGAGGGTGGTGGTGCAAGCACCAGAGCAAGAGCTCTATACACCTTCCAATGGGGACGCGAGAGATCGCGTTTAGGATTAGCTGCTACATCCCGCAAGAGAGGCCAGATCAAGGAGGGGTAAAAGGAATTCGAGGGGTAGATGGAAGAAGCTGGGACAAACTTGGATTTAGAGAGAGGTTGATGGAGAATTGGGGACACATAATTAAAATAAGACATATAGTCTCAGATCCACCCACAAGAGTGGAAGAAATCACTAAGGCAAGCACAAAGGGAGGAGATGGTGAGAATGGCTGAGTATGTTGAGAATGGTAGAGGGAAGAGAGAGGAGAGAGGGGGGGAGCGAGGAGAGGGTTGCGAGGAGAGGAACGGGGAGGAGGGGTAGTGACCTCCTCCTCCCCCTTGTTGTGAAAGCGGCGGCTGGGTTTTCCTAGGGTTAGTTGAGAAAGAGAGAGGCGCTAGAGAATGGCTGTCGAGAGAGCAGGAATAAATGTGGTAAGGTAATCAATTGATTAATTTATCTCTCATGAATGACTGACCTTTCTTGATGCTCAAAGCCCCATTTTCTCCTGATTCATGAATGACCTAAGCTCCATTATACTTAATCAGATAATATGTAATTAATCTTTCAATTTCTGAAAAAAAAAAAAAATTTCCTTCAATTTCAATTTCATCATATAGATTAGCGCATCGCACAGAAATTTGCATGTTCGATTTTCTTTGATAGGAAATAGAAATTTCTGTAACATCATATTACTACTAATTGCAATTTACATGCTACATACATACGAGGTTAATTATTATTTCCCATTCGCACTTGAATATTATTAAGGCCTATTAGTCAATTATTAGCAACCCCAAAACAAAGTTCGAGTTCCTTGCTATTTGTTTATTGCTTTTCGCATTTGATTTTGGTGGGTTGAGAGATGGCATTTAAACATGACATTTATAAAACTATAATATGACAGATGTCACTATAAAACGATGGCCATAATATATATATATATATATATATATATATATGCAAAACTATAACTAATTATGTCCAAATGACATACCCGTTGTAGGCTTTGAATGCCACGTTCTGATAGCCAGTTGAACTCAAAAGTCTGCGAAGATGACATACTCGTTGTAGGCTTTGAATGCCACGTTCTGATAGCCAGTTGAACTCAAAAGTCTGCGAAGATTTCTCACCAAACTTTTAAGGAACCACATCATCACCTGTAATAAATCATATCAATAAATATCTTCAACAGACAAACATGTATAGGTTAGGTTATAAATTTCACAGCAGAACCTGCAGGAAAAGAAGATGCTAGAGCCAAGGATGTAAAAGGCATATAAAACCAACAATATCTGTGTATGAGAGGTCATCATGATTACCTTTTCCATGTCATAACAAAAGCGGCAAGGAGGCAGCACACACTCAGATTGCATGGGTATGGAGTACCATTCCCATATTTTCTTAGAGTAAAGCAAGTCGCAAAGTATAAGGCAGTAGCTGCACCATTTCAAATAGAGTATATCAACAACTGGAGAAATAACCAAATGCTAAAATCCAGAGAGCGGAACCTGCTGTCATCAGGCTCTATTGATAGTGTTTACACCATAATGAACGGCCAATCAGAGCAAAACACGTGGACAGGATCGAGCCTGGTCAAAGTCGCCTTCGGCACCCAGTGCCTGGTCAACATTGCCTTCGGTAATATGACTACCGATCCCTCCATTAGGGTAACGCCCACTCTCGGGACACGTGGCGCGCTCACAGTCGACATCCACAGTCCCACATCGAAATTCTACATCAAGTGCACACCCCCCAAGGCCTATAAAAGAGGCCAATCACCCCAAAAGAAAGGGATCAGAAGGTACGGCATACAAGCTTATCAATCTGTCAGTAGAACTTTATAAAATCCCGAACTTACTTAAGCATCGGAGAGCCTACGGCCGGTACCACACCGGTGCCCTGGGTCTTACCGAGCGATCTCTTATTTTGCAGATCACGCTCCCTACCGAGGCTTCAGGCATTCCGAAGACTCAAAATTACTAAGTTGACCCTCTAAGTCAGAGAACCACTTTTTGGCGTCAACAGTTTGGCGCCGTCTGTGGGAAACGATAAAACAAATCGACCCTTTGTCCCAAACATATGGGGACCACTGAAAAAACTACGTTCGGAACGGCACAGGGGATGCCGTACGGTATGCCAAGTGGGGTAAGCCCAGCTCCACAACCATACACACCGACAACTAACCCTCCTGTACTCCAACCCGCTGAAAACGCGGAGCTTTTAGCCCAAGTCGTGTCCCTTCGGCAGGACATGGCTAGGCTACAAGAACACAACAACTACCTTTCGACCAGAGTGGATGAAACACAGCAACAGCTGAACCAGCAGCAAACGCAGAACATACAGACGTCCGAAAGCGTACAGACTCCCCGTCGGCAGAGGAAAGGCAAGAAGGCAGCGAAGGCAACGCCTGCGCCATCTAAACAGCTGGTAGTCCCTGCACCAAAAAACAGGCCCCACGGGCCGAGCAAGGTCTATTCCGATTGTCGCCATAGGCTGCTGGATCGGGAAGGCGAACGACAAACCGAACGGCAAGAATCGCCGATCAGAATCAATGCGCGCCTAAACGATCCCCGCCTGAGGGATCTAGGGAGGAAATCTCCTATACGAAGGATACCGGTCCTGGAGTCCACAGCAGAATCTGACAAGGAGTACTTCCCACCCACCGACCGGTCATCTTCTTACCGTTCGGAAACCCCGACGAAGTTCTCCGAGGTGAACCCTGTCAGGTCCCAGCAGCGATCGGCACATCAGGTTGCCAAGGATATACCAGACAGGGATCCCGTCATTCGCCTCCTCCTTCAGAGGGTACAGAAGATGGAAGACGACAGGACACGCTCACAGGAGCCAGACTGGGGAAGGCTTCGGCCAGGACCCTTCACCGAGCGCGTAAGGCACTCACGGCAAGACCGAGACGTCCAGCCCCTACGCATAACCCCTTACACAGGAGTAGAGGATCCCCTGACGCACCTCCACTCTTTCCAATCGGCTGTAGGGTGCCGAGGGCTAAGCGACGAAGGACTATGCCTGCTGTTCCCCTCTTCGCTCACGGAGGCGGCTCTGAATTGGTTCTACCGATTGGAACCAGGAACGGTGGATTCCTTCGACGAACTGAAGCAGATCTTCCTGAACCATTTTATGATTCAGACAGACAGACTATACTCTGCCGATAACTTGTATAACATTCGGCAGAGAGATGACGAACCACTGCGCGAGTATGCCGCACGTTTCAGCCATGAATACTCGAGATGCCCGGATACCGACGACAGGGCAGCCTACGGCGCCTTCAAGAGTGGCCTACGGTCCTCACACTTTCGGTATCTGGTGCACAGCAGCAATTGGCGAACGTACGATGAACTCATGAAGCAAGCGGCAATCCATGCCAAGGCCGAATACTTCAACTCGAGAGCCGAGCCCACGGCTCGGCAGGGGGAATACATACAGCGGTCCTCCACGGCACAGGCATCGCCGTTCGTACCAGCGGCGCAAGCTGTCGAGTACCCTGACAGCCATAAGCGCAAAGATACCGGAAACTCCCAGAGGGGGCATTCCAAGAAGAATAAGAACAAGTACGGTAGGGACAACTACCGAGCGCCGCTGCCAGCTCACAACCAAGGAACGGAAGTGTTCACCTTGCTCAACACCTCCTACGAAGCAGTACTGATGAACGAAAACGAGATAATCCCGAAGCCCACCTTCCGGAAGCCCAGTCGGCAGGATGGCCGAGACACAGGGAAATTCTGCCGATACCATCAGCAGAACAGTCACAATACCGAAGACTGTATAAGCCTGCGAAAAATCGTCGAGCGGCTGATTCGAGAAGGCAAACTGGATCAGTACATAGCCAGGCCGCAGCAGGCGCCAGTGCCGAACGCCAATCGACAGATCAACATGATCAGCACGATCAGCGGTGGTCCAACCCTCGTCGGGGCATCTAACCGTTCGATGAAGCAGTATGTCAGAGCGGCACAGTATCCTCAGGTCCTCGGCATCGAGAGTACCCGGCATGCAAAGATGCCGAAGGTCAGGTGGGAGCCTATCACTTTCTCTGAGGAAGAAGAAGAAGGAATCATCTACCCACATGACGACCCTATGATCATCCGGGCCGAGATTGCCGAATTCGATGTCGGACGAGTTCTGATCGACACTGGCAGTTCAGTAAACGTCATCTTTGCCGATGCATTCAGAGAACTCGGGGTAGATGACAGCCAGGTCAACCGGCAGCTCTCGCCACTCCTCAGCTTTTCGGGAGACTTGGTCCAGCCAGTTGGCAGTGTCAGCTTGCCAATTGCCTTCGGCGTGGCCCCACGAAGGACCATGGTCTACGACCAGTTCCTCGTGGTGGACTGCCCAACGGCATACAACGTCATAGTTGGCCGAACGGCACTCACGGCGATCAAGGCCCATTTGTCACCCCACATGCTGCTCATGAAATTCCCAACCTGCTTCGGCACTGGGGCAATCAGGGGCGACCAGGTGAGCGCTCGGAACTGCTACGCTACGGCACTGAAATCGGCAGCTTCTCAGAAGCAAAAGGAGACCCTGACTGTCGTAGACCTGCCGAACGGCAATGAACCAGTAGATGATCCAAGGGAGGAAACGCCCACTCCGGTGGCACAACCTGCCGAAGACCTAGAAACTGTGGCGCTAGACGAAAGCCAACCGGAACGGTGCGTAAGAATCGGCACCATGCTGAACGCCACCCTCCGTGCCGAATTCATCCAGTTCCTTCGGCAGAACTCGGAAGTCTTCGCCTGGTCATACAACGACATGCCGGGTATATCTCCCGATGTCATCAACCACAAGCTCAACATCTCACCAGCCTTCAAACCCGTCAGGCAAAAGCGCCGATCCTATGATGCCGAACGGTATGAAGCTATGAAGAACGAGGTGGACAAACTCATGACCATAGGCTTCATTCGGGAGGCCATATACCCGGAATGGCTGGCCAACTCAGTCATGGTTCGGAAGGCAAAGGGCGGATGGCGAATGTGCCAGGACTATACCGACCTCAATAAGGCCTGTCCGAAGGACAGCTTCCCGTTGCCACGCATCGATCAGCTTGTAGACGCCACTGCCGGTCACGAGCTGCTCAGCTTCATGGATGCATACTCTGGATACAACCAGATCTTCATGCACCCTGCCGATAGCGAACACACGGCATTCATAACGGACAAAGGCCTATACTGTTACAATGTCATGCCGTTCGGACTGAAGAATGTCGGGGCGACTTACCAGAGATTGGTCAACCGAATCTTCGCCGAGCAGATCGGCAGTACAATGGAGGTCTACGTGGACGACATGCTAGTAAAGAGCCGAACGGCAGGTGAGCATCTGAAAACCCTATCGCTCATGTTCGGCATCTTGAAGGATTACCGAATGAGACTCAACCCAACGAAGTGCGCCTTCGGCGTATCTTCCGGAAGATTCCTCGGTTTCATGATCAGCCAGAGGGGTATCGAAGCAAACCCCGATAAAATCAAAGCTATAATCAACATGGAGGTGCCGAAGACACAAAAGGACATCCAGAGCCTTACCGGACGAGTGGCAGCTCTCACTCGCTTCATCTCCAAAGCCACAGATAAGTGCGCACCGTTCTTCAAAGCCTTGAAAGGGGGCAAACACCATATCGAGTGGACTGCCGAATGCGACAAGGCATTTCAAGACTTGAAGGACTACATGGCCAGGGCGCCGCTACTATCTAAGCCCCTGCCTGGAGAAATCCTATCCCTGTATCTATCGGTATCACATACTGCCGTTAGTTCAGTACTGATACGGGTCCCAGAGAAGGCGGAGCTACCAATCTTCTATGTCAGTAAGGCCCTCCAGGGGGCAGAGTCTCGGTACCCCCCACTCGAGCAGCTGGCTTTTGCTCTGGTCGTTTCCGCCCGACGATTGAGGCCCTATTTCCAGGCCCACACCATCATTGTTCTAACCAACCAACCCCTTCGGCAGGTTTTCCAAAAACCTGAAACGTCCGGTAGGCTGGTGAAATGGGCAATCGAGTTAGGAGAATTCGACGTTCAGTTCAAACCCAGACCTGCCGAAAAAGGACAAGCCGTGGCAGACTTCATTGCTGAACTAACACCTTCGGAGGCTTCAGAACCTGGGAAAACCCTTCCACTGGAAGGCCAACCGAACGGTAGCCGGTTAGACCAGTCCAAACCCATCTGGATCCTCCATGTGGACGGCTCGACAAACCAGCAGGGATGCGGAGCTGGTCTTGTACTCACCGCTCCCGATGGAACCAAGATGGAATATGCCATCAGATTCGGCTTCCGAACGTCTAACAACGAGGCCGAATATGAAGCTCTCTTAGCAGGCCTTCGGCTAGCTAAGAGCATGGGTGCTAAGCAGGTCAGCATCTACAGCGACTCACAGCTCATCGTGAACCAGATCACTGCCGACTTTGCAGCAAAGGATGCGTCAATGACGGCATACCTCACGGCGGCACACCAACTGCTAAACAAATTCGAGGCCTACGAGATTCGGCAGGTTCCCAGATCGGAGAACAGCCATGCCGATGCGCTAGCCCGCCTAGCTTCGGCAATCAACGACAAAATTGGCTGACAGGTCCCTGTCGAGATCTTGACCCGGCCAAGCACCACCTCCGTTGACGTATGTACCGTTCGGTATGAAGACACCTGGATGTCATCAATATACACCTACCTAGCGAACGGTATCCTGGCAGAGGGCAAGGCCCAAGCAAGAAGGCTACGTTACCGATCGGCAAGGTACATCATCATCAATGACGTTCTGTACAAGCGTGGCTACACCACCCCCTACATGAAGTGCATCACCGAAGAGCAGGGCGAATACGTCCTTCGGGAGATCCACAGTGGTGTCTGCGGCGATCACTCCGGTTCCAGATCCCTGGCCCACAAAGCCTTCCGGCAGGGCTACTATTGGCCGTCAATGCATCGGGATGCAATAGCCAAAGTGAAAAAGTGCGACAAATGCCAACGGTTCGGCAATATTCCGCACCTGCCTGCCGAACCTCTTACACCAATCGTGAGTCCTTGGCCGTTTGCCCAATGGGGACTTGACCTAATCGGCCCGATGCCGCAGGGCAAGGGACAGGTCAAGTATGCAATTGTTGCCGTGGATTATTTCACGAAGTGGGTTGAGGCCGAGGCCTTAGCCACCATTACGGCAGCAAGGGTCGAGGAGTTCGTCTGGACCAACATCTGTTGCCGCTTCGGCATCCCATACGCCATCATCACTGATAACGGCAGGCAGTTTGATTCGGGACTCTTCCGGCAGTTCTGCACCCGCCTCAAAATCAACCTGTTCTTCGCCTCCCCAGCTCACCCTCAGTCAAACGGCCAGGTGGAGGCCGTAAATAAAATCATCAAGAAACTCTTGAAACGGCAACTCAACAGTGCCAAGGGGGCCTGGCTGGAGAAGCTTCCCGAAGCTCTATGGGCCATACGAACATCTTACCGAACCTCCACGGGGGAAACTCCCTTCAGCCTTGCATTCGGCTCGGAAGCCGTGGTCCCAGTAGAAATTGGCGAGTCATCCTACCGAACGGAAAGCTTCGAGCCGAAGGCAAACGAAGCCGTAGTGGCGCTAAGCCTGGACTTGATTGAGGAACGCCGAACGGTAGCCAACCTTCGGAATGAAGCATACAAGCAGCGCGTCTCTCGGTATTACGACTCTAGGGTCAGGCCCCGCTCCTTCAGAATCGGAGACTGGGTTATGCGCGAAGTATCGCTTGCAACCAAAAACCCAACGGAAGGAACCCTCGGACCTTCCTGGGAAGGACCCTATGAAGTCATCGGCATCCTCAGATCGGGAACCTACAGACTACGAGGCACAAACGGGAAGACCCTCGGTCACCCATGGAACGTGGAGCACCTCAAGAGTTATTTCAAGTAAACCCCCCTAGCCAACGGCAGGGAGGGATTTGTATTTTTGCCCACGGCACTTATATATATATAAAATGAGATTATTCAGAATTGCACATGTTCGGAACATTATGGCCTATCGGCATCTTTTTTTCAAAAAAAAAAAATGTTTCGGTAGGACTCATTATAACGAGCCACAGCAATCTTGCCCACGGCAGTTAAAAGCTACCCTCGTCGAGTTTACTGCCGATTCAAAGATAGCTTGGCCCATTTTTGTTACAAATTTTTTGATGCCTATGATACTTGGGTCCTGGCAAGCAGGTATGAGCCAACGGCAGTACCGAGGCAAACCTAACTCCTGAATGGCCAACGGCCTAAAGTCAATAATTTATCCTAGATAGTTATGAGCCTACGGCAATAACAAGCATGGATGAATTTGCAAAGCATAAAACGAGTAGTGAAAACAAAAATTACTTGAATAAAAAATGCCCTCGGCATGAATATGTTCGGAACTGTGGCCAACGGCCATAATAATACAAAATAAACAATTACAAAAGCAACAAAGTCCCTCAGGCCTCGGCATCCCGATCTCCCTGGACGACGGCATGCTCGACCGTAGCATCAGCGGTGGCATCTGGGGCGCCCTCGGCATCAGAGCCATCGGCATCTTCAGGGGAATCCTCCCCCTCGTACTCCTCAACCATCTCTTCAGTAATACCTTCCGGTAGAGGAGGAGGATCGGCAGCAAAGTTCAGGTTCAGCTTCTGCCCAGGGTTGAACCGCTTGAAACGGTAGATGAGGTCCGCCATCTCAGAGGCCACCTCATTGTCCACCAGGGAAGTGAACTCAGTGGAGGAACGGTAGTCCCTGATCGCCCCTCTAACGGCAGCCTCAACCTCTGCCGCCTTCGTCCGCTCGGACGCCTCCAGTGCCGCCTGCACCGCCAGTTTTGCCTCCTCGGCATCCTTGGCCGCCCGCTCTGCGCCATCCAGAGCCTCGCGCATCTCGGCAAGCTTGGCCTCATGCGCCTGGATCTGCCGTTCGGCAGCATGCATGTCTTGCACGAGGTTCGCGTGATCCTGGAGGGCCTTCGTTGCATCGGCAACCTTGGAACGGCCATCCTCGTACAGCCGTTTGGAGCGCTCGGCAGCTGTGATGGCCCTCTTCATGCACAGCCACATGTCCATCGATGCCTGAAAAATGGAGCCGAAGGTTAGTACCGAGCAACAAAAAAAATCAACAACAATAAAAAGATCGAGAAATTGGAGGCTTACCGTGGCCTGGAGACGGAAGGCGCGCCCCGCCTCTTCCCGAAGGGCCCTCCTCGGTAACTCGTCGATCTCGGACAGGTCCATCTGCGAGCCCACGATCATGTGGTTCGCAAACTGGACCGTCTTCGAAGGACAGGCCAGTGTAACAGCTTCGGTAGGCCCTCCTTCCTCCTCTACGGCGAGGATGGCCCTTGGGGGATCGGTAAGCCGCACCCTCTTGGGGGAGGAAGCAGCATCCAGGTCCACCATCATGGGCCGCTTCCCGGATGCCTTGGAGGAAGCAGCATCGGCAGCCACGCCCGGACTGAGCACCGGCTCGTCAACCGGCACCCTTCGGCTTGCAGGCTCGGCAGTGCGCTGCCTCTGCCGTTCGGAAAGAGGCTGCTCATCTAGGTCTGCCTCAGAGACCCGTTCGGCAGAAACCTCTGGCTGCCGTTTCTGTTTCTTGCCCTTTGCAATCACCCCGAGGCGACGCTTAGAGGTCTCGGACATCTTCTTCGCCTCGGCAGTCTTCCTGGCCTCGGACACTGCACGAACGGAATGGTAGAGTTAGCCGAAGACAAAAAAAAAAAAAAAAAAAAAAAAAAATGTCAAAGTGAATTTACTCTCGGCAGGGTTGGCAAGGCGTGCTTTGATGAGGTTCGCAGTGAAGAGGAACTGCGGGTATTCCCTGTCTCCGGCCGGAACTTTCAGCCTCACCTTATCAAGCTGCCGAAGCTCTGATTGGGTTGCCGTTGGTTGCTTCAGTTTGCCTACAAAAATAACGAAACAGGTTAGTCCTCTGAACGAAGAAGATTGATCTACCGATCGGCATGGTAGCAACCTACCGGCAATCTGGAAAGTGGTTGGGATAGAGAAGCGAACGGGAACCCCCGACGGCGATTCCCAATCGCCGGAAAGTAGCACCCGCCGATTCCTCCAGGACTTCTGAGAAGTCGGCACAGCATTCAGAAAATGGCCCCTTTCGGAAGCCTTGAGACAGTTCGCCTGAACCCATCCACCATGATCGGTACTCTTTGATTTGGTGATGCTGTACAGATGGGAGAACTGCTCGTATGAAGGCCCCTCCTCACCGGCAAGTCCGAATGCCGTTACTACCCCCATCAGAACGGCCCAGAAGTTCGGATTGAACTGGCCAGGGGCATACCCAATCTGGGCCAGGATCCTTTGAACTGGGGCCTGCAACGGCAACCTAACGCCCTGCTGAAGGACGTCAGTGAAAAATGCAACCTCACCATCCTTGGGGTTGCTCAGGGACTCGGTAGGGCCAGGGATCCTCATCCCTACCGAATGGGGAATCATGAATTCAGCCCTAATCTTGGCCAGCTCACGGTAGGTCAGTTTATTTGGCGGCAGGTAGTCTACATCAAAAAGCTGCTGCTTCGTTACCCCCATCGGCACCCTTGGGTTCCCGCTGCTCACTATCGTTACCCTCGGCATGGGGACTGCCTCGGAAGACTCTCCACGACCAGAAGTGGAGGCCTCCGGACGGTGACTGGAAGATGCCTCCGGCACCCTAGCTCCCTCCTCCCGAGGCTCGGAGGGTGAACCCAAGCCGACCTGCCGACCGTCACTATAAACAACCGCCAACGGTAAGGGCTGACTGGTCATAAGCCCCTTACCGATGCCATGAGTGGGCACAGTTCTGACCGTCTCGCCAATGACCTCAACCTCAGAATCGCTACCACTCTCGGTATCTTGGCCCATCTCCTCACTTTCGGTACCCCTTCGCCTATCTGGAGACTCATCCTCAAAAGCGTTGGGCTCACTCTCGAATCCCGACTCGCTATCAGACATCTACAAAAAACAACATGAGGAAACTAAGGGCCATGCTGAGAGCTATCCTACCGATGCCTACGTCTCTACCTATGGTAACTAGACTACCGAACCACACCCCACTTGCATAAAGTTCTAGTCTAGTTCAAACCAAGGAAGGATGTACGCATAACGAAAGAAAAGAAAATGAAGGGTTACAGGACGGTACCTTGTAAGAACTGGGGTATGGGAATGAAAATCGGTTCGCCTCCCGAATGATCTCGCCGGAAATCGCCTGAATTGTCGTTGGCTCTCGCCGGAAATCGCCTCTGCTACCGTTAGCTCTCGCCGGAAATCGCCTGGACAGAGCTCTCGCTTCACTCACAAATGCAAAGTGAGATTCGCCTGAGAGACCCCTCCTATTTATATGGCAAAAAACGCAACGGTACGCCTCGAGAAACCAAACGGCGCATTAATGGCGCCGCTCCGCGTGATTTGACATGCCACGTGTCGTGCGCGGAGTGGAACCTCTGGCAGCACGCTGGGTACAGAAGACGAAGCGTCACTCTGTCCCATCAATGCCCCTCTCCACACAAAGGATGCGAAAGAAAAAACGAAACTCACCCAAGTCAGTGAAGAATCGGCAATATACTCTCGGAACCCAGTCATCGCACCAAAGGCTGCCGAACGGTAACCCAGGCGAGTGGTACCCCACGATGGGTTACCGAACGGTAACCTCTTGGTGAATCAGCACAGGAACAAGGCCCCAGCGCGCCCCCTTGATAGCCTACCGAACGGTAAGGCACCCTGGCCGCCAATGAGGAACAAACAAGTCCCCAGCCGAGAAATCTCACCTGAAGACTTGGGGGACTCCTGTTTACACCATAATGAACGGCCAATCAGAGCAAAACACGTGGACAGGATCGAGCCTGGTCAAAGTCGCCTTCGGCACCCAGTGCCTGGTCAACATTGCCTTCGGTAATATGACTACCGATCCCTCCATTAGGGCAACGCCCACTCTCGGGACACGTGGCGCGCTCACAGTCGACATCCACAGTCCCACATCGAAATTCTACATCAAGTGCACACCCCCCAAGGCCTATAAAAGAGGCCAATCACCCCAAAAGAAAGGGATCAGAAGGTACGGCATACAAGCTTATCAATCTATCAGTAGAACTTTATAAAATCCCGAACTTACTTAAGCATCGGAGAGCCTACGGCCGGTACCACACCGGTGCCCTAGGTCTTACCGAGCGATCTCTTATTTTGCAGATCACGCTCCCTACCGAGGCTTCAGGCATTCCGAAGACTCAAAATTACTAAGTTGACCCTCTAAGTCAGAGAACCACTTTTTGGCGTCAATAGATAGAAAATTTGCAACATGTGCTGCAAAAGCATCCAAACCTTCCATATCATCTGGAGCCTCTTCTGAAAGTTCTCAACATCAAACCCTGTTTTAAATCACAAAAGCAAATCATATTTGAATTTTAAACCAACACTAAACATAAAAACACAATAGATCAAATCCACCACTCCTTCTTGAATTGCATCTCTGATGAAATGGAACTTTCTTCCTATGTGTTTTGACCTTTGATGGAACACATGATTCTTGGACATGGCTATAGCCAATGTGTTGTCACACATGATTGGTGTAGCTTCAAGTTGTTCTTCTCCAAAATCTCCCAGCACAAATCTTAGCCAAATTGCTTGAGTTGTTGCTTCTGCAACACTGACATATTCAGCCTCTGTAGTGTGTAAAGAAAAATTCATTAGTTGTCCCTTATTTTGATAATTATTGCTTAAACTCTGTCTTATTGGGAGAGTTTTTTTTTATAGTTTTTTAGTTAAATACCCAATTCTACACCTAGTTCTATTACAAAACCCTATACTGTTTAATCTTTATAAACATACCCAAAATAAACCCAAAAATCAACAATTGTATATTTTTTAATTTAATTAATAAGATGAAATACCTTTATTACCTCTTTTAGCATTAAATTAGTTTTGGACCTCGTTTAGAATCTATAGAATGCAAAGAACATTCAAAATTTGACAAAACCACTCCCTAAGGTTTGAAGCCTCAAGCCCCTCTCCTCCTTCAAACCCTCATCTCTCCTCTGTTCTCTCCCTTCTTCCCTCTCTCAGCATTCAAAGTAAACCAAATAGTCTCAAAGCCATGGACCAACACAAGACCGACGACAACCTCCGTTACGTCGGTGGCCTCACACGTGTTCTCGCTGCCGATGCCTCCATTTCCTTTGCAGGTTTATTCCATATGCTTCAATTCGTTATTTTCATTTTGATTTTTGCTTAATTTACTTGAATTTTGACTCGATTTTAGTTTCTTCGTTGAATTTGGTGCTAATTTCTATTTGTTTCGATATGAACAGAGCTAATGGTTAAGCTCGCGGAGTTCTATGGCTACTCTGTAGATTTGAGGTGTCAATTGCCGGACGAAGGTGTTCAGAACGTCAACTCTGATGGTGATTGCGAGAAGAACGAAGATGATGACGATTTCTCTTTCATCTACACCAACCTCGATGGATCGCCAATTTACACCGATGATATATTCTAAAATGGCCAGATCCCTCCGGTGTTCTTGATTTTCAACCGGGATCTCCTATTCGCCGATGCCGATGATGATTATTCTTTCGGAGCCAGAGGGGCTGCAGCTTCATCTTCCTCTCTGGAGCCGCCATTGAAGAAGCTCTTCTTTGAAGAGCGTGATACGCCGACCTCAGCACGTTGTTTTACAACTTAGGAGGTGGACTTGGGTCCTGATCCATGAGATCAACTAGCTTTTGAGTTTGATCATCAACACCTATTACAGCAACAAGGAGATCTTTCTCCATGAGCTCATCAGTAACGCCTCGGATGTACGTATTTTCATAGTTTATTCTTATGCTGATTTCTCATTTCAGTATTTTCTAGTGTTTATTGTATGAATCGTTGTGTTTTCTCTTTGTGTTTGGCTTGTGAATGTTTTAAATTCAACGACTTAGTTTGTATGGCTTAGGTTAGAGATCTGAACATGTTAACTTTTATGTTGTGGTTTATGATCGTTTCAATATGGAAGGAAACTAATTTATTTGTTCTTTAGTCGTGATAGGTTAGAACCGTTGGATCGCTTCCAATTTAATATGTATTGATCTAGGTATTCCTAGGATCGTGTAGGAATTCACGGATCGGGAATCGGAGCCTCAGATGTTCCGATTTAAATAGTTAAAGTTTGTGTTTTTCGATCACCGTCCGATCGTGCGATTGCGAGCGATTCGATCGTCCGATCTGACCCAAACTTGCAGGATGTGTATCCTAGACCTTGTGGAACCCATAGGAACTTTTGGATCGTAAAATGGAGGTCGTGAGCCCCACGGGCCCAGTTGACCAAATTTGGGAGGTTAGACCCTCGGTTGATCGTAAGTCTTCCGAGGTAGTTTCACTCTTCGAGTAGTATTAGAACGACCATTTAGGATGAGTTTTGACCGTCTTTTGTTTTATGTGATTTTGAGGGTCTTTGAGATTATTCTTATGGTTTTGTGATGGAAATCTTATGCTTTTGAATTTAATAGTTTATTTAAATTCTGTTTATATTTAATAGTTGAATTCTTTATTTTTGTAAAGTAATTGTGATACATGTGGGTTTGACATATTCGAGTATCTTGAGTTTATATATAATATTTGAGAAAGTACTATCCTTGTTGATTTTGTGTGGGCTACTTAAAATGTTAAATTTGAGTGTTATTAGCACTACCTTAGGTACCTCCCCGGTTATGGATTTTATGTTTGAGAATTTATTTTGCCCAGGCCCGTCGGAGTTTGCCCAAGCCCTTCGGAGATTGATTTATTTTGCCCAGGCCCGTCGGAGTTTGTCCAGGCCCTTCGGAGATTGATTTATTTTGCCCAGGCTCGTTGGAGTTTGTCCAGGCCCTTCAGAGATTGATTTACTTTGTCCAGGCCTGTCGGAGTTTGCCCAGGCCCTTCGGAGATTGATTTATTTTGCCCAGGCCCTTTGGAGATTGATTTATTTTGCCCAGGCCTGTCGAAGTTTGCCCAGGCCCGTCGAAGATTGATTTATTTTGCCCAGGCCCTTCGGATGTCTTCTTAATACGATGCTTTGGGAAGGAAGTGATAATGTTTTAATGTGTCTTTTTTATCGAATTTAGAATTGTGATAGATCTGAAATGTATAGTGGTTCGGTTGTAAATAATTGTCTATTATCGGAGTTGTGACCGTTGAGATGAAAGAACTACGTGTGGCTTGATCCCTTGTCCAAGGGTACGTAGGCAGCCTGGAGTCTCACCTAGGTGCAGCCGCAAATTATATTATGTTTAAAAGGTTTGATCGATTCTGAGTATGTGATTAGATGCTGATGTGGTTATTGGATTGGAATCCGGTTTGATGTTTCGGTGGTATTCGTAAAGTTGTTTGAAATATTCAGTTTCATTGTTTATGTAGTTTTTGACTTAAGAACTTTGCTGGTTTTGTTTCGGACCATTTGAAGGCCAGAGGCCTATTTTGTATTTTGCATATTGATAACTTGTGCATGCTGCCAGTTGGGTTATAAATTGTGTTTAAATTTTTAGGTTGAAATTTTGGGAAAAGTCAAATTTACAAGGGAGACTCTGCCGAATTTTCAGTAGAAAGTCTCGGATTTTAGTAAGTGGGCTCGGCATTGGTGTGATGCCGGGATTTCCACAGGATTCGTCTCAAGTTTCGAGGAATTCGGGGCGGGTTCTGTTAATTGGTATGCGAGCATTAGGTTCAAATTCCTGCGTACTCCGCACCTCGTGTACATCCTTAGTATGTGGGTGGTGTTGCGAGCATTTGACGTTTCAAGTATCTCTTGCAAATAATTTCCTTGGTTTCTCGATGAAATCTGACTTCTGGGTTTTAAAGTTACTTGAATCGGTTTGAAAAATTTGTTGAGGTTTTCATATGAAAATGAAGGATGCATGTTGGAACAAACGGTTTGGTAGGAATTATAACTAGAGATATTTAATGTTGAGAATTGAAGAAGGTAAACTGGGTAGAGGAGTGGGAGGAAACGGGGAAATTGTCTTGTGGATATGAATTTAGAGATGAGGGTTTGATAGTGGATAAGGTTAAGATGAGTGAAGTTGAATTGTTAAATGAAAAGCATTAGGTTTGAATTCCTGTGGACTTCGCACCACGTCTTCACCCTCAAGTTTTATAAGTGTAGTTTGTCTCTTGCTTGTAGCCCAAGCCACTAGTATTCTTGTCCACGAACTCCCCAGTCTTGCAGCTCCCAGTAAAGCTGCTTGAACCTCCTCCATCATATGCATCCTTATGCAAATATCGATCTTTGATCTGAAGTTCTACAGACTCGTAGAACTGGGAGGAAGATGACCTCTTGCTCAGAGGCATCACCTCTTGGTAGCCACAATAACCATGCATAGGCTTTGCATCAGGTTTCTTTGACATTGCCTGATTTTGCGTGTATTGATTATTACACTTGAAGGTGCCACGTTTGTGGAAACGTTCCTATCCACATTGTCTTATCCCAATATCCTATAGGAGAAAAGCTGAAAGTACTGAATCTGTTGAGTCAAGATGGATGATGACTACAATTCAGTAAAGATGATCCTCTGTGGTATTCCTCTTGAAGAATCATTTTGGCAATGTCGTCTGTCAATTTTAAAGAAAGAAGGAAAATGTTAACAAGTCAAAGAGTTTTGAGAAGGTTGGAAAGCAATAATGGAAGTGTTTAGCTTTGAGAAAAGATTAAGCATTACAGCAGCTATCAGAAGATATTTTAGCGGGAGAAGGAGACTTCTCTTTTTCTGTTTGCTTAATCAAGGCTTTTGAATTGGCTGACAACATGGTTGCGACTTCTCTTGACTCTTGAGTTTATATATAATATTTGAGAAAGTACTATCCTTGTTGATTTTGTGTGGGCTACTTAGAATGTTAAATTTGAGTGTTATTAGCACTACCTTAGGTACCTCCCCGGTAATGGATTTTATGTTTGAGAATTTATTTTGCTCAAGCCCGTCGGAGTTTGCCCAGGCCCTTCGGAGATTGATTTATTTTGCTCAGGCCCGTCGGAGTTTGTCCAGGCCCTTCGGAGATTGATTTATTTTGCCCAGGCCCGTCGGAGTTTGCCCAGGCCCTTCGGAGAGTGATTTATTTTGCCCAGGCCCGTCGAAGTTTGCCTAGGCCCTTCGGAGATTGATTTATTTTGCCCAGGCCCTTCGGAGATTGATTTATTTTGCCCAGGCCCGTCGGAGTTTGCCCAGGCCCTTCGGATGTTTTCTTAATACGATGCCTTGGGAAGGAAGTGATAATGTTTTAATGTGTTTTTTTTTATCGAATTTAGAATTGTGATAGATCTGAAATGTATAGTGGTTCGGTTGTAAATAATTGTCTATTATCGGAGTTGTGACCGTTGAGATGAAAGAACTACATGTGGCTTGATCCCTTGTCCAAGGGTACGTAGGCAGCCTGGAGTCTCACCTAGGTACGGCCGCAAATTATATTATCTTTAAAATGTTTGATCGATTCTGAGTATGTGATTAGATGCTGATATGGTTATTGGATTGGAATCCGGTTTGATGTTTCGGTGGTATTAGTAAAGTTGTTTGAAATATTCAATTTCATTGTTTATGTAGTTTTTGACTTAAGAACTTTGCTGGTTTTGTTTCGGACCATTTGAAGGCCAGAGGCCTATTTTGTATTTTGCATGTTGATAACTTGTGCATGCTGCCAGTTGGGTTATAAATTGTGTTTAAATTTTCAGGTTGAAATTTTGGGAAAAGTCAAATTTACAAGGGAGACTCTGCCGAATTTTCAGTAGAAAGTCTTGGGTTTTAGTAAGTGGGCCCGGCATTGGTGTGATGCAGGGATTTCCACAGGATTCGTCTCGAGTTTCGAGGAATTCGGGGTGGGTCCTGTTAATGGAAGATGTTTCCTTGTGTGAGGCTTGGCTCCAAGTTTGTCATTGTCTCGTGACAGGCAATGAGATGAAATTTTTTCATATGTGGAAAAAAAATTCATGCCGAATTTTGTGAAAAAATTCCGGGGTCGACTCATATGGAAATGGCATTGTCTAGTAGGTGGAAAATTCTCAATAAAGAGTTGGGAAAATGGAGAGATGCCTTGGAAAAAGCGATGGACAACTATAGAAGCGGGGAAAATCGTACTAACGAGGTAAGTACTTTGTAATTTTCGTTTTATTAAGTTTAATGTCCTAATATATATATTTTGTTAATATTTATTGCATTTTAAATATTTTGTTAATATTTCTTGCATTTTAAATATTTTGTTAATATTTCTTGCATTTTAAATATTTTGTTAATATTTCTTACATTTTCAATATGTTGTTAATATTTCTTGCATTTTCAATATGTTGTTAATATTTCTTGCATTTCCAATTGTTTCTTAATATTTCTTGCACTTCCAATTTATTTGTAAGGTTAATTGCATTTCCGTTATTTTTTTTTGTTATTTGCATATCCAATATATTTTAAATATTTCTTGCATTTCCATTTTTTTGTTAAATAGATGATTCAAGCACAGATGTGGTTTGGTGCAACCGGGGGTGACAAAAAAAGTTTCAACCATCATGAATTTTGGGAGGTGGTGAAATATTGCAAACGCTTCATAATTATTCACACGGGTCCCGCCGTTGTGTTAAACGAGACGCCACTCCGTGATTCAACGACATCGGATTCACCTCTCGATTCCCCTATGAGTCAAGACTCACCGATCGAAAAGGAGTTGAGGCCCACTGGCCAAAAGGCTGCGAAGGCAAAGAAAGCGGGTAATTCAAGCAATAATAATTCAAAGTTTTTGATGGAAATTGCAAGGCAGAATGCCATAAGAATTGAAATGGAGCAGAAACGCCAAGATAACGAGATGGCAATTCAAGCCGAGTTTTCACGAGAAAGGGAGTATTTGCGCAAAAAAGATAGGGAGAAGACGGATTGGGAAACCATGGCAATGGATACAAGCCATATGTCCCCTGAAACAAAACAATTTTGGAAGCTTGAACGCAGGGATGTTATGAGAAGAAGAAGATTTTTCCAAGATGATGGGCCTACCAACACGGATTGGTTAAATGATGAAAACCATTAAATTAGTTGGCATACCTTTTATGTATTTGTATTTTTCATGTTTTCTATTAAAGTTGTTGTAATTCATGTTTTTTTATTTTAGTAGTAGTAATTTTTAATGACTTGTATTGGATTTCTTTATTTAATAAACAAAGCATTCAATAAAAGACCTTTTTATTCAACATATTCCATACATCAAACAAAACATAATTAAAATTAAAAAAACTACAAACAAGGCACAATAATAATAACAAACCACAACCAAACCATAATAAATAAAAAACAACACAACCAAACCATAACTAAATAAAACATAACCAAAGCATCTATGCTCCATCATTCATCTTCATTGCCTTTCACCGCCCATAGATGCTCCATCAAGTCAAGTTGACACCTTTCATGAATATACGAAGATTGCATCTATGTATATCGATCTATCATATGGGTCATGAAACGACCATCCCTAACCAACGGGTCCGGCTCAAACAGTTCTCCACTTGGCCTCATGGGCCTTTCATAAATTTGTGTCAAGGCCGTGTTCATGGGATCCGGTTCGTAGACCTCTGCAGCTTCATAATCATACTCATCCTCCACAATCATATTATGGAGGATGATGAAAGTCATCATAATGCTTCTGAGGACCTCCTCATCAAACATACGGGCTGCACCTCGAATAATCAACCACCGAGCTTGAAGGATGCCAAAACACCTTTCGACATCTTTCCTGTATTTTTCTTGATAGGTAGCAAATAATTTTTGCTTCTAGGATCGGGGATTCGGAATGGATTTGACAAATGTGGTCCACCTCGGATGGATGCCGTCAGCTAGATAATACCCCTGTATGTATAGATAGGAATTGTAAAAATTAATGCCGATTACAAAGGTGATAACCGAAGGTGCAATAACTTGTACAAAAGTGATGACCGGAGGTGCAGTCACTTGTAGTAATATTTCAAATGTTCTATATTCTAAGGGTGACCGAGGGTCTAGCCATCGGTACCGCGCAATCGGTAAGTTCCCGGTTGGCAGACGGTTACAACTTCATAGGGACCTTCCCATGAAAGACCAAGGGTACCTTCGTTGGAGTCCCTTGTGGCAAGAGAAACTTTGAGTAAAACCCAATCCCCACTTTGAGTGATCAGCATTTAATGTGCGAATCGTAGTACCGGGAAGTCCGTTGTTTGTATGCGGCATTCCGAAGCTGAGCGTGCGAACAGTGTTCGTCGATGAGATCAAGGTTTAGGGTAAGTAGCGTCTCGTTTTGCTCTGGCTTGTAAGATGCCGTTCGGCACGTGGGTGCATTGATTTCGACTGGGACAACAGCTTCGGTACCGAAAGCGAGGGAAAACAATGTTTCGCCAGTTGACCGTCGGTAGGAAGTGTTGATGGCCCATAATGCCTCTAGGAGCAAATCAGGCCACGCGCCCTTAGCTGTGCCGAGCTTCTTTTTTAGTGTCTTTTTTATGATCTTGTTGATGGTTTCTACTGGCCGTTTGATTGGGGGTGTGCGGGAGAAGCAAAGAACAAGTTGATGTTGAATCGATGGCACAAGTGCCGGAACTGAGAGGAATCGAATTGTTTACCGTTGTCGGTGATGATTGCGTTCGGGAGGCCAAAACGGCAAATTATGTTCTTCCACACGAAATGCTCAACCTTGGCTGCGGTGATGGTTGCCAATGCTTCGGCCTCGGTCCACTTTGTAAAGTAGTCGACGGCGACGATGGCGAATTTAAGCTGTTCCTTTCCTTGGGGCATGGGGCCGATGAGATTCAAACCCCATTGAGCGAAGGGCCATGGGCTGACAATCAGAGTGAGCGGTTCGGCAGGCAGTTTTGGGATGGAACCAAAACGCTGGCAATGGTCACACTTCTGGACGAGTTTAGTGGCATCAGCATGAAGAGTTGGCCAATAATACCCTTGCCGAATGGTCTTGAAGGCCAGAGATCGGGCACCAGAATGGTCCCCACAGGCTCCTTCGTGAATCTCTCGTAAGACGTAGTTTCCTTGCTGTGGGGTCATGCACCAAAGCAACGGTGAGGAATGACCGCGCCGACAGAGAATCTGATTCAAAAGGAGGTATCGTGCTGATCGGCGGCGGAGAGTCTTAGCCTCGGCCTTGTCATCTGGTAACGTTCCGCTTGTGAGGTAAGCGTGGATTGGATCCATCCAGCTTGGATCCTACCGAACGGCATGTACCTCGGTGTCAATGGTGCTACGCCGAGCGAGGATTTCGATCGGAACGTGGCGGCCTACGTTGTCGTCGATTGCCGATGCAAGGCGTGACAGGGCATTGGCGTAGCTGTTCTCGAATCTGGGGATCTGTTGAACCTGATACGTGGTAAAGTGGTGGAGCAATCGGCGAGCATGTGTCAAGTAGGCAGCCATCGAAGTATCCTTGGCTTCGAATTCAGTAAGTACCTGATTAACGACAAGTTATGAGTCGCTGCATATCTTGAGTTGTTTAGCTCCCATTTCTTTAGCGAGCCGAAGGCCTGCCAAAAGGGCTTCGTACTCGGCTTTGTTGTTGGAGGCTTGGAATTGGAAACGGATGGCATATTCGATGGTCGTTTGGTCAGGGGCTTTTAGTACTAAGCCAGTCCCGCTGCCTTGTCGGTTCGACGAGCCGTCCACGTAGAGAGTCCACAGGGGAATTGATGGATTAAATGTTCCTTCGGTCGGATGGGCGACCGGTGCTGCCGAAGCCGGTTCGGGGGAGATATCTTCCAGATCTGCTTGTTAGGACGTAGTCATCTCGGATATGAAATCAGCTACGGCTTGTCCCTTCTCGGCAGGCCGAGGGTGATAGTGGATGTCGAATTCGCTAAGCTCAATGGCCCATTTTACTAGCCAACCTGATGTCTCCGGTCTCTGTAGTATTTGGCGCAGAGGCTGATTGGTGAGAACGATAATGTTGTAAGCCTGAAAATATGGTCGAAGCTTGCGTGCTGAGAGGACGAGAGCGTAGGCTAGTTTTTCCAGCTCGGGGTACCGAATCTCGGCATCTTGCAAGGCATGGCTAGTATAGAAAATTGGGAGTTCTATGCCATTCGGCTTGCGAATAAGCATGGAATTGAGTGTCGTTGCCTAAACCGAGAGGTTGAGAATGAGTTCTTCGCTAGGAAGAGGGGTGGATAATAGGGGCGCTCTGCTCATGTAGGCCTTAAGGTCTTGGAAGGCTCGATCGCATTCGGCAGTCCAGACAATCTGTCGTTTGCTTCTTTTGAGGGCTTTGAAGAATAGAGCACACCGATCGGTAGCTTTTGATATGAATCGGGCCAGAGCGGCGACACGCCCAGTGTGACTCTGGATATCTTTCTGCGTCCTCGGTATCTGCATGTCGAGCAATGCCTTGATTTTTTCAGGGTTGGCCTCAGTGCCCAGTTGGCTGATCATGAAACCAAGAAATTTGCCCGAGGAGACGCCGAAGGCAGATTTGTTTGGGTTGAGGCGCATGTTGTACTTCTTTAAGACGCGGAACATGAGGGAAAGGTTGTGGAGATGGCTATTGGCCGTTTTGCTTTTAACTAGCATGTCATCCACGTACACTTCCATCGAAGTGCCGATCAGTTTGGAGAAGATTTTGTTGACCAATCGCTGGTATATTGCTCCAGCGTTCTTCAAGTCGAACGGCATGACATTGTAATAGTAAAGTCCTTTGTCGGTGATGAATGCCGTATGTTCGCGGTCAGCAGGGCTTATGAATATCTGATTGTAGCCTGAATATGCATCCATGAAGCTGAGAAGTTCATGGCCTGCCGTGGCGTCTACCATCTGATCGATCCTTGGCAAAGGAAAACTGTCTTTTGGGCAAGCCTTGTTTAAATCGGTATAATCCTAACACATTCGCCAGGCGACGTTCGATTTTTTCACCAGAACTGAATTTGCCAACCAAATTAGGTAGGTAACTTCCTGGATGAAGCCGATTGTCCGCAATTTCTCCACCTCGAGCCTCATCGCTTCGTACCGTTCGGCATCGTAGGCTAGCCGTTTCTGTCAGATGGGTTTGAAGGTGGGACAAATGCTAAGCTTGTGACTAATGACATTTGGGGCGATGCCGGGCATGTCATTGTATGACCAGGCGAAGACTTCTGTTTTAGCGCGCAAAAAGGCGATCAAATCGGCCCGTAGTTCCGGACTCAAGATGGTACCGATTCGTACCTGTCGGTCGGGTTGTGCTTCGGAGAGGGTTATCGATTCTAAATCTTCAATGGGTTGTGCCTGTGGGGTGACGGCCTCATCTTTGGGATCATCTGGTTTGTCCGCCCCTTTGCCGTTCGGTACTGTCATTTTGGTAGAGACTGAGTATGCTTCGCGCAGCGTAGCTCTTGCCGATTCCTTCGTTGCCGAAACGTAACATGTCCGTGCACTCAATTGATCCCCCCCGCACTTGGCCTACGCCAGCGTGTGTGGGGAACTTGAGGACGAGCATGTGTGGTGACAGCATGGCTTTCATTTTTGTGAGCGTTGTCTTGCTGATGATGGTGTTGTATGCCGTTGGGCAATCGACTACCAAAAAGTGAGTGTAGATGACCGTTCGTCTGGGGATAGTGCCGATGGTGAACAGGAGCTGGACACTACCGATTGGTTCAACCACGTCACCAGAGAAGCTTGGGAGGGGGGTGATATCCTTGTTTAGGTGCTGAGGGTCTATACCGAGGGCGTTAAAAGCATCGGCCAATAGCACATTGACCGAACTGCCGGTATCTATAAGGATTCGGCCCACGTCGAAGTCTGAAATATCGGCTCGTATGATCATAGGATCAAAGTGGGGGAAGATGATGCCTCTTTCTTCCTCTTCAGAAAAGGTGATAGGTTCCCAACCGATCCGTCGAATTTTGTCGTTGCATCCTCCCGCTACGCTGAGGATTTGGAGGTGTCGAACGGCACGAACGTAGTTTTTAACGGAGCGATTGCTGGTTTCGGCGATGGGCGCCCCTCCGCTGATGAGGCATTTTTGTGCTTAAATACTGATCCAGCTTTCCCTCGTTGATGAGGCGTTCGACAATTTTGCGAAGTGCGATACATGATTCTGTATCGTGGCCATTGTACTAGTGGTATCGGCAGAAGACACCTGTGTCTTTCTCGTTCTGCCGAGGGAGCTTGCTGTTGTTCGACTTCGGTATCATCTGACTTTCTGTCAGGAGGACGTGCTCGTATGTGGTGTTGAGCAAAGTGAAAATTTTCTCTGGCCGATTCTTCTTCGGATCTCCGAAGTTGCTTCACCTACCGGAGTCCTTGCCCCTTTTGTTACTATCCTGCCGATCCTGGAAGTTGTCCTTCCGCTTATTTCTTGCTTCGTAAGGAGCAAATGCAGGGGGTGCCGTTCGGTAGGGGGCTTGATTTGTCGTCCTATTTGCTGGGAATCGGTCATAGTTTTGTGTCAAAGGCCAATCGGTCGTTGCTATTTTGCTCGGTGTTCCGAAGCTGATCCTTTGGAGTTAAAATGTTCAGCCTTGGCGTGGATAGCTGCCTGTTTCATTAGCTCGGCGTAGGTGGTCCAGTTGCTGATGTAGACTAGATAGCGAAAATGAGATGATCGAAGGCCGCTTTTGAAGGCACCGAAGGCTGCCTTATCGTCAGTTTCAGGACATCGGGAATACTCGTGGCTGAACCTAGCTGCATATTCTCTTAGATGCTCATCCTCTCGTAGCTTCCCTTATGCCGATCGTTCTCTTTATTCGATCGGTGGCTATGGTGCTCTATAGAAGGTCCTACCGATCGGTAGGAGATAGTGGTTCCTGGTGAAGTTGGAACGTAATCTGATTCGTCCGTTTCCTCTAGGCCGATTGCGCCATACCTTTGGCGCAAGGGGGACTTTGGTCCAAGCACCTCTAACCATTTATCATTGAGTTTCACTCGGATCGGGATGGGTGAGGGCTGTCGTTCCTTGTGCCGATCGTTGATCCTGTCCCGACAATCGGAGTATACTTGGTATTCAGGGTGATGCTCCCTTGAGGAGGGTACGAACAGCCTTCGGGAGGCAGATGGCCTGCCTGTGGCTTGCTGCTTCCCTCTATCTTGAGCGTTGGGCTTCCACACGCTTTTAAATGATTTCTCCTACCGAAGCTGCATGGTCCGTTCCAGACCGTCCTGCAGCTGGGTTGAGTGCGTTTGCTGATCATGCAGTTGCCTCTGAGTGTCATCAAGTTTGGAGGAGAGGATATTGTTGTGCTCCTGCATTCTTGCCATTTCCCTTTGTAGAGTTTCCATGCGAGCTTCCAGAGTGTTTGGCTGAACAAGCGTCTCTGTCCGCGGTGTGTGAGGCAGGGGAGCTGGGCTTGGCTCGCCACCGATGCCAAGGATAGGGCCATTGGCAGGGATGGACGAAGATGGATTCATTTTTTGGTCTCAGAGTTTTGAGATATGGGTTGATCGATAAGAGATTCCCACAGATGGCGCCAATTTGTTGGCACTAAAATTGAACAAATAGAGATGAGTGCGACTTACAAGTGATGTGGACGATCTAGAGATCGATTGAGTGTGTGACGCAGATTCTTCCCGTCCTTGGATGCTGATCCTGAATAGATGGAAGCCGAGGCTCGTGAGGTCTATGGAACCGGTGTGGAACCAGCCTAAGACCCTCCGATACCAAAATAAGTTTGTTTCTAAGAGCTTTTGCTACTGACAATGTATTTAGCATAAAAGTCAAGCTAAAAAGTCTTACCCTTGTATTGTAGTGAAGGGGCCTATTTATAAAGGGCATTTGGTATGCTCTTAGTACTTAATTTCGATATGGGACTCGTGGGAGGGCCCTATGAGGTTGACACGAGTCTTTAGATATTTCGGGTGAGCCTTTCAATGTTGATTCTGCAGAATTGGTAGCAGGTACCGATTGTGGACTCTACTAGGCGGTATCGACCGTTTGCTGCCTTAGGTCATATCATCGGTAGCCGATGTCATTTGTTCGCAGCCTTGGGCAATTGGGGAGTTTCACTAATCCACATGTCACTGAATGAGTGGAGGGTCAGATATGGTACAAACAACATCAAAATATGAATACTGCAATAGAAAAAGAAGATCGAAAAATATACTGCAGTTTCTAGAAAAACCAAAATTTCTCATATGTGTAAAGAAAACTGATGAGGCCTTATATGTACAAATAAAATAACAAATTTTAAAATTTTAAAATCCATAAATTAAATAAAAATCATCCTTAGTGGCATCACTTACATCTATGTTGCATACAAAAGAAAATTGAAGATAAAAAAACTAAAGCAGGTACAATCATCAACAAGCAGCAATCAAGAACTCAAGCAAATACAATCATCAACTAGCAAAAAAGTCTGGTAAAATAAGTACAAAAATAATATATGAAAATGTCTACTAAAAACAAATAATATATGGAAAGCATTGACAAATTAGGGATTCACCTTTTGATTTTCTTTGTTTCTTCTTGCAATCATTTCATGGCTTCAAATTCCAAGTAATTTGGAATATGAGAGAGATGGTGTGGCGTGGAGTGGAGAGGATCAGAGAGAGCACACATTTTGGCCTTGGCAAAGGAAAGAATAAGTTGTAAAGAGTGAAGAAACAATTTGGGCAAAGAAAAAGAATAATCAATTTGGGCAAAGAAAAGAATAATCAATTTGTGAAAAGGAATGTTGAAACTTGGTTACCTGGGAGAGGAGAGCACGCCTTCTTGTTTGTTGGGAACTTAGGAGAGGAAAACAACCTGTTTGAAAATAACAATTCTTTCCTAGGTATTAAAACCCAAACAAAAATACTCAATATCTCAAATACTAATTAGTAAAGTTACTCATGTCTAATACCTAATTTTCCTATTATATTATGTAAGGATACCAATATGCCCATCTACTAGGTCGATATCCATTCCGACCAAAAAAATTGTTTATTGTGATGGATATGTTCAAGGCTTAACATGATTTTTTATTATTTCTTTTTTACAAACGACAACATATTTACACGATGCTTCAACTCCGTCGGCTATCTATAATTGGATATCGAACCAATTATGAATATAATTATCATTATTTATATGAGTTGAACTTAGAACCTCTTATGACCAGCTATAAAAATCATGCAAGTACGGTGCACTATTTAAATATGTGATTTCACGTTTAACAATTCTTTCGATCCTTGACAATTGCTGACACATAGGAATTTAGAACTTACAATATTGCTGACACCTAGGAGTTTAGAACTTACATTTTTAGGTTTTGCAAGCAACTTCACATTTTTGCACTTCTCTTCCTATTCATGTTTCTAGTTTGTAACTTCCTTCTTTTGAAATTAGTGAGACCATCGTCCTTCTTGGGTGTGATTATTCTTTTGCATCTATTTCACCAAATTACTGCGTGTTTAATTACGGTGAACTCAATTTGTACTTAATCCAACATTTTCTTAATATTATATATTAAATACATCTAAATTCATCACTAACCCATACAAATTTACCTTTCCTTTCCAAGAGGAACATCACGATTTTCATCATTTGTCTCTGAGGTGGTTTGGTTCTCTCTCTCTCTCTCTCTCTTTGCTCCACATCCAAGATGAACAAGATTTGATACATCCTTTTTTTCGATTCCAAATTGCTTGACTTTATACTCTCCCCTGTGATTTCTCTCTCATCTATTATACTGCTGTTTGCTTAGTAAACTCAAGAATTGTTTTCTGACAGTAATTTACTGTCCTCCACAACTGCTCCATCCAGTTGAGTTTATTTTATTTATTTATTTTTTTTTCAAATTTGTAGAGCAAAAGTATGACAGATGTCGTAGGATCTCGACCCGCCTACTCGGGTCTTGTATGGATTAGTGAAAAGCTTTTGAAAGCCCTAAAATAGGCCTTTTCTTTTAGAGAGGACAAAAACTAAAAGCGGTTTTCAGGAAGGCGGTGTACTGCTAAAAATAAAGGTCAATTGTACTGGCACTTTTGTGTCAATGCAAACCTTAAAAAAAAAAAAAAAAAAAACATATTTGTGGACGCTGGAAGTCATGTGGAGCATGACTTTGGAAGGGTAATAATTTTTTATTCCTTATTAAAATACAAGTGGTGCGGATTCAAGTCTTTTTGGTCTTCTATCTTTGCAGGCTCCAAGACATTCAAGTACTCTTTATTAAGTCGCAATTTTCCAGACCAGCATCATGAAATTTGGAAGTCGTCCTTTTCCTAAAATAATTTGGCTGCAACCAGTGTCTAAAAAATCGACATTATCGCCGAAATATCGGCGATAATTTCGTTTTTTTGGGAAGCCGATAATTTGGGAACAAACCAAGCATTTTTCGTCCAAATATCGAAATTGTCGCCGAAAATATCGCCGACATATCGATCCCGATATTATCGAGCAACATCAACACAAAACGGTTATAATATCTCGATATTATCGAGATTATCGATAATATTGATATTCTCGCGATGGTTGAGAGAGCTCTTGGAGCAGAGTCAGAGTTGGCGTCGTTGGGGCTTTGGAGGAGAAAGCGAATCTGGCTCGCGGTGGTTGGCGAAAACTTCAGCATCGCGTAGACGGAGAAGGATTTGGGAGGGATGCTAGGGTTTGCTCCGATGGAAATTGCGAAGCAGAGGGTGCAGGGGAGCGAGATTTTGGAGAAAAATAGGGGTACTTTTTTCGAGAATCATCGACAGAAGCGAAAGGTTGAGAGACTTGGTTGGTGGCGTCCGATCTGAATTTGGAGTGTGTATTATTTGGCCGCGAGAGAGAGAGGGAAAGGGAGAGAGAAAGAAAGAGGGAAAGAGAGAGAGAGAGAGAAGAAAAAGCTGGATGAGAGACAGGGAAAGGGAGAGAGAAGAAAAAGAAAGGTTCGGTGGGGTTGATTGAGACTTGGCTTTTGGGTTTTTTTTTTGTTTTTTTAATGAATTTAAAATAATAAAATATTTGAGGTTATCTAGGATGGGCATTTGTGGCGGTAATTAATTATTTATTCGATAATTTCAACATTTATCATGTAGTATTTATAACATCTCGATAAATCTAGGTATGGGAATTTGTGGCGGTAATTAATTATTTATTCGATAATTTCAAACATTTATCTTGTAGTATTTATAACATCTTTAAAAATGTCTGCAATCTATGATAAATTTCTATATTAAAAAACACTAAGGGGATTCGAACCCCTCCCATTTTACTCCTTCAACACCTTAACCACCATATCACTTATGTCTTTGTGAAAATATGCTAAACTATATATATATATATATATATATATATATACATGGTTTTGTTTTGAATTCTTTTTGCAAGAAACAAATTTTCACATTGCCATTCTTTTTCAAGTTTCTACTTTTGATGCAATATATAAAGTGTAAAATATTGTAGTAATTCATTATATATAAATGATTATGGTGTGTTTAATCTTCTTTCATTAATTACTACATATTTTCTACACTCACAGTGTTTGCCAGCTCACTATATAATCAACTTAAATAAGTTAAATCCATCATGTAATGTATTTCTTTCCCATTTTTTTTGTGATAAACTAATAAATAATTGACTAAAAAAACATCCTGCAAAGTTTCAATAAAAATTTCCAAGTTTTTCTTGCAATTTCCGTGGTTTTTATTCAATTTTTATCGATATCGATAATATCCCGATATTTCCATCGAAATTTCCGTGTTTTTGAACTACCGATATTTCCGATATCATCGATATTTTAGACCTTGGCTGCAACTACCTTCAATTATACATTTGTTGAATTAATATGGTCATCTTCGTAAAGAGAAAGATGTCGGAAGCTTTGATGCTTACTTTAGCTTCATATATATTAATTTATCTACTATTACATTTTTTTTCTTCTTAAATTATAGGAAAAAGTATAGTAAACCCCCCAACCTATAGGGTCACTTATGAGTACATCCCAATTTATGGGATATTTACAATTACATACACAACGTCACGAAAAATTACAGGAGTGCCCCCTCCGTTAGCGAGATCGTCAGAAAATCCGTTATCTGCCTATGTGGCATTTGTGGGACCTATTTTTAATTGACGTGGAGTTCCACGTGGACAAAAAATAATAAAAAATTTATTTTTTTAATTATTTAAAAAAACTAAACATATTAAATTATTAATTTAAAATTATTTTTTTTTAAAATAAAAAAAAACCCCTTACCCAGATTCTTTCTCTCTCTCCCGATCTCCTCTCCTCCTAGCCCACAGCCACCCAAACCACCACCCAAGCTTACTCAGGCCACCCATCCCAGCCTTAACACCTCTCTTGTTCCAGCCCAACCCATCACCTCCCTCATGCCACAGATCTGATCGTTTTCCCCAAACCACAAACCCCAAACGATGTCTTTGGCGTGTTCCTCAGCTGCTTTCCAGGTAAATTTTCATTATTTTTCTCGGGAAACAAACAGGAATTTGATGTGTTGAATATGACGCCGTTGTGTGTGAGATTGATTTGTTTGTTTTTGTACATAGGATGTATATTATCGGCGACCGTAACGCTGGATTCGATTGTGATATATGACACACACGAGTTCATAAAAGGTGTGAAGCCGATTGTGTATTTCACATGCCAAGGGGAGAACAAGACGATGTTTCCAGATATGAAGGAGAATTAAGATGGATTCAGTGAAAGATGTTCTTGGAAAAAGGGGAAAGAAGGCTGCGGAGGCCACCAAGAAGGCCAAGGATATTGCTGGCAACATGTGGCAGCACTGTAAGTTTTCAATTCCATGGGATTTGAGCTAGATGAAGATTAGGGTTTCGACTGTGTCAGCGAGGGCTTGGGCGATGACGGTGATTCCAAATTCAAAGACAAGGACGGCGGGGGTTTATGTTTGATAATGGCTAGCGGCTGGGCCTATGCTGGAGAAGTTTGGTGGTCTTCTTAGCTTTGCTAGATCGGAGCTGTGGGGAGGGGGGGTGTTAGAGGTTAGGCTGGAAGGCAGGGGAATATCGAACAAGATGAGTTTTTTATTTTTTATTTTTTATTTTGGGGTTTTAGATTTTTTTATTGGTTTTTTGTTTTGTTTTTTGTTTTTTGTTTATTTTATTAATTTTATTTCTTATGTGGAGTCCACACCAATTAAAAAATGGGTCCCACAAATGCCATGTAGGCAGATAACGGATTTTCTGACGATCTCGCTAACGGAGGGGGCACTCTTGTAATTTTTCGTGACGTTGTGTATGTAATTGTAAATATCCCATAGATTGGGATGTACTCGTAAGTGACCCTATAGGTTGGGGGGTTTACTGTACTTTTTCCTAAATTATACTATGTGGAAATGGTTTAAGTGGTGCGCCTGTGTGGACTTGACTTCTGATCAAACAATTGTGGCCGAGAGAGGAACTAATCTCGGCCATTAGGTCCACGGCCTGAGCTACAAGGCCGTTTAGTGATGGTGTTGATGGTGGGTTTCGGGCGGTGCTCCGGCGCGTTGCTCAGTGAGCGACGGTCGTATGATATATGGGGTGAATGAGCGAATAACAGGGATGGTGCTCCGGCGCCTTGAAAATCAAGGGTTGTATGATATATTGATGAACGGATTTTCCTTACAAACTAACACTACTCCTAGGAAAGCAAGTAAAATATTGAAAGTGCATTACAGGAAAATATAAGTTGCTCTATGGGAGGCTTTGGTTTGGTGTTTGAACCCTTTGAACGTAGTCTTGAGCCTTGTATTTATAGGAAGAGTTCTTAGAGGAGTAATCGAGGCTGAAAATCTGCATGATGGAGCCTGATCAGAGCAAGTGGGTGGTCCAATCGACATTTGGGATCGTGAAGTGTGGTGGTGTGACCCTATAAATCCTGGCAAATCTCGGCCGCCGCCCTAATCGTGGTTTCTGCGCAACTGGCCGTGGGGACGCATTTATTGCTCTGATAGTTAGTCACCCAATCTCTCAAGCTATAAGAATTCTTGTGTGAATGTCTGCGTCTAATCACTCTGATTCCTGCCACCAAATCCTGACTTCAATCACTTCCCACCTTCCCTCGTGCATTTAATGCTTATTTGTGGCCGGTGGGTTTGCTGCAATAAACAGGCGCATTACTTCATTAAATGAAGCATGGGACCCTGCTATCACGTGATGATTTGACTTTAATGCTTTTGGCTGTAATTTTGTTCGGCCTCGGCCTCGGCCTATCATCTAGGCCGAGATGATCGTGCCTTCGCAATTTTTCTTTCGTCTCCAGGAGGGTCAAATATCTTTGGCGAAACGCAGCGTTTTAATCCTTCGAGCGAGGGCTAAGGCCGAGAAAAGGGGCTCCTTCGGCCGATTCATGGTCGTGATTTATTAGGCACAAACAATATTTATTGGGTATTAAATGGATAGCATTTGGACATTCTCCTTGTAGATAAATTACAGTTTCATACATATGCAAATATAACTCATTAAAATTACAAAAATCTTACGAACTGTGAGCATGCATGATGCATGACTTGCACCTGTCTCCTAGGATCGGCAATAAAGTCAAGCTGCCCGGGTCCAAGCCCATTCCGACAAATAGTTATTTGGGGGTTTCACTAAAACACCCAAAATGGGGGCTGAAATTATAAAAAAACCCAACACCCAAAACACTTTATAAACACACCCAAAACCCATCATTACACACACTCAAAACCCATTTATAAACACACCCAAAAAATATACAATTGTTTATTTTAGAATTGATTTTGGGTGTGTTTCTATATTTAAATAGTGTGTGGGTTTTTTTATAAATACATGCCTAGAATTGGGTTTATTTATAATAATCTATAGTTATTTCATGACCACGACATTGCGCACACGTTTTGGTGATGCTTGCTGCCTTTTCTACTAAATGATTGATCAAAAGATTTACAGCTTCCTAGAAGGGGTCTTAATTATTTGTCGGAGGATGTTTTTATGACCTTTCTTTATAAATTTTGCAAGCACTTTGTAATTTGAGTGGTTAAGTACTTTTGTGTTCAGATTCTCAATCTGTGGTTAAGTGCAGTTACCTTTGTTCTCAAAATCCTGTGTTCAAATTCTCAATCTACTAATATCACTTGTAAAATTAAAAATCTATACATATCCCAGATGACATTTTATTGGTCATCTTGCATAAGTAAAAAAGTTTTGGTACAACTTGCATAAGTATGTAACCATCTTATTGGGCTTTTCTTCCTCAAAGACAAGTGGTGCAGATTCAAGTCTTTTTGGTATTCTATCTTTAGGCTCCAAGACATTCAACTACTCTTTATTAAGTCGCAATTTTCCACAGACCAGCATCATGAAATTTGGAAGTCGTCGTTTTCCAAAATTAATTTGGATGCAACGTTACCTTCTATTATATTTGAAATTTCGTTTCCGTCGATCGTCATACCCTCTGGACCACAAAACTCATTGTTATCCACATTTGTTGAACTAATATGGTCATCTTCGTAAAGAGAAAGATGTATCTGAAGCTTTGATGCTTACTTTAGCTCCATATATATTACTATTACATTTTTTTATTTCTTAAATTATACTATCTAAGGATACCAATATGCCCATCTACTAGGTCGATATCCATTCCGACCAAAAAAATTGTTTATTGTGATGTATATGTTCAAGGCTTAACATGATTTTTTATTATTTCTTTTTTACAAACGACAACATATTTACACGATGCTTCAACTCCGTCGGGTAACTATAATTGGATATCGAACCAATTATGAATATAATTATCACTATCTATAAAAGTCATACAAGTACACAGTGCACTACTTAAATCTATGATTTCACGTTTAACAATTCTTTCGATCCTTGACAATTGCTGACACCTAGGAGTTCAGTACTTACACTTTTAGGTTTTGCAAGCAACTTTACATTTTTGCACTTCTTTTCCTATTCATGTTTCTAGTTTCTAACTTCCTTCTTTTGAAATTACTGAGACCATCGTCCTTCTTGGGTGTGGTTGTTCTTTTGCATCTATTTCACCGAATTAGTGTGTGTTTAATTACGGTGAACTCAATTTGTACTTAATCCAACATTTTGTTAATATTATATATTAAATACATCTAAATTCATCACTAACCCATAAAAATTTACCTTTCCTTTCCAAAAGGAACATCGTGATTTTCTTCATCTGTCTCTGAGTGGTTTGGTTCTCTCTCTCTCTCTAAGCTCCACATCCAAGATGAACAAGATTTGATACATCCTTTTTTTCGATTCCAAATTTCTTGACTTTATACTCTTCCCTGTGATTTCTCTCTCATCTACTATAATGTTGTTTGCTCAGTAAACTCAAGAATTGTTTTCTGACAGTAATTTACTGTTCTCCACAGGGGTGGAACCACAGCCAGTAACTTGAACAAAAACTAATGATAAACCACAAGAAGTTGATGCCTTTTGGTTTTTTCTCAAAGTGCTATCTTCTTTTCTTTATCTGCGGACTTTTTTTTTGCTGTTGAAATTATCTGCTGTCTCTGGCAAAAGGATTTTGAAGAAGAAAAAAAACCTATATGGCCGACCATCAACTAGAACATTAGGGAAATATTATCTCAACTGTTTATTTGTATTCTTTTTCATGAACAGAACTCAGACCACCAAAAAAAAAAAAAAAAAAGAACAGAACAGTACGTTAACCTAAATATATTGTTTACAACTAATATACATATATATACAACTTAAATATTTATATTTTTGCACTAAATATGCCAAAAATTTGTATTTTAGAAGCTTATACGGATATTTTAACGAATTCAAACTGCAAAAGCAAGATTTAAAATTCTTGGTCCCATCCTTGGTCCTCCACATCTGCTCTATATATCCAGTTGAGTTTCAAATTATAATTTTTTTCAAATTTGTAGAGCAAAAGTATGATAGATCACCACGTATGATCTCGACCCGCCTATTCGGGTCTTGTATGGATTAGTGAAAAGCTTTTGGAAGCCCTAAAATAGGCCTTTTCTTTTAGACTAGATCTCATAATATTTTAGAGGGGACGAAAAACTAAAGGCGGTTTTCAGGAAGGCGGTGTGTACTGCTAAAAATAAAGGTCAATTGTATTGGCACTTTCGTGTCAACGCAAACTTTAAGGCCCCGTTTGGTTCACGGAATGAGTTTGATGGGAAATCATTTCCCATGTCATTTCCCAAGGGATGGGAAATGGTGATTCCTTTCCCATGTTTGGTAATGCCAGAAAAGTGACCCGGAAATATCACTTTATTTCCTTTCCCATGTTTGTTTTGAGTAGGAATGGAAAACAAATTTTGTTTAGCTTCCCAATTGTAACCCTATTTAAAAAAAAAAAACCAATAGTTGTTGGATAAAAACTGTAATTATGAATTGTTAGTAAGGACAAATTAGTAAAAAAAAAAGTGTATTTAATGCTAGTCTTACTTTCCCATGGGAAGGGAAAGTAAAACCCAAGGATGAAGGAAGGATTCACTTTCCCTCCTATATTCCCATGTGCTAGGCAACGCTTTCCCATGCCTGACTTATCAAACATGGGAAAGTAATTGATTTCCCATTCCCAAAATTCCTTTTTCCCATGAACCAAACGCAGCCTAAAAATTTATTATAAAAAAAAAAAAAAAAAAACATATTTGTGGACGCTGGAAGTAATGTGGAGCATGACTTTGGAAGGGTAATAATTTTTTATTGCTTATTAAAATACTTCTATAGTAATTAGCCAGTGGTGAACATATCCAAGTTGACAATAAATAATGAAATTCTTTGTCCGAATATTGGTAGTCGATGATTACTTTAGGATTAGAGTAGCAGCATATTGTACGATCATTTAATAATTTAAGGATAATATATTTTAGATTATGAAGCTAATTTATTAAGAATGGAAGCTGCATACGATATCTCGGGTCTTCCTAAAGTATCATCCAATCCAATGCATTCAAGCATGCATGGATGATCATATTTTGGCGATAGACTTCGTAAAGTTTTCTCTACGATTTTCTTGTTTGGAATTGTGTCCCATAACATCTGATATGGTTCATAATCCCAAAAACCTTTATGAAGAATGCTTGAATGGATTCATTGTCTTTCATAAGTAAGTTATCAAATTCTCGCCATAAGAATTGCAGTTTGATGGAGATCACTTTTTCTAAACCTTTGAACTCAATTTTGAGAATTTCCTAAGCCTTCTTTGATGTTGTTGCTGAAAGTAATCTTGGAAAGAGATTTTTGCTTACTCCTTGTTGAATTAAGAACAACGCCTTGTCATCTTTTTTCTTATTTTCCTTGTAAGTCTGCTGCTTTTCTTGTGTTTCCTTTCCTGCTTTTGAAGTTTCTTGTTCGTCATACCCATCTTCTACAATATCCCAAAGATCTTGGGAGATAAACAGAGTCTTCATTTGAACCCACCAATACTCATAATTCTCACCATCAAAAATAGGCATTAGATTCTGGATATTCCCAACGGTAGAGGAATTTGAACTTGATGCCATTGCTAATCACAGCGGTAGCGATAAGATCAATAACTGCTCTGGAACCAAATTTATTGGGGGAATGATCACAAAACTGAAGAATAGGATGGAAATATAAAGTAAGGCAGAGAGTTTTTATAAAACAGAGAATTATTCAAACTGATTTTATTAACTTCTTTAATACAACAGCAGCCTATAACATTGGGTATTTATAATTCTATTTACACCTTTACATGATAAGACACAACTCTTAAATTAATTCCAAGAGATACAGATACAACTTTTGATATCTAAAAGATACAACTTCTTATATAATCAAGAGATACAACTCTTCATAAGAAACCTGTAGGAAAATATACAACTAAGATGCATTACTTTTAACATATACTTCCTCCCTAGTACGGAAGAGTTGGGATACTTTGTTCATTCCTAAAGAAATTACTTGGATCGACCTTGGTCTTAACATGCACCAACCGATCGAAATTATCCTTGAAGTACTTGATACCATAAACTCTTCCTTCCAAATAGCTTGCCTTGCCATTAGCATTATGGTTGATCCCAATGTCAAGATCTTTATAGTTGAAATAGGCTTCCCTTGGATTCTTGGAAACAAAAGGAGTCATGTACTTGTGGAGCTTCCTTGTCAAATCAATATAGTGTTCAGATGCCTCACTCCCTTCTCTGTGCCAGTCTATTGCATACTGAACCTTCCAAAGATTCCCAGCTCTGTGAGGAAACGGAGTTGCAGATGCCGAAATCTCACCCATTCTTCCACCATAGGGGTTAAAGGTCAAGGTCAACCCTGGAGTATTAAGTTCTATCATCTTCTGAAAAATCCACTTCAAGCCAGCTTTCGGAATCGGTTTCTTGACGTAGTCTGATTTCCTCTTGAAGTAGGTATTATTTCTAGTTCTATTAAGCAAATCTTTAGGAGCTGTCCCTTTTGGGAAGCTATTCCAGAAAACGGTAGATTCAACCCAGCTCATTTCCTTGCAATCAGATTGCTTAAGTCCCAATTCAGGGAAGCTCTTGTTCATCACAGAGAGAAGCCTCTCAGAGTCTCCAAGAAACATGCCAAAAAATGTAGCCCTCAGAATCTTATTGTTTTCTCCACCACTACCATGTATTATTTCCATAATTAGCCTGATGAACAAGTCATCATCAAGCTTATCCGCAACATATTGCCAACGGTACACGATCTCAGTTGCATTTTGTTCCAAGGTTCTCGTTACGTTGAAAACAGTAACTATTTCTGGAACACGTACAAGATTAATCTTGTACGCAATCACAACTCCAAAGCTAGCTCCGCCACCTCCTGTAATGGCCCAAAAAAGATCTTCTCCCATGGCTTTTCGATCGAGAAGTCTTCCATGCACATCCACAATTTGTGCATCAACTACGTTGTCAACTGACAAGCCGTACTTTCTCATCATATTACCATATCCACCGCCACTAAAGTGGCCTCCAACGCCAACTGTAGGCTCAACACTAGCTGAAAAGCCATGAATTTTGCTTTTCTCAGCGATTCTGTAGTAAACTTCACCAAGAGTAGCCCCAGCCTGCACCCATGCAGTCTCAGATTTTATGTCTACGCTGATGGATCGAAGATTGAACATGTCGAGGATGAAGAATGGAAATTCAGCCACGTACGATACACCCTCGTAATCGTGACCTCCGCTTCTAATTTTCATCTGCAAGTTATGGACTTGAGCACAAATGACAGATAGTTTCACATGAGATTCATGCAAAGCAGTGATGATGAGGAACGGTTTTCGGGTTGAAGATGTGTTAAATCGGAGGTTTCGGAGGTAAGATTTCAAAACGGAGGAGTAGGAAGCATTGTTGGGAGTGTAAATTGCTGGACCGATGGGGTGAGAGGGCTGGGAGTGGTTTAGAAGACATTGAACAAACTTCTCAGGAGATGAATAAGCTGAAGCTTGCCAAGAAATGGATATTACAACAAGAGTTGAAAGCAGCAAGAGATTTGAAAGCCTTGGGATTGCCATTTGTAGCAATATTTTGGTTTGCGATTATTGGTTTGTGTTTTATGATCTCTATGGGTGGGGATTTATAGAGATAGAGAGTTTGACATGGATTCTAAATCTGTGTTCAGATTCTCAATCTCTATGACCACGATACCGTTCTTTTTGGTGATGCTCGCTGCCTTTTCTACTAAACGATTGATGAAAAGATTTACAGCTTCCTAGAAGGGGTCTTAATTATTTGTTGGAGGATGTTTTTATGACCTTTCTTTATAAATTTTGCAAGCACTTTGTAATTTGAGTGGTTAAGTGCAGTTACCTTTGTACTTTTGTGTTCAGATTCTCAATTTGTGGTTAAGTGCAGTTACTTTTGTTCTCGAGATCCTGTGTTCAAACTCTCAATCTACTAATATCGCTTGTAAAATTAAAAAATCTATACATATCCCAGATGACATTTTATTGGTAATCTTGCATAAGTACAAAAGTTTTGGTACAACGTTACTTGCATAAGTATGTAACCATCTTATTGGACTTTTCTTCCTCAAAGACAAGTGGTGCAGATTCAAGTCTTTTTGGTCTTCTATCTTTGTAGGCTCCAAGACATTCAAGTACTCTGTAATAAGTCTCAATTTCCCACAGACATCAAGAAATTTGGAAGTCGTTGATCGTTTTCATAAATTAATTTGGATGCAACGTTACCTTCTATTATATTTGAAATTTCGTTTCCGTCGATCGTCATACCCTCTGGACCACAAAACTCATTGTTATCCACATTTGTTGAACTAATATGGTCATCTTCGTAAAGAGAAAGATGTATCTGAAGCTTTGATGCTTACTTTAGCTCCATATATATTACTATTACATTTTTTTATTTCTTAAATTATACTATCTAAGGATACCAATATGCCCATCTACTAGGCCGATATCCATTCCGACCAAAAAAATTGTTTATTGTGATGTATATGTTCAAGGCTTAACATGATTTTTTATTATTTCTTTTTTACAAACGACAACATATTTACACGATGCTTCAACTCCGTCGGGTAACTATAATTGGATATCGAACCAATTATGAATATAATTATCACTATCTATAAAAGTCATACAAGTACACAGTGCACTATTTAAATCTATGATTTCACGTTTAACAATTCTTTCGATCCTTGACAATTGCTGACACCTAGGAGTTCAGTACTTACACTTTTAGGTTTTGCAAGCAACTTTACATTTTTGCACTTCTTTTCCTATTCATGTTTCTAGTTTCTAACTTCCTTCTTTTGAAATTACTGAGACCATCGTCCTTCTTGGGTGTGGTTGTTCTTTTGCATCTATTTCACCGAATTAGTGTGTGTTTAATTACGGTGAACTCAATTTGTACTTAATCCAACATTTTGTTAATATTATATATTAAATACATCTAAATTTATCATTAACCCATAAACATTTACCTTTTCTTTCCAAAAGGAACATCATGATTTTCTTCATCTGTCTCTGAGTGTTTTGGTTCTCTCTCTCTCTAAGCTCCACATCCAAGGTGAACAAGATTTGATACATCCTTTTTTTCGATGCTTACTTTAGCTCCATATATATTAATTTATCTAGTATTACATTTTTTTATTTCTTAAATTATACTATGTAAGGATACCAATATGCCCATGACAACATATTTACACGATGCTTCAACTCCGTCGGCTAGCTATAATTGGATATCGAATCAATTATGAATATAATTATCATTATTTATATGAGTTGAACTTAGAACCTCTTACGACCAGCTATAAAAATCATGCAAGTACAGTGTACTATTTAAATCTATGATTTCATGTTTAACAATTCTTTCGATCCTTGACAATTGCTGACACATAGGAGTTTAGAACTTACAATATTGCTGACACCTAGGAGTTTAGAACTTACATTTTTAGGTTTTGCAAGCAACTTCACATTTTTGCACTTCTCTTCCTATTCATGTTTCTAGTTTGTAACTTCCTTCTTTTGAAATTAGTGAGACCATCGTCCTTCTTGGGTGTGATTATTCTTTTGCATCTATTTCACCAAATTACTGCGTGTTTAATTACGGTGAACTCAATTTGTACTTAATCCAACATTTTCTGAATATTATATATTAAATACATCTAAATTCATCACTAACCCATACAAATTTACCTTTCCTTTCCAAGAGGAACATCACGATTTTCATCATTTGTCTCTGAGGTGGTTTGGTTCTCTCTCTCTCTCTCTCTCTCTCTATCTCTCTCTCTCTCTCTCTCTCTCTTTGCTCCACATCCAAGATGAACAAGATTTGATACATCCTTTTTTTCGATTCCAAATTTCTTGACCTTATACTCTCCCCTGTGATTTCTCTCTCATCTATTATAATGCTGTTTGCTCAGTAAACTCAAGAATTGTTTTCTGACAGTAATTTACTGTCCTCCACAGGGGTGGAACCACAGCCTTCAATTATACATTTGTTGAATTAATATGGTCATCTTCGTAAAGAGAAAGATGTCGGAAGCTTTGATGGTTACTTTAGCTCCATATATATTAGGTCCATTTACTAGGTCGATATCCATTCCGACCAAAAAAATTGTTTATTGTGGATATTTTTGGCCTTACAATCAGCCGGCGGTCTATTTTATGGAATGGACATTTTGGTTTTCTTAAAGCGACGTCGCAGCAAAGGTAATGCCAAGAAGAAAAAAATAATCAACTTGTTCTTAATTTGCTTTTAACCTCCACGAAGTTTGCTTTAATTAATTTTAATTATGTTTAGTTACTTGCTGAAACCTTGAGAATCATAATATTATATTTTCAATGAACTATATATTGACTATTAACTATGTGCTTGTCGCTCCTTCTTAGCTATTCAGAGCCTTCTAGTACTATTTTGGTGTGGACCAAAAGATAGTTTGTTGGGAGGAGCATGTTTGTAAATTCTATAAAAATATGTGTGGTCGTGAAAAGCTTGATCCTTTATTCTATTGCGACAGTTTTTCTAATCCAAGACCAGTGAAAATGTATTTGGTGGGCCTGCAAAATTTGAGGTTTGTATATTTATAAGGCTTTTTAACTTTTCATGATGATCCCCCAAAAATAAATAAATCATGTTTTGATCCCATAGTATTAGTAGTAAACACGTTCTGGGGCCTCCTCCACAAAAAGGGAAACAAGAGGATATAAATTATTTAAGGCAAGAACCATCCTTAAGCTGTTACCCATTCTACCTCGTGTTGTTCGTGCTCTCTCTCTCTCTCTCTCTCTCTCTCTCTCTCTCTCTCTGTACGGTGTACCTGTATCACTACTGCAAGTACTGGTGTAAGTTTCAATGCACTTTTCTCGGACGTGGCTATAGCAACACATGATTGGTGTAGCTTCCCTGAATTAGTTGTATTCTGCATCCTGAATTAGTAGAAGTTTCTACGTTGTTGAGAAGGCCCCTCTTGATGCTTTTGCTGTGTAATGCTTATGAGCCCATTCCTACAAACACAGCCAAATACAATGAACCTACTGCTCGAAAAACCTTTCTCTATTGTCTGCCACACACATATTTCAGCTAAACATGCAACAAGGAGAAACAAAAAGGGAAAAACAAAACATCAACAAGACAAACTAATAAGAATGGATCATCATCTTAACAAATAGAAAGAGAGAACCATTAAACTAAAAGAAAAATTCATGTGTGAGAGAGAGAGAGAGAGAGAGAGAGAAAGAGAGAGCAGCTAAAAGATAATATTGAAGATAAAGTCAGCAAAAAAAAACCTGGAAACTTGAACCATAGAAAACAATTATAGTAAGACAATATTGAAGATAAACTCTGCTGATATACTAGAAACTTAAAAATGAAGCTAGCTAAATTAAATCTGATGGGTTTATATTACCATAGAAAACAATTGTAGTAAGATGAGAGTTGTAAGCTAACCTCATTGATGATGAAGTTGAGGATAACTGATCCAGGATGACCAAGCCTGCATACCTAAATTAAACATTGTTTTACTTCCTTGAACTAATAATATAATATATATATATATGCAAAACTATAACTAATTATGTCCAAATGACATACCCGTTGTAGGCTTTGAATGCCACGTTCTGATAGCCAGTTGAACTCAAAGTCTGCGAAGATTTCTCACCAAACTTATAAGGAACCACATCATCACCTATAATAAATCATATCAATAAATATCTTCAACAGACAAACATGTATAATAGGTTAGGTTACAAATTTCACAGCAGAACCTACAGGAAAAGAAGATGCCAGAGCCAAGGATGTAAAAGACATTTAAAACCAACAATATCTGTGTATGAGAGGTCATCATGATAACCTTTTCCATGCCATAACAAAAGCGGCAGGGAGTCAGCACACACTCAGATTGCATGGGTATGGAGTACCATTCCCATATTTTCTTAGAGTAAAGCAAGTCGCAGAGTATAAGGCAGTAGCTGCACCATTTCAAACACAGTATATCAACAACTGGAGAAATAATCAAATGCTAAAATCCAGAGAGAGGAACCTACTGTCATCAGGCTCTGTTGATAGCAAATTTGCAACATGTGCTGCAGAAGCATCCAAACCTTCTATATCATCTGGAGCATCTTCTGAAAGTTCTCAAACATCAAACCCTGTTTTAAATCACAAAAGCAGATGATATTTGAATTTTAAACCAACACTAAACATAAAAACACAATTTGAATAACAAATGTCTGCAATTGGTTACCAGATGGATGAGAACACAACCAAGCCCTTGGAGCCAAAACTCTGTAGAAAAATAAGCAAAAGAGAATAAACAAAACAAAAATTTTAACTTTAAAAAAAAAAAATAGAAATCAAACCTGGTAAATTGGTCTAATGTACCTTCAGAGTTAAAACATTTTTTGTCGTAGTGGCAGCTTGTGGAACTAGAGTATTAGTCGTAGTGGCAAATTGGTCTAATGCTACAGTGCTTCTCCTTTGTATCCAGATGAAAATGAGTTTAGATAGTATTCTCTGCTTCTTCTTTACTATGCAATGCAACATATGTATGTAGATGATCTGTATAAGGGGGATATACCATTTATCTCATTCTAAAACAATCTCAAACAAGTTTAAAAATCGTTAACAAAACATATTCTTTTAAGAGTAACAGAACATATTCTTATTTGCTCACCAAACTTGCACATCGGAAACACAAAATCTCTTGAAGTAAATATAATCAAACAGAACATATTCTTATTCATAATGAAAATCACAACCCAAACCAAATGACAGTTAGGAGAAACTAAGAATTTAGGAAATTAGGGCACGAAATTTTTGGGAGATAATCAAACTCAATGTTGAACTCAAAATCTAACTCAAATCGAAATCAAACTTGAAATCAAAATCAATCAAAACCACAATTAAAAAAATCGAAATCAAGCACAAGAATAGAGAGTTGCACCTGGATAATTGAGAGCAGAGAAGCTTCCAGATAAAACCTAATGATTTCAAAGAGAGATTGAGGGAGATAGAAAACCATGTAGAGGGATAGAGATCGAAAGCTGACATTGAAACCACAGAGAAATCGAAAGCTCACCTGAAATTAGGACAAAACCTAGAAATCAAAACCACAGAGACGAAGAGAACACTCGCTCGCTCGACGAAGAAGACGATCGCTGCTCGCTCGCGCCGAAGAAGATGGTCGGTGCTGGTTCGCTCTCGCCGAAGACGACGATCGCTGCTCGCTCGCTCATGACGATCGTTCCAAAGTACAAGCCTCCTGTGTTGAGTAAAGTTGAACAAATAAATTTATTTTTTATTTTTAAAAGTTAATTGGTCACTAATGTGTGATAGAAAAGAAGTAAGTCCATCGTTGCATATATGTTGGTCACTAATTAGGCAATTTAAGTTGTTTTCAGTGATTAAATTTAAATTAGTCACTATTTGTCACCAAATATGGTCATTAAAAATTACAAATTATGTGCCAATCCTTTTAGAGACCATTTAACACTTAGTCACTAAATGCACACTATTTGTGACCATTGTAGATGTGGTCACCGAGAAATTGGTCACTACATACCTTTTTTCTTGTAGTGTACATGTGGACAGTTCTATCTTTATTGAAGATCAAATGCATAGCCAGACTAATAATCGACACGTTATCAATTACATGTCTGAGAGCTTTACCTTTATTGAAGATCAAACGTTTAATATAGAGCCGGACTAATTATTGACACATTATCAATTACATGTCGATAGTCCCTATATGTATGTAAATGTCACCACAACAATGACTTGATGGGCAGAAAGTAATGACGTAGTTAGGTCCACCATTGCATGTAAATGTACCATTTCCGTCATCATAAGGATAGCTGTAAGCGTCGGGGCATCGTTCATGGAATATCTGAGAGTAATTTGTCGGTGGGCATGTATCTGGAGTGTTATGAGGCGGAGTGCAACAGTACTGTGGCGTACCGAATTTAACACATGCGCTCAAGCAGGCAACCACGCTCCCATCGGACCCTTTCTTTTGCAGCTCACTCGGACAAACTGCGTTCACGTTCGCCGGGCAACTAGCCGTCTTGCAGTCGCCGGTACCGCCTTGTGGAGTAACAGACATGGGCAAGTTGAAGCCATCAACAAGGCTAACGTCGTAGAAATCTTGTCCTCCGCCTGCTGGAATATTGAATTCCGCTAAAGTTGTGGGCGAAATGGCACCGCTACCATTGCACGTGACCAGACCAGAGGCACAGTCTGCGGTGGCACAGACAAACTTTCCAAAGGCGTTCGTGGAGCATCCAGTTCGGGCCCAGATGCGACCGTTCCACGGCACCGGAGTGTCTAGCTGGAAGCTAGCTTGGGATGCTAACTCGAACCCTGTGGTTGATAATTGAGATTTTTGATTGGAGGTTAGGGTTCCTGGCCAGACCGTGTAGGGGCAATTGTTTTCGAAAGAAATTGTCGCTGCATGTGCACCTGCCATGCAAAGTAAACCACACTTACTTTGATGCAGTAATCACAAACCACACTTATTGTGACCAAATATTAAATTAAAATTAAAGAAAATAATAAGAAGCGTCGACTTTAAGAAAAGATCAATGAGTATTTCTATCGTTTGGCCAAATGAAAAACTTAAAGAAAATAAGAAGCCTGTTTACCTCCGAAGGAAAGGATGGTTAAGCTGAGGCAGAGGACTACTACTAGGGTCTTCATCATCGGAATGTCTTAGTTTGCTTTGCTTCGAATTTGATGAGCTTGGGCTTTAGTTATTTAGGCTTTCATCGGAAACCATGGAAGGACTTTTGCCAACTAGGTTGAACTTAGCCATTGTGGAAAGCAGAAAAAGGGAAGAAAATTAAAGGAAATAAACTAATTTAGAAGGGAAGCAAATACAATTGCCTTGCCTCTAAAACTTTTGAGGTCCCCTCTTTATAGACCAAGGCCACAGCCTCGTAAGTAGATGAAGCCTTAACTGATCAGGGTCTTCTTCCACCTTGTTAATTTACTCAAAGTCTTCTTCCACCTTTCCACGTCTTTGAGATTAATTCCAAGTCTTTGAGATTAATTCCAAGTCTTTTTTATCACCCCCATAATTTGGAGCTTCTAGCACGCACATTGACTGAACATGTTTTGGTCAAGATCTTTGTAAGCTTCACATTACAAAGAAGTTAACGTCTTTGATACGGTATTTGGAGCTTCTAGCACGCACATTAATAGAGCATTTTTTCCCTTTTTCCCTTTCATCTAAAATAATGAAATTTTCCTGTCCTTTTCAATATCATGTGAACAATAGTATTATTTGAAGTCTTTATATCAGTTCAATTTACGTTTGAATAGACAATTCAAAATTGAAGTCTAATTTCCTGTCCTTTTCAATATCATGTGAACAATAGTATTATTTGAAGGTTGTCCTCTTGTTTATATTTATGTATTTATTTTAATTTATCAAAATCATAGAACTTCATTAAGAAAATCAGCAAAACAGTACATCAGCTTCTCACTAACGGCGAAGGAGCCATAATGTGACCTCATTAAAACCTTGCCTTAAAAAACTCCCAAAGAAGCCTAACACAAACGGTTGCCCTAACAAATCCAAGAAATTATAATTCTAAACTGCCCAACATGCATATGCTTTTGCCTCTAGCCAGGAGAGAATACACCATAAAAAATAGTATGACGAACCTGGAAATTCTTGAGGTGAACTCACGCATACACCGATGGCAGGAGGCAACATTAACTCACATGAAGGAAAATCAGGGCTTTTCTCATAAAAATAAATTTTATGACAAAGAATACAACAAATCACTGCCCCTATGCAAGAGACCATTATGCAAATTAAATTCATAATCAAAACTAATGCAAAAGAGTATTGAATTGCAGGCTAATTTGGTGGGAGGAAATCAAAACAATAAACTCAGGAACCAAGAGTTAATACACCCCCACATAACACGTAATCTTGTAAATAGGGGTAGTTTTGGAATCCAAAAAATCTAATAAATCAGATTATAAATTATATTAAGTAACTTGCTTAGTTGGATCCTAGTCATGGGTATTATTTGGAAAAAAAAATTGGGTATTTTAAATAGAAAAATAAAGAGAAGAGTTGTAGGTGATTTAAAATAAATTTTATGGGTCTAAGCTCAATTTACTATTGGGTGAGTTAGGATTCTCTTTTTTTTTTTGTTGGAAGAAAAGAAGCCACCTGGGCTATAGCCCAGGTTAGCCAAACTTAGGATCCGTCCCTGCCCATTTCATGGAAGTTTCTCCACCTACAGATCTTTAGCATCTCATTTTCCATTTCATTTTTCAACTGATTTATTATTGAGAACGGCGGCTAAATGAGTAAACATGTTGAGATGGGTCAAAATTGAAATTGGCACTTAGGTGACGAGGGGTAAATTAAATGACACTCAAACAAAACCACAACAAACTTCACACGCTTTAGACCTTGACCAATACTCTTATGACTAGTCAACTGTCAGACATGAATAATCACAACCAAGAACATACACAGAGTATATCAATATGTACCTACAAGCCTAGAGAATTACTAGTGATAACCTAGGCACTCAGAAGGACCCGTCAATCTAGGCATCCCCTGTGCTAGCAACAACTATGGTGAAAGTGTGTGAAAGCATCATAATCAAGTAAGCATCAGACAACAGAAAATGATGACTAGTCAACCGCAAGAACACGAACCCAGAAATACATGTGATGACTAGTCAACAGTCAAGAACACAAACGCAGAAAATTTAAGAGATGCAAACTAGAAATTTTGTTCACCTAGAAACCCACAATTGGGAAAAACTGGGGGTCATCAACCGACCAGGCAATCCACTAAGCAAAAAGATTCTTACAAATAAATACTAGCAAGCTCAACAAATCCTAGGTCTATTTAGGAAGATGAGCTATACCTTTCCTTGTGCAATCATCTTCTCCAGCTTAGCAAAACCAGCAGCTTGGTCCTTCATGGCAATGACAGCTCCTTCTTCAGCTCATTCATCCCATGGCACCAGCTAGTTAGCTCCAACTCAGACAAAAATGAAATTTGGATTCAAAGAGAAGATGACCAATTTCTTCAAGAAACCATACTCTTAAAGAAATCAATCTTGAATCTGACCTAGATATATAAATATGAGAGAGTGTTTGATCTAGCAAGATGAGGTTTTCATATTTCAAATGTAGTTTTCAAAAAGAAACAATTTGGAAAACTCAAAGATGAAAAATATGATGGTTACTCTTGAGGAAGAAGCGAAAGTTTGCAAAGAAACTTTCCAAAACTTGCCTGCCAAAGTCACAGCCGCCAAATGAGGAATGGACTGGTTTTTACACCAAAATTCCTAGGTTAGAATCGTACAAGGCAGCAAAGAATTTCTCAGAATATGACAAAAACAAATGGGTAGGGTCCAATTGGAAACAATGAGCTGGAAATCCTAACATTACAAAAGTTGACTAGTCATATGAAGGAAAGATGACTAGTCATAATTTTCAGGAATTTAGTTAATGCAATGTAATGCAATGCAAAACTTACCTTTGTCAAACACATTGTTGTCCATCATAATGCAGCCAGATAAGAACACCTAGAGATGTAATTCTTAATCTAAACTAGAGCTTGAGAAAATAATTGTCCAATTACAAAATTGTCAAGGGAAACCAAAAGTAAATCTCAAAATGCATACACTTACAAAAATCATAAGAAATGTTCTTGTCTTAAGAAGTAGATAAATAATGACAATGTAAAAAAAATACACTTGGCAAATCATATACTTCAGTTTATAGGCCAAATATGGCATCTACATTTATGAGTTAATGAATGACAAAAAGGGGCCTTTTTGTCTTCACTAGGGTTTACAAGTAACCCTATATTTATTACGGTTAAATTGCTTTAAAAGGGTGTCTCTGATCTCAGAGTACACTAGAATTTCAACTCTTAGTTGAAATCAATGGGATACACAGGCTCCTTGTTTGGGAAAAAGAGCCCAAAATGCTTCTCTGTTGGTTCCCCAGTTTTCTCATTCTCATTAAACATGGCAAACACGTAGGTTTCTATGGGGCTTCCAGGTTTCTTTGGAGTGCCACCCTTCACATGCTGAATCAATTTTGAGTTGTAAATTCTCGCGTTCTCTTTTGTTGTCACTTGGACATCGCCACCATCCGAGGGCCATCCACTCTCTGATACGACAATTTTCAATGAACCGCCATTAGCCTTCTCTAACGCTGAGTAAACTGCATCCAGAATTGCATCAAAGAGGTTTTGGTACCCAAGATCACCATCATTCACTATTACGGATGGAGATTTAAAAAGGGCATAATCGAGACTAATGTCACGACTTTGGATGTAACTAAAATAGGGATACGCATTAAGAAGCAATGGCGATTTGTTCCCTACCAAGAAGCCAATGATAGGATCAAGAAATGAACGATAATTTTGCCTGAAAGAACCCTTTGATGGAGGGTAGGATTCTTCGAGAATTATAGGATAAACCGCGGTGGAGACCTTAATTTTGTTTGCAAGTCCTGCAGAAGAAATTGCATTTTGAATTTTTTCCATTGCAGGGCCAACATATGGTGCCTCCGGACCTGTGGCGTTTACTTCATTTCCAACTGCAATATACTTGAAATTGACATCACCATAGTTTACGACGTTGTTTTGGACCCAATTATTTGCACTGTCTTGGCTAGAAGAAATGTCTTGAAGGCGTTCATTTTCTACACCAAGCATGACCTCAATGTTGGAGCCTCTAAGGGCTTGGAGAGCATCATGGTTAGGACCATAGAGCCGCATTTTTTGGATGTTGTATTGGTTGTAGAGAGATACAACTTCTTGTGGGGGCGGTAAGTTGTTTCCAAGCGTTCCATAACAAACACCAATCTGGGCACCTGCATCAGATTCAATGATTGAGAATTTAAACATTTCAGAATTAAAAAGGTCATGCAGCCTTTGAGTTTTAGAGAGGTACAATGTAAATAAACTAATTTGCATGCACTTCTGCTATGTCTAGTAACTTCAAAACTTGCACAAAACGAAAGAAACGGTTTCATTTTCAATGGTTGTATACAATTATGTGTCCATCTTTCTCAATATATGATCAGTCATACGACAAGAGACATAGACGACATATATATACAATCGGTTCCGCTCATATATCAATTTTCTTTTTTTGGCTGAAAGAGAGAAAGATCACCTGTTGTGGTAAGGGTAGCAGTTAGGACACCAAAAAGCAGCATTAAGGAAACCATGGAAGGAATTTTGCCAAGTAGATTAGACTTAGCCATTGTGGTGGAAAGCAGAAAGAGGCAAGAAAAGCAAAGGAAATAAGCTAGCTATAGCTAATTAGAATTGGGAAGCAAATGCAATTGCCTTGCCTCTAAAACTTTTGAGGTTCCCCTCTTTATAGACCGAGTCACAGCCTCATAAGTAGATGTAAAGTTCCATGGAAATGGAGAGATTCCACAACAAGTGCACAAAATTAATACTAATTAAACAACATCTAACTACTGCAACTTGTTAATGTAAAATTATAACAAGCTTCTATGTAATAATGGTTTACCAAATTTTTTAATGACCCCCATATTTTTTAAAGCCCTAGTTGAGATTAGTAACATCTAACTACTGCAACTTGTTAATGTAAAATCATGCATGACTTGCGGTTCTCAGCAACAGCAATTAAGTCAAGCCGCCCAGGTCCAGGTCCAGAAGTATCACTTACTTCCTGACCACCACTTTGGCTATGATTAATTCCAAGTCTTTTTTATAACCCTCATAATTTGGAGCTTCTAGCACGCACAGTAATTGAACATGTTTTGGTCAAGATCTTTGTAAGCTTCACATTACAAAGAAGTTAACGTCTTTAATACGGTATTTGGAGCTTCTAGCACGCACATTAATAGAGCAATTTTTCCATTTTGTCCCTTTCAACTAAAATAATGATTATTGAAGTGAAATTTTCCTGTCCTTTTTTTTTTTTTTTTTGGTCTGAACCACGAGGTGGTCATGGATGGGCCCCAACTATGGGTGGCACCTTTAAGCCTTAACCACAACCCAGACTAATCCCCGCTCACACCGGGTCGGCCCGTAAGGGGTAAAGTGCTGGCCAAAGTGGCGTACGAGAGCAAGGATCGAACCCCTAACCTCTCTTAAGGAATGAGAGTGCCGAACCACTCACACCAACCACCTTGGTTCAATTTATGTCAATTCAATTTATGTCAGTTCCTATCCTTTTCAATATCATGTGAACAATAGTATTATTTGAAGTCTTTATATCAGTTCAATTTATGTTTGAATAGACAATTCGAAATTGAAGTCTAATTTCCTTTCCTTTTCAATATTATGTGAACAATAGTATTATTTGAAGGTTGTCCTCTTGTTTATATTTTTTTATTTATTTTAATTTATCGAAAGAGTAGAACTTCATTAAGAAAATCAGCAAAATAGTACATCAGCTTCTAAGCAAGAATCACTAACAGCGAAGGAGTCATAATGTGACCTCATTAAAACCTTGCCTTAAAAAACTCCCGAAGAAGCCTAACACAAACGGTTGCCGTCTTGTTTTGATATTGGAATACTAATAAGCCTAACAAATCCAAGAAATTATAATTATAGAATGCCCAACATATACACATATGCTTTTGCCTCTAGCCAGGAGAGAAAAAGAAACGCCTAGCCTTTCGATCAATGCATCTTTTCATGCATGACCTGCGGTTCTCAGAAATTAAGTCAAGCCGCCCAGGTCCAAGTCCAGAAGTATCACTTACTTCATGACCACCAATTCGGCTATAATTGCTGTCATTTAGCAAATGGTTAAAACACTCGTCGGCTTTCTAGATGGATTCATTTGGGGTCGTATGTTTACTCATGAATACTTACAAAATTATTAAAGAAAATCATGAATACTTCAAAACTCATAAAGAAAGTCACAAAACCACTCATATGCACAATGCATTATCAAGTGTGGAGAAATGAATATTTTCCTCTTCATATTATTATTGTACGTCTTTATCTCGTCATACTCGGGAAGTCTTTACTTCTTCATATTATTATTGTATGCCATATTCGTGTTTGCACACAGAGGAAGGTGGTGGAAGAGAGGATGGAGGAATAAAGCAGAACTTAGGAATGAAAAACTTGAAAATGAAAACAACTCAAAATTGTTTTCAATTTTAAGTTTTCATGTAATTCACCATACACACACATTTCTTCTACATTCTCACCCTTCTGAAGGAAGTTGAGATTCCACCCCAAAATCAATTGGCAGTGGGGTGAGTAGCCCAACTCCTTATAAGCGCTTGCAAGGTTTCTCAATTTTTCAATGTGGGACTATTTACCTTCACATTCTTACACGCCTAGGCACGTGTGGCGAATTTTCAAGCCTAACATGTGGACAACACATTTCGGGTGACATGGAGCACATGTGGCCGTTGGGCTTTCACACATGGGCTAACCCGCTCTGATACCATGAAGGAAGTTGAGGTTCCACCCCAAAACCAATTGGCAATGGGGGGAGTAGCCCAACTCCTTATAAGTCTTTGCAAGGTTTCTCAATTTTCCAATGTGGGACTATTTACCTTCACATTCTCACACGCCCCGACACGTGTGGCGAATTTTCAAGCCTAACATGTGGACAACACATATTGGGTGAGGTGGAGCACGTGTGGCCGTTGGGCTTTCACACGTGGGCTAACCCACTCTGATACCATGAAGGAAGTTGAGGTTCCACCCCAAAACCAATTGGCAATGGGGGGAGTAGCCCAACTCCTTATAAGCCCTTGCAAGGTTTCTCAACTTTCCAATGTGGGACTATTTACCTACACATTCTCACACGTCCCCGCACATGTGGAGAATTTTCAAGCCTTTGCAAGGTTTCTCAATTTTCCAATGTGGAGTCCCCTCTATCTCCAACCAAAAGAATAAAAAAAATGAAAACAAAATAGCTACAAGCAGGCCTTAGTTACTCTGCATGCCCTCTTGGATTTTGTCCATTTTTCCCTTGTTCATTGTTTTACTTTTTACCATTCAATTTTTTGCTTTAAAAAAAAAATTTTAACTGTGAAAAAAATACTTTTGGGCAAAGGTTCGAAACCCCCAAGCAACCAATGAATATTTGTGTAATCCCAATCTCCCAATCTCTTGTACTAAAAAAATACTTGTACTAAACACCCCCCTAGCTAGGGTCGGCTGAAAACTTCACTAATGCACCCGTTCCCCGCACCACTAGCCACTAGCCTGAAGGAAACATGCATCTAATGCTTAGAAAATGAACCTTAGCCACAACCTATACAACAAAAACATTCTAAACGGCGGATTCATTTTGTTTATACTAGTTGAGCTAAACCTTTTTCATTTTAAACCAAGTATCTTAGCCTAATCTCTTTGAACACAAATAGAAAATGGAAAAAGTGAATAGATCTTTACCCTTGATGACATTTTCTTGATTTCTCAAGAATGAACACCTTTGTTGGAAAGACCTTTTCTTTCTCTTGATTTTGACTCCTTGACCTTAAGGCTCCAAGATTGGAGTCCTCTACCTCACCACACCAAATGCTCCTAGAGATGAAGAGAAGGCAATCAAGAAGTATGGATGCTAGTCTACTTCTTGATTGGACCAATTTTTGGTCTATGAAAGATGAGATACAAAGATGTTCACTCATCAACCAAAGTAGGAAACCAAAAACCCTAGCTAGGTTTTCTCCAACACTTAGCTTATATAGGACAACACAAAAGACAATTGGGCGGGTATTTGGGCCTCCATTTGGTCCAAGGGTCATGTCATCTTATGCCACTTATCCCTTGGGCCTAATAGCTTTTTGGGCTATTTTATCCCTTTCCTTTTAAATTATATTTAAAAGCCCAATCCAATATTTCTATATGTCAATATTAATTCCACAATTAATCTTTTAATTATAATTTAACTATTCAATTATAATTATAATCTTACTTAATTCACCCGGTCGAACTATTTGACTTTGGTCAATTGCTCAGGTCAACATGTCGACTTTTGACCGTTGACTTTGACATTTGATTATCAACCTTTGACTTGTGGCTCCTCATTTCATTTCTCCTCATTTGTACCTCTAATCACATTCTTTGAGTGTACAGATTCGTAGGTTCCCTTTAGCAAGGTAGTGGGTTGACTCAACTCCTCAGAGATGATATGCGAATTAAATTCCACAATTAAATTCTTCATATTAATAAAGGTTATTTGAAACCTTTTAGGACATCCACAAACCATGGTTGTCACCTAGCAGCAAGTCACGGTTATTCGAGCTAAATGAGATGTTGTGAAAGAACCTATGCAAATTGGAATAACCGTGCAATTGAATCCTTCTCTTATGTCAATACTCCTTATTCACATTATTAGATCATGGAATTCGATTGTAAAAATCCTAATGTGAATCATTCCTTTTATACGATTAGCTTGGGGTGTAAGTTATTAACATTTCATAGTCTGTTAGGGTTTTTTAACTGTTAACAGTGGCACACTCGCACACAAAAGAAAGTTGATTTGTTGATCATCAACGGTTTTCAAGTCAATAGGGAACTTCACCCTACCACCACAGGAACTACATCAAAATGGGTAAACACAAAGAAAGTACATTAACATGTCGGTAGACAAAATAATTGAGCATAGCTAAGCAAGGCCATCCCTATAGAAGTTGCCAACCAAACCTAGCTACTATTATATATGCATGACTTGAGAATAAAATGATGTTAATAATGTCAATATAGATGGCGTATGATCCTTGACAGAGGCCTGTGTGTGGAAATTTTTGAGGCATTTATATGTAGGGCACACAAAGCATTATTGACTTGCTTCACTCTATTCCACTCTTGTCCTCTCCTTCTAACTAGCCATTGAACTTTTAACATTCAGTGTGAGTATAATGTCGCGAAAAAGTATAAGGATAATTGGTGAAGAAATTAACATAATTATTAGTCCATAAAATACAAGTATATCTCTCAAAATAATTTGTGTTGATCTCCGCGAATCTCACAGCCTGATGCTCTAGGCCGAGGGGATCCGCGTCAACACGGGTCGTCCTTATTTGGTGTGGTGCGTTTGTGCGCGGGCGTGCCAGCATGGTCTACTGTGCATTCGAGGGTGATGCAAGTGAATGGATGGATGAGTTGCGCGCCTGTTTGAGTTTGACTTTTAATCAGAGCGATTGTGGCCGAGAGAGGAACTGATCTCAGCCGTCAGGTTCATGACCTGAGCTACAAGGCCGTTAATGATGGTGTTAACGGTGGATTTTTTAGGCGGTGCTCCGGCGTGTTGCCGGATAGCAACGGTCGTATGATATGTGGGATGAATGGAAAAGTAACAAAGATGGTGCTCCGGCGCCTTGAGAATCAAGGGTCGTATGATATATTGATGAATGGATTTTCCTACAAGCTGTCACTACTCCTAAGAAAGCAAGTAAAGATATTGAAAGTACATTACAGGAAGATAAATGACAGAAGGTAAATGACAGGAAAATGTAATCTGCTCCGTTGGAGGCTTGTGTTTGGTGTCGACCCCTTTAAATGTAGCTGGAGCCTGGTATTTATAGAAGAGGCTCTTGTGAGGAAGGTGGAGCTGATATCTGCAGGACGTGGTCAATTAGAGATAATGGGTAATCTTGACAACATTTGGGAACGTGAAGTATGGTGGTGTGACCCCCTTAAATCTCGGTCGCTACCCTGATTGTCGGTTTTGCGTCTTGGGCCTTGGAGGAACATTTAATGTTATGGTCTGATGGTTGGTGACTTAGTCTTACAAGTCATAAGATTTCGCACCTAATTCTCCTGATTTTACTCACCATATGCTGACTTCAATCACTTCCCTTATTCCCTCACACATTAAATGCTAGTTCTTTTTTGCGTGGATCGTGGGCCCTCTGATGCAGTCAGGAGCATTACCTCATTGAATGAAGTGTGGGACCTCAATGACACGTGGCAGCACCCCTCGACTTTCCTGCTCTGGCCGTGTATTTGAGGGTTTGTTAATTTCTTAGTTCAATTGCCGCAGCCGTGATGATTTCACCTTCACTGGCAGGCGCCTTGGCTGAGAGGTTATTCCTTCGGTCGGCCTTACAGGCCAAGATTTTTAGGCACAAACAGTTTGTTTGTTCGTAGTAGGCCTGAGCTCGATCTAGGTTGGTTCAGTTTTGAGCTCAACCCGAACATCGAACCGAAGGCTTCGGGTTAGTTATTTTGGAAACTGTACACCGAATCAAAACCAGTGAAACCGACCATTTCGGTTAACCGAAGTTTATGGTTTGGTTTGGTTTGGTTCGGTTTCGGGTTTAGGCCGAAGAGAGAGAGAGAGTAAGAAGAAGCTGGGGAAAAATAGATAGAGGGAGAGATTGAGACAGGGGGAGAGACGAAGAAGAAGAAGGAAATGGACTCATAATGCCCACCATATTGCCTGTAACAGCCTTGATTATGATCCTGATCTTCAACACATGCCAGTCTTTGCAATGTCCACAAAATCCATTCATTCAATAACATCAATCTTTTATGGAAGTGAGCTAACATTTGATCCCGTGGCTAGATTTTAAGTCAGCCACCAGCATTTTATATATTATCTGATCATGATTGTTGGATGGGTTAACTTGTTTATACAGACCTTCTTGTTAGTATTCTCGAAGAGAAGCATCCCAGATAGAGGTTTGAACATATTGGGAATCCTTGTTTTCTGGACTTGGTTTTCTCTCCTTGTTTCATGTTTGCCTAATTGGAGAGAGAGGGTGATGTTTGTGCTTGCGAGCTTTGCCGTGACAGCACTTCAGCACATTCAATTCACTTTGAACCATTTCACCGGAGATAAAAAGAAGAAGACAAAGACAGCAGGAAGAAGAAGGAGAAGAAGGAAGAGAAGAGAGAGGGATGGAAAACAATAGAAAGAAGAGAGAGCATGGGAAAAAAATAGAAAAAAGAGAGAGATATGGGAGAAGAGGAAAAAATTGCAGAGACTGAAAGAGGTAGGAGGAGGAAGAAAAGAAAGAAAGAGGGAGAGAAGAAGGAAAAAGAAATAAAAAAGAGAGAAGGAGAGATGGAGAGATGGAAAGCGACGGAATGAAGAAGAAGATGGGAGAAAAATAAAAAATGAAGGCGTTGGGAGAGGTGAGATATGGGGAGAAGAAAAAGAAAAAGAAAATACAAAAGAAAGAAAAAGAACATTGTGTTGTAAAGAATGTGGTGGAGCCCACACAAAGAAAATAAGAGAATGATAGTCAAAAGTTCAATGATGGTGTTGGGAAAAGACTTTGAAGATGTATACACGGGAGGCCATTCAAATTGCCTATAAATAGGCTTCCCCTTCAGTTGTAAAATACACAACCTGATTGTGAGAGAAATTAAAGAGAGATAGTGCGTGTGAGAAATTTAGAGTGTGAGAGCTCTATCTTAGAAGAGTTCTATCAGAGAAAGAAAATTCTGTCTGTGTAGAAACCGCAAAAGCTAATTACAATTCTACTCCCAATATTCAACGGTAATTTTCATACCTTGATTTTTATATTTTCATAACACATTGGTTTCGGCGCAGATGCAGTGCATGCATCATGTCCACTTGCATGGTCTCACATTTTTTTATAATATTAATTATTCGGAGTAACTAATTATATATCACATTTATGGAAAGATTACATATGAAGGTCATTTGCTCTAGTGGAAAGCAAGAACGATTCTTACATGGAGGTGTGGGGTTCGAACCTCTTTGTTGCAAAATATTTTTGTAATACACTCGTCAGCTTTCTAGATGGATTACACAGAAAGTAGTATTAAGAGTTAAGCTTGAGGTATATATTGTCCCTCAACTAAAAGATTTGAAGGAACTAGGTTTTTTTTTTTTTTTTATTTTTTTTTCAGTACAAGCATTTGGGGGAGAGGGATTTATACAAATATTCATTGGGTGCCTTCAAATATTCATTGTTTGTTCGTAGTACATGATGAGCACCATAGAGACACCCTCAAAGAGCACGGCTTGGCTCCTTCGAATTAAGGAGGAGATTCTCCTTAAAACCAATAGGGTTTTGACACTTGTCAAATTCTAGCAACATTGACAAATTTTCAACAACCAAAAATAGAATATTTAAAAAATTGACACGTGTCAAAACCACATTTATGGTAAGGAGAAGCTCCTCCTCAATTTGAAGGAACCAAGATTTTTCCATTAAGATATGGACCAGACACTACTATAAAAACGAAATAGATGACGGGAATCCACCGTCGTTGTAATGCTTTGAAAACCGTCGTTAAATCGACCGCCATCTTTTTGGGTGTCAAACTACGACGGCTTTTCACCGTCATTGTTTATCTGTAAAGACGACGGTTTTTAAAGAAAATCGTCGTTGTTTAGAGATAAAGATCGTTAATTATAGGAGGAAAGATGACGGTTTTATTAAAACCGTCGTGGATTGTAGGTTAAGATGACGGTTTTTTATGAAAACCGTCGTGGATTGTAGGTTAAGGCGACAGTTGTTTTATAAAAACCGTCGTTAATTATCTATAAAGCCAACGGTTGGTTTATAAAAACCGTCGTTAATTATCTGTAAAGACCATGATTTATTATGAAAACCGTCGTCTAATAAGTTCTCAAACTTCTACATTTTAGTTCTTTTTGATTTCATATGATGCTATACAACGATTTGAACTGGAAAACCAACCATAATGCTTTATTAATGAATATATACACTCAAAAATAGTTTCTTTCATAAAACTTGAAGATTCAATAGTTATTACATAGTTAACCAATCTTTATTCTACAACAAACATAATTCCTACCAATTAAATATAAATATTCAATTGATACATATGGTAATTAAGTAGTACAATCTTTTCCTAACAAGACATACGTACTCCTAATCCAAGCCTTCCTCATCCAAACATACAAATGATCCACAACTGAAGTCTCCTCCATCATCCCTGTAAATAAATCAAAACGACAGAGAGAGAAAAAAAAGCTAAGATTATAAACATATAAAATTAGGTGGAAGAGAAATTTTACCATTGGACCATATTTCCATAGAAAACTTGTAAAATGAGCATAAAAAAGACCATCGAGAACCTGCAAAAGGAAAAATATATAAATAAAATGATGGTGAAAAGAGAAGGTAACAAATTTTCAACAACAAAAAAACATACGAATCACATGGAAAACTTGCAAAAGAAAAAGTTATAAATCTGCAAGCTTCCTTCTCATCTCCTGAGAACCAAATAAGAAAATCTAAAAAGAAACAAGAAGAAAAAAAAATGTAAACAAACCAGGCAAATCAAGAGAGACAGAAAATCTGAATCAGGGAGAGAAAGAACATACCAGAAACACAAAGAGACTAATCCAGAATTCACTAGCAAGATATAGAAGGGTATTGAGAGATTAGGTGACTTTCAAATCAAACCTTTCATGAGGGTGTTTTAGAGAGCTCAGGAGGGTTTCAAGGAGGAAGAGATAAGGTTTTCAGAGACGGGGGAAAATCTGAAAATTTGTCGAGCGCGAATTCACTTAAGTGGCCTATTTTTAGCGTGTTTTAAAAGACGACGCTTGTTAATGAGAGATAAGGTTTTCAAAAGACGGGGGAAAATTTGAAAATTTGTCGAGCGCGAATTCACTTAAGCGGCCTTTTTTTAGCGTGTTTTAAAAGACGACGCTTTTATAAAAAAAAACCGTCGTCTTTCCATATAATAGATGACAGTTCTTTCCAAAAACCGTCGTCTTTACATATAATAGACGACAGTTTAAAAAAAACCGTCATCTTTACATATAATAGACGACAGTTCTTTCAAAAAAACCATCGTCTTTACAAAAAAAAAGGCCACTTGATTTTTAAAAGACGACGCTTGTCACTAAGAAGCGTCGTCTATTAAAAATCAAGTGGCCTTTTTTTGTTCAGCGTGTTTTAAAAGACGACGCTTGTTAAGCATCGTCTTTTAAAAATCAATCTAATGCTAGTAGTGTATAAGATGATATATCATGATGGTTTTAAAAACACCGTTGTCTTTTAAAACATAAGGACAGTTTTAAGATGCACCGTCGTCTACTTTGTGTCGTGGTTTAACTATTTTGTAGTAGTGAGAACATCCATTTTCCCAGGCATGGATTTTTAAATGCATTAATTGCAATTTATTTTCAATAATTTTATGGAAATCAAATTTTTGATCACATTCAAGTTTAAAATGTTGACAAAAAAAAAATGTAGATTTGTTTGAAGTTGATGATTTTATCCATTTTGACATGTTATTGTACTTATCATTTGCTACTTAACCTCATTGCATCATGTGGACATCATTTTTTCACATTACATGTCTAAGATCAAATTCTTTCTTTATTTAAGATCAAATATGCTTGATACATAGCCAGACTATAATATAGTCTTACCTTTATTACATGTTGAGAGTCTTACCTTTATTAAAGATCAAACGTTTATTATACAGCCGGACTAATTATCGACGCATTACATGTCGAGAGTCCTATTTTTATTAAAGATCTTGTCCTTTCTATAGTTCATTCATATATATGTATGCTCATCATGGGCAGAAAGTAATGTCGTAGTTAGGTCCACCATTGCACGTAAATAAACCCTTGCTGTCATCATAAGCGTAGCTGTAAGCGTTGGGGCATGCCTTATGGAATATCTGGGAGAAATGTGTCGGTGGGCATTTCTCTTTAGTTTCATGAGGCGGAGTGCAACAGTACTGTGGCGTACCGAATTTAACACATGCGCTCAAGCAGGCAACCACGCTCCCATGGGACCCTTTCTTTTGCAGCTCACTCGGACAAACTGCGTTCACGTTCGCCGGGCAACTACCCGTCTTGCAGGTGCCAGTACCGCCGTGTGGAGTCACAGACATGGGCAAGTTGAAGCCATCAACAAGACTAACGTCGTAGAAATCTTGTCCTCCGCCTGCTAGAATATTGAATTCCGCTAAAGTTGCCGGCGGAATGCCACCTTTACCGTTGCACGTGACGTGACCAGAGCCACAATCTGCGGTGGTGCAGACGAACTTTCCAGAGGCATCCGTGGAGCATCCAGTTCGAGCCCAGAAGCGGCCGTTCCATGGCACCGGAGTGTCTAGGTGGAAGTTACCATGGGATGCTAACTTGAACCCTGTGGTTGATAATTGAGGTTTTCCATCGGAGGTTAGGGTTGCTGGCCAGACCGTGTAGGGGCAATGGTTTTTGAAAGAAATTTTCGCTGCATGTGCACCTGCCATGCAAAATAAACCACAGACTTAATTTGATGCAGTAATCACAAACCACACTTATTGTGACCAAATATTAAATTAAAATTAAAGAAAAACAGAAGCTTCGACTTTAAGAAAAGATCAATGAGTATTTCTATCGTTTGGCCAAATGAAAAACTAATAAGAAGCTTGTTTACCTCCGAAGGAAAGGATGGTTAAGCTGAGGCTGAGGACTACTACTAGGGTCTTCATCATCGGAATGTCTTAATTTGCTTTGCTTCGAATTTGATGAGCTTGGGCTTTAGTTATATAGGCTTGCTGCGGGGCCTGAGTTTTTGTTCTTTTGCAGGACTATGGTTGCTGCGATGACAAGTCACAAGACAACTAGTCTTTGAACATCTTTTGGTCAAGATCATTGTAAGCTTCACATTACAAAGAACGTCTTCTTAAGGCAAAATAAACCATCTCAGAACAACGGCACGAGCGCGCGCGCACATATATCCCGTTTTCTAGCAACTACTCAAAAGCATTTTATGTGGTCTATGCAATTCATGCTTTCTTTTTGGGCTGACGAGGCATCTGGTCCACATGTTAATTGATAATAACTAGGTCCACTTCTTTTTGGGTTAAGGATGCAACTTCTTTTTGAGACAATGAAAACAAAATGACTATTTGTGCAAATTAAAGGAATTGCATGCAGAAATGACGAGGCAGCAAAGCAAAGGAATTGCTTTCCAGAAGGGCTTCAGTTGCTTTCAGCTTTTCATCCACCCTGTTTAGTTCATCTGTCAACTGGAATCATTAACCAACAGAAAAATAATCAGATTTCTGATTGAACATAAAGTTTCTCCTTTGTAATAAAGAGTAATACATTGATTAATAAAATTCAACATGGTTCTTAAAATCTTGATAATTTTGTAATAAACCTATAATTATCTCACTCAAAAGAAGACATCAATAAAAAAATCCAACAGAACAAAACTGAGAATAACAATATGGCTATAATCGTGTGGTAAAGGAGATTTTTTCTTAATTTTTTTTAATAAAATAATATCTCCTCCAAGTTGCAGGGATTTTTCAAAATTAGCTACTCACTGTCAGTAAAAAATAAATGTATAACCTATTACATTTCAAGTTCTTTTTCTTGGAGGGTAAAGGTTAAAAGAGTCCAATTGGAAATTTTGCTTATAAAGCTTTGCTTAAAACTGACACAACTTTAACACCATTGCTAAGACTCTTGTAATCATTTAGGTTTCAAGTCTTTCATTGGAAAGGGGCATTATAAAATAATGATTATTGAAGTGAAATTTTCCTGTCCTTTTCAATATCATGTGAACAAAATAGTATTATTTGAAGTCTTTATATTAGTTCAATTTACGTTTGAATAGACAATTCGAAATTGAAGTCTAATTTCCGTGTACAACACGGTTGTTCTCTTTTTTTTTTCTTTTTTTTTAATAATTTATCAAAAGGGTAGGACTACATTAAGAAAACGAGCAAAACAGTACATCAGCTTCTAATAAAGCGGAGGAGTCATAATGTGGCCTCGTTAAAACCTTGCCTTAAAAAACTCCCAAAAGAGCCTAACACAAACGGTTGCCCTCTTGTTTAGATATTGGAATACTAATAAGCCTAACAAATCCAAGAAATTATAATTATAGAATGCCCAACATGCATATGCTTTTGCCTCTAGCCAGGAGAGAAAAAGAAACGCCTAGCCTTTCGATCAATGCATCCTTTCATGCATGACTTGCGGTTCTCAGCAATTAAGTCAAGCCGCCCAGGTCCAAGTCCATGCATGACTTAGGGTCTTCATCATCGGAGTGTCTTAGTTTGCTTTGCTCCGAATTTGATGAGCTTGGGCTTTAGTAATATGGGCTTAGTGCGGGCCTAACTTTTGGCTCTTTGGTTATATGGCCTTATATGTTTTGTATCATCTGAAAAAACTTACTCCGCTCACGTCTGTACGGGTAGACGGTGAAGCCAAGGTCAACTATGAGGGGAGTCTGGAAAGGCCTTGGTCCCCAATTGGGTTCTGCAAAATACTATTTAAACCAAAAAAAAAAAAAAAAACTACTTAATCCAAATTAAGTGCCCTAAGTCAGATCAGAAGAACTAAATAAATCACTTAAATGCCTTATACTTCTTCATTCCAAAAGCATATTTCAACTAAAGAGGTTTCCGAGTTTGCATCCTTCTTTCTGTTAATAAAAAACAAACAAAACCAAGTTATTACTTCAAAACTCCCAAATTAATTTTTTGTATGAAGATATATGTCCTTCGTTTTAGTAGTTGGCCGAGGACAACCCAAGAAGAAGCTGCCATGAACAAACGGAGGTAGAATTTACAGCACAGGATATGCCACTAAAGTCTAAATGTGCAACTGTACTGAACTATAGGGCCATTGAAATGTGTCTTATTAAATCCCCCTAAATTGCCACGAACAAGCAAAGCTAAAATTTTCAACACTCGGGGACACATTTTCTTTTCCACAGGGGCGTGAAGAAAAAAATTGCCACTAATATCACTTGTATAAAAATAAAAATAAAAATAATACAAATCCCAGATGACATTTTATTGGTCATCTTGCATAAGTATGTAAACTACTTATTGGACTTTTCTTCCTCAAAGACAAGTGGTGCAGATTCAAGTCTTTTTGGTCTTCTATCTTTGCAGACTCCAAGACATTCAAGTAATCTTTAATGAGTCTCAATTTTCCACAGACCAGCATTATGAAATTTGGAAGTCGTCGTTTTGTTAAATTAATTTGGCTGCAACTACCTTCAATTACTTTGGCTCCATATATATTAATTTATCTACTATTACATTTTGTTCTTAAATTATAATATGTAAGGATACCAACATGCCCATCTACTAGGTCTATCTCCATTCCGACAGAATTGTTTATTGTGATGGATATGCTCAAGGCTTTAACATGATTTTTTATATTTCTTTTTTACAAACGACAACATATTTACACGATACTTCAACTTCATCGGCTAGTTATAACTGAATATTGAACCAATCATGAATATAATTATCACCATTTATATGAGTTGAACTTTTTTTATTTTTTTTTTAATCAAACGAAAAAACTTTATTACTTTCAATAACAGTCAATATGACATACAAAAGGACACCCAAAAAAATGGAGAAAGGAGGTGCACCTAGGGTGGCCTCATTCAAACCTTGCCATGAAAACTAATGGAGGAAAATCCGGTCAAGAAAAAAGAGTATCACGCACCTCTAGCGAAAAAACTAAATTTCCTCTCTATTCGCCGTAATCGTATGCCATAACCAATGTGGAGCCAACCCAGCCCAAAACAATGCCGTCATTGTAAACCATTTGAACATTTATCCTATGATGATCAGTTTAGTCAAAAGCCTTAAGTGCCAAACTCAATCTCATTTTTCAATCAAGATTTAATTTATTCAAATTAACTAAAAATTTAACATTTAGGATAAATAAATTGTATAAATTCAAACTTCAATATATAAAAATCTAAAATAAGAGGTTACGCTTGATACATTCAAATCTAATGCATAAACAAGATAAATATTTGTAACAATTCAATCATTTCTTCTTCTTTTTTGGCTTTCAAATTGTTATTTTTTAAGGAATCATTGCTACTTGAAATCAGAAACAGTACAAGGAAATCCAATGAAATTTTAATACTTCAAATAATAAACAAAGAACAACATAACTTGGAATTTGAGAAATACCCCTCCGCAACAACAAACTTAAAACTTCTCAATTTGCAATCAATTAGAGCTTAAAAGAGTTGAAAAAAAGCCCATGTTACTATTTTTTTAAAAATATTAAAAGAATATATAATAAATATAATATATCTCTTTAAAAAATTTGGGCCCCCTAGATAGTGGACCCAGAACAATTGCAATGACTGCCCCTATTTAGGGTCAACACTAATTTCAATTTAAGAGGTTCTTAGTTTGCATCCTTCTTTCTGTTAATAAAAAACAAACAAAATCAAATTACTTCATTTGTTTTTGTATGAATTTTTTTTTTTTTCAATTCTATGTATTTTTTTCAAAATGAAATGACCAATTTCTTCAAGAATCTGACCTAGATCTATATGAGTATGTGTTTGATTTAACTAGATGCATATTTCATTTTCTAAGTAGTTTTCAAAATCAATTTAAAAAACTCATTTATGAAAATATGGAGAAATTACTTCCAAAGAAAAGGAGAGCAAAGGAGGAGTACCTCACAACCTCTCAAAATCACCTTTTTCTGAAGTGACAACTCAAAAGGAATGAAGGGACCATTTACCCAAAATTCCTAGGTCTGAAATAAACAGATGACAACAAAGGAATATCAGATAATAAGACAAAATTCGTTACAACCTAGCTGGAAAAACGAAATAAGCTGGCAAACTTCATGATGCAGAAAGGTCGACTAGTCAAACACATACAAGTTGACTAGTATTTTTTAGTCTTCTTCCATCTTATGAAATTTGGATCTTTGTAAGCTCCACATTACAAAGAACGTCTTTTATAGGTATTTAATTTATATATAACTTAAGTTCTTGAATTCACATTCCAAAACTAAACTTTACTGCTCTTGAGCAATTTTTCTCTTTTTCCCTTTCAACTAAAATAATGATTATTGAAGTGAAATTTTCCTGTGCTTTTCAATATCAAGTGAACAATAGTATTAGGCTAAAAGTTACTTTTGGTCCCTATAGTTTGGCACTTCAACCACTTTTGACCCTGTAGTTTCTATTCCGCCAATTTTGACCTTGTAATTTCATATTTGTAGCAATTCAAGGACAAGTTGGTATTATTGTCAATTTCTTTGACGATGCAAGGGTCAATTTCGTCAACCCAAAATTCTTGAGCATAAAAGCTCATCAGAAACTCCCTTAATTTCATATTGGGGCTTGAAATTGGTCATTTGGATTTACGGTTCTTCAAAATTTGGGATTAGTGGTTGAATTTCAAGCCCTAATATGAAATCGAGGAGAATTTCAAACAAGCTTTTACGCTCAAGGGTTTTGGGTTGACAAAATTGACCCTTGCATCATTAAAAAAATTGACAAGAATACTAACATGTCATCGACTTGCTACAAATACTAACATGTGATTAAAGAAGCCTAACACAAACGGTTGCCCTCTTGATATTTGAATACTAATAAGCCTAACAAATCCAAGAAATTATAATTGTAGAATGCCCAACATGCATATGCTTTTGTCCTCTAGCCAGGAGAGAAAAAAGAAACGCCTAGCCTTTCGATCAGTGCACCTTTTCATGCATGACTCGCGGTACTCAGCAATTAAGTCAAGCCGCCCAGGTCCAAGTCCAGAAGTATCACTTCACGACCACCACTTTGGCTATGATTGCTGTCATTTAGCAAATGGTTTAAAACACTCGTCGGCTTTCTAGATGGATTCATTTGGGGTCGTATGTTACTCATGAATACTTACAAAATTATTAAATCGTGAATACTTCAAAACTCATAAAGAAAGATAGTCACAAAACCACACTCATATGCACAATACATTATCAAGTGTGGAGAAATGAATATTTTCCTCTTCATATTATTATTGTATGTCTTTATCTCGTAATAATCGCGATACTCGGGAAATATTTTCTTCTTCATATTATTATTGTACGCCATATTCGTGTTTGCAGATAGAGGAAGGTGGTGGAAGAGAGGATGGAGGAATAAAGCAGAACTTAGAAATGAAAACACCTCAAAATTGTTTTCAATTTTTAGTTTTCATGTAATGCACAATGTCTCACACATTTCTTCCACATTCTCACCCTTCTTCATCTCTCTTTTATACCATATATTTCCCCTCCATCTCTAACCATAAGAATAAAAACTGAAAACAAAATAGCTAGGCCTTAGTTACTCTGCATCCTCTTGTATTTTGTCCATTTTTCCCTTATTCATTGGTTTACTTTTTCCATTCAATTTTTTGCTTTAATAAAAATATTTAAATTGAGAAAAAAAATACTTGTGGGCAAAAGTTCGAAATCCCTAAGCACCCGATGAATATTTGTGTAACCCCTCTCTCCCAATCTCTTGTACTACTTGTACTAAACACTCACCCTAGCTAGGGTTGGCTGAAGGAAGTAGGTTAACATGTCGGTAGACAAAATAATTGAGCATAGCTGTGCAAGGCCGGCCCTATAGAAGCTGCCAACCAAACCTAGCTACTACTATTATGTGGAAGGCCAGCCCTATATAGCTACTACAATGTTGCGGAAAAGTATGAGGAAAACCTTTAAAGAAATTAACATAATTATTAGTCCAAAAAATCCAAGTATTGAAATTGATGTTTTTTTATCCATTTTGACATGTTATTGTACTTATCATTTGCTACTGAACCTCATTGCATCATGTGGACACCATTCGTTCACATAAAATCATTCGTAATTTTCTGTTATTGTAACATAAAGAAAGAGGGGTAATATATATTTCACACAAATTCTGTGTGCAATATATCTTCCAAAAATTCTTTGTGCATGACGTTAATTTATCTTTAATTAAATACCGGACTATCGATATTCACATAGATATTTTATTGAAGTTGGCAAAAGTATATCGTTAACATATCAATATTTTTATTATTGATGATAATAATATCGATATCGACACATTATCAATTACATGTGGACAATTCTATCTTTATTGAAGATCAAATGTGGTTGATACATAGCCAGACTAAAATAATCGACACGTTACCAATTACATGTCGAGAGTCTTACCTTTATTAAAGATCAAACGTTTAATATAGAGCCGGACTAATTATCGACACATTACATGTCGAGAGTCCTATCTTTATTGAAGATCTTGTCCTTTCTATAGTTCATATATATGTATGCTCATCATGGGCAGAAAGTAATGACGTAGTTAGGTCCACCATTGCATGTAAATGTACCCCTTTTGTCATCATAAGCATAGCTGTAAGCGTCGGGGCATGCGTTATGGAATATCTCAGAGTAGTTTGTCGGTGGGCATGTCTCTGGAGTGTTTTGAGGCGGAGTGCAACAGTACTGTGGCGTACCGAATTTAACACATGCGCTCAAGCAGGCAACCACGCTCCCGTCGGACCCTTTCTTTTGCAGCTCACTCGGACAAACTGCGTTCACGTTTGCCCGGCAACTAGCCGTCTTGCAGTCGCCGGTACCGCCTTGTGGAGTAACAGACATGGGCAAGTTGAAGCCATCAACAAGGCTAACGTCGTAGAAATCTTGTCCTCCGCCTGCTGGAATATTGAATTCTGCTAAAGTTGCCGGCGGAATGGCACCGTTACCGTTGCACGTGACCTGACCAGAGGCACAGTCTGCGGTGGCACAGACGAACTTTCCAGAGGCATCCGTGGAGCATCCAGTTCGGGCCCAGAAGCGACCGTTCCACGGCACCGGAGTGTCTAGCTGGAAGCTAGCTTGGGATGCTAACTCGAACCCTGTGGTTGATAATTGAGGTTTTTGATCGGAGGTTAGGGTTCCTGGCCAAACCATGTAGGGGCAATTGTTTTTGAAAGAAATTGTCGCTGCATGTGCACCTGCCATGCAAAATAAACCACACTTAATTTGATGCAGTAATCACAAACCACACTTATTGTGAACAAATATTAAATTAAAATTAAAGAAAAAAAGAAGCTTCGACTTTAAGAAAAGATCAATGAGTATTTCTATCGTTTGGCCAAATGAAAAACTTAAAGAAAATAAGAAGCTTGTTTACCTCCGAAGGAAAGGATGGTTAAGCTGAGGCTGAGGGCTACTACTAGGGTCTTCATCATCGCAATGTCTTAGCTTGCTTTGCTTCGAATTTGATGAGCTTGGGCTTTAGTTATATAGGCTTGGTGCGGGCCTAACGTTTTGTTCTTTTGCAGGACTTATGGTTCCTGCGATGACAAGTCACAAGACGACTAGTCTTACGATATTTTTTTGGGGGAATTTGAGTACGTAACTTATCAAGTTGCTTGACCAAGAAAACAAAAAACTTGTCGCATGTCATGTAATCTTCAAATGTGATATATGTCATGTCATGTAATCTTAAAACTTAAAACTTCCAAATTTCCAATCAGTTAGAGCTTAAAAGAGTTGATACACACCATGTTACTTTTAAAAAATATATATTAAAAGAATATATAATAGATACAATATACCTCTTTATAAAATTAAAAATTAAAAAAATTTGGGCCTCCTGGATAATGGACCCAGAGCAGTTTGGCACTTTTTTTCAACTTAAGAGGTTTTGAGTTTGCATCCTTCTTTCTGTTAATAAAAAAAACAAACAAAATCAAATTACTTCATTTGCTTTTGTATGAAGATTTATTTTTTTTTCAATTCTATGTATTTGTTTATTTCTTGTTTTCTGTCAAATCATTTTTTATGAAAGATCAACATTCACATCCTTCGCCAATGTAGAAAGTGCCACTCTAGGAGAAGAAGCTGTTAGAGTATGATAGGATTGTGACACTTGGCATAAGATTAGAGGTTGTGATGGTTAGTTAGTTAAGATGGTTGCGTATAGTAGTGTATTCTGAATTACTGATTCATTAAGAAAGAAAGCTTATTTTCTCTGCTATCTCTCTCTCTATTTCTGATATCTCATTCTCTCTCTCTCTCTAGAAGTTGTTCTTCATTGTTCTTCATTTGATATTGATTAACATGGTATCAGAGCAAGGCTTCACGTGTTGGGCCCAACGGCCACACGTGCTCCCACGTCACTCAATATGTGTTCTCCACGTGTTAGGCTTGAAATAATGATTATTGAAGTGGAATTTTCCTGTCCTTTTCAATATCATGTGAACAATATTATTATTTGAAGTCTTTGGAACAGTTCAATTGACGTTTGAATAGACAATTCGAAATTGAAGTCTAATTTCCATGTACAACACGGTTGTTCTCTTTTTTTTCTTTTTATTTAATTTATCAAAAGGGTAGGACTTCATTAAGAAAACGAGCAAAACAGTAAATCCGCTTCTAATAAGCAAGAATCACAAATAAGCCTAACAAATCCAAGAAATTATAATTATAGAATGCCCAACATGCATATGCTTTTGCCTCTATAGCCAGGAGAGAAAAAGAAACGCCTACCTTTCGATCAATGCATCTTTTCATGCATGACTTGCGGTTCTCAGCAATTAAGTCAAGCCGCCCAGGTCCAAGTCCATGCATGACTTTAGGGTCTTCATCATCGGAATGTGGGCTTTCGTAATATGGGCTTAGTGCAGGCCTAACTTTTTGCTCTTTAGTTATATGCCCTTATATGTTTTGCATCATCTAAAAAAACTAAGTCATATAAGTAACCATTTGAACATTTATCCTATGATGATCATTTTTCAGTCGAAAGCCTTTCCAGACTCCGCTCACGTCTGTATGGGTAGACGGTGAAGCCAAGGTCAACTATGAGGGGAGTCTGGAAAGGCCTTGGTCCCCAATTGGGTTCAGCCAAATACTATTTAAACCAAAAAAAAAAAAACTACTTAATCCTAATTAAGTGCCCTAAGTCAGATAAGAAGAACTAAATAAATCACTTAAATGCCTTACACTTCTACATTCCAAAAGTATATTTCAACTAAAGAGGTTTCCGAGTTTGCATCCTTCTTTCTGTTAATAAAAAACAAACAAAACCAAGTTATTACTTCAAAACTCCCAAATTAATTTTTTGTATGAAGAAGCTGCCACGAACAAACAGAGGTTGAATTTACAGCGCGGGATATGCCACTAAAGTTTAAATGTGCAACTGTACTGAACTATGGGGCCATTGAAATGTGTTTTGTTAAATCCCCCTAAATTGCCAAGAACAAGCATGAGAATTTTCAACACTCGGGGGACACATTTTCTTTTCCACAGGGCGTGAAGAAAAAAATTGTCAATAATATCACTTGTATAAAAAGAAAAAATTTACACATATCCCAGATGACATTTTATTGATCATCTTGCATCAGTATGTAACCTACTTATTGGACTTTTCTTCCTCAAAGACAAGTGGTGCAGATTCAAGTCTTTTTGGTCTTCTATCTTTAAAGACTCCAAGACATTCAAGTGATCTTTAATGAGTCTCAATTTTCCACAGACCAGCATCATGAAATTTGGAAGTCGTCGTTTTGTTAAATTAATTTGGCTGCAATTACCTTCAATTAATTTGGCTCCATATATATTAATTTATCTACTATTACATTTTTTTTTCTTAAATTATAATATGTAAGGATACCAATATGCCCATCTACTAGGTCTATCTCCATTCCGACAAAATTGTTTATTGTGATGGATATGTTCAAGTCTTAACATGATTTTTTATATTTCTTTTTTACAAACGACAACATATTTACACAATACTTCAACTTCATCGGCTAGTTATAACTGAATATCGAACCAATCATGAATATAATTATAGATATTTATAAAAATACCCAATCCTAGACATGTATTTATAAAAATACCCAAGCACTATTTAAACATAAAAACATACCCAAAATCAACCCCACAATCAACAATTGTATATTTTTTGGGTGTGTTTATAAATGGGTTTTGAGTATGTGTAATGATGGGTTTTGGGTATGATTATAAAGTGTTTTGGGTGTTGGGTATTTTTATAATTTCAGCCCCCATTTTGGGTATTTTAGTGAAACTCCCATATAATTATCACCATTTATATGAGTTGAACTTTTTTATTATTTTTTATTTATAATCAAATGAAAAAACTTTATTACTTTCAATAACAGTCAATATGACATACAAAAGGACACCCAAAAAAAATGGAGAAAGGAGGTGCACCTAGGGTGGCCTCGTTCAAACCTTGCCATGAAAACTCCCAAGGGAGGAAAATCCGGTCAAAAAAAAAGAGTATCATGCACCTCTAGCAAAAAAACTAAATTTCCTCTCTATTCGCCGTAATCGTATGCCACATAACCAATGTGGAGCCAACCCAGCCCAAAACAATGCCGTCGTTGTAAACCATTTGAACATTTATCCTATGATGATCAGTTTAGTCGAAAGCCTTAAGTGCCAGACTCAATCTCATTTTCCAATCAAGATTTAACTTATTCGAATTAACTAAAAATTTAACATTTAAGATAAATAAATTGTATAAATTCAAACTTCAATATATAAAAATCTAAAATAAGAGGTTACGCTTGATACATTCAAATCTAATGCATAAACAAGATAAATATTTGTAACAATTCAATCATTTCTATTTCTTTTTTGGCTTTCAAATTGTTATTTTTTAAGGAATCATTGCTACTTGAAATCAGAAACAGTACAAGGAAATCCAATGAAATTTTAATACTTCAAATAATAAACAAAGAACAACATAACTTGGAATTTGAGAAATCCCCCTCCACAACAACAAACTTAAAACTTCTCAATTTGCAATCAATTAGAGCTTAAAAGAGTTGAAAAACAGCCCATGTTACTATTTTTAAAAAAATATTGAAAGAATATATGATAAATATAATATATCTCTTTCAAAAATTTAAATTTTAAAAAATTTGGGCCCCCTAGACAGTGGACCTAGAACAATTGCAATGACTACCCCTATTCAGGGTCGACACTAATTTCAACTTAAGAGGTTCTTAGTTTGCATACTTCTTTCTGTTAATAAAAAACAAACAAAATCAAATTACTTCATTTGTTTTTGTATGAATATTTTTTTTTTCAATTCTATGTATTTTTTTCAAAATGAAATGACCAATTTCTTCAAGAATCTGACCTAGATCTATATGAGTATGTGTTTGATTTAACTAGATGCATATTTCATTTTCTAAGCAGTTTTCAAAATCAATTTGGAAAACTCATTTATGAAAATATGGAGAAATCACTTCCAAAGAAAAGGAGAGCAAAGGAGGAGTACCTCACAACCTCTCAAAATCAACTTTTCTGAAGTGACAACTCAAAAGGAATGAAGGGACCATTTACCCAAAATTCCTAGGTCTGAAATAAACAGATGGCAGCAAAAGAATATCAGAGAATAAGACAAAATTCGTTACAACCTAGCTGGAAAAACGAAATAAGCTGGCAAACTTCATGATGCACAAAAGACGACTAGTCAAACACATACAAGTTGACTAGTATTTTTTAGTCTTCTTCCATCTTATGAAATTTGGATCTTTGTAAGCTTCACATTACAAAGAACGTCTTTGATAGGTATTTAATTTATATATAACTTAAGTTCTTGAATTCACATTCCAAAACTAAACTTTACTGCTCTTGAGCAATTTTTCTCTTTTTCCCTTTCAACTAAAATAATGATTATTGAAGTGAAATTTTCCTGTGCTTTTAAATATCATGTGAACAATAGTATTAGGCTAAAAGTTACTTTTGGTCCCTGTAGTTTGACACTTCAACCACTTTTGACTCTGTAGTTTCTATTCCGCCAATTTTGACTCTGTAGTTTTATATTTGTAGCAATTCAAGGACAAGTTAGTATTCTTATCAATTTCTTTGACGATGCAAGGGGCAATTTCGTCAACCCAAAATCCTTGAGCATAAAAGCTCATCAGAAACTCCCCTAATTTCATATTAGGGCTTGAAATTGGTCATTTTAGATTTAGGGTTCTTCAAAATTTGGGATTAGTGGTTGAATTCCGAGCCCTAATATGAAATGGGGGAGAATTTCAAACAAGCTTTTACGCTCAAGGGTATTGGGTTGACAAAATTGCCCCTTGCATCGTTAAAAAGATTAACAAAAATACTAACATGTCATTGAAATGCTACAAATACTAACATGTCATTAAAGAAGCCTCACACAAACGGTTGCCCTCTTGTTTTGATATTTGAATACTAATAAGCCTAACAAATCCAAGAAATTATAATTGTAGAATGCCCAACATGCATATGCTTTTGTCCTCTAGCCAGGAGAGAAAAAGAAACGCCTAGCCTTTCGATCATTGCATCTTTTCATGCATGACTTGCGGTACTCAGCAATTAAGTCAAAGCCGCCCAGGTCCAAGTCCAGAAGTATCACTTCATGACCACCACTTTGGCTATGATTGCTGTCATTTAGCAAATGGTTAAAACACTCGTCGGCTTTCTAGATGGATTCATTTGCGGTCGTATGTTACTCATGAATACTTACAAAATTATTAAATCATGAATACTTCAAAACTCATAAATCTTATGGACTGTGATTTGTTTGTATGGAGAAATAACTCCTTATATGTAAAGAATCAAGTTTTTTTTTTCTTTTAATTGAATGCAAACTAAGAACTGTTCTTTTTGGTCAGTTTAGCATTATCAATGTGTCTTTTTCAAGTAGCATCCTTTGAGCATGCACTTGTTTCCTAGTCGGCAATCAAGTCAAGCCGCCCAGGTCCAAGCCCATTTCGACAAGTAGTTATGTCATGACCACGACACTGCTCACACGTTTTGGTCATGCTTGCGGCCTTTTCTACTAAATGATTGACCAAAAGATTTACAGCTTCCTAGAAGGGGTCTTAATTACTTGTCGGAGGATGTTTTTATGACCTTTCTTTATAAATTTTGCAAGCACTTTGTAATTTGAGTAATGCAGTTACCTTTTTACTTCTGTATTTAGATTCTCAATCTGTGGTTAAGTGTAGTTATCTTTGTTTTTCAGATCTTATGTTCAGATTCTAATCTACTAATATCGCTTATAAAAAATAAAAATCTATACATATCCCAGATGACATTTTATTAGTCATCTTGCATAAGTACAAAAGTTTTGGTACAACTAGCATAAGTATGTAACCATCTTATTGGACTTTTCTTCCTCAAAGACAAGTGGTGCAGATTGATCAAGCCTTTTTGGTCTTCTATCTTTGTAGGCTCCAAGACATTCAAGTAATCTTTAATAAGTCTCAGTTTTCCACAGACCAGCATCATGAAATTTGGAAGTAGTCGCTTTTCAAATCAATTGGCTGCAACTATCTTCAATTATATTGTCGATCGTCTGACCCCCGGGAAACAAAACTCATTGTCTATATCCATTTCGACAAAAAAAATTGTTTATTGTGATGGATATGTTCAAGGCTTAACATGATTTTTTTAATTTCTTTTTTACAAACGACAACATATTTGCACGATACTTTAACTTCCTTCCTATTCATGTTTCTAGTTTGCACCAATACATCTAAATTCATCACTAACCCATAAAAATTTACTTTTCCTTTCCAAAAGGAACATCACGATTTTCTTCATCTGTCTCTAAGTGGTTTGGTTCTCTCTCTGTCTCTGTCTAAGCTTCACATCAAAGATGAAAAAGATTTGATACATCCTTTTTATCGATTCCAAATTTCTTGACTTTATACTCTTGCATGTGATTTCTCTCTCATCTATTATAATGTTGTTTGCTGAGTAAACTCAAGAATTGTTTTTCTGGCAATTATTTACTGTCCTCCACAAGGGCTTGTTGTGAAATTATTGCAAGCGTACAATCTGCACAAGTAATATATAATTAAATAGAGTGTCATTACCACTAAGACTGTAAAATCCTATTAATTACCAATTATGATTAATTCAAAAGTTTATTTGAACCGTTGATTAAGAAGATTGATTGATTTATTAAGCTGAAATAGTTATGAAAAATTTAATTAACGATGGAGAATCAAGTTAATGAGACACTAGAGCATTTGATTTCACCATAACCAATTCCACTATTAATTCTTATAGCCAATTAACCCTAATTACTATTCATGTTGACAATTGGTTTCTCGATATCCCCTCTTGGGTTCAACCAACAGGTTTCTTAATTAACAACTCATTCTCTCTTGAGCAATGGATTTAGAAAATCAAGAACCCATTAAGTTCTATGAGAACCTGCAAAAAAATTGCATAAGTCATATTAGTCCCTCTCAGACACTCATTCAAGACATGGTATTTGTTACGATAAGCAAACACCAAACATCTCTTCTCGGTCTTCACTTGAATCATCAATTAAATACTAGCTAGATATTTAAAGCATTAAAGGTAGTAACAAATACCCAACATGGAATAGTAATAAAAAAATTAATATAACTATAAAAATTAAGTGTTTATGGTTAGGCTACATCGTAGCCCTAGCAAGGAAAATTAGTTCTTGACAAAAGAGAAGGAAAACATGTTGAAGTTGGCTCACCATAAATCCAAGAGGAAGAAGAAACGGCAGAAGAAGACCAGTTCTCTAGGTTCTGGTGCTCGAGCAGAAGCTATAGGCGCTCAAGCAGCAGGGAGACGTTTTTCCACCCAGTCCCAAGCGCTCAAGCGAAAGTGCAAGCACTCAAGTGGACATAGCGAATCCAACACAGATCCTTGGTGTTTGACTTGGTGTTCCTATTATTCTGGGGTTTTTCTAGCCTAATTTAATAGAGTTTTAGTTTCCTATTCCTACTTAACTTATAACCCAAGTCCTACAAGTTATAAATAGGACTTTTAGGGCTAGGTTAAATTTCATGAGAGGAAAATTCAAGAGAGAATTTGCAAGAGAATTCAAAGGGGAATTCTGCCTTTAGCCAGGAGAGAAAAAGAAACGCCTAGCCTTTCGATCAATGCATCTTTTCATGCATGACTTGCGGTTCTCAGCAATTAAGTCAAGCCGCCCAGGTCCAAGTCCAGAAGTATCACTTCATGACCACCACTTTGGCTATGATTGCTGTCATTTAGCAAATGGTTAAAACACTCGTCGGCTTTCTAGATGGATTCATTTGGGGTCGTATGTTACTCATGAATACTTACAAAATTATTAAATCATGAATACTTCAAAACTCATAAAGAAAGATAGTCACAAAACCACACTCATATGCACAATACATTATCAAGTGTGGAGAAATGAATCCTTTCCTCTTCATATTATTATTGTATGTCTTTATCTCGTAATAATCGGGATACTCGGGAAATATTTTCTTCTTCATATTATTATTGTATGCCGTATTCGTGTTTGCACATAGAGGAAGGTGGTGGAAGAGAGGATGGATGAATAAAGCAGAACTTAGAAATGAAAACACCTCAAAATTGTTTTCAATTTTTAGTTTTCATGTAATGCACAATGTCTCACACATTTCTTCCACATTCTCACCCTTCTTCATCTCTCTTTTATACCATACATTTCCCCTCTATCTCTAACCATAAGAATAAAAACTGAAAACAAAATAGCTAGGCCTTAGTTTCTCTGCATCCTCTTGTATTTTGTCCATTTTTCCCTTATTCATTGGTTTACTTTTTACCATTCAATTTTTTGCTTTAATAAAAATATTTAAATTGAGAAAAAAAATACTTGTGGGCAAAAGTTCAAAACCCCTAAGCACCTGATGAATATTTGTGTAACCCCTCTCTCCCAATCTCTTGTACTACTTGTACTAAACACTCACCCTAGCTAGGGTTGGCTGAAAACTTCACTGATGCACCTGTTCTCCACACCACTTGCCACCGGACCAGGTGACTCACTTTTCCCTGTCTTTCCCCTCCCCCAGCCTTTGCTCTCTCAACGATGTATTTTTGTTTATTGGCCTGAGAGTTTTCCTTTCTAGTTTCTATGTGTATCCTTATGGGTACAGAAAGTAGTATTAAGAGTTAAGCTTGAGGTATATATTGTCCCTCAACTCAAAGATTTGAAGGAATTACGGTTTTTTTTTAGTATAAGCATTTGGGGAAGTGGGATTTATACAAATATTCATTGGGTGCCTGAGAATTTCGAACCTCAGCCCACACGAGCGGAGGTGGAAGAGCTCAACCAATTGAGCCATACCATACTAGCAAAGGAAGTAGGTTAACATGTCGGTAGACAAAATAATTGAGCATAGCTGTGCAAGGCCAGCCCTATATAGCTACTACAATGTTGCGGAAAAGTATAAGGAAAACCTTTGAAGAAATTAACGTAATTATTAGTCCAAAAAATCCAAGTATATCTCTTGTATAAGCGCAAGCTCAATAGTTTGTTTGTTTGTTCGTCGTACATGATGAGCATCATAGAGATAGAGATACCCTCAAAGATATGGCTTGGCTACTTAAAATTATGGAGGGGATCCTACTTAAAACGAATGGGGTTTTGACACGTGTCAAAACAACATTTATGGTAAGGAGTTCCTCCTCAAATTTAAGGAGCCAAGCTTTTTCCATTAAGATATGGATGTCCATTTTCATGGGCATGGCTTTTTCAATGCATTAATTGCAATTGATTCTCAATAATTTTACGGAGATCAAATTTTTTTATTCACATTTGAAGATTACATGACATGACATGCAATTTAAAATGTAGATTTATTTGAAATTAATGTTTTTTTATCCATTTTGACATGTTATTGTACTTATAATTTGCTACTGAACCTCATTGTTGCATCATGTGGACACCATTCGTTCACATAAAATCATTCGTAATTTTCTGTTATTGTAACATAAAGAAAGAGGGGTAATATATATTTCACACAAATTTTGTGTGCAATATATCTTCCAAAAATTCTTTGTGCATGACGTTAATTTATCTTTAATTAAATACTGGACTATTGATATTCACATAGATATTTTATTGAAGTTGGCAAAAGTATATCGTTAACATATCAATATTTTTATTATTGATGATAATAATATCGATATCGACACATTATCAATTACATGTGGACAATTCTATCTTTATTGAAGATCAAATGTGGTTGATACATAGCCAGACTAAAATAATCGACACGTTACCAATTACATGTCGAGAGTCTTACCTTTATTAAAGATCAAACGTTTAATATAGAGCCGGACTAATTATCGACACATTACATGTCGAGAGTCCTATCTTTATTAAAGATATTGTCCTTTCTATAGTTCATATATATGTATGCTCATCATGGGCAGAAAGTAATGACGTAGTTAGGTCCACCATTGCATGTAAATGTACCCCTTTTGTCATCATAAGCATAGCTGTAAGCGTCGGGGCATGCGTTATGGAATATCTGAGAGTAGTTTGTTGGTGGGCATGTCTCTGGAGTGTTTTGAGGCGGAGTGCAACAGTACTGTGGCGTACCGAATTTAACACATGCGCTCAAGCAGGCAACCACGCTCCCATCAGACCCTTTCTTTTGCAGCTCACTCGGACAAACTGCGTTCACGTTCGCCGGGCAACTAGCCGTCTTGCAGTCGCCGGTACCGCCTTGTGGAGTAACAGACATGGGCAAGTTGAAGCCATCAACAAGGCTAACGTCGTAGAAATCTTGTCCTCCGCCTGCTGGAATATTGAATTCCGCTAAAGTTGCCGGTGGAATGGCACCGTTACCGTTGCACATGACCTGACCAGAGGCACAGTCTGCAGTGGCGCAGACGAACTTTCCAGAGGCATCCGTGGAGCATCCAGTTCGGGCCCAGAAGCGACCGTTCCACGGCACCGGAGTGTCTAGCTGGAAGTTAGCTTGGGATGCTAACTCGAACCCTGTTGTTGATAATTGAGGTTTTTGATCGGAGGTTAGGGTTCCAGGCCAGACCGTGTAGCCGCAATTGTTTTTGAAAGAAATTGTCGCTGCATGTGCACCTGCCATGCAAAATAAACCACACTTAATTTGATGCAGTAATCACACACCACACTTATTGTGACCAAAATGAAAATAAAAACTAAGAAAATAAGAAGCTTCGACTTTAAGAAAAGATCAATGAGTATTTCTATCGTTTGGCCAAATGAAAAACTAATAAGAAGCTTGTTTACCTCCGAAGGAAAGGATGGTTAAGCTGAGGCTGAGGACAACTACTAGGGTCTTCATCATCGGAATGTCTGTCTTTGCTTTGCTTCGAATTTGATGAGCTTGGGGTTTAGTTATATAGGCTTGGTGCGGGCCTAACATTTTGTTCTTTTGCAGGACTTATGGTTCCTGCGATGACAAGTCACAAGACGACTAGTCTTACGATTTTTTTTTGGGGGAAATTTGAGTACGTAACTTATCAAGTTGCTTGACCAAGAAAAACAAAAAACTTATCACATGTCATGTAATCTTCAAATGTGATATATGTCATGTCATCTAATCTTAAAACTTCAAACTTCCAAATTTCCAATCAGTTAGAGCTTAAAAGAGTTGAAAAACAACCCATGTTACTTTGTTTTTTAAAAAATATTAAAAGAATATATAATAAATATAATATACCTCTTCATAAAATTAAAATTTAAAAAAATTTGGGCCCCTTGGACAATGGACCCAGAGCAATTGCACTGACAGCCCATGTTCAGGGCTGGCACTGATTTCAACTTAAGAAGTTCTTAATTTGCATCCTTCTTTCTGTTAATAAAAAACAAACAAAATCAAATTACTTAATTTGTTTTTGTATGAATATTTATTTTTTTTCAATTCTATGTATCTGTTTATTTCTTGTTTTCTGTCAAATCGTTTTTTATGAAATTAAGATCAACATCCACATCCTTCGCCAATGTGGAAAGTGCCACTCTAGGGGAAGAAGCTGCCACGAATAGAAGTAGAATTTATAGCACAGGATACGCCACTAAAGTCTAAATGTGCAACTGTACTATACTGTAGGGCCATTGAAATGTGTATTATTAAATTCCCCCTAAATTGCCACGAACAGGCAGAGCTAGAATTTTCAACACTTAGGACACATTTTCTTTTCTACCGGAGAAGAAAATTAATGTCTGTAGCCTTGACATGTGAAGAAGGAGAAAAACTTAGTTGCAACGGGAATAACATTGTTTTGCTATTTCCAACCAATAATATTATGTCATGTTGAAATGTTAACACGTGTGTCATAGCGTTATTGGTTGGAGATAGCAAAATAGTGCTATCCCCATTATATAAAAGTCTTTCTCATGAAGAAGGGCCAAGAGGAGAGACTAGTGGTAAGACTAGAAAATTACTAAAAAGTTTGTTTCTTTTTCTTTAAATAAAGTTGATTATCATTATTAACTGGTAAATAATTCTCATTTGTTTTCCATTTGCTGAGCAGAAATAATTGATTTTATTGTGTAAACGGGAAGTTGGTGTCTATGATTTAGTGCGGCTCAGCGAAAAGAATTCATGGTTGGCGCATGTTGTAATTAAGAGATTCATTATCTTCTTGTACTGTTGATTATTCGAGTCTAATTATCAATGATGTGTTAGTTGGATTGACTCAAGACTTTGGTGTGCTTCCAAGTGCACTTGGGTTCAAGTCCTCATTGTACTCGTGTGTGTGAGTTTTTCCTTTTGTGCGAAAACACTCCAAGACCTTGTCGTTGATGGACTACACAACTATCACACACAAGCCACACAAAGATAAAGCACACACGAAACCACAAAGTAAACACACAAACAAAAAACACAAGAATTTATAGAGGTTTGGCGTTGTGCCTACGTCCTCTTGGTGATCCCCAAGAAATTCACTAGTATGAAAAAACCCTTTGGTTACAATGAAGAACCCCTTTGATCTCTCACGAACCTTAGCTCTCTTTTCTCTCACCCTTGGCTCAAACCCAATTTGATGCCTTAGCTTTTTCACGTTACAATAACCTAGCGCTAAAGTGTCTATTTATATGTCATATGGTTTTAGTACAATTATGGAAGGACTCCAAAATTAGGAGAAAATCTGTCCAGATTCGCTAAGAATACGCGCTGGATTCGCGTGTCCCACTCCAGCGCCGCTCAAGCTCCTGTGTCCGCTTGAGTCTGAGCATTGTCGCTCGAACAGGCACTCAAGAGCCTGGGTCTGGGCGAGAAGTAACGCTCTGCCGCTAGAGTGCCTGTAGTTCCACCTGAGTGGCAAAGCCCAATGAAACTGCTGCAACTCTTTTGACCATTTGTTTTCTTCACTCCTAAAGATGAGCGAACATCAACATTCCCCTCCCTCTTCCCAATCTATTTCTGAACCTCACAGGACTGCAGTTGAAATGGTACTTCTTGTCTCGTAATTGGGGCAAGCATCTTCTCACTTACTCCCTAATTGTCTCTGAAATTGACTTTACTTGTATTATATCTCTTGCTAATAATTTGCTTTCTATTAGTCAAATATCAAATTAGTCCCGAATCAAATGTTCTTGTAGCTTTTTAACCAACCTATTGCTTCTTTCAAAATATCCTCATCAAAGGGACTAGTGGTTGTGGTATCAGTGTGGGTCTGCATTACATGAATTTGGTTGCAAATAATATGCACAACTGATCCATTAACAGACCTCAATTTGTTCCACTTGAATGATATCTTCAAATCACAGAGCTCAAACCCCTAAACTAGACTAAACACAAAATCACCAAGCTTAAACCCAAAATATGCCGTAGCACGATATTGTCCACTTTGGGCCCCCATCTCTGCCCTCACAGTTTTGTTTCTGGGAACTCACGAGCAACTTCCCAATGGGTCACCCATCCTGAGATTGTTCTCGCCCCAACTCGTTTAACTTCAGAGTTCCCATGAATCCGAAGCCAGTGAGCTCCCAAAAGGCCTCGTGCTAGATAGAGGCGGGCATGTACATATAAGGCACATCACCCCCTCTCTATTGGTCGATGTGGGATGTTACAATCCACCCCCCTTAGGGGCCCGACATCCTTGTCGGCACACTCGCACCACATGGCAGAGTGGCTTTAATACCAAATTGTCACATCCCGGGATCGACTCCGTCGTAGCACGATATTGTCCGCTTTGGGCCCCCTCTCTGCCCTCACGTTTTGTTTATGAGAGCTCGCGAGCAACTTTCCAGCAGGTCGCCCATCCTAGGATTGCTCTAGCCCCAACTCGCTTAACTTCGGAGTTCCCATGACTCCGAAGCCAATGAGCTCCCAAAAGGCCTCGTGCTAGATGGAGGCGGGCATATACATATAAAGCACATCACCCCCTCTCCGTTGGTCGATGTGGGATGTTACAAAATCATCAAGCTCAGAACCATCAAATAGACTGAGCACAAAAACATAGAGCTCAAGGATAGTTTCATATAACTTTTGAGTTCAAAATATCTTCACAAAGCAGACAACATAAGTGTATTCTAGATTACAAAAACAGAGTAGGATTTTGATCCCACATTACTTGTGGCAGTTTGAGTCCCTCCATTTCTTGCCAAACGTCCTCTAATTGCCTACAATTCAGAGAAACCAAGAAAATCTGAATTAGTGAAGCAAGGAATTCAAAGTAATCAACCAAATCATAATAAAGAAAGCAGCCTTTGCCTATAGCTTAGCCTTTCTTAAGAGATTGCTGGGTTGAGATGCTTGCAACTTTCCTTCCTCTTCCCATTGAACTTCTTGCTCTTGCACTTCATCTTCCTCTTCCCATTGAACCGCTTTCTTCCACAGTCAGTTGAATTATGTCCTTCTCCTCTCCACAACTCTAGCAATGTATTATAATATACCATATCTAAGTTTATATGCACCCTTTGGGATCTCATTGCCTTATTAGGCCTTCTACTTTGCTTACGATACAATGAAGGTTTATAATGGACCTATGACCTGTTTTAACCCGTAACTCTTAGGTTGACACTAGTGAAATGTAATTGATATATGCTCTATCATATGAGGAAGTGGGCAGCAACAGATTGGCTCTTTAATTATGTTTCCTTCTAGCATCAATCCCATTTTAGCTCACTCTAAAATTAAATGCCATGTTTATAAATATTTGGCCATGTAAAAGTAAAGGGAGATAGGAGATGTTAATTGCACTCCAACACAAACCATTGCTTTTTCATTGCATTATCATCTTACAGGAAACTCCTAACACCAAATCCTCCCAAAAAGAATAAGAAATTAAATCCTCAATTGACAAGTATAAAATGAGCATTACCAGCAATGAGAGATATTGCAAAATGCCATTTCGAACAACTTGTTGAAATCTTTCTTGCTAATAAAGTATTTAGGGGTCAATAAATGCATCTTCACCTTTGAAAATTTCGCCGAATATGAACTTCAGCCACTTGTAAAACCAGGACTCAGAGCAAAGTTTTAGAAGATTTTTTCTTTTTCATTGTGAAAATTGTCTGATAGATGTTTTCAAATCACTGTTAATACTGAACTTCCCATTGATCTCCACAGCAAATGATCTCCTTGGTAATAATCGAAATTGTGGACTCAATCCTTCGATTGAATCTTCATTTCTCACATGTCTCAGTTTAACTTGTGATCCTTAAACTTTCCATCAGTACAACCACTTAGATTTGAATGAACGGTTAGGGGGCGTTTGCTATCTTATTCAAAAAGGAACTCAAAAAGTTTGATTTTTCTTAAAAACAAGGAGTTCTTAAATCTATTTTTAAGATTCAAAAACTTGTTTGGTATGCAACTTGAAAACTGTTTTCAAATCTTAGAAATTTGAGAACTTGTGGGTTGTTAGAAAAAAACTGAAAAAACAAATATTTTTTATTTTTAACAATTGGGGTGTTTTTTAGTTGTTCTTGAGTTTGAGTTTTTAAAAATAGGGCTACCAAACATGTTTTTTTTTTTTTTTTGGACTCAAATTCTGTTTTTGAGTTTAAAAAGTTGGATTCAAGTTGAATACCAAACAAGCCCTTAACGTTTCAGTTGCATTGTCGATCATTGAATCGTCTAGCATTTGAACATTTCTGCTTTCCAACATTTTGTTAATATTATATATTAAATACATCTAAATTCATCACTAACCCATAAAAATTTACCTTTCCTTTTCAAGAGAAAAACATCACGATTTTCTTCATCTGTCTCTTAGTGCTCTCTCTCTCTCTCTCTCTCAGCTCCGCATCCAAGATTAGCAAGATTTGATACATCCTTTTTATCTTTCCAAATTTCTTGACTTTATACTCTCCCATGTGATTTCTCTCTCATCTATTATAATGTTGTTTGCTGAGGAGACTCAAGAACTGTTTTCTGTTTGAACAAAAACTAATTATAAACCACAAGAAGTTGCTGCCTTTGGGTTTTTTCCTTTGCAAAATCTGCTGCCTTTGGTTTTGTTTTTTCTCACAAAGTGCCATCTTCTTTTCTTTATCTGCCGATTGTTTTTTTTTTTTGGTGAAATTATCTACTGCCCCTGGCAAAAGGTTTTTGAAGAAGAAAAAAAACTTATATGGCCTACCATCAACTACAACATTGGGGAAATATTATCTCAAGTTTATTTGTTTTCTTTTTCAAGAACAGAACTCAGACCCAAAAAAACAAAAGAACAATATGTTAACTTAAATATATTGTTCTTGTGTTTACAACTTATATAGACGTAAAACTTAATTATTTATATTTTTGCACTTTAAAGTATGCCAAAAATTTGCATTTTAGAAGCTTATTCGGATATTTTAACTGATTCAAACTACAAGGGTAAGATTTAAAATTCTTGATAACGCCCTTGATCCTTCACATCTGCTCCATCCAGTTGAGTTTCAATTTTTCTTTTTTTCAAATTTGTAGAGCAAAAATATGGCAGATCACCTCATCGGACCTCGACCCACCTACTCGAGTCTTGTATGGATTAGTGAAAAGCTTTTGAAAATAGACCTTTTCTTTTAGACTGGATCTCATAATATTTTAGAGGAGGCGAAAAACTGAAGAGGGTTTGTAGGAAGTCGGTGTATTGGAAGCGGGCACTGCTAAAAATAAAGGTTAATGAGCGTGAGTATACAAGTAGGGCTTGTATTGGCAAACCTCCCTCAATCGCTTGTATTTTTTTTTAAAAAAAAAAAAACTACTTGTGGACGCTGGAAGTAGGCTTGGTTTGGGGTTGCTTAACTTTTAAAAGAAGTAGCTTATTTTTTAAGTTTTGAATGAAAAAGTGTTTGGTAAATCAAGATAAGGATGCTTTTTTTCAAAATTGCTGTGACTCACAGCAAATTTCAGAAGCAGCTCAAGAGGTGCTTCTCAAAACTGCTGCGGATGGAAGCATGCGGAGCAATTAATGAAACATTCAAAATACCTATAATACCCCCATTTATTTTAGCAAATGACATCCGTTATCCTCACTTTCTATTCTACGTTAGACCCACCAGAGTCCCAAATTCACCGCCTCGCCATAACCTCCCCGGATTATGACCGTATGGGATGTGGCTGTGTTATGGCAGGATTTTGGGTGGGGTGGAGAGAGAGAGAGAGAGAGAGTCATGTGGGGCTGCCGTTGGGTAGGGAGTGGAGTGGGGGAGGGCTATGGAACAGCCATAAGAGAAGGAAGAAAATGTTTGAATGGGGAATCAATGGGGTAAAACCAATTATTGCATATTTGATTCCTTATCAACCAATGATAGGATTGCAGAGATCTGGAAGAAAAAAAAAGGGGGGGGGGGGGGGGTGGGCTGTGAAGGAAGAAGAAAGGAGAAAGGAGAGAAGAGGGAGAGGAAAAAAAAATTGGGGCCCGTGAAGGAAGAAGAAAAGAGAAAGGAGAGGAGAGAGAAAGAAAAAAAGAAGAAGAAGAAATGGGGCCCGAGAACGAAGAAACAAAAGGGAGAAAAATTATAATTTTTTATTTCTTATGATAATTTTAGGTTTAGAAAAAAATTTCATCATGCCCTTTATACTCTCACAGCACTTCTATAAAAAAGTTTACCAACACTATGACACTGTTTTTTATACTCACAGCACTTTTAAAAATCTAGATTACCAAACACTTTGCTGCTTCACTTCACAGCTGTTTATTTTCACAGCACAGCAGAAGCAGTTTTTTTTTAAAGCACCGCAATACCAAACTAAGCCGTAATGTGGAGCATGACTTTGGAAGGGAAAGTAATAATTTTTTATTGCTTATTAAAATACTTCTATAACTATTAGTAATTAGTTAGTTGTGAACATATCCAAGTTGACAATAAATAATGAAATTCTTCGTCCGAATATTGATAGTCGATGATTAGTTTAGGATTAGAGTAGCAGCATATTGTACGATCATTTAATAATTTAAGGAAAAATATATTATGAAGCTAATTAATTTATTAAGAATGGAAGCTGCATACGATATCTCGGGTCTTCCTTCCTAAAGTCTCATCCAATCCAATGCATTCAAGCATGCATGGATGTGCCTATTTGGGCTTGTATAATTCATCGAATATCCCTAATACAAATGGTAATGTTTTGCTATCAATACATTACTATTCTCGTATTCAAGCATGCATGGATGTTTTGCCATCTTCCGACCATTAGTGTTATGCTACGTGAAAGTGTTATCACGCATGTCATAATGTTATTGGCAAGGAATAGCAAAATAGTGTTATCTCCATTTCTAGGGACGGACCCAGGATTTCAAAATGGGGTGGACTAAATTTACCTTACATACAAAGGTACTTAGTAGATAGAAAACCCAACAATACCATGTAATTTCATTGATAATGGAAAAAAAAAAACACCTATTTAATAAGCAAGAACAATAAAATCAATTACAAATCCTATTTGATAATTCATAATTCATAAACTGAAACTGATAAGCCCCAATTGCAATCCCTAATTTATAATTCTTAAGTTTCAATTGCAAATCCTAATTGATACTTCATAAACTCCAAAAAAATTCTTAAATTAAAACATCAGCAAATTGAGAGAAGCTTGTCTGAAGAATATATGAACTTGGTTCACTTGAATTGGGTCTTGAAGGTGAGTGTAGCAGCAACAAGAGTGTTCTTTTTACTTCTTTTTTTCTTTACGTGCAAGCGTAGGGTGCTTCTTCTTTTCTTTAATTTTTTTGTCTACGTGCTCTGTGTGAGTTCTTTTTTCTCTTTTTTTTTCTACGTGTTGTGTTGTGTGTGAGTTCTTTATTTTTATTTTTTATATAATCTTTTTATTGACTACATGCTGTTTAAGGAGGAGACGTAAAGGAGGCTAGGTTATTTAAATTGGGTGAGCTAGGATTTTTATTTTTATTTTTGGCTGAAAAAAAAGAAGCCACTTGGGCTATAGCCCAAGTTAGCCAAACTTCTGTCCTTGCCTATTTCATGGAAGTCTTTCTCCACTCACAAATCTGTAGCATCTCATTCTCCATTTCATTTTTCAACTGATTTATTATTGAGAACAACGGATAAAAGTGTAAACATGTTGAGACAGGTCAAAATCAGAAGAAATGTCCTTGCCTTAAGAAGTAGATAAATAATGACAACCTAAAGAAGTAGACTTGGCAAATCATATACTTCAGTTTATAGTATTACTTAAATTGCTTTAAAAAGGTATCCTCTTTACTAGGAGAAAAACTTTCCTGGCACGGGGATGCCAGGTAAGCAATCCAGCTAAGTATCCCCTTCCAATTATCTCTTGACAGCTGTCACCCATTAAAATTGAAAAAATAAAAAAAGAGTGTTGCTAAACGAACCCTAAAATTAACTAAGTACACCCTACTATCAAAGTATTTATTGGATTACTAATTTACCCTAATATAAAATGACTAAAAAGGATATATTGAATTGTGAAACATGACACCACATATTTTTAGGGTGTACTTAGATCATAGGGTGTACTCAGTTAATTTTAGGGTTCGTTTAGCAGCACTTTTTAAAAACCATCTAAAACATGACACCACATATTTTCCCCTACACTTCTCTTCTTCTCCATTTTAGCATTTGGACAGCCGAACTCTTTTATCTCTCAAAACCAAGCCTAGCAGAGCCTCTTCTCCTTTCAATCACTCTTCTTCTCCAAACTTATAATTTTTTCATTTTTCTCATCTTTCAATTCAGAAAATTCCCTAAAATATTTGAAGCTCCTTGTAAAAACTTGTTTTCTCCAATTTCCCTCCTCAAAAGTAGCCACACGAATCATATTGGTGCTTATATCAGCAAGCAAGGCAATCAGATTTTTTTTTTGGGTGGTCATGAATCAAAGATTTCATTGAAAAAAAGACAGAGACTACAGATAGCCTAACCTTGTCAACCCCTGACTGAGAAGGCAATCAGAGTTGTTTTTTGGTTTTAGATATTGGATTCATTAAATAAATAAAAAATTATGAGAACGTTTTTGTATCATTAGTTAGATTTAGGATATATCAAAAAGAACAATATTGTCCAGATTGTACAGTTAAAAATTTTGAGAATCAAAGTATGGAGAAAAAGGGATCATAGGGAGATTGATGAATGTTGTTGGTTTTTTTTGGCAAGATAGAGTGTATTAGGGTGTAGTCTATGGGTATTTTTGGTAGTTAAATAGGGTGTACTTAGTTAATTTTACATTTTAATTTAAATATTAGGGTGCACTTAGATCATAGGGTGTACTCAGTTAATTTTAGGGTTCATTTAGCAGCACTCATAAAAAAATTGGTTGCCTCTGCTCCTCATCCTATGCGAACCCAGCAACTGAAATCCCCTCTCTCTCTCATATCTCCCTCTCCATCTCTCTTTCTGCACCGCCACTCTCCCTCTCCCACAGTGCAACCCAAACCCCCTATCTCTCTCTGTTTTGACTTACTCTCCTTTCTCCATATATGTCTCTCACTTTGCATCAGCCACATCAAAGGCCGCCAAGAAAAGATAGAAAGAGAGGGAGAGATTGGCCTCGAAATTTGATGTCAGTCACTTCAAGTTTGGAGTTTGGCAAGCTCGATGCCGCTGCCATTGTTGTTGGCGTGAAGAGAGAGAACGAGAGGGAGAGATGAGACAGAGACGATAAGAGATAGATAAAACCAACGATGGAGGAGTGGATGGGGACATAAAGGATGGAGGATGGCGGTGTCGAATTTGAAGCCGACGCCGACGGATGTGGCGAGGAGCGGCTGCCGGGACGACAAGGGCTTGAAAGTTGGTCTGAAGATTGTTTTTTTTTTGGGTTAAGTGTTAAAGTGGAGTTGCTGGGTTCACATGGTATGAGGAGCAGAGGCAACCAAATGGTTTTTTTTTTTTTCAATTTTAATGGGTTACAGCTGTCGAGAAATCATTGGACGGGGATACTTAGCTGGATTGCTTACCTGGCATCCCCGTGCCAGGAAAGTTTTTCTCCTTTATCTTTACTAGGTATCCTCATATACTTCGGGTCAAAATCTACATTTATGAATTAATGAATCACAAAAAGGTATCCTCTTTGTCTTCACTAGGGTTTACAAGTAACCCTATATTTATTACTTAAATTGCTTTAAAAAGGTGTCTCTAATCTCAGAGTACACTAGAATTTCAACTCTTAGTTAAAATCAATGGGACACACAGGCTCTTTGTTTGGGAAAAAGAGCCCGAAATGCTTCTCTGTTGGTTCCCCATTCTTCTCATTCTCATTAAACGAAGCACGTAGGTTTCTTTGGGGCTTCTGAAATTGGTACTTGGGTGAAGGGGGTAAATTAAAAGCTACTTTAAAGACTTACCAATTACACAAATCTTAACTTAACCTGAGATCAATATGACTAGTCAACTAAGAGTCGTAGACTAGCAACAATCACACACAGAGAGTAAACAATCAATACCTGCAAACCTAGAAAATCACTAGTGACAACCTAGGCACTTAGAAGGACCCATCAATCTAGGCATCCCCTGTGCTAGCAACAACTAAGGTGAGATGTGTGTGTGAATGCATCAAGAACAAGTATATAGTAGCATTTAGATGATGACTAGTCAACAACAAGAACACAAACCCAGATAAACATGAACAACAACCCAGAAAATTGTTCACCTAGAAACTCGTCATTGGGAAAAACTGGGAGTCATCATCCGACCAGGCAATCCACTAAGCAAAGAAGATTCTTACAAAGAAATCACAAGCAAGCTCAAGGAAATCTAGATCTATTTAGGGAATGAACTACACCTCCTCCATGCAATCTTTTTTTCCAAATTTACCAAAGCTTGCATGTAACAACCCGGTCCTAAATTAATAGTTAAATATTAAATTATTCAGGAAAAAGACAATTTTACCCCGGGAATATTTAAATGATTTGAATAGTTGATTTTTTCGAGGAAGATTAAATAATTAAAATAAGAGAAAATAAGTTTAAATGAGAAATTAAATTGAAGTAAATAATAATAGAAATATGTTTTGAATTAATTAAGGTTTTTGAAATTTAAAATATTAATTATTATTAAAGGGACAAAAAGGTCATTTTAAGTTCGGCAAGGAATTTGGGAATTCTGATTGTACCGTTGAGTAGAGCATGTCAAAACGAGTCCGTAGACACGCAGCGGGCTCGAATCTGAGTTATAACGAGAGAGATACGATCAAAGTTCAAGTAGGGGCAAAATTGTAATTTTGGAAAAACTGGTTTTAAAACCATGAATCTCTCTCTCTCTCTCTCTCTCTCTCTCTCTCTCTCTCTCTCGCATTGTGCCCCTTCCCCTTCGTTTCTCACAGCCACTGCCACCAATCACCATGGCCACCGCCACACGCCAACACTGGCCACGTGACCGGTCAGGTTAGGACCTCAACCACCCCAGCAACCTGTTCCACCACAGCCCAGACTTCGGCAGCCGCTCCAATCGCCGAAAATCGCTCGAAAACAGCCGGTTTTTGACAGAACTTCGCCGGCCTCGTTCTCTCTCCTTCAGCCACCAAACTGGACGTGTGAGGTTTGGATTCTCACCTTATTTTTCATTCTCTAGCTGATGGTTGGGTAGGAATTGATTGATTTCTAGCGTAGGTAACTCGATTTGTAACTCAAAGTTTGGCCGGACTTCGGATTGAAATTTCGGCCACTTCCGGCCATTTTTCGGGGTATGTCCAAGAACAAAAGTGGCTCCAATCGATGTCATGAACCTAGCGTAGGAATCTTGGCCCTTGATTTTGACATTTTTTGGCGAGTAGTAACGCTTTGGGCACCCACGCGCTGCTGGCACGTGCAGTGGCGCGTGGGCCAGGTTTTGGACCGGCTTAGGGTTGCAGAATGATTCCCTGGTCCTCACGAGTGCGTAATTACTTTCGGATTTCAATTCGAACAACATTTGAACCCCAAACGGATGTCGCCTAGTATGCAATTGAACCATTGGATCGTAGTCAATTTCATATATGTTGATCTAGATAATTCTAGGATCGTATGGGATTCGACGGATCGTAAATCAGAGTCCCGGATACTCCGAAACCGCGAACCCTAGGGTTAGGTATACAAGAACTGTCCGATCATGCGATCGTGAGCCACCCGACCGTTCGATCGAGACCAAACTCTCGTGACATGTGTCCTAGGCATATTGGAACCTTTAGGAACTCTTGGATCAGAATTTTGAGGTCATGGACCCCACGGGGTCCCGGGTTGACCTTTTTTTATAGACTTTAGCACTTTTGAGTCCCGAGGCACTTTTAAACCGTTCTAAACTTTGGAGAGCTTTTGTGAGCATAGGAATGACTTTAAATTCGATGCACGCACCTCTAGGAGCCGGGGGTCAGGATTTTCAGATTAAATAATTATGTGGAGTCCTACAGGAGTTGTTTAAGATTTTTAGGAAGGTTATGTACGTACGAATGTTTGTTGGTTTTACCGTGGCATTGATTTCCTGAATTTATATGATTATGGGATGAGTTTACATAATGGAAATTGATGGAATCTCCAAGAGTAGTGATTAGTTATTTACTGGTTAATATATTATTTAGTCGCATATTTGCTTATTCATATGGTTATTTGTTCCTAAGGAACTATAGTTGAAGCATTGGAATGGTATGTTAATCAGAGTTCAATGTCATTAACACACTAGCTAAATATTTAAGTGCATATCTATAATTAATTCATAGACTCTGTAAAAACAGATTTGAGGAATAAAGGGCAAAGTTTGTGATAAATTTCAGAATATGAGTTTCAAACCCACCATAGGAGTACCCCCCCCCCCCAAGTTATCTTGAAACAGTTTATCATTCATGATATGCCCCACGAGTTTTGGGAACGCCCGTGCAGTGCGAGTATTGCGGCCCGGATTGACTTGGTGTCTCTGAGACCTGTGAGGATTGCGGCCCAAATTGACTTGGTGTCTTCGAGACCTGCGAGGATTGCGGCTCAGATTGACTTGGTGTCTCCGAGGCCTGCGAGGAATGCGGCTCAGTTAACCTGTTGTTTCCAAGACCTGCGAGACTAGAATTTGACAGAACATGATTGGGGTACGTCCGGGTGGTGAGTTTCTAAGTTAAAGGATTTTACACAAATTACAATAAATTTCTTAAGCTATGAGTTTGTTTTATAAGTTAAAGAGCAATACATATATTACTTGAATAATTTTCTCGTTTTTCTACTTTCCTATAATAAGTTAATTATAATCTTTATAAATATATATGTATTTATAATTCAGTTTATATAAGTTTTGAAAGAAAGGCTACGATGTTATCGGCAATGTTGGTTTTATTTTTAATTCTATTTTAATATACATATATATGTACAGCAATACATAAATTGATCTATGAAACTAGAGGAAGTCCAGTGAGTGAACTTTTTGGTTATTAAGTGATCATATGCAATTTAAGTTCAATTACCTGATTATTACGATTGCGGTTGAATATGTCAATATGATTGACTGTTGCCCCACGAGTCTTAGAGATATCCGGACCGTGTGGAGTAAGGAATTCGGATCAGTTGGACTAAATGTCTCCTGATCCAGCGAGGGTCGTGGCTCGGATTGACTTTGGGTCACCAGGGCCAGCGAAGGCGTGTCACATATGGTGATATGAGGAATTGACGGAATATTGTTGGACTTGTCGAATTGTTGAGTGATGGAATGATTATATAAATGTAAATAAGTGTATTTGATTTTCCGTACGAGTATAGTAGGTGAATGTTATTGAGCATATCATTAACATGAGAACTTGGGTTAGTTTGCAAATTATAATGAAAAAACTACGTGTACTGGCTTAATCCCTTAAAAGGGTACGTAGGCAACCTAGAGTTACCAAGTGCAGCTACGAGACCAAGTGATTGAAAAGCAATCCAGTTAAGTTATTTGAAACCTAATACTGTTCTGGGGATGTTCTAAGAGTTAGAATCGAATTTTGTTACCATAATGAATTACTCAATTTGTTGAGGCTTGAGGCCGGATTCATATGATGCTTGATTGCTTGGATATAATTTAATGTATGCTAAAGATTGGGTTATATAAATGTTTGTTGACTGATGGAAATTTTGGGAAAAGTGCAATTTACAGGGGAGACTCTGCCGAATTTTTGGCAGAAGTCAAACTTGAGATAAGCTTGGAGTTTAGTTAGAAGGGTAATTTAGTCATTTGTGCCCGGCACCCGCCAGGTGTCGGACACGCACAGGGTTCGACTCGGATTCCAAAGTGGAATTTGGGTCGGGTCCTGTCATTGCAGCTAGGTCTTCATGGCAATGGTAGCTTCCTCCTCAGCTCGTTCATCCCATAGCACCGGCAGCTTAGCTCCAATCAGAACAGGAACACGAAATTTGGATTCAAAATGAAATTACCAATTTCTTCAAGAATCTGACCTAGATCTATATGAGTATGTGTTTGATTTAACTAGATGCATATTTCATTTTCAAAGCAGTTTTCAAAATCAATTTGGAAAACTCATTTATGAAAACATGGAGAAATCACTTCCAAAGAAAAGGAGAGCAAAGGAGGAGTACCTCACAACCTCTCAAAATCACCTTTTCTGAAGTGACGACTCAAAAGGAATGAATGGACCATTTACCCAAAATTCCTAGGTATGAAATAAACAGATGGCAGCGGAAGAATATCAAAGAATGAGACAAAATTCGTTAGGACCTAGCTGGAAAAATGAAATGAGCTGGCAAACTTCATGATGCACAAAAGATGACTAGTCAAACACATACAAGTTGACTAGTATTTTTTAGTCTTCTTCCATCTTATGAAATTTGGATCTTTGTAAGCTTCACATTACAAAGAACGTCTTTTATACGGTATTTAATTTATATATAACTTAAGTTCTTGAATTCACATTCCAAAACTAAACTTTACTGCTCTTAAGCAATTTTTCTCTTTTTCCCTTTCAACTAAAATAATGATTATTGAAGTGAAATTTTCATGTCCTTATCAATATCATGTGGACAATAGTATTAGGCTAAAAGTTACTTTTGGTCCCTGTAATTTGGCACTTCAACTACTTTTGACCCTGTAGTTTCTATTCCGCCAATTTTGACCATGTAGTTTCATATTTGTAGCAATTCAAGGACAAGTTAGTATTCTTGTCAATTTCTTTGACGATGCAAGGGGCAATTTCATCAACCCAAAATCCTTGAGCATAAAGCTCATCAGAAACTCCCATAATTTCATATTAGGGCTTGAAATTGGTCATTTGGATTTAGGGTTCTTCAAAATTTGGGATTAGTGGTTGAATTTCAAGCCCTAATATGAAATGGGGGAGAATTTCAAACAAGCTTTTATGCTCAAGGGCTTTGGGTTGACAAAATTGCCCCTTGCATCGTTAAAAAAATTGACAAGAATACTATCATGTCATTGAATTGCTACAAATACTAACATGTCATTAAAGAAGCCTAACACAAACGGTTGCCCTCTTGTTTTGATATTTGAATACTAATAAGCCTAACAAATCCAAGAAATTATAATTGTAGAATGCCCAACATGCATATGCTTTTGTCCTCTAGCCAGGAGAGAAAAAGAAACGCCTAGCCTTTCGATCAATGCATCTTTTCATGCATGACTTGCGGTACTCAGCAATTAAGTCAAAGCCGCCCAGGTCCAAGTCCAGAAGTATCACTTCATGACCACCACTTTGGCTATGATTGCTGTCATTTAGCAAATGGTTTAAAACACTCGTCGGCTTTCTAGATGGATTCATTTGGGGTCGTATGTTACTCATGAATACTTACAAAACTATTAAATCATGAATACTTCAAAACTCATAAAGAAAGATAGTCACAAACCCACACTCATATGCACAATACATTATCAAGTGTGGAGAAATGAATCTTTTCCTCTTCATATTATTATTGTATGTCTTTATCTCGTAATAATCGGGATACTCGGGAAATCTTGTCTTCTTCATATTATTATTGTATGCCATATTCGTGTTTGCACATAGAGGAAGGTGGTGGAAGAGAGGATGGAGGAATAAAGCAGAACTTAGAAATGAAAACACCTCAAAATTATTTTCAATTTTTAGATTTCATGTAATGCACCATGTCACACATTTCTTCTACATTCTCACCCTTCATCTCTCTTTTATACCATATATTTCCCCTCTATCTCTAACCATAAGAATAAAAACTGAAAACAAAATAGCCACAAGCGGGCCTTAGTTACTCTGCATCCTCTTGGATTTTGTCCATTTTTCTCTTATTCATTGTTTTACTTTTTACCATTTGATAGGATTTTTCGTACATGCGCAAACAGGGTTAAAATCACTTAAAATACTTGCAAGAATACAAGGATATTGTAGTATAGATGCTCATGCAAGGTCGTTGTCCCCAAAGATTGTTTGACTAATTTGTAATTAAACTAACTCTTAATTAATAACTGAAATAGATTTTATCAAAGATGTGAATTTATGAAGTTAAAAGGATTAACTTGACAATAAAAGAAAACTGAAAGTTGGGAGGTAATAATAGCAAAGAAGAAAAACGTTTTTAAAATTAACAATTTAGAGAAAAACTAGGGTTTAGCCGTCGCCGTCACAATCCTATGCAATTCTATCAGTTACTTATGAATTTCCACATATATGCTTTGAAGGTTAGGTTTTCCTAATGCATATTTTCCTTGTGATATTCAAGCGAAAACGTATATCTAACATGCAATCCGTCTGTGATGTTCAGATCAAATATAAACATGCAAGACTCATTAAGCTTTGTGAAAACCCTTTGAAAAACCACGCAACCCTTAAGAGCGTGATGTTCGCCTTAAGTGAACTTACAATTACTAATCACAAGAAGCCCTCCTCAATTTCAGGGTGATGTTCCAACATAAATTGCATCAAATTACTTGTCTAAATATCCTAATGGTGATCAATCATTAAAATAGATAGATAGTTTTAAACACAGTGATTAATAATTCAAAGCAAACATGCATCCATTCATAAGCAAATTAATAAAATTACATATTCATGCTAAGGCTTATGGCCTCGCCCTAGCAAAGAGAGTTAGTTACGCATAATCATAACTAAAACCCAAGAAAATATAATCATCATGAATAAGAATGAAAACACCTTAAAGTTGTGAAAACTCCCAAAACCCTAGCACGTTCCAAAGCCAAAAGAGAGATCCTCAAATTGTTGTGAAAAATAACTTAAATACCTCCTAAAACCTAGCTGCCCAATCTCCATAAGGAAACTAGATTAAAATAAAATAAAACTAGGAAATAAAGTCCAAATTGGACTAGGAGAATCTGCCAACAATCTGCCCAGCCACGTTTTAGGCTCAAATCTCCTCCAAATCCGGCCCAAGATAGCTTGTTTTAAAGATAAAAACGTTCTGAACACTTCTCCAGAAGGCCACGAACCCATCTGAGGTCATCTTGGGCTCCAAAACACAATAAAAGCCCAAATCGTCACTATTCCAGCACCGTGCACTGCTCCTTTATTTTATCGCCAGAAAATAACCGCTTGGTAGAAAAGTCTGAAATTTTGATACGATCAAGCTAAGTGACTCACGAACGTCCTCCAATTGGAATTACTCCAAAATTCGTCCATTTGATTATGTTTTGCTCCGGAGGAGGTCGAAAGCCCTATATTGGAAATATAATTCAAAGTATCAACATTCTTCCAAAATATTAACCAAAATATACTAAGAATAGGGTTAAATATATAATATAAAATATGCCCATCACCATTCAATTTTTTGCTTTAAAAAAATATTTAAATTGAGAAAAAATACTTGTAGGCAGAGGTTCGAAACCCCTAAGCACCCAATGAATATTTGTGTAACCCCTCTCTCTCAATCTCTTGTATGCTTGTACTAAACACCCACCCTAGCTAGGGTTGGCTGAAAACTTCACCGATGCACCTGTTCTCCACACCACTTGCCACCCACCCTAGACAAAATAATTCAGCGTAGCTGCCAACCAAACCTAGCTACTACTATTATATATGCATGACTTGAGAATTAAATGATGTTAATAATGTCAATATAGATGGCGTAAGATCCTTCTAACATTCAGTGTGAGTACAATGTTGCGGAAAAGTATAAGGAAAACCTTTGAAGAAATTAACGTAATACTTTGAAGAAATTAACGTAATTATTAGTCCAAAAAATCCAAGTATATCTCTCGTATAAGCGCAAGCTCAATAGTTTGTTTGTTTGTTCGTAGTACATGATGAGCATCATAGAGATAGAGATACCCTCAAAGAGCATGGCTTGGCTACTTAAAATTAAGGAGGGGATCCTACTTAAAACGAATGGGGCTTTGACACTTGTCAAATTCCAGCAACATTGACAAATTTTCAACAAAAAAGAAAAAAGAATATTTAAAAAATTGATTCGTGTCAAAACAACATTTATGGTAAGGAGTTTCCTCCTCAATTTTAAGGAGCCAAGCTTTTTCCATTAAGATATGGACGTCCATTTTCATGGGCATGGCTTTTTCAATGCATTAATTGCATTTATTCTCAATAATTTTACGGAGATCAAATTTTTTAATCACAGTTGAAGATTACATGACATGCGATTTAAAATGTAGATTTATTTGAAATTGATGTTTTTTTTATCCATTTTGACATGTTATTGTACTTATCATTTGCTACTGAACCTCATTGCATCATGTGGACACCATTCGTTCACATAAAATCATTCGTAATTTTCTGTTATTGTAACATAAAGAAAGAGGGGTAATATATATTTCACACAAATTCTGTGTGCAATATATCTTCCAAAAATTCTTTGTGCATGACGTTAATTCTATCTTTAATTAAATACCGGACCATCGATATTCACATAGATATTTTATTGAAGTTGGAAAAAGTATATCGTTAACATATCAATATTTTTATTATTGATGATAATAATATCGATATCGACACATTATCAATTACATGTGGACAATTCTATCTTTATTGAAGATCAAATGTGGTTGATACATAGCCAGACTAAAATAATCGACACGTTACCAATTACATGTCGAGAGTCTTACCTTTATTAAAGATCAAACGTTTAATATAGAGCCGGACTAATTATCGACACATTACATGTCGAGAGTCCTATCTTTATTAAAGATGTTGTCCTTTCTATAGTTCATATATATGTATGCTCATCATGGGCAGAAAGTAATGACGTAGTTAGGTCCACCATTGCATGTAAATGTTCCCCTTTTGTCATCATAAGCATAGCTGTAAGCGTCGGGGCATGCGTTATGGAATATCTCAGAGTAGTTTGTCGATGGGCATGTCTCTGGAGTGTTTTGAGGCGGAGTGCAACAGTACTGTGGCGTACCGAATTTAACACATGCGCTCAAGCAGGCAACCACGCTCCCATCGGACCCTTTCTTTTGCAGCTCACTCGGACAAACTGCGTTCACGTTCGCCGGGCAACTAGCCGTCTTGCAGTCGCCGGTACCGCCTTGTAGAGTAACAGACATGGGCAAGTTGAAGCCATCAACAAGGCTAACGTCGTAGAAATCTTGTCCTCCGCCTGCTGGAATATTGAATTCCGCTAAAGTTGCCGGCGGAATGGCACCGTTACCGTTGCACATGACCTGACCAGAGGCACAGTCTGCGGTGGCGCAGACGAACTTTCCAGAGGCATCCGTGGAGCATCCAGTTCGGGCCCAGAAGCGACCGTTCCACGGCACCGGAGTGTCTAGCTGGAAGCTAGCTTGGGATGCTAACTCGAACCCTGTGGTTGATAATTGAGGTTTTTGATCGGAGGTTAGGGTTCCTGGCCAGACCATGTAGGGGCAATTGTTTTTGAAAGAAATTGTCGCTGCATGTGCACCTGCCATGCAAAATAAACCACGCTTAATTTGATGCAGTAATCACAAACCACACTTATTGTGACCAAATATTAAATTAAAATTAAAGAAAAAAAGAAGCTTCGACTTTAAGAAAGATCAATGAGTATTTCTATCGTTTGGCCAAATGAAAAACTAATAAGAAGCTTGTTTACCTCCGAAGGAAAGGATGGTTAAGCTGAGGCTGAGGGCTACTACTAGGGTCTTCATCATCGCAATGTCTTAGCTTGCTTTGCTTCGAATTTGATGAGCTTGGGCTTTAGTTATATAGGCTTGATCCGGGCCTAACGTTTTGTTCTTTTGCAGGACTTATGGTTCCTGCGATGACAAGTCACAAGACGACTAGTCTTACGATATTTTTTTGGGGGGGGGGGAGGAATTTGAGTACGTAACTTATCAAGTTGCTTGACCAAGAAAAAAAAAAAACTTATCGCATGTCATGTAATCTTCAAATGTGATATATGTCATGTCATCTAATCTTAAAACTGAAAACTTCCAAATTTCCAATCAGTTAGAGCTTAAAAGAGTTGATACACACCATGTTACTTTTATAAAAAAAAAATATTAAAAGAATATATAATAAATACAATATACCTCTTTATAAAATTAAAAATTAAAAAAAATTGGGCCTCCTGGATAATGGATCCAGAGCAGTCGCACTGACTGCTCTTGTCCAGGATCGGCACTTCTTTCAACTTAAGAGGTTCTGAGTTTGCATCCTTCTGTCTGTTAATAAAAAAAACAAACAAAATCAAATTACTTCATTTGCTTTTGTATGAAGATTTTTTTTTTTTTTCAATTCTATGTATTTGTTTATTTCTTGTTTTCTGTCAAATCGTTTTTAATGAAAGATCAACATTCACATCCTTCGCCAATGTAGAAAGTGCCACTCTAGGAGAAGAAGCTGCCACAAACAAAGATAGGTAGAATTTACAGCGCAGGATATGCCACTAAAGTCTAAATGTGCAACTATACCAAACTGCAGGGCCATTGAAATGTGCATTATTAATCCCCCCTAAATTGCCAGAACAAGCAGACCTAGAATTTTCAACACTCAGGACCCATTTTCTTTTCTACATGCGGTGAAGAAAATTAATGTGCCTGCCTTGACCCATGAAGAAGGAGAAAAACTTAGTTGCAATGGGGATAACATTGTTTGCTATTCCCAACCAATAATACTATGTCATGTTAAAGTGTTAGCATGTGTGTCCTAGCGTTATTGGTTGGAGATAGCAAAATAGTGCTATCCCCATTTTATAAAAGTCTTTCTTGTGAAGAAGGGCCAAGAGGAGAGACTAGTGGTAAGACTAGGAAAATTACTACATAGTTTGTTTCCTTTTTCTTTAAATAAAATTGATTATCATTATTACTGTTAAATTATCATTTGTTTTCCATTCGCTGAGCAGAAATAATTGATTTTGTTGTGTAAACAGGAAGTTGGTGTCTATGTTTTAGTGTAGCTCAGCGAAAAGAATTCATTGTCGGCGCATGTTGTGATTAAGGGATTCACTACGTTCTTGTACTATTTTATTCAAGTCTAATTATCAATGCAGTGTTAGTTGGATTGACCCAACACTTTGGTGTGTTTCCAAGTGCACTTGGGTTCAAGTCCGCATTTGCATGAGTTTTTCCTTTTGTGCGAAATCACTCCAAGACCTTGTCGTTGATGGACTACACAACTATCATACACAAGCCACACAAAGATAAAGCACACATGAAACCAGAAAGTAAACACACACACAAAGAACACAAGAATTTATAGAAGTTCGGTGTTGTGCCTATGTTCTCTTGGTGATTCCCGAGAAATTCATTAGTATGAAAGAACTCTTTGGTTACAATGAAGAACCCCTTTGATCTCTCATGAACAGCTCTCTTTTCTATCACCCTTGGCTCAAACCCAATTTGATGCCTTAGCTTTCTCACATTACAATAATTTAGCGCTAAAGTACCTATTTATATGTCATATGGTTTTAGTACAATTATGAAAGGACTCCAAAACTAAGAGAAAATATGTCCAAATTCGCTAAGAGTACGCATTGGATTCGCTTGTCCCGCTCAAGCTCCTGTGTCCACTCGAGTGCTTGTAGTTCGCTTATGCTTGGGTCTGGGCGAGAAGTAACGCTCTGCCGCTCGAGCGCTTGTAGTTCCACTCGAGCAGCAAAGCCCAGTCAAACTGCTGCATCTCTTTTGACCATCTATTTTCTTCACTCCTTCCACATCTTTAAGTTAGCGAAACATCAACATTCCCCTCCCTCTTCCCAATTTATTTTTGAACCTCACAGGACTGCAGTTGGAATGGTACTTCTTGTCTCGTAATTGGGGCAAGCATCTTCTCACTTACTCCCTAATTGTCTCTGAAATTGACTTTACTTGTATTATCTCTTGCTAATAATTTGCTTTCTATTAGTCAAATATCAAATTAGTCCCCAATTAAATTCTCTTGTAATTTTTTACCCAACCTATTGCTTCTTTCAGAATATCATCACCAAAGGACTATTGGTTGTGGTATCAACGTGGGGCTGCATTACATGAATTTGGTTGCAAATAGTATGCACAACTGATCCATTAACAGACCTCAATTTGTTCCACTTGAATGATATCTTCAAATCACAGAGCTCAAACCCCTAAACTAGACTAAGCACAAAATCACCAAGGTTGAACCCAAAACATGATTGAGCACAAAATCACCAAGCTCAAAACCATCAAATAGACTGAGCACAAAAACATAGAGCTCAAAGATAGTTTCATACAACTTTTGAGTTCAAAATATCTTCACAAAGCAGACAACATAAGTGTATTCTAGATTGCAAAAACAGAGTGGGATTTTTGTTGAATTATAAGTCCTTAAGCTGGCTTGTTAGTTTGTTTAAAAAGTTTTTTATTTTTCTTTAGCTTTGTAAGACAAATGTAAAGATCCTATTGGATGTCTAGATGAATGGCTGAGATCACTTTGAGATGTAAAGGATCCAGCTACTGTGTCTAACTATTATATTCCCTCACTCCAAGTGTGTGAGGTTGTGAGACTGATGAGATAATGAATATTCCTCTGCTACATGTATGGTAGAGCAATTTTTAGCAAATTTTCTTCCTTCTCGTCTCTTCTACCTTTTGTCACTCTCCATTCACAGACAAAAACACTAACATGGCCTCAGAGCCAGGTTCAATCATCTAAAAGCTGGGAGTTCAAACTAAGAAGAAAAGATCAGGGTATTCTGAAGCTTGTTCAAAGCTCATGAAGCTGCCTGAGCTTGATTCTTTTTAAATGGCTGGATCTGAAAGCTCAGAGGTGAGAACTCTGATTTTATCCGGTGAGAACTATGAGTTCTGGAGGATTAAGATGGTGACCATATTCAAATCATATGGGCTATGGAATCTGGTAGAGAAGGGCAATCTCCTATTCGAAGAAGAAGAAGAAGGCATCTGAGGAAACCTCAGAAGAAGAAGATGATGAGAAAGTAGCTGTAATTCTCATGAATGATGCAAAAGCTCTGGGTATTATCCAAAATGCAATCTCCGATCAAATTTTCCCATGCATCGCCAATGCAGACTTTGCCAAAGCAACTTGGGAGCTATTGTGTGGAGAATACCATGGTGGAGATCATGTTAAATCGGTAAAACTTCAAAATCTCATACACAAATTTGAATATACTAGAATGCATGATAATGAGTCTTTGTTTGCTTACCTTACTAGATTGAATGATCTGATTAATCAAATGAAAACATATGGTGAAATGCTCTCGAATGAGAGGCTTGTTCAAAAGGTCTTGATTAGTCTTAGCAACGTATATGACCCTATTTGTTTGGTGATTGAGAACACTAAAAGTCTAGAGACTGTGGAATTACAAGAAGTAATTGCCATCCTGAAAAGTCAAGAGCAACTATTTGAATTGCACAATGCTGATGCAACGGAGAAGGCTTTTGCCTCATTCACTGTGAGTCCAAAAAGGTCAAAACAAGAATGCAGTTCAATCTGGTTCATCCAAGTCTCAGAAAAATTGGAATCCTAAGGGCAAATCATGGGAAACAAAAGGCAAGCCTCAATGGAACAATCCTACACAGACTCTCAATTCATCACAACCAGCAGACCAAGAAGCTGTAAAACCTCAGTGCAAGGTGTGCTCAAAGTATCATTTTGGTGAATGCAAGTATAAAGGGAAGTCAAAATGCTATAATTGTGACAGATTTGGTCATTTAGCTAGAGAGTGCACTGTAGGAAAGTATGTGCATAAGGCAAATTATGCAAATCAAATGGAAGTCACTGGAAATTTGTTCTATCCTAACTGTGCAATCACTGAGACAAAAACAAATGGGGAATGGTACATTAACAGTGGCTGTAGCAATCATATGACAGGCAATGTGCTTTTGCTTGTTGATGTGAGAACAAATGTGGCTGGAAAAGTGCAAATGCCAACAGGTGCACTTGTAAATGTGGCTAGCATGGGTTCATTGGTTATTGACACAACAAAAGGCAGAAAATATATCAGGGAAGTGATGTATCTGCCAGGACTAAAGGGATGGGCAAATGGATGAGCATGGATACTTCCTGGTGTTTGGAGAAGGGATGTGCAAAGTGTTTGACAATTTCTCAATGAACTGTCTCATCATCAAGGTGCCAATGAAGAAGAACAGGTGCTATCATTTATGTCTATTAGCTGAAAACCAACTGGCCATGCAAGCAACTGTCACTCATTGCACATGGACTTGGCATAAAAGGCTAGCATATCTACATTTCAAAGGGATAAAACAACTGAGAGACAAGGATATGGTGCATGGATTACCTCAACTAGAAGAGCAAAATGGTGTGTATGAGGGCTGCCAACTTGGAAAACAGCACAGAAATGGTTTTCCAAAGGGTCAAGCTCAAAGAGCAAGTATTCCACTTGAGTTAGTTCACATTGACCTTTGTGGTCCTACGAGAAATGAATCTGTTGAAGGCAACAAATACTTTATGTTGACTATTGATGACTTCACAAGGATGATTTGGGTCTATTATTTAAGAAACAAATATGAGGCTTTCAACTATTTCAAGAAATTTAAGTCCATGATTGAACTTCAATCTGGATACAAGGTGAAATGCTTGAGAAGTGACAAAGGAGGAGAGTTTCTATCTTCTGAGTTTGTACAGTTTTGTGAAGATCATGGCATCCAAAGGCAGCTCACAATGGCCTATACCCCTCAGCAGAATGGAGTGGTAGAGAGGAAGAACATGACTGTGGTTGAAATGGCCAAGTCAATGTTACATGAGAAGGGAATACCTTATTTCCTATGGGCTGAAGTTGTTCACACAGCTGTGTACATCTTGAATAGGTGTCCTACAAAGGCTCTGAATAATATCACACCATTTGAAGCTTATAATGGAAGAAAGCCTGGTATTGCTCATTTAAAAATCTTTGACTTCTTGTGTTATGTTCATGTGCCTACTAAACTAAGGCATAAACTCGAACCTAAGAGTGTGAAAAGAGTGTTTGTAGGTTATGCAACTTGTGAGAAAGGTTATAAAATATATAATCCAATCTCCAAGAAACTCACTCTATCAAGGGACATTATCTTTGATGAAGAAAGTTCTTGGAGCTGGTCAGAGAACTCTAATAGAATAGTGGCATCTTTTAGAGATGGAATTCAAAGTGAACATGGTCTTGGTATGGAAAATGAAGATGAGAGTACTACTCTGTTATCTCACACTTCATCACAACACAGGTCAAGTGATATAAGCAGTGAAGAGAGAAATACTCAGGCTTATGATTACTCGCCATTGAAATGGAGAAGGCTAGATGATGTGCTGGCACAGTGCAATCTGTGCATCATTGAACCAGAGAAATATGCAGGGGCAGCTCAAGACAAATCATGACTAAAAGCTATGGAAGATGAACTACAAATGATTGAAAAAAAAAATGGTACATGGGAACTAGTGGATAGACCAACTGAGAAACCAGTTACTGGAGTCAAGTGGGTTTACAAAACAAAGCTAAACTTAGATGGTTCAGTCCAAAAGAATAAAGCAAGGTTAGTTGCCAAAGGGTATGCTTAGAAACCTAGATTGGACTACAATGAAACCTATGCTCCTGTGGCTAGATTGGACACCATTAGAACTCTCATTGCTCTAGCTGCTCAGAAAGAATGGAAGCTATATCAGCTTGATGTAAAAGGCAAAGAAGTCTATATAGACCAACCAGAGGATTTTGTGGTCAAAGGCAAAGAAGACAAGGTGTATAGGCTACACAAAGCTCTCTATGGACTAAAACAGGCACCTAGAGCTTGGTATGGAGAGATAGACACCTACTTCACTCAGTGTGGTTTTGAGAAGAGCCTAAGTGAAGCTACCTTGTATACCAAGACAAGGGGAGACAAAGACATCCTAATTGTTTCTATTTATGTTGATAACATTGTGTATATAGGAAGTAGCAGGAAATTGCTGGATGAATTCAAGGAAGACATGATGATGAAATATGAGATTACAGACTTGGGTCTTCTACATCATTTTCTTGGTGTGGGAGTGGTTCAAACAAGCTCTAGCATATTCATCCACCAAAAGAAATATGCAAGCTCTCTATTGAACAAGTTTGGTTTGAATGAGTGCAAGATTGTGACCACACCCCTTGTAGCGACTGAGAAGCTAACTAAAGATGATGGAAGTGGAGCAACAAGTGAGGAGCAATATAGAAGCATTGTAGGCAGCCTCTTGTACCTAACTGCTACTAGACTAGATATCACGTATGCCTCTAGCCTGCTTGCTAGATTCATGCACTGTCCTACAAGCAAACACTATGGAACTACTAAACGAGTGCTAAGATATATCAAGGGGACTCTAGACTATGGTCTAGATTATGTGAAAGGGAAAAACGCAATGTTGATTGGCTTCTGTGATAGTGACTGGGATGGATCAGTTGAGGACAGTAAGAGCACATCTAGATATGCATTCTCTTTTGGCAGTGGTGTTTTCTCTTGAGCTTCAATTAAGCAAAATTGTGTTGCATTGTCTACTGTAGAGGCTGAGTACATTAGCGCATCAGAAGCCACTGCACAGGCCATTTGGCTTAGATTTGTGTTAGAAGACTTGGGGGAACTTCAGACAGAAGCAACTCCACTGCAATGTGACAACACATCTGCAAGTGTCATCACTAAGAACCCTGTGTTTCATCAGAAGACAAAGCATATTGATAGAAGATATCACTTCATCAAAGAAGCACTACAAGAAGGCATCATTGATTTGGTGTACAGTCCTACAGGTGAACAACTTGCTGACATCTTCCCCAAACCATTGGCTAAGGATCGATTTAATTACCTCAGGAGTATGCTTGGAGTTAAATCAACTCAAGACTTAAAGGGGAAGTGTTGAATTATAAGTCCTTAAGATGGCTTGTTAGTTTGCTTAAATAGTTTTTCCGTTTTCTTTAGCTTTGTAAGACAGATGTAAAGATCCTATTGGATGTCTAGATGAATGGCTGAAATCACTTTGAGATGTAAAGGATCCAGCTACTGTGCCTAATGGTTATATTCCCTTACTCCAAGTTTGTGAGACTGTGAGACTAATGAGATAATGAACATTCCTCTGCTACACGTATAGCAGAGCAGTTTTCAGCAAATCTCCTTCCTTCTCGTTTCTTCTACCTTTCGTCACTCTCCATTCACACACAAAAACACTAACAATTTTGATCCCACATTACTAGCAGCAAGTTGAGTCCCTCCATTTCTTGCCAAACCTCCTCTAATTGCCTACAATTCAGAGAAACCAAGAAAATCTGAATTAGTGAAGCAAGGAATTCAAAGTAATCAACCAAATCATAATAAAGTAAGCAGCCTTTGCCTATAGCTTAGGCTTTCTTAAGAGATAGCTGGGTTGAGCTGCTTGCAACTTCCCTTCCTCTTCCCATTGAACTTCTTGCTCTTGCACTTCATCTGCCTCTTCCCATTGAACTGCTTTCTTCCACAGTCAGTTGAATTATGTCCTATTCCTCTCCATAACTCTGAGCAATGTATTTTAAATTTATAATATACCATATCTAAGTTTATTTGCACCCTTTGGGATCTCATCAACCTCACTAATCCTTGCCTTATTAGGCCTTCTACTTTGCTTACGATACAATGAAGGTTTATAATGAACCTATGACCTATTTTAACCCGTAACTCTTGGGTTGACATTGGTGAAATGTAATCGATATATGCTCTATCATATGATGAAGTGAGCAGCAACATATTGGCTCTTTAATTATGTTTCCTTCTAGCATCAATCCCATTTTAGCTCACTCTCTAAAATTAAATGCCATGTTTATAAATATTTGGCCATGTAAAAGTAAAGGGAGACGGGAGATGGGAGATGTTAATTGCACTCCAACACAAACCATTGCTTTTTCATTGCATTATCATCTTACAGGAAACTCCTAACACCAAATCCTCCAAAAAAGAATAAGAAATTGAGTCCTCAATTGACAAGTATAAAATGAGCATTACCAGCAATGAGAGATATTGCAAATGCCTTTTTGAACAACTTGTTGAAATCTTTCTTGCTAATGAAGTATTTAGGGGTCAATAAAAGCATCTTCACCTTTGAAAATTTCACCGAATATGAACTTCAGCCACTTGTAAAACCAGTACTCAGAGCAAAGTTTTAGAATATTTTTTCTTTTTCATTGTGAAAATTGTCTGATAGATGTTTTCAAATCACTGTTAATACTGAACTTCCCATTGATCTCCGCAGCAAAAGTTGACTTCTTAACTTCACAGGCTTGTTAATGGTGATATTGCTTGAATATATCTGCCAATGAACCCCATCCATTCTTACTATACTTCCCAATAGATTCAGCATCATATGAAGAACAAAGAGAAAGCCCATTGTTGTGTGAAAAGCTATGATTGGAGTACTTTCGATCCTGGAATTCTAGGCGTTGCTTCGGGGTGCTTAGCGACCTTGTCTTCGCCTTGGCAGATGCTGTCACGGCCATGTAAGTTGGAAGAACTGCAGAAGATGCCATCAATCTGTCATGTTGATGTTGAGCAGAATTGTTCTCTTCTGCATTGCAAAATGATCTCCTTGGTAATAATTGAAATTGTGGACTCAATCCTTCCATTGAATCTTCATTTCTCACATGTCTCAGTTTAACTTGTGATCCTCCAAACTTTCCATCGGTACAACCACTTAGATTTGAATGAACGGTTAGTGTTTCAGTTGCATTGTCGATCATTGAATCGTCTAGCATTTGAACATTTCTGCTTTCCTGAAAAAGACAATAATTATGTGGCACAAGGTAGATAGATGTTAGAAGAGGAAATGGCAGACAATAAAAAGAAAAAGAATTGTTTGAACTTTGACAGCATTTTGGATTTGTCATAAGTTTTCCTGTCTTTTTATTTGAATTCATCTGAAACAAAAATTCAGATGATTTCAGATTAAAGTACCCGTAGAGAAAATGAGTATTTCTTCATCCGCTCTCTTTTGATCATGGCCTCTTGCTTTCTTAGCCGAATGGCTTCCATGTCTTCCTTTGAAATAATACTGCAATCCCACCCTCTCTGGCTGCTGCATTCAAGCTGTCCATAACGAAGATCTTCAGTAAATCAAATAAGGACTCAGGAATTATGTGGCTTTTATGAAGTCAAATTATATTAGGATCTATTCAGAAGTACAATTAAGAATGAAGAACTCTCCCATTGAAAAGAAAAAAAGAAAACAGAATGAAGAACTATATCAGGCAATGACTGCAGGTTTTACCACCAAAACTGTTCTTCACAGAAATGGTTCCAACTTTAATAAACAATGACATTAAACTAACATTTTCTCCCCTATTATATATACCAATGAAATTAGCAATTCTATGTCCATATGAATCATCTCACTTACTGTCGCTTCTTTTTCTTCGAACTCCCTTTGTGGGCTGCTGAGCTGTTTCTTTTCGCTGTCATTGCATCCCTCATCTGCAGCTGGAATGCTCCTTTTCCAAATCTCTGCCTGACCTCTTCTGTTGGATGGTGAACGCTTCAAAGGGGTAGCTGCCTGGCGTCTCACAGCTCTGCCACGAACTATGGCTTGAAGTCTCACCAGTCCCTTCAAGGCTCGCAATGCTTTCCTTGCCTGTTTCACTTAAAAGTTTTAGACCATGCTACAGAGGAGTGATGATTTCCTCATTGCCGATAAATGTCAAATTCAGCTTTCACATTTCAAGGACAAATCAATTTGACTGAGTTATATTTTCGAAGTTCAAACCAAGGGCCCAACTTTTATGATCTAAGACTCATAGAGCTTCCGGCTATCTTGTCAGAACTTAGAAAGGTGAACCAAAAAAAAAACAAAGAATCAGTTATACAACCTAAATGCGACTGCTTATCCCATTCAGCTAAGTGCTTATGAATTCATGCAAAGTCAGAAAAATATCAAATGAGTTTTTCACAATCAAAATTTAGAGAACCATCTTTAAGCTATATATAAGGTCAGCTTGATTTAAGTAATGGTGTATATACAGCTGCATTAGAAATGGCGACCATTCGAAATACTTAAATTCAGTGCCAATGACTGGAGAAATTTACATTCAAATCAGGAAAGAACTCAGAAAAGCTCTGTTACCATCCTATGTTTAGGAGATGCAGATGATCAATTGAAGGTTAAAAAATATATCTATTTGGTCTTGCCTTAAATTACACTAAATATATATATAATATGCACACGTATTTATATATATTTTTCTCACTTACAAATGTTTAATATATATTCAACTCTTTGAGGTGCCTGACTATGAACAGAGTATTTATATAAGAGTAAAGTTTCCAAGAAGCTCACAAGATGTGCCCGATAAGCGCTTTGAATTTTAATGGCAGCCAAATTCCTGTCAAACTTTGTGAAATAGTGGTAAGGTTGTGAAGTAAGGCGCACAACCTCAGCTGCAGCATGGGCAGCAGCCACTGCTGCCTCAGCTGCAGCTGCTGTCGCCATTGCAACATTTAAAGCATGTTTTTTCTGCTCTTCCGTAGCTTCACGTAGTGTCCTCTCTGGTGCTGTCAGTGCAGCCTGTGCAGGGTATTGATGAAGTACTTCAAGTCTTCGAAAAATCCATCTCCAGTTGTTTGATTTCTGGAGATTAACAGGACTAATTAACATTACCCAAAAGAGGGCCATAGATAAGCAGTTAAGCATGTTAAGGCAATGAAGGAAGAGTTTAAATTCACCAACCTTTTGTGTCCTCGTCTTTGCTTCAGAAGTAAAGAACCTCTTCACCCAACCAAACCAGCCCTTTTTCTTTGCCATTGATCTACTATTAAGACCATGTTAATCCAATATGTCAAACATCGTCCTATATTCTTCAGGCATTTCCTGCAATTTAGGAAAAGATATATATATTTACATGCCAAAAGTACATAACAACTTGAGCAAATACTATCTCATGAATCATGATATATACTTGAAAGCTTAAAGACTCATATTTTCCACAGTTTCTGATACCAAAAACACTCAAAACCTCTTAAAAGTATAAAACTATCACCATTACTTATGATACTCCAAATGGGATTTTCATTGTTTTGATATATCGGTAGGTGTTCCATGGTTTTTGCTTTCAAACATAAAAATCAATAGCATACAGGGGGAGAGAGAGAGAGAGAGAGAGAGAGAGAGAGAGAGAGAGTATGAAAACAAACACTATGAATAGAAACTGTGCACACTATGACTCTTTTCTAATGGTGGCTTAGCTTCACTAGGCCCCTCTCTCTCTCTCCCCTGTCAATTCCACAACAACTGCTATTGACGAGTCTAAATGTTGTTATTCATGAAATTACTGATACGACCTCTATAACATAGCATTAATTATAATGATTTATGAAAGTCTAACATGTGCAAGGCCAAAAATCTGTGGAAAATAATGATTATAGTTAAATGGCTATAATAATTGGGTGACACTAATACTGCTCTCCACATTCCATCTCTTGCATGCATTTCTAAAGAAATATTTTATACTTTGGTGCACTCACAAGTGCAATAGAAGCTCAAAAATAGGGCAAGCCTTAGAATTAATCTGTTGTCAAGCTTGAGTGGCAGTTATGCCAAAAGCATGCATGACACAATAAGTCTTTTCTCCCTCCTTTTGTTTAGAAGATAACTCGTTACCTCATCCTTCCTCGCCATTTGAGGTAACTTTGACGACTTGGCCTCGTAGGCCTTTTTAATGTATTCATCCAAACTCCCTAACAAATAGCTCCACCAAGAACTAATATAACCATATATATGCTTGAAGGTGTATTGTGGGATACAGATTCCACATGCTATATGAAATCTCTTCTATGATCCGACACCAAAGCTAGAGAAATACAATCAAGTCATTTGCACACCGGTGTGGTTTGAATCGAAGAGTCTCCAATGCTTAGGTTAAACAAACAAAAACAAGAATTAGGGTTCTTAGACTCATTACATTTAATGGTAGAGACATGATGCTCTGCTTACTCATGTGAACAATAGTATGCTCCTAATCAATGCGTGATTAAGGTTGTGTTGGTTTCCCACGTATCGACCTAAGGGGTACCATTTTTCATATCAATTTCAAGCCTCCAGAAAGAGCTTCCTAATCTCAATTAATAAGGACATACAAATTGGATTAAGTGCTTCACAACAAGTGATTAGAGAACTTCAAGGATTAGAGTTTCTTGGTCCGAGAATGGATTAAGTAGTTGACAACAATGAAATGCAAATGGGGCCTCTATTCTATCATTAAAAAGATTGGTCCCCTTACTTTTAGTTCTTGAGGCACCACCACATGTTGTGACTATGTGAACGAGTTTTGACTTGTCAAATTAGAAATTTCGCCTTCATCCCTAATCCTCCTAAAGTGAGACCAAAGTAGCTTTTGAGCTGTTCAACGTCCATGATTCAAGACTTTATCAAATGCAGAATTTTATGCAACTTTTGCTTTGCTTAGATTGGACTTTATCAATGAGTTGTCCTAAATAAAATAGAATGGCCTTTTTTTCTGAGATGACTTTGAATAAAATTTTGCTTTCCTTGAAAACTGATAATTCAATTTTAAGTAACGTAATTTATCAGATTATTAGTTCCCTCAACTGATTGATAAAAAATTGTACCAATAAAATCTACCAAAGTTCTCATAATTGTTATTTTCATTTATCTAGTTTGGTATATGTTTATTGTTTGTTTTCATTTTGAGTCTACTCTAGATCTTATCTATTCCCGGCAATACCAATGGTCTCAAGTTCGAATACACAGGACACTTAGATAATGTGTGTGTGTGAAATCCCAGCCCTCTCCCCCTTATAATTTAAACTATCACTTGTAATAAATAAAAAAATTAATTCTAATATTATACATTTTATTCTTGCATAACTAGATGCATTGTTGATTTAGTTAGAAGACAACTAGCCCATATTAAAATCCAACTGCTATTAAAGATAGATATCTTTGTTTATGTTTTCTATAAAGAACATGAAAAGATTTGAAACCATGGGTCAACTAATCATCAGTTTTAGGATAAAGAAGTTGACCATGTAAGAAAGCATGACATTATTGAATTGAGAATGCATCTTTGAATCAGTTATATAAAGAGGAAAAGAAACATGTCATAATAGAATAACATCACTGTCATTATAGTTCCATGCAGAGCCTGCATTTGCCAACAATATTGATGCATGCATTGCTTCATTTCCTCAATATTTAAAATTGTATGCGACACCTAACATTAACATCAACCATGCATTGGGAACGGCGGAGGATTGATTTATGTTCCAAGGGCCAGAAAAAAAAATTCAAAAAAAAAAAAAAAAAAAACTTTCATTTCTCTTTTATTTTATATTAATGATTTTTATTGGGTTAATTAGTATGAAAATGTTGTACATGTGAACCAATTATTGTGTGGTATGACCCTCTTGCATGCTTTGGTGGTCCACTAATTCTTTGCTTTAATACAAAGCTGTCTTGAAGCTGATACAGCCTCTCTTTTTTTTTCTTTTTGATGAAAAATAATACAACTTGTTTAGACTGCAAAAGACTGAAAAAAGAAAAATGAAAAAAGATGAATGGGTTTTTTTTTTTTTTTTTTTCACTTATTTTATGTTCTTTAATTGTATTGTCTGAAAGTTTACATACTTTTGTTTCTGTTGATGAATGGGCTCAACACAACTTCACTATGTACACTACCATCCTCCATTCTTATCCAAGATTTAATAGAGAAAGGCTGCTGGGTGATTTCCACAATTCTAGCACCTCTATGCCAGTTTCCATAGCCACCATAACCGGTATGCCTAGCAAAGCATAGCCACAGTTTTTCATAAGGGCAGCACCAGTCCAATCCATGGTTGTGTCCTACAAATACTGCCTGCCACAACCCCACGGGAAAAAATGTAAATCCCAATAATCAAATCCATAGCTTCATAAACTTATTACAGCTTCAGAAAACCCAACAACTCATTGACATTTTTAATCATGTAAGTATAGTGTTAATGTAAAGATCAAGTTAAAATCATCTGACAGTCCTATAGTTTCACCATTCTATAAGTTTTGTGTAGCTGGTGACGGATTCAGATAGGGTACTTCAAGGTGGGAGAAGAAGAAAAACCACTAAGATTAGCATATAAACCAAATCCAACCGGCGAGATAAAACAAGATGTAGAAAGAACCAAAACTTGAGACCAAAAGTAAACAAACAGTTTGGAGATGACAGAGTCGACAACTGTTCAGTTGATGAGAAAAAAAAATAGAGTAAAGAAGGGCGCAAGATTATAACATTTACAGGAATTCCAGTCCAAGCATGTAAGAAGATTGCAAGTTTCATTCTTTCCCCATGGACTGTTGTCAATTACATGGATCAAGAATGAGAAATTTTGTCAAGAATTTAGAATAGATTAGAACATTAACTTTAAGAAGTATCAATATGCGGTTTTTTTATTTCTTTTGGCACAAACAAATGGTACAATGATACTTGCATTGACAGATTTTATACAAGAAAGCAGAAGGCGATTATCATTTACCTATCATACAGTGAGAGAGACAAATCAACAGAGTCTCTAGAACAAAAGAATATCAATTTTTGATAGCATGCAAAAAGCAATATTTAAAGTACACAATAGTGCTTTAACAAACACATTGGCCAAAAAGTAGTAAAATGGTTCGACCAACTGCCTATGTCCACAGTCCACTACCAGCCACACAGCTGGCTTATCTGAATCCTAATTCACTAAATAATGGGTTTTATGAGTTAACCTAGAGATGCTTACAATCTGAAACTAAATTTAGTTTTGTTCACGCTGGATCAACAAAAAACTGCAACAAAACACAACTCAAATCTGGGTTTTATTAACTCTAGGATTAACAAGAACTTTAACAAACTAGAGCTTGAAAAAGAAAACCAAAAACCTAAACATCAACACCCTCAGGCACAGGTGGCTAGCCACTGGTTTTCACAACCAGGGCACACTCAGTCAGCTTAACTTGGATATCCCTATCAAGTTTCGCAATATCTAAAGTGAGTGATTTAGGTGTTTTCTTTGTGCCTAACAATGCACAAATGGGGCATGGAATTACCTCGAATAGCTGAGAGAAGGTTCAGTTTTTTTGGGTCTTTTCTTTTCCAACTATGCCTCCATTTGAGACCAAAGTGACCCTGGAGTACAAGATAAAACCTTAAAAACAAAATTAGTAAATCCTATGCTCAGCCTAATGCCTCCTAGAGTTGACGATTGCATCCTTTGGCTGAAGCAAGTCTGCATATGAGTTGATCTTTACATCTCTTGGTTTCTTGAGGTCTTCATGTCTTCAATTGTTCTATGCTAAGTTCAAGTTCAAGGAATTTGCAATTCTAGGTTCATAGACTAACAATGAAAACACTTCATGATTGGTTACATCCACAAAAATTCACTATTATTGAAGATTTTCATGAAAGCTTTTCCAAATTTCCAAAGCAGTATTCTAACTCAGAGCAGGTGAGGTAGGATGTTAAAGTTGGTCAGAGGGTGTGTGTGCCTGTGCTTTATACACGGATTTGTTTGTCATTACCGGAACACTGTACCCCTTTTAAAATTTACAGGATGTGTCCTACTCAGGAGCATGTATATAGGATAAGCATGCTCATCTTTGATCACACCTATGCAGGGTAAATTTTCATGGGAGGGAAAAACATTTGACCTCACCTTGGCAGAAACCCTTTCAACCAAAAGTTTCATGATGCCCGTTTCAGCTTCTTGAGTGGCTACTTTCTCTTTGTTAATCGAACCCACACAAGGCTTGTGTATCCAGAACAATGGAGCAACTTTCTTATAAGCACGACTTGGTATATGCCAAAAGATTATCTCTGGGACCCTGTCAAATAAGGCTTTATTTGATTACCAAGAAATACAAGAGTAAGAATAAAAAAGAAGTCTAGTACTTTATATCAATTTTGTCTTATTTTGAGAAAATAAGTAATCTCAGGAATTCATGTAAATATCTTTCAGCACATATGCACACAAGATAAGAATGTCCAGAATTTCTGGATTATTACACACACGCAAGAAAATCAGATACTAAGCCTACACTAGTTAATAAGGTGAAAGAAAGACAATATCAGGCCATTCTTCCATAATTTTGTACCTTGAATCAGGGTTAATCTCTGAAGCTTTCTTCTGGAACCATTCTGCTTGGGCACTAGATATAATTTCTGGGTAGGAACCACCACCAGAGTCTAGGAAGTACAAAAATGCCACAGGTGACTTGGGATTTTCTGACGATGAAACTTGGAGGACATAGTTGGACACACTAGGCCAAAGTTCTTTAGGGCCATACTGAGAATATGATAGCAAATTAAGCTCAATTTCATTTTTCATTAGCTCCAGACGTTGTGTGCCTTTGAAGCTACAGTCTTCTTCCCCTACAAATCAGATGGCCTTATCAGAGAGCAACTAGTATCCAAAAGTCTTACTGATTATTCTCCTAAAATCTATGAAGTACCCAAGTCATTTGGAAGAAGAGAATAGAACTTTATAATAGCATCAACATGCATTGAACAAACTCAATGTTTCAAAACCAGAAGAGAAAAAAATGCATTATTACAATTGAAGGCAATTCAAGTCAATAGGATTGAATTAACTGAACAGAAGTTGATACTCCTAAAGTAACAGATCAGAACCTGTCAAGAGTCTCCTGCTTTTCAATTCATCAAACACAGATTTGAATGGCAACATCCAAATTTTGTAACATTACTTTTGCAGCCTAGCACAAACAAGCTCCGCAAAAATTTGGTGCTTTAACATGAATGGCAATCCTCTTCTATAAAAAAAATGTATTTGGGTGATTTGTTTTTATATTGTTATGTTTCCATTCCACATTTTATAATAGGCCAGCATGAAAGAGGTTGTCAATGCTAAAAGTGGAGCAATTGGTCACTACTAGTCATAGACTCATAAGTACTAAGCAAAGGCAAACAAGTACATCAAAATCGTGGACGCCCAATGAATTAAAATTCTTATTCACCTGAGCATGATGAATTGGCTTCAGGGCAACGAATTTTAGGAATTCCAGGGGCTGAAAACCACTCTATTGGCCACACAAATGCTGCATCATCATGGTTTCCAAACACACTGGCCCAGGGAATACCCCTGGCTCTTGTTGGAGAAACTGCCTGATCCCAGTACAAGCTCGCATTTCTAATTGCTATATTGTTGGCTGTGATCACATCTCCAAGATAGATAACAAAATCTGCCATGTACTTGCATTTATCAGAATCTATAACAATATGGCTGATAAAAGTATTGGCTTCAGGAATGCTAATACGTCGTTAAACATTGACAGTTAAATATTTTTATTTCCATCTTTCCTTGCAACAGGCAAGTATACAGGCTAGACTAAATAAGAATTTCAAGCTCTTATTAGCTTCAAAACATCCAGAAATGTGAAAAATGAACAACCAGAATTTCTTTCCATCTTTCCTTGGAACAGGCAAGATGGAGAAACACAACGTTTAGTGCAACAGAACAACAGGGGCAAAAAGTAAAAAGATAATACCAATTTCATGTCACATTGTAGGAAGCCCAAAAATCTTAATAACAAATTTGATGGTGAGAGAAGTACAACTTTCAGTCTTTTGGGTTTCTTTCAAAGCTATCAAATGTGGTTACTTGAACATTCAATTGTTCAAACTGTTATCACAGGTCCACAATTTGGTCAAAAGTTCAGGTTCTATTTTAATTATCAAAAAGGACCAATCTTTGATTATTTTCCCATAAACAAAATGGAAGTAAAAACATACACAACATATGAAAATTGATAACCTCACCTGGGTTTTCATCATCGAGTACAGAGGACATGACCCTGGTAGATTTCACGTCCTGGAGTGGGCCCCAATCGGTGGACTCGGCCTCTCCAAAATGCAGGTCAGCAAACAGAGCGATCTTGAACGGTGCACCCGGCCGTAGCTGATGGCAACCTTCCGGCTTGGTTGGTAGAGCGACGGTGGAGATGAGCAGAGAGTAAAGATACGGAGATATCAAGAGCAACAAGAGCCTTCCCATCATCACCCGGCAGAGGAGGGATAGTCCACAGTTGCGTTGGTGTTAACGACGGCATTGCTTATGCCAAAGGAAGTGGCCTTTTGGTGGGAAAGAGGATGAAATGTCGGAATATTCCCCGACTTTGTACTTGCAGATGTGGATAATTCTTTGTTTTTCTTTTAAATCAAATAAAATATTAATACAAAATTTAAAAAATTATCACCAAATGTACTTGACATCCATGAAATGAAACTCAGTTTTCGTTTCGTTGTTAAGGTTTCTTTTTGTCAAAGATTCTCTTCTAGATTAACACCCGTAGTTCAAGTTTATCCCTATCCCTACTGTGAAGTTCTCTCCAAATATCTATTAAATTTCTCATGTGACATGTCTCGTCAATGGGCCGGGCCAAATTTAATGGGCTTGAGTTGGGCTGGGCCGGACTTTAAAGAGGAAAGAGAAAATACCGGACCGGGCTAGGTTTTTTTAGAAAATTCAAAGCCCAAGACCGACCCATGGGCCGGGCCAGATTGAAACGGACCTATTCAATTGAAAAAAATCATAAACTTAATTATAAGAGCATTTTAGTCCAAATTTGAGATTAAACTCACTTAATTCCAATATTTTCACATCAAACCAAATTCATAAAACATCCAATAAAGTCACACAACTTAATAAGATTTTCCACAAAAATAATAAAACAAAGTATTATTTTTGAGGTTATTACATAATTAGACCGTACTACGTTTTAAGAAATAATTTTAAAAAATAATAAGTATCAAAATAAATTTTTTTTAAAAAGATGGTATGAATAAATATGCAAATGTTTGGTGATGTGTTCAAGAAAAACATGATTATATTTTGTGGTACGATTATGTTTCATGATATGATTATATTTGGTGATACGATATGTTGTTCATCTTATTTATATATATATATATAATTGTTGTATTAATAATTGACACAAATTAATGTGTTAATCATCCAATTATAAATTAGGAATGAGTAAAGAAAAGTAAATGAAATGAAACAAATTATATATGTGATTTAAGTGATATAATTCTAATCCTAAACTCTTATTTATACATAATTATATATGTATGCGGGCCTAACGAGCCGGGCCGGGCTTTCTTAGGCTTAATCGGGTTGGACCTATGGGTCGGGTTGGGCTTCAGACACCCAAGTCCAAGCCTAGCCTAGCTCAAGGCGGACCGGGCCATCTCAAAGCCCATAACGGGTCGAGCCGGGCCGGGCTTTTTTTGATGGGCCGAGCGGGCCCCATTGACCCATGAGCCCGCAGGCCAAATGATGAGGCCTAATGTCACATGTATTAAATAAGAGTGCTGTTATTTCCATCCCGTCCTATTTTTTCACTCACCTTCTCTTTCCACTCATCATGTAAATTAAAAAAAATATAAGGGTAAAGTGCCGAAAACCCCCCTGAACTATAACGCTTGTCGAAATGTCCAACCTGAATTATTTTTTCAGCCAATTTAGCCCTTGTAATAAATTTTATCGCCAATTTAACACCGACTGTCAAGTTTCTACACTTCCATCCGATTTTCCATCAATTATAAGGGTAATTTTGTCATTTTACAAAGTACAATATTAATAAAAATTAAAAACAAATGTAAAAACAAAAACAAACAAAATTCAAAATAGAAAAAAGAAGAAGAAAAGTAAACCAGCATATCACCAACACCACCCCCCTTCTCCCCCAACCCAGCTGGTGTTGTCACAGACCTTAAGTACATGGTTTATAAATTAGAAATTTAGTGAAATACCCATTCCTAGACATAAAACTATAAATATACCCTATACCATTCATTATATATAAACATACCCAAAATAAACCCAAAAATCAACAATTGTATATTTTTTAATTTAATTAATAAGATGAAATATCTTTATTACCCTTTTTTGCATTAAATTAGTTTTGGATCTCGTTTGAAGCCTCAAGCCCCTTTCCTGCTTCAAACCACCATCTCTCCTCTGTTCTCTCCCTTCTTCCCTCTCTTTGCCTTCAAAGTAAACCAAACAGTCTCAAAGCCATGGACCAACACAAGACCGACGACAATCTCCATTACACCGGTGGCCTCACACGTGTTCTCGCCACCGATGTCTCCATTTCCTTTGCATGTTTGTTCCATCTGCTTCAATTCGTTATTTCGCTTTTGATTTTTGCTTAATTAACTTGAATTTCGACTTGATTTCAGTTTCTTCGTTGAATTTGGTGCTAATTTCTATTTTTTCGATATGAATAGAGCTAATGGTTAAGCTCGCTGAGTTCTGTGGCTACTCTGTAGATTTGAGGTGTCAATTGCCGGATGAAGGTGTTCAGAACGCCGACGCTGATGGTGATTGCAAGAAGAAAGAAGATGAAGACGATTTCTCTTTCGCATGCTCCAACCCCGACGGATCGCCGATTTCCACCGACGATATATTCCAAAATGGCCAGATCCGTCTTGTGTTCTCGATTTTCAACCCGGATCTCTTGTTTACAGATGCGACGACGATTTTTCCAGAGCCAGAGGGGTTGCTGCTTCCTCTTCCTCTCTGCGGCCGCCATTGAAGAAGCTCATCAGTGACGCCTCTGATGTACGTATTTTCACCGTTTATTCTTATGTTGATTGCTCATTTCAATAGTTTCTAGTGTTTATTGTATGAATTGTTGTGTTTTCTGTTTGTGTTTGGCTTGTGAACATTTTAAATTCAACGACTTAGTTTGTATGGCTTAGGTTAGAGATTTGAACACGTTAACTTTTATGTTGTAGTTTATGATCGTTTCAACAACTTATTTTAAACATTAGCTTATTTGACCAAGCAATCTGTTTTAATGAGTTATGTAAGCATGACATGACAAGTTGCTAGTGAGTTTGTTTCTTCACTTCAAGTGCGTATTAATTTGTGTGGAAGGAAGGTTTCAATTTTTCATGTTGAAGAATGACATGACAGAGATCAAAAAATTTGTAATGAGGTTGAGGACCTACCTATTGAAAAACATGCATTGCCTATTTGATTTGATTTTTCTCTTTTCTCTATCTCTGGTTTAAATGTGGAAAATGGATTTTTTTTTTTTTAACAATTTGTAGGTGTTCTTTGAATTTTAGTTTGCTATCTGGTGTTGGTTGATTTTGAATTGGTCATATGTGTTGGCAGAAAATTCATGCATTGCTGTCTCTCATCTGCAGTTGTTGTTCAATTTAATCCCTGCAGGAGCTTGTACCCAAGTGTGTGAGGCTGGCTCACTTGTTTCATGTTTGATGTAGTAGCACTAGTCATTTTGATTTGGCTGTAAGATTTAGCTATAAGGAATTGCTTTCTGCGTTTTGAAACCAAACCAATTTCTCATTTGAAGCAATAAGTTTCTAGAATCTGTTATACACATGAACTTATTTGATGACTGCAAAGACCTATATTAATTTCTTGGATGATCAAATTTACTATTTTCGATATGAAATGCTTGCTAAATATTCATCTCTAACCCGAGTGTAGCACAATGCGATGCGACTTAACCCATAGAGCTTACTATTGAATGAAAAACAAGATATCCTCTTTTTATTTTCCTCTATTGATCTACTATATGGAGTTTCTTTGCTTTTTCTGCCCTGTAGATTTCTTAGTTCAATTTAGAAAAATCTATGTTATTCTCTTATTGGTTCGGCATATATCTATTGAAATTTTGACTCGGGGAGTGAATGGTTTCATATTATCCCTGTAGTTTGTAGTGAAATAGCAGACTATTCAAATTCTATATACTATTTCAGCTTATTAATTATGTGCTTTGGGCTTATGATTGTTATCTGTGTTGTTCCAATTATTCTATTATGCTTAATTATTTTGTTCTTATTTCTTGTTGTCAGATTTGGTGAATAACGTTGGTACCATTGCAAGGTCTGGCACCAAGGAATTTATGGAAGCCTTGGCTGCTGGTGCTTCTCTTGTTGCAGATAAGGTCATTGTTACCACCAAGCACAATGATGATGAGCAGTATGCGTGGGAGCCACTCCGATTCAATATTTATGGTATGTGGAGTAATGAAGGATCAATTAATTATGCAAATGAAATGATGTAGTTGATTTTGAGTGGTATGGAGTTGTAAACTTTTATCGTACCTATTATACAAATGAAATGATGTAGTTGTTAACTTCCAGTAAGTGGTATGAATAGTTGTGATACTGTTCATACCTTGCAACTGGGTTCATTTCTATGACATAGTATTAACAGTGTACTTCTATGAGATAGTATTAACAGATTTTCAATAACAAAGCATGCTCTATATTTTGCTCTATATATAGCTATGCACTTGAAGTTTATGATATGTAGAATGTGATTTTTACTACGAATATAGTTCTATGACATAGTATTAACAGTGTACTTTTTTTTCTTGTAGAGGTTTTTCCTTTTGCCTTTGCGATTGTATCTGGTGAAACTGTAGACAATTGGAGGTGGTTTCTGCAAAGGATATCGGATGTCTTGCTAGGCTTTTTTGGGTTTTTTGTATGAAATAGTATTAACAATGTTTTTTGTATCAAATGGTATTAACAATGTTTTTCGTATGAAATGGTATTAACAATGTTTTTTGTATGAAATGGTATTAACAATGGTTTTTTGTATGAAATGGTATTAACAATGTTTTTATTTGTATGAAATGGTATTAACAATGTACTTCTATAGCATGGTATTAACAATGCACTTCTATAGCATGGTATTAACAATGCACTTTTATTACATGGTATTAACAATGCACTTTTATTACATGGTATTAACAATGTACTTTTATGACATGGTATTAACAATGCACTTCTATGACATGGTTTGTGGAGGTTTGATGGAGAATGAAGGGTCGTGGGGACAAACACTTGGTTTTCTGATTTTTTTAATTTTTTATTATTTTAAGTTTGGGTTTTTTCAAAAAAATTTGATATGGGCTCGTTGGGCTTGTTTTGGGTTTTTTTGGGAATTTTGTTTTGGGCTTGTTTTAAGTTAATCAATGGCAGAGATGTAATTTATATTAACTTTAATACTAATTTCATATGTAGTAAATGGTTTTTGGGTGTGTTTCTAAAGTGCATTCCATGTAGGGTTTTTTTATAATTTCAGCCCTATTTTGGGTATATTACTAAAGCTCCCTTTATAAATTTCTAAACCCAAAACCCAGAAATAAAGGAGAAAAAATCCCTAAGAGCATCTCCAAGGGAGATGTCAAATACCAAACATCAAATTTAAATTTGATGGCTGATGTGGCAATTTGATATTTACACAGTTTTACACTCCAACCGATATGTCAAATAAATAATTATTGTAACAGTCAAATCATTCAAGATAAAGAAGAAAAAAAAATAAAAAAGGAAAATAATAAATGAAAGCAGCAGCCAGCTGTCTTTAAAAAATAATAAAATATTCATTTGACATCTTGCTTTTGGTATGTCAAAAATAACAACTGAACCTCCAACCTTCATTCCACATCAGCTTTGACAATTCGGTTGGAGTGATGTGAGATGTTATTTCTAGCCGTTAAATGTCTATGTGGCACTTTTGACATATCGGTTGGAGATGCTCTAAGAAAGCAAACAATTTGAAAAATTAGAAAAAACACAACTTTATTAAGGAGATGGAGGCCAACCATATCCTTCATACACTGCATCCCTATTCTAATCAATTCCTTCTTAGAACCTCAGCTCTAGCTCCTCCAGCCCTCCCTCATCATCCCACACCCCATCATAACTCACATCATCATCATCAACATAGTAATCCTCCAATTCACCAGCCACAAATTCCCAGGCCAAATACTTAGAAGCATTCTAGAAATCGGAGCAATCTTCCCACTCATTCCTCTCATAGTAGTTTAGAATAAGAGGCCCTAAAACCTTCAATTTTGGGTACTTTTCGTTGAGAAACTTGTCCTCAAGTTGAACATCCCAACACCCTCTCAAATCCAAAAACTCGAGCTCGGTGCAGCTTGAGAGTATTTGAAGAGCGCTTTTTGTGCTGATAAGATGATATGCTTGAGAACATTGAGATTGCAAAGAAATGGTCTGGGGGATAGCAATGATCCCTAAACCCAAAACCCAGAAAAAGGAAGGAGGAGAAATCCCTAAACCCAAATTGGTTTGCTCAGGAAAACATAACAATGTCCATGGCAGTGTTGTAGAGGTGGGTATATCTTCAAGTCCTCCTTCTTCTCCACCTCCGCTGCTGCTCTTTCACTGAAAAATCCTTGCGGATGTGGGATTGTAGAGAGAGGGTCTGGGGGTTGGGGTGGGGAAGACGTTGATTGCTAGGGTTTTTTTATTTTTTATTTTTTCCTTTTTTAGCTTTTAAAGATTTAATTATTTTTAACGGAAATTGGATGAAACTACATGGAAACTAACGGCAGGGTTTAAATTGACCGTTTAAAATAGTCTGATGGTTAAATTGGCTGAAAAAATAATTCAAGGTGGACATTTTGACAAGCGTTATAGTTCAAGGGGGTTTTTGGCTGTTTTCCCAAAATATAATCTTATCTTTCCACCACTATTATTCCTAAAATACCTTTTTAAAATACAAACTTTTTGATACATATCTTTTCACTTAACCCTAACATAACAGTGTTAGATTTTAATTTCATTAAAAAATAATAAAATCCCAATAATTATAGAAAATCAAAACACCCATAACTAGGGATGGGCATCTGAAGCCGAAGTATCGATACTAGGGGTGCAAGTTGGATTGGAAAATCCAATTCCTACCGATTCCGGTTCGAAAATTTCCAAAAAATTCCAACTCCGATAAATCCGATATCCGAATATGCCGAAATCCGAAATTTCCGATAAAATTCGGATCGGAATCGGAATGCATCTGTAAATTCCGAAAATTCCGAAGTTCTCTGAATCCATTCCGATCCGATTTTTCCGATTTTTTCCGAAAATTTCCGAATTTATAATAATAATAATTTCTAAATGCATTGTTTTTAATTTATAAGCCTAATATATGTTTCATTACTTATTTGTTATATTTCAATACCCACATACAAATATTCATACATGCATATATACTAAACATAGGAGTATATCACTTTAAGACTATATATTTTCTATAAATAAGCTTGTTTGAATTATATAAAAAAATGCATATGTGTGCTTGTTACGTAGAAGTATATATAACTTTAAGACTATATATTTTTGGCAAATATGCTTGTTTGAATATAACAAAAATGCATATATGTACTTGTTATATCCAAACCTTGTAAATGTGGAGAAATGAAACATTATTAGATAAATTGAGCTATAAAAATTTGGAATTTATTTTGGTGTTTCCAGCATTACTCTGATCAACAATGCATGTAACCTCTATAATATGGTATGGTCATTTATTTGAATTGAAGCTAGATGTTGTATATGACTAGACATGCTTGTCACAAGTGTCTTGTTACAACACCATGTACCTTCATTTAAATTCTAAAGCCATGACCATTTTGGTAATATTTTTGAAAAAATTGTTTTTAGAGAACATTTTCAGAAAATGAAAATGAGAAAGAAACCTTAACCAATCCCTTAGCAAAATAAAAGAAAAAAAATCGTATGTAATCTTATAATCTTTAGTTTAAATATGAAATTAGATAATATATCATGGTTTAACTAAATAGACAAAGTGCAACAGAAAAGGAAAAAAAAATTATCACCCATAAAAAAAAATACAATAAAATTCGAATGTTAAAAATATCTCATCCATACAATTAAAATATATTAATCCCAAGTCAGATAGAGGGTTCTTGACGTAATGGTTCAAATGGAAATAATAAAAATAAAAATAGTTCAGTTAGCCAACAACTTTGTATCCAGATCCAGTTGCATCATTATGACACAGAAGAACCCTTGAAATTGACAAAACAAATCTCCTTTTTTTGCCAGCAACAACAAATAACAGTTTACAGCACCATCAATCCTTCAACCCATACAGGAACTATGCTCTATAATAAATAATCTCATCAAACCAAAACGAAAAAGCAAGGAAACGTGAAGAAGAAATCTATAGGACACCAGAATTTGGCAATAATCAACTAGAGAGAAGTTTAGAGGGAGCAACTGAGAGAGGAAGGTAAAATTCCAGATCGCATGTATCACTTGGATTAGAAATAAGACTGATAAGAAGATAAAAGACGAATTCATAAGTAAAGATCCCTTAATGCTTGAAGTTATTAAATAATTACGGATTAGAACTTGCTACCATGCTCAAAAAATTGATTAGTGTGGAGAGGATTTAATTATCTGAGATTGATGACGGTGGAGAGAGAGAGAGAAAGAGAGAGAGAGAGAGATTTAAAGATGTATATCAGATGTCTTTCTCTAGTGCAGAGATGATTAGTTTTCTGGTGGACAAGGGAGTGGTTGCAATCCCATATCGTTTTTATGTTTTTATGAAGTGGTTGCAATCCCACATCGGTTGCTTAGATAAACCTCATCTGTTTTTTCCTCTATAAAAGCTTCATTCTAGCCTTCTCCGCCACAGACTTGAAATCCAGCCTTTATTTGGGCTTCAAATATATTTGTCTATTTGGGCTTTTGGCCATTTGGAGTTAAGGTTTGAATTAAAGTTCATTAGTTTCGATACTAATGATCTAGAATTTCTAATTTATGAATACCTAAATTTTCGAAATTATTGTAATAATATTTCGAAAGTTAACTTTTTGGAATTTCCGAAGTTTCCGAAAGTGCCGAATATTCTTTTTCGGAATAGAATTATTATATTCCGAATTTTCGGAATCGGCATCGGAATTGATTTTTAGTTCCGAATATTTTCGGATCGGAATTCGGAACACTCATTTCCGATCTGTTCCGGCCGAATTGCAGCCCTAATCAATACCGAACACGATTCAAGCCGTACTGTACTGGTTTAGTGCCTTTTCATTTAGTTTTTTACTACATCCTGTATGATATCATACCGTGTCAACTTTGTATGACACGGGAGCGGTACCGGATATGTGATACCGTTTAATCCCATATCGTACCGAACAATTCTTAATTCTAATTTGTATAATTTTATTCACTCTCTCTCTCTCTCAGCCCATTTGATGCCCAGTCTGTCTCACTCTCTCGATCTCTCTCCATCTCAATCTCTCAATTCCTAAGCCAAACCCTTCTCATCCCAGCCTCTCTCACTCTCTCTGTCTCACTCTCTCAATCCCCAAGCCAAACCCTTCTTATCCCAGCCTCTCGATCTCTCTCTGCCTCACTCTTTCGATCTCTCTCAATCTCCAAACCCCGATCGACGCATGGTTAAAGTAAGCAGAGGCATCTGAGATTGCTTCGTTTTTTGAAAGGATTGTGAGGGAGAGAGACCTGTCTCTATTCGTGTCCTTCATCTTGAGCCTGGCAAGCGCCGGCCCAAGAACAAACACGGAAACCCAGATCAAGAAAACCCTGAAAAGCCGACCCCATGTGAAAGACTCACTAATCTTCATCAACCCTTTGGCTCAAACTATGATGGTGGTTGAAGGTGATTCTCTGCAAGAGTTGGGTATGATGAAGGATGGCCAGCCACCAGCCTCGAAGGCCTCAATTGATGCCATGTTCTATGTAAAGATGGTTGAAGGTGATGGTGGGTCTAAGTGTGTGATCTGCTCAAGGTATGGTACCGTTTCATACCAGAATTGATCAGCTCCGTTATTGTCCAGCATGGTACCATTTCAAACCCTTCATTTCCTCAATATTTAAAATTGTATGCGACACCTAACATTAACATCAACCATGCATTGGGAACGGCAGAGGATTGATTTATGTTCCAAGGGCCAGAAAAAAAATACAAAAATAAACCTTTTATTTTATATTCATTATTTTTATTGGGTTAATTAGTTTGAAAATGTTGTACATGTGAACCAATTATTGTGTGGTATGACCCTCTAGCATGCTTTGGTGGTCCACTAATTCTTTGCTTTAATACAAAGCTGTCTTGAAGCTGATAATACGGGCATTTTTTTTTTTTTTTGGCTTATTATCACAAAACGTCTCTAAGGTTTACGAAACTATCAGATTGCATCCTTAATGTTTTTTTGTGTCACTCGTGGTCCTCAGGGTTAGTATGTGCGATCACAAATAGTCTCTGCCGTTAAGTTCCGTCAAAAACTCCGTTAATTTGCTGACGTGACATATATATATATCACAAAACATCCCTGGAGTTCACACACATATCACAAATTGTCCCTACGAAATTTTTTCATTTTTTCATTTAAAATTCATAAAATTTTGGTTTTCTTTTTAAAATTATTTATAAATGAAAAAACCATTTATAGAAGGATTTTAATCTTGAGGACCATTTATGAACCCTAAACCCTTAGTTTTTTCATTTTTAAATTTTATTAATTTTAAATTATTTTTTAAAAACTCTATTAGTTTGTTGATGTGGCATATATATGGAGCCCACTTCTACAATAATATAATGTCACATGTATTTAAAATTCATAAAATTTTAAAAAGAAAACCAAAATTTTATGAATTTTAAATTAAAAAATTAAAAAATTTCGCAGGGACCATTTGTGATAGATACATGAACCTCAGTGATGTTTTGTGATATATATATATATATATGTATGTATGCCACATCAACAAACTAACGGAGTTTTTGACGGAACCTAATGTCAAGGACCATTTGTGATCACACATACTAACCTTAAGGACCACGAATGACACAAAAAAGACATTAATGATGCAATATGATAGTTTCGTAAACCTTAGGAATGTTTTGTGATAATAAGCCTTTTCTTTTTTTATGAAAATAATACAACTTGTTTAGACAGCAAAAGACTGAAAAAAGAAAAAGACGAATGAGTTTTTTTTTTTTTTTTTTTTTTCCACGTATTTTATGTTCTTTAATTGTATTGTTTGAAAGTTTACATGCTTTTGTTTCTGTTGATGAATGGGCTCAAGACAATTTCACTATGTACACTACCATCCTCCATTCTTATCCAAGATTTAATAGAGAAAGGCTGCTGGGTGATTTCCACAATTCTAGCTCCTCTATCCCAGTTTCCATAGCCACCATAACCAGTATGCCTTGCAAAGCATAGCCACAGTTTTTCATAAGGGCAGCACCACTCCAATCCATGGTTATGTCCTACAAATACTGCCTGCCACAACCCCAAGGGGAAAAATGTAAATCCCAATAATCAAATCCATAGCTTCATAAACTTATTACAGCTTCAGAAAACCCAACAACTCATTGACATTTTTAATCATGTAAGTATAGTGTTAATGTAAAGATCAAGTTAAAATCATCTGACTGTCCTATAGTTTCACCATTCTATAAGTTTTGTGTAGCTGGTGACGGATTCAGATAGGGTACTTCAAGGTGGGAGAAGAAGAAAAACCACTAAGATTAGCATATAAACCAAATCCAACCGGCGAGATAAAACAAGATGTAGAAAGAACCAAAACTTGAGACCAAAAGTAAACAAACAGTTTGGAGATGACAGAGTCGACAACTCTTCAGTTGATGAGAAAAAAAAATCTAGTAAAGAAGGGTGCAAGATTATAACATTCACAGGAAATCCAGTCCAAGCATATAAGATGATTGCAAGTTTCATTCTTTCCCCATGGACTGTTGTCAATTACATGGATCAAGAATGAGAAATTTTGTCAAGAATTTAGAATTGATTAGAACATTAACTTTAAGAAGTATCAATATGCGGTTTATTTATTTCTATTGGCACAAACAAATGGTACAATGATAATTGCATTGACAGATTTTATACAAGAAAGCAGAAGGCAATTAGCAATTACCTATCATACAGTGAGAGACAAATCAACAGAGTCTCTAGAATAAACGAATATCAATTTTTGATAGCATGCAAAAAGCAATATTTAAAGTACACAAATAGTGTTTTAACAAACACCATGGCCAAAAAGTAATAAAATGGTTCGACCAACTGCCTATGTCCACAGTCCACTACCAGCCACACAGCTGGATTATCTGAATCCTAATTCACTAAATAATGGGTTTTACGAGTTAACCCAGAGATGCTTACAATCTGAAACTAAATTTAGTTTTGTTCACGCTGGATCAACAAAAAACTTCAACAAAACACATCTCAAATCTGGGTTTTATTAATTCTAGGATTAACAAGAACCTTAACAAACTAGAGCTTGAAAAAGAAACCAAAAACCTAAACATCAACACCCTCAGGCACAGGTGGCTAGCCACTGGTTTTCACAAACAGGGCACACTCAGTCAGCGTAACTTGGATATCCATATCAAGTTTTGCAATATCTAAAGTGAGTGATTTAGGTGTTTTCTTTGTGCCTAACAATGCACAAATGGGGCATGGAATTACCTTGAATAGCTGAGAGAAGGTTCGGTTTTTTTCGGTCTTTTCTTTTCCAACTATGCCTCCATTTGAGTCCAAAGTGACCCTGGAGTACAAGATAAAACCTAAAAAACAAAATTAGTAAATCCTATACTCAGCCTAATGCCTCCTAGAGTTGATGATTGCATCCTTTGGCTGAAGCAAGCCTGCATATGAGTTGATCTTTACATCTCTTGGTTTCTTGAGGTCTTCATGTCTTCAATTGTTCTATGCTAAGTTCAAGTTCAAGGAATTTGCAATTCCAGGATCATGGACTAACAATGAAAACACTTCATGATTGGTTACATCCACAAAAATTCACCATTGTTGAAGATTTTCATGAAAGCTTTTCCAAATTTCCAAAGCAGTATTCTAACTCAGAGCAGGTGTAGTAGGATGTTAAAGTTGGTCAGAGGATGTGTGTGCCTGTGCTTTATACACGTATCATTACCAGAACACTGTACCCCTTCTAAATTTTACTGGATGTGTCCTACTCAGGAGCATGTATATAAGGGTAAGCATGCTCATCTTTGACCACACCTATGCAGGGTAAATTTTTATGGGAGGGAAAAACATTTGACCTCACCTTGGCAGAAGCCCTTTCAACCAAAAGTTTCATGATACCCGTTTCAGCTTCTTGGGTTGCTACCTTCTCTTTGTTAATCGAACCCACACAAGGCTTGTGTATGCCGAACAATGGAGCAACTTTCTTATAAGCACGACTTGGTATATGCCAAAAGATTATCTCTGGGACCCTGTCAAATATGGCATTCTTTGATTGACAAGAAATAAAAGAGTAAGAATTAAAAGAAGATTCATTACTTTAAATCAATTTTGTCTTATTTTTGAGAATGAAAGTAAATCTTGGAAATTCATGTAAATATCTTTCAGCACACACGCACACTAGATAATAAAGTCCAAATTTTCTGGAAGCACCCTCGAGAAAATCAGATACTAAGCTAACACTAGTTAATAAGGTGACAGAAAGACAATATCAGGTCATTCTTCCATAATTTTGTACCTTGAATCAGGGTTAATCTCTACAGCTTTCTTCCGGAACCATTCTGCTTGGGCACTGGATATAACTTCTGGGTAGGAACCACCACCAGAGTCGAGGAAGTACAAAAATGCCACAGGTGACTTGGGATTTTCTGATGAAAAAACTTGGAGGACATAGTTGGATACACTAGGCCAAAGTTCTTTAGGGCCAAATTGAGAATATGACAGCGCATTAAGCTCAATTTCATTTTTCATTAGCTCCAGACGTTGTGTGCCTATGAAGTTACAGTCTTCTTCCCCTACAAATCAGATGGCCTTGTCAGAGAGCAACTAGTATCCAAATCGGATGGCCTTAACAGTTATTCTCCTAAAAACTATCAAGTACCTAAATCATTTGGAAGAAGAGAATCATACGTTATCACAGCATTGACAAATACTTTACATTGATCCAACTCAATGTTTCAAAACCGAAAAAAAAACAATATATATATGATTATGATTGAGGGCAATTGAATTCAAAAGGATTAAATTAACTGAACAGAATTTAATACTCCTAAAGTAACAGATTAGAACCTGTCAAGAGTCTCCTGCTTTTCAATCCATCAAACACAGATTTGAATGCCAACATTCAAATTTTAGAACATTAAACTTGCAGTGTAGAACAAAAAAAAGGATGCAATCATAATCAATGGTAATGCTCATTGATGAAAGAATTTATTTGCGTGATTTGTTTTTATGTTATTATGTTTACATTCCACATATTATAGTAGGCCAGCATGAAAGAGGTTATCAATGCTAAAAGTCGAGCAACTCATGACTAGTCATAAATACTAAGCAAAAGGAAAAGCAAAGTTTATCAAAATCATGGACACCAAATAGATCAAACTTCCAATTCACCTGAGCATGATGGATTGGCTACAGGGCAATGAATTTTAGGAATTCCAGGGGCTGAAAACCACTCTATTGGCCACTCAAATGCTGCATCATCATGGTTTCCGAACACACTGGCCCAAGGAATACCCTTGGCTCTTGTTGGAGAAACTGCCTGATCCCAGTACAAGCTTGCATTTCTAATTGCTATATTGTTGGCTGTGATCACATCTCCAAGATAGATAACAAAATCTGTCATGTACCTTCAACTCATCAGAATTTATAAAAATACAACAGATAAAAGTTTTGGGTACTGGAATGCTAATACCTAGTAAAAAAAATAAAAAGTTCAAATCTTTTGTTTCCATCTTCCCTTGAAACAGGCAAGTATACAGGCTAGACTAAATAAGAATTTCGATCTCTTATTAGCTTCCAAACAACCAGAAAAGTGAAAATGAACATATATTTGTGTATAGATATCATTTTAAACTTTTTCCCCCTTTCTATGTGTAAAGGAAGCCTAAAATTAGAAAAAAAAACAAAGACACCAAGCTCTTATATTCATCGCAACAATTGATGACAGTTGTGGCCCTTTCTATGTGTAAAGGAAGCCTAAAATTAGAAAAAAAAACAAAGACACCAAGCTCTTATATTCATCGCAACAATTGATGACAGTTGTGGCCCTTTCTATGTGTAAAGGAAGCCTAAAATTAGAAAAAAAAACAAAGACACCAAGCTCTTATATTCATCGCAACAATTGATGACAGTTGTGGTCATAACTTTGTATATAACATCAAATTCAACTCTATAAAGATGTCTATGACCAACAGTAACAGCCAGCAAATTGACTATCCTGAATTTAACCTAATGATTTTTTTATTAAATGGTATGGAGGAAGCCCAAAAATCTTATTAACAAAATGCATTAATTTAATACGATAGCAAGTGAGAGAAGTCAAATATCAGTCTTTTGGGTTTCTTCCAAAGCCATCAAACGTGGTTACTAGAACTTTCAATGGTTGAAACTTCTGCGGAAGCAACTAAATGTGGTCAAAAGTTCAGGTTCTATTTTAATTATAAAAAAGGGAACAACCTTTGATAAACTCACCTGGGTTTTCATCATCGAGTACAGAGCACATGACCCTGGTAGAGTTCACGTCCTGGAGTGGGCCCCAATCGGTGGACTCCGCCTCTCCAAAATGCAGGTCAGCAAACAGAGCGATCTTGAACGGTGCACCCGGCCGTAGCTGATGGTAATCTTTGGTTGGTAAAGCGACGGTGGAGATGAGCAGAGAGTATAGATACGGAGATATCAAGAGCAACAACAAGAGCCTTCCCATCATCACCAGGCAGAGGAGGGACAGTCCACAGTTGCGTTGGTGTTAACGACGGCATTGCTTATCCAAAGGTAATGTCGGAATATTCCCCGACTTTGTACTTGCAGATGTGGACAATTCTTTGTTTTTCCCTTTCTTTTAAGCAAATAAAATATTAATACAAAATTTAAAAAAATTATCACCAAATGTACTTGACATCCTTGAAATGAAACTATCAGTTTTCGTTTCCTTGTTAAGGTTTCTTTTTGTCAAAGATTATCTTCTAAATTAACACCCGTAGTTCAAGTTCATCCCCGTACCGTGAAATTCTGTCTGAATGTTTGTTAGATTTCTCCTATGACATGCCACGTGTATTAAATAAGAGTATTGCTATTTTCACCCTCTTCTTATTTTTTTACCCACATTATATTCCCACCCACCATATAAATTTGAAAAAGTCCAATTTTATCTTTCCACCACCATTATTCCTAAAATACTCTTTTAAAATACAAACATTTTGACACGTCTCTTTTCACTTAATCCTAACATAACAGTGTTAGTTTTTAATTTCATTAAAAAATAATAAAAACCAATAATTGAAGAAAATCAAAACGCCCATAACAGCCACCAAAAACTCTAAGGTATTTCAAGGGCAGGGCCATGCGCCCTGAGTATACGCAATATCTTGTTGCCGATAATACTCTTCACCTGAGCAATCCCATGAGAATCACGTAGAATAACACCAATTTGAGACGGTGTTAGACCCTTCTTGGCAAACTTGCATATGTTCTCCTCAACATCCTGAGTAGAGGTAGGGCTCGTCAATGGGCCGGGCCGGGCTAGCCCGACCCAAATTTCATGAGCTTGGGCCGGGCTTTAAAGAGGAGAGAGAAAATATCGGGCCGGGCCGGGCCGGGTTTTTTTAGAAAATTCAAAGCCCAAGCCCATCTCATGAGTCGGGCTTGAAAAGGCCCATCGGGCCGGGCCGGGCCGAAATGGGCCTAAAAAATAATAAGTGTAAAAAAAATAATTTTTTTATATGAGGATGGTATGAATAAATATGCAAATGTTTGGTGATGTGTTAAAGAAAAGTATGATTATATTTGGTGATATGATATGTTGTTTGTCTTATTATATATATATAATTGTTGTATTAATTAATGACACAAATTAATGTGCTAATCATCCAATTATAAACTAGGAATGAGTAGAATTCAATGGAAACAAACACAATTTTTATAACAAGTAACACACAAAAAAAAATTAAAGAAGGGGATTTGTCATTCAAGTGATGTAATCATAATCCTAAACCTTTATTTATACATAATTATATATGTATGCGGGCCTAACGGGCCGGGCTTTTGTGGGCGGGCCGGACCGGGCTCTCATGGGCTTAATCGGGCCGGGCCTATGGGCCGGGCCGGGCTTCAAACACCCAAGCCCAAGCCCGGCCCAAGCCCAAGCGGGCCGGGCCCTCTCAAAGCCCATAACGGGCCGGGCCGGGCGGGCCCCCGTAGGCCCATGAGCCCGCGGGCCAAATGATGAGCCCTAAGTAGAGGTCTTCAGCAGCTCAGGGGGGGTCCTTGGAAAATAAAGATGCCAACTTGCATGAGATGATATAACCCCAACCAAGGCACATGGAGAGCTGAAAGATTGGGCCTGCAAGACTGGGCCACTCGTAGACATCATGCTTGTTCACCCGGCGAAGAAGTGGTGCCCTTGTGTCCACTCATAGACATCATTCTTTCTTCTTTTTTTTTTATTTTTATAAAAACGCGGGGACTATCTTTTTAATTTCTACAATAGATCATAGCAAGTTCTCTTTCTTTATTTGTTGCACCTTGATTTGTAACAAAATCGAATCGCATGTGGGTAAGAAACTGCACATATTTATAGTCGGCTTGAACTTGTGTTTTGCAATAAACTATTTGTTCCACCGATACACTTGTTGACATATATAGAGAATGGTTGAGGCATATTCTATGATCAACCAAAAATTGCATTACTTAGTTTCAAAATAGGCATACTTAGAGAAAACCAGTGATAAGTTGAAGGTTTAAGACATTACCACTACTTATAAAGATATACTGTTTCGTTTTCTTCTATGATACATACTTATATATTTGACAAAAATAAAATAAAGATATATACTTATATCATGAGGGGGAATGTATGCTTAGTTTATTGATTCTTTAATTTTGTATATCTTAGTAATGTTGTATAACATTTTTTACCGTCTTATTTTCCCCTATTATTTTATGAACAACCTTATACATATCGTCTTTTTTTTTTTTGTAATTATTTTTAGGGTGCTGCTAGGGACACCAAATGTGTGCACCAAACTAATGATGTGGCATATTCTATATCATTCATACAAAACTAATAAAATAGTGACATCTTTAGAGTATTTCATTTAATAAAAAAAAAACTTTAAAATGCAATGTTAATTAACAAAAATCACCATCATAAACAATATATCTCACCACCACTAATATTTGACTTTGTTCCATCGACAATTCAAAATCACAACATATAATAAGTTCTGCATCAATATATTGCCAAACTTTTAATAAAAAACTCAAATCATAGATGTTTTCTTAAACTCAAAAATCATACTTAGAATCATATTAAAGCTTTAACATATATATATATATATATATATATATATATATAAAGTCCAAATAACATATATTATATCTCCTTTAATGAACCAAAGCTTGTATTGTAAATCAAAATTTAGAAAATCAAATGCAACCCAATGAATTTCACTATGGAGAGGATACCAGAAAACCCAAAAAACAAAAAAAAACAAGAAAGTGGATTTGATATGTGCTTGCGGCTAGTGTTTGGAGGTAGGTTCTATGGCGGCTGGAGATCTTGAAAAAAGCAAAGAAGGGAGTGTGAGAAAGGAATGGTGCAAAATTGTTTTTCTCCTCCAATTAAAAATATTAAATGCAAAGGCTTTATTATTGTTTTTTTTTTTAACAGGTGGTAGCCATGTGGTGATTTAATTAGACTTGGCATATGACACATCATTTAGGATCCAAATTTGGTATCCCTAGCATTAATTATTTTTTTTTAATGTCTTTTGAAATACTTCATTATGTTGTAAATGCATTAGTTGGTAGATGACCACCATACCTATTAGCATTTCACTCTTAAGTCTATGTAATCTATGCACTAAATATTTATAGTTAGTGCTTGTCATTTATATGTATGTTGTAAATGTGGTATTTAATCTCTATCTTGTAAGCCTATAAATAGATGAAAACAAGAAATTAGTGAGTTGAGAAGTTTTCTCTGTACCATGTAACTTCTCTTTATGATTTCGTTTAGTTTTATAACAATCATCAATATATTGGTTGTTTTTCTTCCATTTGCTTTTACCATTGAACAGTAAAAGCTTTCAATGGCTCCTACCGTGCACTAATGTGAATATGGAAATCTAGCCATGCTTTTGGCAATTGCCACTTCCAAGGGCAGAACCAGGATATTTTCTAAGGGGGTGCTAATTTTTTTTTTTTATGGCCTGTCTGGCTTCTTGTTGTGGGTTGAGACAAAAACAGCTGCTGTGTGTGGGATATTTGTGGGCTAATATTTAATTGTAGTATATTTTATTCATACATTCTAGCCTAAATGAAAAGTCAGCACTGGGCTGCAGCACAACTGAGCCCCTTCGTAGTTCCGCCTTTGGCCACTTCTTTGTTCACTATCACGGCAAACCCGTCATCGTATCCGGATGATTTTTGGCACGTGTTCTTTGTCGTAGTCATCATTAGAATGATGGCGATATGCTTTGCGCTTATTATCTTTTGTTATCGGCTCCCCTACCCATTCCTTAGGCGGACGGGATTAGTTGCGACTTGGTTTGCATATTTTATGATTCAGCTCTCACTTTCAGGTGGTGAATAAGACCAATAATACTAATGCTGCTCAAATTGTTGTTCTTGATGGCGCTAAAAAAAAGTCAATAAAAAAAATTGTAAATATATATATATTTTTAAATTTTATTATTTAAATTGTAATTTTGCATGGCTCATATGAGGTCGAATAATGAACCTCCTATAGTTGAGTTGGCCCATTAAATTTATTAATGGATGAGCCAACCTTGAGACTTTGGGTATTGTTTTTCCATCTTTTTTAAATGGTCGACTAAAACCTCTGGACTTTCAGACCAAAACCTCCGCATTTAAAAAAAAAAAACAAAACAAAACCTCTCGCTGGACCATTGAAATAAGCATAACTCTAACCCTAACCAATTATACTTCATATATAAATTAATACTCATACATACGATTCCTTCTTATCCAAGCATGCAGCAACAACCCACTCCTCTCCTCACTCAAGTCGATTCCCTCCAGGTGAGTTTTTTTCAGCAGTGGTTTGTATCTTTTCTTTATGAATCTTTGATCCCTAGCACCTTGGCTTGTTATACACTGTTCTTAGGTATGTTCTACTTGAAGATCAATGTTTTGTATTACCACTCCAATATTGACAACTAGAGGTGTCTATTGGAGATTGTTACTTAAATGAGACATTTACACAATGTACTACATCGGACATATGCACAATGTACTATTTCCCTTTGACTAGGTTTATGTTCTACTGGGTTTTTCCTAACAAACTTTTAATGAGGCATAATAAGTGCGTTCAACACCGTATCAATGATTTAGAAGAATGTTGCACTCTTTTTTTCTTCGCTTTGGTTTTGTCCCATTGGGTTTCCAAACTAGGTTTTAATGAAGCAAATATGTCATTGTATGGTGGACATCTAAGGGGGAGTGTTGTAAATGCATTAGTTGGTGGATGACCACCATACCTCTTAACATTCCACTTTTAAGTCTATGTAACCAATACACTAAATATTTGTAGTTAGTGATTGTAACTTATATCTATGTTGTAAGGCCATCTCCAATGCAAGGACTCAAACCCAAAATATTGCCCCAAATCTCCTCCAACCCAACAAAATGAAGGACCCAAAATTTGGGAAAACCCAAATTTGGACCCAAATATGGGTCCAAGTATTGCCTGGACCAAAACCTTTCGTGGAGCCCACCTGCACCTCAAAACAACCCCATGTGCAAAAGTTTCTGACGTGGCCCCCACCTCCGAATTTTGCAGCTGCTTTTTGTCTCTCTCCGCACCACTTGTCGCTGTCCCATAGAGTAGTCGTTGGAATCCAACGGCTACATTTGAATAAATGTTGCTGTTTGTTTTTTTGTTGTTTTTTTTTATGTACATTTAACTTAAATGAACGATGGGGATTAAATCTATACTATTTTAACGGTAAAAAAAAGATCTAACGGCTGAAATTTAAATCCAATGGTCAAAATAATATTTTAAATTAATCTAGATCAAATCCAACCCTAAAACTCACTCCAAACTCTATAAATACCCGTCCATTTCTCAAATAATCTACCAAAAACATTTTTTTTCTCTTTCTCAATTTATTTTTCCTTTGTCAATCTCATCAATCTCCTTTCATTCTTGTTGAAGATGTCCACAAAATCTCAAAGAGGTGTGAATTGGAGGCCCGAAGAAGATGAGGCATTGTGCAAAGGGTGGGTTTTTGTCAATGAAGATGGGGCTATTGGCACCAATCAACATGTATATCAAAAGTTTATGGAAAATGATCCGAGCATTAGTGGACCTGAGCGACGAACATATCAAGCCATTGCTTCTCAGTTCAAGACTATCAACCAACAATGTTCTCTTTGGAAGACATGCTTGACTAAGGCCAATACGAACCCACGAAGTGGCTCAAATTTACATGATGTGGTAAGTAACCATTCTCATTAAAGCTTTAAATTTATATTTGTAATTTTATTCAACTCCAAACTTAAATTTATTTTTTCATGCGTAGGACGTGTATGCGAAAATAATATTTCTTAATGATAATAAGCCTCCAAATAGGCCTTTCAAATTGTACCATGCTTGGGAAATCTTAAAAGATTGCCCAAAGTGGAACAATATAAATGAGCCTCCCACACAACGTTCTTCTGGAGCTAATGCAAGTATGGTGAATTTGGATAACGATGCAGACGAAATCACCATGCCTAGTCCAAGGCCTGAGGGGCGAGATAAACAAAAGGCTGCAAAAAAAAAAAAGGGAAGATGGCTGACCCTTCTCAACAAAAAAGGGATAAGTACTTGGAAACATTGGTGGAGTAAGGTATTGCTTTCGAGGAGGATAGGAGACGAAAGCTCAACATATTGGACAAGTTTGTCCAAGATCAAGCTGATGCTTATGAGTATCAGAAGCAACAAGATAAGGAAGCTCAAGAACAAAAAATAATGTCCATGGACGTGTCTAAATTTACTCCAATAAAGAAGAAGTATTGGGGGGATAAACAAGATGAAATTATGCAAGAACATGCAGGGGGTCAACAGTCTACTGTTAATCCTGAAGACAACTCAGGGGACTATTATCCAAGCCCCCACGATGATGGTTATTAGTTTATTCCTATTGGCATTCATGTATGGTGAATTTGAAGTATTGTGTGTTTTCTTTTAGAATTATGTTGTGTGTTTTCTTTTGAAATAAAATTATATTTGTGGAATTTTAATTTTTTTAGGTCAAATTGTTCAAACATTTTAATTATGAAGTTATTTAAAAATATTGAATGAAGAAAAGTTATCCATAAAAAAAAAAAATTAGACTTAAACCATTCTTAAATAATTTAATAAAGTTGCGGACTTAAAATTTGAGTCCGGAGGGTTGGGAGAAAAAACAATTTGAGTCCGGGCAAAACTCAAATAGTCACTTTTTGGAGGGGGGAAATTTGGGTTTAGCACCTCATGGGTTGGAGATGATCTAAATGTGGTATTTTTTTTGTTTATCTTGTAAGCCTATAAATAGATGGAATCAAGAAATTAGTGAGTTGTAAAGCTTTCTCTTTACCATGTCACTTCTCTCTATAATTTCTTTTAGTTTTATAACACATTCTACTTGTCTAAATTGTTCACTTTAGGAAAGACATTAATACTCAATAAAATTCAGCTTTTTATATAGGTAGAGGGATGGGGCACAACAAACCTCGTTATTATATGTGATCACATAATCTTTGTTTGTGTCGATACGAGGGCTACATATAGTGAAAGGAAAACATTTATATTGAATGAAAAAACAAAGAAATTATTTAGAATCAATGATTACAACATACTTGCAGCCATGACGGGAGATGACATTCAATGTACTGAAATGTTAACTTATGTTAAGGAAAAGATAGAAAATCTAATGAAAATAGATGGGGCACTACGCATCCATCTTGCAGCAGAAGAAGCTCGAATGAATATCAAAATATGGTAATAAATTTTGAGCAATGCTGAAAAGAAATTTAATGTGTTTGCTCTTATAGTTGAATATGAGGAAAAGGATACCAACCTGTTTTATAGGTGCTTTTTCATCATTATGATGCTTTTGCTATTCATCTTTCCTATTCAATTCTCTCTCTCTAGTACAATTGTGATCCCGAATATACATATGATGACCTTAAGGAAAGAGCAGACAAAGTATTCATAAGGTAGTTTTCATTATATAGTCATATTGTTATCGTATGACTAAATAGAAAATTCATTGTGCGACTTGTATATTTTAAATGCTATATTGATGGATTATATGAGGAAGTGAAAAGCGTTAATGAAGTTTTGTTCAAGCTCTTCAATCGCAACAACGACATCTTGTTGATTGTACTCTACCTTTTGAAGTTCGAGCTCTACCTTTGGTTCTAATTTATGGATTAGGTGCATCTCCTATTTTGTTAGGTAAGCCAACACGAGAATTACTCAAGACTCAACTGCCTCAAAATATTGAAGATTGTCTATTTCTCATGTCAACTCCTGTATTCAAGTCGTTTGTTCTGCTCGATGATGGTCTTAATAAGTTTTCTTTAGGTAAACGTACCAGTCTCAAATTCATTTTTTCTCATGCACCAAATTGTCTAGGGCTAATCCTTGAAAACACGAACTCCTTAACATCAACCTTGATAAATCGTGTCCACAAAGATGCATAGAACTTTTACCAATTATGGTGATTCACAATTGATCCCCGATTACTTGAATACTCTCAAGTATCTTTAAGATGACTTTGGGCCTGGGAAAAGTCAAGCCTCAACATCCATTTACTATGACATTCAACAATAGGCCAAAAGTTCTACCTAAACCTACCATAGTCATCAATTATTGCACCCGTCTAGTTTTTCAACATTTCCACCTTTACCTCCCTTGAACTTAAATTTTTGTTAACCAACACACATTTCTTAAGTAAAAACAAATTGAGTTTCTAATCCTAATGTTCTTTTAAACTACACAAAACTAACAAAAGCGAAGCACAAGCAACAAACAATCACTTTTTTTTTATGTAAGAACAAAAATCTTACCTTATTGTGCAGTTGCTTGTTTTTCATTCACTTGGTCAACGGCTATGTCAAAAATTCTTCCTCCCAGTCAGCCTTGCGGTTGATTTCCATGTCCCATACTTGGTCCTTTTTGGTTTTCTCTCTGTGGCATGTGTTGCACTTATTGTGCTTGTTGAGGACGAGCAATCGTGTTTGCTTTAAGTTTTCAAGTTTGATTAGTTTCCAAGTTTCAATTATCGTTCTTGTTCTTATTCATTATGCTTATAAGTTAATATGCTTGTTTGAATTATTGATCACCATTAAAACTTGTATATTAGCTATCCTGGTTGGAATTAAGAGTAGACATCATATGCCTTAATTTGAATTGAACTATGAATAGGAAGAGTATGTGTGGACATTTGACAATAGGGATTAGATACATGCTTGGTTGTTTAAAACATTCTTTTATGCTTAATGGATTTCTAATACTTAATTTAGGTTCGACATCAAAGGATCAAATTAAGGAATTAGGAATACAAGGTCAGGACCAGACACCATGGCTTAATCATATTTTAGCTAGAATCAATCTGTGAATCTGAATTGAACTTGCTAACTTATTTGCTTGAGTTAGTTCTTTTCTTTCTTTCTTGTTTTCTGTTCTTTTCTTTCTTGTTTTCTGTTTTGTGCAGGGAATCGAATTGAATCAATCTATCATCAATCCTCGTGGGATCGACCTCACACTTACAAATGCTATACTACTGAACGACTCGTGCACTTGCGAGTATCACAAGTTGAGGATGCAGTTGAATCAATTTTGGCGCAGCTGAATCTGACACAACATTTATCAAGTTTGTCGTTGATGACTTCATACGTTCAAGGATTGACTATTAGACGACTTGTATATGAGATGAAGCGACTTCGAGACTAACATGTTTCACTGCATGCAACATAGTAAGAATGTCATCGAGTTCAACAAGCGATTTGTAAACCAAAGTTTGACACAGGATGAAGATAACCTACACCTTTTTGAGTGGATAAGGTGCCGAGTAAATCTTGAAGACAAGATTTATTTTAAGGGGGGTGGAGTATGAGCACCTGGAAAATTTGTATTTTTAGTTGGTGTGAAATGAAAACTTTTGGAGCTTAAAATAATGAAAGTATGAGTTATTTAAATTTTCAGAATTTTTAGAAACTAAGTTGAATTCTTTTAGAGGTTATTTTAAATTTGTAGAAGTGTTGGAAAAATATTTCGAAAATATTTTGAAGTTATTTGGAGAAGTGGAGGTTACAGAAAAATAGTAAAGGTGATTAAGAGTTTGTAGCAATTTGTTCACATGTAAAAATCAAAGGGTTTATTCTTTTCCCACTCGAGGGTGCTATTTGTTCACATGTTATTCATAATTTTTTTTTAAAAATGGCATAGTTACATAAGCACAAGACTAAGATTCATGGAAAGCAAATAACTAGTAAAAGATAAGAAAGAACAATGGGACAAATCGAAAAATCAAAAGAGACCAAACTTTTATTTATTTATTTTTTGAAGTTTTCACAAATATGGGTTCATAAATAATTCAGATCTAGGATTACGAATCATGATATTGAATGCAAAGTTGAAGAATCACAAGAAATTGACCTTGGTTGTGGATGCTTTGAAGTTTGATGACGTTAAACTATGAGAGGATGAAGTGAAGGAGAACAGCGAGGACGGTCTTTGGAAGGTGTTCTTAGATATGGATGGGTGAGGGATCCTTCAATTAATTTTATTTGAGGGACACTCATTGGGGTCCACTAAGAAATTTTTTGAACGATCCGAATTGTTAACATATTATAAGTTGTATCATTTGATATCAAATGAAGTTGAGATTTTCTCTAATCTTTCTTACTCTTTATCTGGGCATTCTTAGAATTCAACATGTTAGAGGTATAGTTCTATCTTTTATTCCTAATTTTGGGTATTCTTAAAATCAACAGAATTAAGATTTTTCAAAGTTATCACTTTGTTCGTTTTCGCTGCATCAATTTGCGAAATAATATTGTGAATTTGATTGTCATTATTCATTCTCGGTTTTCTGGTAGTGGTTCTGATTAATGCATTTGGTACCTCACTTCCAATGACAATTTTTCTGTTGAGTCTACTTATAGCACCTTGGTCCATGAGGGACGTACTTTGAAGTGGAAGTAGAATTTTATTTGGCAGCTTGCTATTCCCACCTAAGGTGAAGACTTTTCTTTGGGTTATGGGGTCATAAAAAGCTACTTGTTCAAGAAGTGTTTCTTCAGTGGAATCCATTGAGCATCTATTCAAGGATTGCAGAAGGGGTTTTGGTTCCTCTATGGAGAATAATAACTATGATATGATGGGTTTTGGTTAAGAATTTACATTCTAAAAGAATTGTAGTGCATGGTTTGCCATGGTATCAAGTTTAAGTTTTTTTTATAAAATTTTTATTGTTTGCGAAAAGAAAATTCCTTAAAAATCGTATAAATCAAAATTGAATTCTTTATTTACAAAGAAAAGAAATTATCAGTTTTGGAAATTCAATTATTTTTCAATCATCATTTTCCATTTGGGAATAAAAATAAAATCCCAATTTATAACTTCCGGCATTTCCTACCACAATTTCGACTGATGAAGTCACAGCACTAACTTGTATGTAACGCACAATTTCAACCCATCCGAACAAAAAAGAAAAAAGAAAGACTTGTAACGCACAAAACTTGCGGTATGAGTTTCCATAGCTATGTTGTAGACGTGTGGGGCAGTGAAACCCTCTGGGACCGCCACTCAGTCACCGACCCCATCATCATCGAAAACTCTCTTTCTGTCTATTTATACGAAATTGGTAATTGTTTACAAAACCAAGGGCTGCAAACAAGAGACCAAAACCAGGGTCTTTTTAAGGAAACAAAAACAGTTCTAAAACCTCGGAGTTACTTTCTTTCATGATATTCCAGAGAGAGAGAGAGAGAGAGAGAGAGAGGGGGTAAATAAAAAAATAAAAAAAAAGTAGGTCCTCGCTTCCCTTTTAATTCTCGGGGGCACTAACACAACAATCTCACGCCTCTCTCTAGCTTCTCATCCGATCTGTGACCTGTATCAGCTACAAATTCAGATACCCATCTGCTCAAGGCATCAGAATTTTCCAAATTCTTGCTCTTGATTTTTCATTTTTTTATTTTTTATTTCTGCTTGAACTCAGTGCCGTGCGCTGGTTTTTAATCATGGGGAGTTGGAGAGGCCAACAAGGTTACATTTCTTCTCAACAGCACATTCCCTGGACTAAACCACAGAACAGAAAGCCGCCACAGGGTATATATATTTATAATTTGAAGTTTTTTCATGAGCACTGGTTTGTAAGTCTGTTGAAGATTGTTTCTTTGAGGTGGGTTTTTAGTTTGGGAAATTGGGTTCTTCTTTGATTTTCTTATGGTTCTCTCTGTTTGTGTTGTTTATGAATTTTGTTCTGTTTCTTGAGCCGCTGAATGGGTTGAAGTTTGTTTGTTTTTGGAATTATGCATAGGGGTTCTACCTGATTTTTCTATTTGCTTTGTATATCTATCTACCGGCTTCTTTTGTCTCTACAAAACAAAGTTTCATGACAAAAAGTTTTACCAATGGGGAGAATTTTTTTATTAAGAAAAAAACAATCTTATTTGAGTAGCAGACTAATGGAGATATATCATTGATTGAGGTTTTAGAAGTTAATTAAGAAACAAATCTTATTTTGTCTCAAAATCTCTCCACTTTTGGAAATAAAACAAGGTGGTTACTCTTAGAAGTCTTAATAAAACCTATAACCGGGAGTTTTTTCTGAAATCTACCAGACAGCAGAAGATTTCTCAAAGAAAAATTTTCTGCTTTTTTCCATATCAGGGGGAGCAGTAGTGGTTTTGGTAAATCCCTCGCCCAACTGTAGTTAACCTTTTAGTTTCTTTCCCGAGCTGGAGCATGTGTGGTTCTGTAAAGATGGCTTCATTGTGTATAGAAGTTTTACACTATGAGGTGAGCTAGGCTGTTATGATGGTAGAAGTTCTTTGTTTAGAATGATTACCCTGTTTGATTTTGTCACTAAAACAGAGCGGTGTTCGAATTAGTTGATATTTGTATATGTGTAGATTTTATTGCAACGAATATGGTTTTTGGCAGGGCTTTATACATTTTTGTTACCGTGTTCAGTTGCTTGTGTACCTGGGAAGTGTAGCTTCTAATATTTGAACTGCGAGAGTTTTAATTTGCAGAGTATTGTTTTATTTTTGTTAAATTCACGATTTCTAGCTGAAGCTATGTTGCAGACTTGCAGTGGCATGTTTGGTTTTGGAAATAAGGTTCTTGCTGATTGGTTAGTTTAGCTGTTAATGTTAACTTGATATGGATTTTCAATTTTGTAACCTGAAAAAGAAAGGTGTGAAAATGCTGTTGAAATCGCGAAAAGCACGACAGTTGTCTTTTCGGTTAGATTCCCATTGTCGTTTTTCTGTTGGATTTTCCTTTAAATGTTACAGTGATATGTACGGTTTTAAAGAAGGGTGACGACATTTTTCGTTTGGAAATAAGTTTCTTGCTGATTTGGTTAGTTTAGCTGTTGATGAAATCGCAAACAAATTTGTCTTTTTCGGTTAGATTTCCTTTGTCGTTTTTCTGTCGGGTTGCCCTCTATATATATTTATAGCATTACTTTTCGAGTTTGTATCATATTTCCCTCTCTGTGATCCTTTATTGCATCTGTTTCCCAGGTTGCATCATATTTCCATTTCTGGGATCATTCATTGCATCTCTTTCCCTTTCAAGGAAATTGGGATTCTTTCTTGAATTTTTGTTTACTTGTTAACCAAATGTAGCATGTTCTGTAGTTTTATGATGATTGAATTGACAGTTTTATTTGTTTTCTCTTACCAGATAGTTGGCAGTTCAGTGTGCCGCACTGGGAAAGGAAATTCTGTTTGATTGTTGGCTCAGTTCCATGGGGAAAACTCATAGAAACAAAGAAGTATATGTATCTCTATGAAAACATCGTTCAGTGGAATGATTCTGCTGGTGAAGAGGCATTCAACAATGCAAAAAGCCGGTTTTGGGCGGAGATTAATGGTCTACACTGTAGCATATCGTTGCCGGATCCTGACATTTATATCGATGATATTGATTGGAACTCCAGCATTGATCCTGAACTGGTTTTGGATTTGGAAAGGGAACCTAAACCCTCCGATGATAAAACCCAAGAAGATGCTGTTATTCTCGGCAATCCCCTCCTTTTAAATCAGTCATTTTCGTGCACCGGATGGGGTGATGAAGAAGAGGACTTCAAAAATAAAGAAAATCCTGAAAATTGGAATCGTGGATGGAATGAGGATAATAAAGAAAATCCTTGGGAACCTGTTTCTGCTCAGAGTAAAGCAGCCGTAGGAGGATGGGATAACAATTGGGAGAACAATGCTAGTGAATGGAAGAACAATACTGGTGGTCCAAACAACATGTATTATAGACGAACTGATGGAGCTTTTGGGGGAAAGTCGGATGCAAATAGCAGGAAGAAAGAGGGTGGCAGTTGGTACAACTCAAGATACAAGACCTCAAGATTTAATGGCGATTACTATCAGAAAGATCGAGGGTGGAAGAACGGAGGGAGAAGGAACAACAGGGTTCATGTTGGCTATGAAAACCTGTCTTGAGGCAGTGGAACTTGGCAATGTCAGCAAATTTAAGACTGCAATGGAGTTGGAAGAAACCAGTTTTGTGAGAATATGTCGTACGTATTGTAGCTATTTTATTATTTTTTTCTTTCGTTCTATTGAGCTGTTTATAGGGCAGGGTATATAATAGGTGGTACTATGAACTGGGGCAAAAGTTCAGCAAATTCTATTAATTCAGTTTGTATGTGTTGCATTTTGGTCGTATGTTGATGAGAACTCGCCTGAGATTTTGTAGGTAGCCTGTGAAATTAGGTCACTGTCCATATCTTAGGTAATATGTTCGTTGATTGTCAACAAAAAATGTATAATCTGATCAGAATGTGATACTTTCTGATGAAATCTCTGCAGTGTAAGTAAATGTAATACTTCTTTTGTTCTAAGTACCTTCAGCCATAATTTTCTTTTATTCTTTGCTGACAGAAAACAAAAACAAAGAAAACACGAAAAAGCCAAAGTTTTCTTTTATTTTCATGTAATTAGGAAGATTTTAGTTGGAGTGGGAAAAAGGAATTTGATGAGAATAGCGACGTACGGGTTGATGAGTTTTTTTTATTTACACGTTTTATGTGTTCTCTGGAAGTTGTCGTTGTCTTTGTTCTCTTGTTCCAATGCCTTCGCTTTTTCATACTTTGTCGGAAGGTATATTGAACATTAGTGCCTAGTTAATATTCATATTATAAGTCGAGAGCAGGTACTACAGTGGTGGCCTCCCCCTTTCCCCTCTTTCCCCTGATTGACACTCCAGTCGAGAGCAGGTACTACAGTGGCGGCCTCCCCCTTTCCCCCCTTTCCCCCGATCGACACTCCAGGTTCGAACACCCCCTTTCCCTTGACTGACACTCCAAGTTTGAATGGGGTTTTTTTCTTCCTAATGTAACCAAAAAAAAATATATTCATATTATAAACATAGACTACATAGTCCCTTGGTTGTATATAAAGAATTGGGGAATGCCAACTTCCCTCATTCATCATTTTGGGCGGAAACATTTTAGCCCTACTTTCTTAAAGTAATGGATATTGGGGGTGGGCATTTGATTCGAAAAATTTGCATACCGATCATATCAGGTTTGGATTAATTAAATTATTATTTTTAATCAGTAATGGATACTGGAATTATTCCAATTCATTTTTTCCGAGTGTTTACTGACATATGAGTATTGGAATGATTTCAATTCCACTTTTCCTGTGTTTACTTACACACACAAAATAAAAAATAACGAGAGTTCCATAGTAAAATTCATAATCAAACGCCTTCAAAACTAGGAATCAGATCAGCTAGGAAGAGTCGTTGATTCAATTCCAATTCCTTATTCCAAATTCTTAAGTTCTCCAATTTATGACTTCAAATGCCACTTAAAATTTGTACATAATTGAAATTTAAATAAATATTTATTCCATTATTAAAATACATGTCTAAATCTTGAGGTTATTCCAGTATTTTTTATTTATTTATAATTTTGATAAATAAGTCATATTAATAAGGTTATGTTTGGCAATGAGCATGTGAAATTGGAAATGCATCCATGTACTTGGAATTGATTAGTGTCCAATGTATCGGTTAGTGGTAGAGATTTTCATTTACCGAAAATTCGATACAGTTAATGGGGTTGAGATCTCTCATGAATCGAACCGACCTAGTTGGCCGTACTAAAATACAAAGTATAATTTAATTAAAATTAAAATTTGAAAATTGCTGGTTACGAAATCGCCTTGAGTTAGTTAGAGTTTGAGGCTTTGAGCCCATTTACAGGGTTTCTTTATCCGGAAAGGCTTTTTGGGCAGGCATCAGGCTTCTTTCTAGCAGAACCCATTACTAAAGAATCCACCAGAGGTCCATTGTCAAAAAACCCCGACCCAAACCAAGTCCCGGAATAAGGTTTGTAAAATCTGAGGACTGAAGAGGACGGAGGGGGAGAGAGCGACGCTCGAGCAGGGTAAAGGGTTTCTGAAATTTCTGTACCGTCTCCTTCACACATTGCACATAAACTGTTCGTTTATATGTCTCACTGAGAAAAAGGGGGAAAACTGCGCTAGGTAGTTTTGTTTTTCAGTAAAGTGCCATGACTATGGAGGAGGATAAACCTTCAACAACTGTAGCAGAGCCATCTGTTGCAGCAGTCCCAATTGCTCCAGTTAGACCTCCCGTACCGAGGCCGCCGGCGCCACAAAATGGTGAAGCGAGGGCGAGTACGAGCGATTCCGATTCCGATTCGGCGGGTCCTCCCCGAGCCACCGGCGTTTCGGGTGCCGAATACGAAATATCGGAAGAGAGCAGAGTGGTGAGAGAGCGACAGGAGAAAGCAATTCAAGAACTGTTGATGAAGCGCCGTGCTTCTGCTCTTGCTGTTCCCACTAACGACATGGCTGTGAGGGCTCGTCTTCGGCGGCTCGGCGAACCCATTACTCTTTTTGGAGAAAGAGAGATGGAGAGGCGAGACAGGTTGAGGATGATCATGGCAAGGCTTGATTCGCAAGGCGAGTTGGAGAAGTTGTTGAAAGTTCATGAGGAGGAGGAGGCTGCCGCTTCTGCTGCATTGGAGGATGGTGATGATCAAATGGTTCAGTACCCTTTTTACACTGAAGGATCCAAAGCTTTGTTGAATGCGAGAATTGACATTGCAAAGTACTCCATTAAGAGGGCAGCTTCGCGGCTTGAACGGGCTCGAAGGAAGAAGGATGACCCAGATGAGGATATGGATGCAGAGTTGGACTGGGCTTTGAGGCAGGCATCAAGTTTGGAACTTGATTGTAGTGAGATTGGGGATGATAGGCCACTTTCTGGTTGTTCTTTCTCACATGATGGAAAACTGCTTGCCACTTGGTATGGTCTCTTTACCTCTCTTTTTTGGTGTCTGAATTGTAAATTTAATTAATTGCTAAATATGATAATTCATGGTTTATTTCCTGCTATTTGATTTTTGATGAGTATAGCCATCTTGGGTTGTAAGGTAAACATATGATTATAAGTGAAAAAAATAAGTTTCAACCTTTTAATATTATTATGCTAACTAGGTATTTTTAGGATGGCTAGCCAATATTTATTGCTTTGCTAGTACTATAGATTTTGTGAGACTTATTGTATGTAGAAGAGGTTGGACTGATTTGCTTGTGTTGCTTTACCTTTCGCAGTGCTATAAGTGGAGTTGCCAAGTTGTGGAGCATGCCTGAAGCAAAGAAGTTTGCCACCTTGAAGGGACACACAGAGCGCCTGACTGATGTTCAGTTTTCTCCTGTGCATAACCTCGTAGCAACTGCTTCTGCTGACCGGACTGCAAAGTTGTGGAACACTGAAGGATCTCAGCTGGTGACATTTAAGGGCCATTTGGACCGTCTTGCACGTATTGCCTTCCATCCATCAGGAAAATATTTAGGTACAACTAGCTTTGACAAGACATGGAGGCTATGGGATGTAGAAACTAGTGAAGAGTTGCTTCTTCAAGAAGGTCACAGTAGGAGTGTCTACGGGATAGCATTCCACCCTGATGGATCATTGGTGGCATCTTCTGGACTGGATGCACTTGCTCGTGTTTGGGACCTCCGTACGGGTAGAAGTATTCTTGCCTTGGAAGGCCATGTCAAGAAAGTGAGACTCTAGTTTTATCTTTTATATTTTTAATGCAATTAATTTTCATTATTTGTACACGTTTCATTCAATTATTTTAACATTTGGTTATCTTTCAGGTTCTAGCACTCAGTTTCTCAGCAAATGGCTATTATTTAGCCAGTGGGGGTGAAGACAACACTTGCAGGATATGGGATTTAAGAAAAAAGAAATCCATATACATCATTCCAGCACATTCCAATCTCATATCACAGGTCAAATTTGAGCCTCAAGAGGGATATTTCTTAGTAACTGCTTCGTATGATTTGACAACAAAGGTACACTACTTTTTGAGAACCATGATTTCTAAATAGAGAGTGAATTTGGAGTTATTAATATTGATTACCATTTTATTAGTTCATATCTTGATTATGAAATATCTCATCTTTGCCAGATATGGTCAGCCCGAGATTTTAAGCCTGTCAGGACGCTCTCTGGACATGAAGCAAAAGTTACTTCTTTGGATATTGCAGGAGGTAAGTTTCCTAATCAACGGTTATGCATATTCTTTTGATTATTATGCCCCGTTTTCACCCATTTAAGTATGCATGGACTTTTTGGTGTATGACTATAGTCTGTATCAAGAGGCATAGTGCAAAGAATAATAACAAATGAATTTTTTTTTTTTTTTGGGGGGGGGGGGGGGTGGTTGGTGTGTTGTCTAAGTGCAGATAACCACTGTACCAGCTTTCTCTGTGTACAATCCGATGTTCTTGTCATCATATTTTGACTTCACAACTTAGATCTCGGTATTATGAGTTAACTTAAGGGTATAGACCTTTGTCAGAATAAAGTGAGAAACTGTAGTATTGGCCTTCTACCTGCCCTTGTGGTTAAGTGCGCTTGCACTAACTCCTACTGGTCTTGGGTTCGAAGGTTGGTACTACATTCTCTACAAAACCCAAAAAAAAGAAACTGTAGTTGATTCTATTGTTTCCTTGAAGCAGGTTTATTGCTGTCATCTTGGTCTTGATTGATTATCTCATTATATATTTCATTGATGAGAAGAATATATAAATGAACTCCCTTAGATTACATTGTTTTGATACAAAAAATGATAACTTCAAACAGTATTGACTCACCAAGATATTTGCTTCACTTCTTGAAGACATTACTCGAAATCCCACAGTTTTAAGAATTTCTACTTCAACCCTACTAGGTGCAATTTGTAGTTGTATCCTTAGGGGAAACCCTAAATACTCTATTTCCCCCTTTATGTGTAAAATATATGAATATCTCTGTGACGCCTAGCCTTTCTAATTATGTCCCATAGACCCTGTAGTAATTTCCCTTACTCTTTTCTTTTCTATCCTTGGGTTTTTCTTGGAATAAGTACTTTTTAAAAGTTTTTCTTGCCCTGCTTGTGGTTTTCTATTAATTCTGAAAGTAAAAGTGCTCTTTTAACCTGCTTGGATTTCTTGGAGTGACTACTTGTTATCTAATTGCTTATGTTGTTGCTCATGGCAGATGGGCATCAAATTGCTACTGTATCGCATGACCGAACCATCAAACTATGGTCCAGCAGTACCAAAGAGAAGGATCAGGCAATGGATGTAGATTAGGACCTCCTCAATTCTCCTTAAAATTAAAAAAGATGAAAGTGTTGGTCGATCTTACTTGGGAATACATGGATTATAGTGAGACAGTTCATTCAGGGTTAAAGGCCTGGTTCTAGTTCAGAATCGGAAAGTTGGTTCTAGCTGTAACATCATAAGGTACATGAGATAATGTCTCTAACAACTTGAAAGACATCTAAAATGCCTTTTTGATTAGCTGCTTCAGATGGAACCCTTGCTGACTGGTAGATATTGGTATTCAATTTTTTTTTTTTTTTTTTATAAAAGTTGTGAGGCTCTGTGCTGCCAGTGGAACAGTGTTTAGTCACGTAATGTTAAATGCTGAACTTTTGACTTGAAAGCCTTTTTTTATCCTCTTTGTTTGTCCTTGGATTATGTTTTAAATTAGCTTGAATAAATGAGAATTGGATCATCGATAAGCAAGCAAAGAATAGATGAGGAGTTGATGACAAAGGAGAGAAGCAATTAATAAGAATCTGGACAGTAGTCAGAGAAGCACCTCAAATCTAAGTTAAAGGAAGATTTGATTTGATTTTCTTGCCATAAATTTCACTCTTCCTACCTTTATTATAGTCTTGTTTATATTAGTTTGGGGTACTGAGCTTCATACAATCTTCTCAGAGAGCCATGGGAGCCATTTCGACTAACCCTTTGTTCTCCATGGCAATAGCTCTCGTGTTATCTGCTACTTATTTGTTCCCTTTCTCTCTTATACAAGCTGAGCGTAATGGTGGCTTCAGTGTGGAGCTTATTCACCACGACTCTACCATGTCTCCTCTCTATAATCCTTCAGAAACACTGTCACAACGTGTGAGAAATGCTTTGCAGCGTTCCATTAACCGTGTCGATTTTTTGAGCAAAATTTCATTCCTTTCAAACATGCCTAAATCTACAATAATATCAGACATGGGTGAATATCTCATGAAAATATCAGTAGGTGCACCTCCTCGGGAATTCTTTGGCGTTGCAGATACAGGTAGTGATTGCACCAACTGTTACAAGCAGAAAGCACTGATCTTTGATCCAAAAAATTCCAAAACTTACGCAGAAATTTCTCGTAGCTCAAGTGAGTGTCAATCTCTGAATGGAACTTCTTCCCTTCCCAATGCAGAAGAAGTTTGTCACTACAGAGTTTCTTATGGAGATGGACAGCAAGGGAATTCTAGCCACAGAAAGAGTCACTTTTGGCTCCACTACTGACCAACCAGTTTCACTCCCAAAAATGATCTTTGGTTGTGGACAAGACAATGAAGGCCTCTTCAACAAGAATGGATCAGGCATGATCGGCCTCGCACGTGGATTGGTGTCTCTTATCTCTCAAATGAGTTCTTCAGTTGACGGGGAATTCTACTACTGCCTTGTGCAGGCCTTTTCAGGACTCAACTCTTCAAGCAAAATGAGCTTTGGCAGTGAAGCTGTGGTTCCTGGTGCCATGGTGGTTTCAACCCCCTTACTTCCAGGAGACCGAAAATCTTTTTATTATCAAAGGTTGGAAGCAATGACTGTGGGACGTAAGAGATTGCAATATAACGGTTCACTAAGCTCCTCATTTGCTCCAGCAGAGGGCAATATTATCGTTGATTCTGGGACTAAGTTGACATTGCTACCACAAGACTTTTACAATAAGCTGGAATTGGCAGTGAGTAAGGCCATATGGTTAAGACGTGCAAGTGATCCTCGTCGCTTCCTAAGCCTTTGCTACCGGACCAAATCCGGTGCTATCAAAGCTCCGTTAATTACTGCACATTTCACTGGTGCAAATGTGAAGCTGACTGCAGTGAACACCTTCTTAAGATTGTCAATGGACGTTGTCTGCTTTGCTTTCAGACCTATTAATCGGAGTGTCGCTGTCTTCGGCAACATGGCACAAACAAATCTCTTGATAGGCTGTGACCTTAAGAAAGATACTGTTTCTTTTAAGCCTACTGATTGCACCAAAAATGAATTTGGTGTCATAGCATAGTGTAGTATTGTCCCATAGCACAATGCCGCAAATAGACGACATAATGCTGCGCATTTCAACTTGTCATTTCATATATAGAAGCATAATGTCAATCAATTTAAGCATAATGTTGATTTTATCAAAAAATAGAAAGCCATAAAGTTGCAAATCAGTAAATGTAGGTAAACATTACAATATTATTCCCGCATAAAAAAACAAATTTACAATATTATTCATTAATAATTTGGAAGTCTTGCCTAGTGATTGATTACCCTAAGCCATGGGTTAGCATTCCAAGACAATTTCAAACCTGGCCAATTTTTCTCATCTTCAAGGGCCAAAATACAAATCGTAACTCTAAATTTATCTCATGTGAGATCCTTTCTTTAAAATAATATAAACAAATATAAATTGGAACCATCTTAAGGATGTCAAAACTTCAAATCACTCATTTGTATTTTAACTAAAAGATGTACTCTAGCATCCCTGGCTTCGACCCCCTTACAGGAAATAATACAGTACAACATGCTTCCTTCACCAAATAGGAAATGCGCGTGGATAGTCCATGAACGTTAGTAAATTAGCCAAAAGTATTGCGTCCCTTCCGCATCACTTGTACCAGCCAGCAAGGAAAAATCTCAGCACGAAACAGAAGCAGCAAGCGATGGCCTGTTGCATGTAGGCATTCAACAATTGCAACATTTACAAATTACACAACTAAAACACAAATATGATCACAGAATATCAATAAATTGTCCGGCATGCACCTTAGCATGCATCTTAACTAAAACACCAAAGAATGCAGTATATTTTCTGACAATATGCCAACTGTTCACTAGGTTTCCACCTGGAGACATAAAACGCTAAAAACCATTCTTAATAGATGGATATATTTTGCCTAAAACAATCGACTAAGATTTAAACCCCAGGGGATAGCTCAGGTGAGGAGGTTAGGATTGCAATATCTCATGGGATTCAATCCCACCCCAATGTACCAAAGAAAACAATCAACTAAGACTTCCAAGCTGCAATGAATTCCGTGCAGATTTCCCCACGAGAATATTCGATTGGAAACCAATCTCAGAAAATTGGGGTGAAATACATGGATCCTTAAGCTGCTGGCTTCTTACTTTTTAGTAACCAATCTACTTGGGTTGGTTTTATACTTACTAGGTTTGGAGCATGACTGACATGGCATAATCATGCCAACAGTATCAACTTATTGTCCAAATGGTGACAAACAATAACACTCACATGTGCAGGAAGTATTTACAAGTTCAGCTGGATCTTTCCCCATTTAGCCTAAGAATGCAGGTCATAGGCTTTTGCTTACACAAATATCTTGTGGTGATGGAGGTGGACTCAAGATTACATGCAGTAAATATGCAGGTTATAGGGAAAAAAACATGAATAAATAACCTGGAAAACTAGAAGATAGATGCAAAGTGACTTCTCCGTCATCCTGCCAAATCGTCTTAGAAAAAAGTTTACAAGTGTCCCATCATTTGTCCCAGTCAGCAGTCCAGTGCCAGGATCAAACCTGAGAAGTGGAAGGAAAGATGTTTATAGTGATCATTCTCTATGATGCCTCCAGCAGTTCCTAATCATAAGTTAGAATTCACACAAAATTACCTAGGAAGACGATGCCGTGGACATGGAACAATGCCAGCAAGCTGAAAAGAAGGTAACAAAAGATGAGGTACATGTCATGAATTTTAGCTGTCATATATGAGAGAGAGAGAGAGAGAGAGAGAGAGGATTATATCAAACCTGGGGCAGTGACAAGAGAAAGTTCAATACTTGAGGGACAAAGAAAATCAGGAGTGTTTCACTGAAACCAAAATTCAAAAGGATAAATAAGAGTCAACCATCAGGCAATGTATATGCTTGTTAACAAAAGCATAGTAGATAATAATGGAAAGTTATATGTCAGGAAAGAAGCTGCGTCATTCCAAAAGGTGTATGTATATTGCTGATCTTCAGATTTCATTGGAAGAATTTATTGCATTCAGATTGTTTGTGGGGTTAGCTCAGAAGAAATTATACCTTTGACCCCTCAATCAATGCTAGCATTTCATTCATTTTTTGTTTAACTAAAAAGTCAGCATGATGAGATCCACATTTTTTCTCACTAATTGCAGTTCAGTTCTACATCTCAAGGTTCACTTTAACATATTTCTCTTGTAAGAGGAAACATCAGGGAATGTCAGCTTTTAAGGGTGATTGAGGGTGACATTATATCTTAAGCAACAGCATAAACAACCAGGTATTGGCAAAACGAAAAAAGAAACGGAAAAAGAAATGGAAAAAGAAAGAGAAAGAAATCAATTGAAACAAGAGCGACTGACAATCTTATAAGTTTCCATCTATGGCATAGACTTGAAGAATAGAAAGCAAGCAATATTAGGTTCCTGAATAAAGAAAGGCACGGATTTTCTAGGGTACCAAAAACAAGAATTTTCGCCATGATGCCTTCTATTTATGCAAGATTGGGAGTTCCAGTTAAAAAATTATGTAGGTAACAAAAACTTAGCACAGGATTGCAAGCCATAACTAAATTATGCAAATTAAGGTCCCACATATTATTAGTATTAAAATGAAATTGAATGATAAGGGAGAACACACCTAAAATGGCCTAAAATCCCAGCTACAGCCATCGTCATCCCAGCAAAGTATGTGTATGTATCTCCAACAAAAGCTGAAGAAGGATACCTAAAATAAGGAGAAAGGAAATGGTAAATATTTTATGAAAGACAAGAGCCATAAACATAAGCAACTCAGTAAAATAATACAGAAAGCAACTCACCAGTTGTAAGAGAACAACGCCAATGAGGTGGCTAATAAGGGTTGGACAAGATATAGAGAGAACGCATGTGCCATCTTATACTCAGAATCTGCAGATGCTCCAATTTGCATGATATTGTGTATTAAAATCTGCAGATCAGTAGCATGTGTCATTTTTATAACAGAGCTGGAGGGCCAGTGTTTCACAAGTCTTTATACTCACAGCAGATGCAATGACAACTGTCTGCCCAACTTCAAGACCATTCAAGCCAGCATGAATGTTGATGGAGTTTGTACAGAAAACCGCCAAAAGTCCCATGTATAGCTTGTACATCCATCCTACATGTATAAAAGGGACATAAGATACAAATTCATTTCTCACTTTCTTAGAGCTATGCAACTCTTTTTATGAGCATACCTAGGTCCAAAACCTCTAGCCCAACATATGGAATAAGAGGCTTTGGTATGATGATAGTTGTATGTCCAGCATAGGCCATCAGCAGAGGTAGAGCTGCAAAGGATGGCAGTAGTAGTTTCCTGCTCCCCACAATTAGAAGAAAACACATAGGAACTCAGTTAATTTGGAGAGCCATTTTGAAGCTAAAATATTTTGCAAATGGTATAAATATCTAGAAATAACTGGATACTCACACCCTCCAAGGTATATCAAGAACATCATCTACAAATCCAAGCAATACCATAAAGCATATGGATGCTAATGCTGCATTGTACTCGACTAGCCACTGCATGATTGAAATGTTAACACTTTAGTCTTCCACCATCCAAACATATGGCCACAATTTACAAACATGAAATTCAGTAGAAGAAGCCTTAGAAGGTGATACAAAAAGGATTGAAGTTCATCATGTCAGAAAATCAAAGAGTTGCTTCTCCAGATCAACTTGCATCCACTCCTACTAGTGCCATCATCAATCTTCATCCACACCTCAAAACCATCTTGGCTCTCATATCAGTTGTCAGCTCATTCTAACTCTAATTCCCCAATGTCAGTACTTCTAGTTTATTCTTTCTTATTTTGCCACTTCTAGTTCATCATTTTCATTCCAGCAGTCCTCATTACATAGTAACAGTACAAAGCATGGTTATTTTATGCTTATCCTACAAAACTCTAAATTAAAAGTTGTAGCATTCACTGCCCTCAGCAACATTAGTTGCAAAATAATAATAATAATAATAAACACCGGTTCTCACCACCATATCCTCTACTGTAATCCATTCAATATTCCCCAGACCACATCATCACCAGGGGGGCCAGCTCTTCCCTATGACCATTACACCATGGCTTAGGAGCCCAAAAAAATTAAAAGTCCCCATGTATTTACTGTTTAATAAAAGCTAACTTTCCTCTTTTTTGTTAAATTTTACTTTTGTCCTTAATGCGCTATTTAAATTTTCCCACACTATACAATAGTTTCCATATATATTACAAAGAGGAAAAACAGCCCTTTCATCCTTTTTGTCTCTTGTAAATTATCACAATTGTTCTTCTTTTAGATATTCTTTCACATAAGAAAAATCGCTACAGTAAACCTTTAATCTACATTTCCTTTCCTCTTTTAGACTCTTCTTTCAAATAAAAGATTTAGATAGTCAAGAAACATAACATTATCAATTGATATATTAAATACCACAGGGTCTTGCACTTTTAGGCTCTAGTTGTTGACTTTAATCACCACCAGCACCATTCCCTCCAGCCTACCATCATCACAAACCACACTAAGCTAAGGAGCCCTACTACAGCAAGCATACTCACCGCACCACCATGGCTCCATTGAGATTGGCTGTGATCTTATTATGCATTTTGATCTCCCTACCCCTCAATTGGTGGGAACAGTTTCTTCCCTAATGCCTTTAACTATGTAAATAACTACATTTAAAAAGTAGGCAAACAGATAACAAACAAACAGGAATTCTCATATTTCACCAAAAGCTAATAGTTTTACCTCTGAGCAACAATAAATTGCAGAAATTGTAAATTGAAGTAAAGTTATGTTCCTTTATTCAATGAAAGAGAGCAAACTTACATTTGAATCTGCAGTGAAGTTGAAATACTGGAATAAGATTCCCAAGACCAAGAAAACAATTCCAACAACAATACCCAAGGACTCAGGCCTGCAAAACACAAATGGAACATTAATAAAAGATAAGTTAGGGGTATGAAACATCAGATTAATATAATAGACTATTTACATTTGGAAAAGAAAAAAGAGGATCTTCTCCATTGCACACTTCATAGTATTTGGATTTTGCATTTTCTAGAACAAAAATTCTGAAATAGAAATCAAGATTTCTCACTAAAATCAATTTCTAGTGAATACAGAAGGAAAAACCAAAGAAAAAACTATGGATGATAATCACTGTGCCTTAATTGTCCATAATCACTGACGCTGTAAATCATCAAACTTTCCATAAACAGCAGTCTAAATAATGATCTCCAAAGACTCAGGAACAGGGATGAAACAATTGAGCTGCAAATTTAGCATGCAGCATAGGTTCTGCTCTTAGAGATTGGAAACGGATAAACTTAAATTTGAAATAGCTCACAGCTATATAATGAAAATGACAATTCCAATGCATGAAGCAGAGTAAGTCATTTAATATTCAGCCAGGATAGTATATAAGCATTAAAGACAATGCCCAGTACAGGAATTTGGTTAACAAAAAAAAGTATAACACATGCCAAGTTGATAAATTTGATTTAAAAAATACCAAATCTTGAACATGCTTGATTCATAAGCATAGTCAAATCCTTAATGTAACACATACCCAGTTCATCAATTCAATCAAAAACCAATCCTAGCACATACCCAAATCATAATTTCAATGAAAAAAAAACCTGTATACAGATAACTAAAATATCTTGAACAAAGACTCACACTTTGACAGTGCCCTGCGGGGTACCCTTTTTGTTAATGTCATAACCAAAGAGGTTGCGCCTGAGAACGTATCTGGAAGCCACGGGGATCATCTTAACGGTGACGAAGAACCCGGCAAGGCTGAGAGCCGCATTGATGAGAATCGATTTTCGAAGCTCATGTTCGATCTTGTAGTGATAGAAGATGAGGTAAAAGTATGGGACTGCGAAGAAGAGCGTGAGCTTGAGAATTACACCTGACTTTGGCGGTGCAATTGGCGGGTCTGTTAATGGAGGTTCTTGGGGTTTGGGTCGTGTGGTGGTCTCGTTTGGTTTGGTTTGTGCGGACGAGTCTGTTGAAGCTCGCTTTCGAGCTGCCATGGCTCTCTCTCTCTCTCTCTCTCTCTCTCAATATTGGTGTCTCTGATCTGAGCAAGGTAGTCTTCTCTTCTTCTCTTTAATTTCTTATTTTCTTTCTTTTATTGAAACTCTGCGTTTTGACCCGGCGAGTCGTGACTCAAGACTGTCCAGTTACGTTCTTTGTTGTCGTCATTGCTCCAATAGAATTCTGCCACCTCATCAGAAAATTGGGCTAGAACTATTTTCTCAGGGTCATACAATAATGTTACAGAGGGGTTTTGAGATTTTAGAGCACCTCCATCCTAAGAGCATCTCCACCCATGTAGGCTAAGGCAAGGCTAAGGCAAGGCAAGGGCTGGTACTATTCATGTGAATAGTGCCAGCCTTGCCTTAGTTGGTTCCACCCTTGGAAGGCTTGCCCGGGCAAATACTATTCATTGTACTTTATTTTCTATTTTTTTTTATACTTACCATTAATTTTGATAAGCTTTTAAAATAATATTTTCGGTTGCCACTTGTCACTATTTATTATAAAATTATCACCTCAAATTTCAGATAACATTTTCGGATAAAATTTTCGGATAAGATATTTGGTTGCCACATGTCCATGTCAGATAAGATTTTCATATTTTAAAAAAAAATTATAATCTCAGATTTCAGATAAGATTTTCACCCTCTAAAATTGCGCCACGTGTCCCATGTCAGATAAGATTTTCATATTTTTTTAAAAAATTATAATCTCATATTTCAGATAAGATTTTCACCCTCTAAAATTGCGCCACGTGTCATCTCTATCTTCTCAATCCCTCTATAAAACTACACCATCAACTCATACATCTCACACCACATCTTATCTATTCCTTCAATTCTCAGATTTTACAAAACATATTTTACTCTCAATGTCAAACTTGAGGAGGGTGTTGGAGATGCAAGAGAGAGAAGAGGAAGAAATCCAGAGGAGACGTGCTGAGGAAGATCGGGAGGCCAATGAAGAAGAGGAGGAAATGCTTGTAGGCTTTGCTATGCTTAATGAATCAAGGCAACACCACCGTCGTCGTGCCCAGAATGTGGATAGACGTAGGCAGTCTCGTGGTAAGAATCTCATGGAAGATTACTTTATCCCAAATTCCTTATATCCTGTTTCTAAGTTTCGAGAGAGATATAGAATGCAGCCACATTTGTTCCAAAAAATCATGCATGATATTTGTAATTACGACACATACTTCATTCAGAAGTATGATGCTTGTGGAGTTTTGGGTCTTCTCCCAGAGCAAAAACTTACAGCTGCTTTGCGGATGCTTGCTTATGGGGCATCTGCAGAGCAGGTGGATGAGATTGCAAGGATGGGAAAATCAACTATCTTAGAATGCTTGATGAGATTTTGTGATGCCGTAGAAAATCTCTACACAAGGGAGTACCTTCGCAGACCTTCTCCTGCGGACCTACAAAGGCTTCTAAAAAAAGCTGATACTCGAGGTTTCCCATGAATGATTGGAAGTATCGATTGCATGCACTGGCAGTGGAAGAATTGCCCAACTGCCTGGCAAGGAGACTATGGGAATCGAAAGGGCCAAAAAAGTATAATTCTGGAGGCCGTAGCTTCATTCGACACTTGGGTTTGGCATGCATTCTTCGGAGTTGCCGGATCTCAGAATGACCTCAATGTGCTTGGTCAATCCCCAGTATTCAACGATGTATTGCGAGGTCATTCCCCCCAGATCACGTACCAAATCAACAACACTGTATACTCTGGTGCGTACTACCTTGCCGACGGAATTTATCCTAGGTGTACGACATTCGTGAAAACAATTCCGAATCCTCAATCCCAGAAGGAAAAAAGCTTTGCTGCCTTTCAAGAAGGTTACAGGAAAGACGTGGAAAGGTGTTTCGGTATCTTGCAAGCTCGTTGGGCTATTATTAGGGGCGCTGCTCGGATGTTAGATGAGGAGGTGCTGCGGAGCATTATGATGACTTGCATCATCCTCCATAACATGATTGTGGAGGATGAGTATGATTATGAAGCTACATAGGAGTTTGAACCGGATCCCATGAACACATCATTCACAAGAATTTATGAAAGGCCGATGGGACCAAATGGACATCCATTGGAGCATGAACCATTAGTTCGAGATGGTCAATTCAACAACCCCATGATTGATCGTTACCAAGAAATGCAATCTTCGTATGTTCATGAGAGGCGTCAAATTGACTTGATCGAGCATTTGTGGGAGATGAAAGGCAATCACAATGGATGAAGACAAGATTATTGCTTTGTTTTTAAGATTGCTTTATTTTGTGTGTGGTGTGTTTGGAATTATGTTTTGTTTTTAATTATGTTTTGTTCTTAATTATGTTTTATTTGTGTGTTGTTTGCAATAAAATAAGGTGTGTTGTTTGCAAAAATTATCCCAAGAGAATTCCTCTTAATGCTTTCTTTATTGAATAAAAGGGAAATAATACAACAATTCTTAATACATGACAAATCTTTTAATCCAACCTAATGGTTTCCATCATTTAACCAATCCGTATTGCTAGGTCCGTCATCATGAAAAAGTTTTCTTCTCATCACATCCCTTCGTTTCATTTTCTAGTATGACTTTATGTCAGGAGACATATGGGTGGTATCCATGGCCATGATTTTCATCTCTCTATCCTCCATGTCTTGTTCTTCTGCCTTCGCCCTTTGAATTGAAAATGCTTCTAGTCGTGCCTTGTCCACTTCTTCTCTTTTCAACTCTCTCTCAAGTCTCAGTGCACTATTCTTAGCCATTTGCTCCAAAAATTGTGCACATTCATTGTTCGAAGTGCTCCCTTTCTTTGCCTTTGCCGCCTTTCTCCCAATAGGTCTTGGCGCACGTGGGAGTGGTGAGTCTTGATCCATTGGGGAGTCGGTTGTCGACGAATCGTGGAGCGGCGTCTCATTCAACAAAACCTCCGGAACAGTGCAAATGATTTTGAATCTCGAACAATTCTTCACAATTTCCCAACATTGGTGACTTTGGAAACTTTTTTTGCCTTGTCCCGTGGCACCAAACCACATTTGTGCTTGTATGATCTATTCAAAATAAATAATTGGAAATGCAACCAAAAAATTAATATGGAAGAAAATATAAATAATTTGGAATTGCAAGAAAAAATTTGATTATGCAACAAAATATAAAGAATTTAGAAATGCAAGAACTAAAATGATTATACAACAAAAAAATAAATATGTAAGACAATATAAACAATTTACAAATGCATGCAAAAAAATTATTATGCAACAAAATATAAATAAATTAGAAATGCAAGAAAATATAAATTTAATATGCAAGAAAAAAAAAACGAGAATTATAAATATTTTACCTCATCGGTAAGATTTTGACCGCTTCTCATGTTGTCCCTTGCTTTTGTCAAGGCATCCCTCCATTTCCCTAACTCTTTATTCAAAATTTTCCACCTGGATTGCAAGGCCATTTCCGTCCGAGTCGAACCGGATCTAGCTGCAAATTATTCATGAATTTTTCTCCACATATGAGAAAACTTCATCTCATTGCCTGTTATAGGACAATGACTAACTTTCACCCAAGACTCACACAACACAATATCTTCCACAGTAGTCCAAGAGCCTCCGGCTTCGACAGAAGAGGCCATTTGTTTTTTGATAGAAATGGAAACTAGTAGAAAAATGTGAGTGAAATGTAAAAAATATTTGAAGGAGAAGAGAAGAGTGTGTATGAATATTTGGTGTGGAAAGTGAGTGAAATGTAAAAAATATTTGAAGGAGAGTGAGTGAAGTTGATAGGTATTTATAGGGAAAAAATACAGTATTTTATGGTATTTTTTAAAAAAAAATTTGGAATTTTTTTGGCCAAAAAAAAGAGGGCCGTCCGATTTCTGTGAAAAAAGCCATCGCAGCGCCCAGGAAGCGCCACGTGGCATTTTTCCGTTGGGCCCTGTCAGGCGCTGACGTCAGCGAACGAAAGTCAATTTTTTTTACCGTTGGCGCGTGAATTTCACGCGCCAACGGTAAAAAAATTTGAACTTAGCACTCGCTGACGTCAGCGTGACGTCACGCCTGACGTCAGCGCCTTTGGGCTGCTGCCCAGGCAAGATCTGCCCGTGGGCTTGCCCAGTTCCGTGGGACCCATGCCTTGCCCGGTCCATTTTTCTTTCGCTGGAGCATGTTTGGGCTGCCTTGGGGGGCCTTTTGCCCAGTCTTGTGCCAAGGCTGGAGATGCTCTAAAGGGCAAAGGCAAGGCAAAAGTAAGGCAAGGTTTGTCACTATTTATGTGAATAGGGGCAGCTTTTTCTTTTTTGTTTTCACCTCAAAGGGCAAGGACAAGGGCAATTACTATTCACTTTAATTTATTTTCTATTTTTTATACTTAAAGCATTAATTTTGATAAGTTTTTCAAATAAGATTTCCGGTTGCCACGTGTCACTATTTAATATAAAATTGTGATTTTATTGGCACCCCATTATTTACTTTTGCACCCCATACTAATTTTAAACATGAATAACCTATTTTACCCTTGTACATAATTACCGTTAAGGACAAACAATATTTAAAATAAAAATTAAATTTGCTCACTACACCCCACATATGTTCCTGCAACCTTAGTTAGACTTTTTTCTCAAACCATCATATTCTTACAACCCTAATGAGGTTTATACAGTTATATTGGTGAAAAAATATCTTGTATTTATTCATGAAGGGTAAGACGGAAGTTAGAGAGGCTTTAAATGAGATATGAGTTTATTTTTTGGCGTTTTTCAAGTTTAAGATTTCATGATCGTCATTGGTTGCGTTCGAATAGGTAAATTCGGTGGGATGCCACCGAAACATTGCACTTATTTCAGTTGTGTTTAATCAGCCGTTAACTTAAGATGCAGTGGAGATCCACCGTAACATGGAACGGTGTTCGGTGGTGTATTATTGAATTTTTACATACAATTTAGTGGCAACGAATCAAAATATATTTATTTTTTCAGTAACTTATTGTCAACTACAAATTTAATGTAATATATTTTGACCTTACTCCCATTGAAGGTTTAAAAACAAGGTGACGCCGTTAAAATAGATGACACATCATCCAATGTGATGGTCATCTCACTAAAAGGCATGTGAAAGATGTTCGTTTCGGGGTGCCACCTCTTAACGAAGGTAAATACAAGAATCTTATTTGCATTCCGATAAGAACATCTAATAAGTTGCTCTAATCCAAACCTCTGAATGTACCTTTTGAATATACCATTATTTGGATTAGCCCACCAATTCCACTCACGAAGGGTAAATGTCTTCGATATGCACCTAAGGGGCTCACGTTCCTAGTCAAATAAAAATATATATATATATATAGGTTAATTACTATGAACCAGACTTATATTATGTTTTCTATTGTTACAGTAAAACGACTAACCTAGTTATTCCAAATTGCAGCTGCTATGTGAGTTTTAAAACTCGTAAGTAAAGATGGATTCAAGGGCAGAACCAGGAATTTTTCAACAAGTGAGCTAGCTAAAGTTATTTGCTTAAAATTTAATGATTATTTTTTTTGGTACTTACAATTTCTATAGTCTTTCTAGAAATAAAAGTAAACATTAAATTATATAAACCACGCTAGTTCATAGCTCTATAGACTAATTTTCAATAAGTTTTAACATAAAACAAATAGGGTTTAACAACATAGTGGATTGAACATCTTTCATATCATACATGAAAAATTATTTTATGTAAAATTATTGACTAAGTATGAAAAATGGTTTTTGGCGGCTTTTATTCCTCACACATCAAATAAGAAAACTTGATTTTATGGGATTTTAGTATGAAGTATATATTGACTTAATGAGCCATTATTTTTAGCCTAAATAGTATTTTGAACTAGAACTGATTTTTCATATTTTGATTTGGTGGGAATTTGATTTTCTAGTATTTTTATTTAAATCCAAATGGGGGATACTTCCTTATTTACATTGTAAACTTAAGAAAATGAAGTAATATAAAAATAAATGAAAGTAAAAGGACAAAGACATTTACTTAAATGTTGAAAATGGAAATAAGGTAATCTGTACACCTATAGTGCACCACCACCAGCTAAGAATATGGGCAATTTGAAGCACCTACAATGATTTTTCCGATGAGGAGAGGTGTGGCTGTACCTCCTTGTCCATTAATAAGTTCGCCACTGATTGGTCTAATATTGAAAACAAGTTAAATATTTAGGTTCTATATATTTTTCCTTAAAAAAACCACACTGGGCTGTAGCCCTTAGTGTGGTTTCGGCCCTGATTAATGGGACCCACTAGAAATGGCTCAGTAGGCTAGACATCCACCTCAACATTACTATCATGAGTAGCAGCTACATCTTCAACCTCTGTAGTATCCTCAAAGTGGTATGGGGACCATGCTGAGGCTGGTCATCTTGAAGGGCTAACCTCGTCGCTTTATGTCTCCTCGTTGAGGATGTGGGACGCTATTTATCAGGTCGAGATAATGAAGCCTTAGTAGTACCTTTACGAGTCTTCTTCATATCTAAAAAACAATATTAAGTACAAACTCAGTAACAAATTCAGTAGATGAACACTGAAATAAGAAACGAATTCAGTAGACTACAACTAAAAAATGAAACAAATTCAGTGAACTACCACTAAAAAATTGAAACAGATTCGATGGACTACCACTGAAAAACATAAACACATTTGGTGGACATCCACTGAAAAACGGAAACAAATTCAATGGACTACCACTGAAACAAGGTAATGATTTCAATGAGATTTACATAGGTAAGTTAAGAAATGGGGTTCATGAGGGCAATTTAGGAAGAAAAATGGGGTGTACTGAGTAATTTTAAATTTTACTAAAATTCAGTGGTGTGTAAAGAGAATGTGGGGTGCAAAGAACAAATTTTTGGGTGCTAATAAAATCACCCATTATAAAATTCTCACCTAAAATTTCAGATAACATTTCGGGAAAAATTTTCGAATTAAATTTTCAGATAAGATTTTCGGTTGCCACGGGTCCATATGTTGTTATAACATTCAGATCTCAAATTTCAGATAAGATTTTTGGATAAGATTCTTGGTTGCCACGTGTCGATATTTATTATAAAATTCTAATGTCATATTTCAAACAAGATTTTGACCCTCTAAAATTGCGCCACGTGTCATCTCTATCTTCTAAATCCCTCTAAAATTTCAGATATGATGCTCCAGAGGTGTTCAAACCTGATCCCATGAATACGGCATTGACAAGAATTTATGAAAGGCCAATGGGAGCACATGGACAACTAATAGAGCACGAACCGTTGATTAAGGACGGTCGATACAACAACCCTATGATTGACCGTTATCAGGAAATGCAATCTTCGTATGTTCATGAGAGACGTCAAGTTGACTTGATCAAGCACTTATGGGAGATGAAAGGCAATCACGATGGATGCTCATGATGGACACTTAGCATTCGAAAACTTGGTAGCTTGGAAATACTTCTCCATGTCCCAAAACAAATTCTCTAGTTCTTAGCACTCTGTTTGCCAACATATGCCTTAGGCTCATGCACTTTGATCTTTGTCATCATTGAGCCCTCTTGGCTCAAAGTCCTGCCACTCAAAGCAAGCTTCCCCACGCCCAGTTTGGTCTCCATCTCCTTGAGCTTTCCACCAATGGCCTCTACTAAGCCATCAATATCACCTAAAACACTGGTGGCCTTCCTTTCCATCGAAGCTTTCAACTCTCTGAACACTTTTTCGATTTCTGTCGTCTTAGCATTAACATCCTCTATTTGGGTGACCACACATTCTGTCTCATCACCACTCACAGTACTAAGGAAATTTTCTATCCATGTTACTCTTTCTTTCAAGGAATCACTTCTTCTAGCCATTCCTTTCTAGCTTTGCCATTTTAAGACTATTCCTTGCTCGAAAATGCTACTCTTCCAAGGATCCCAGGGGATAATCCGGACTCGAACTTAATAAAAAACGTTACTAAAGCACTCTTTGATACCAATTGTAACAGGGGTGAAAATGCTTTTAATTTTTCAACCCTTGCTTGGCACTTAGACTTCTTCTAAGTCAGCCTTCTCGCACCTCCAACTCGTGAGGCTTTAGATTTCATGCAGCGGAACAAGTGAATGACAACACACCCAAGCAAGACTTGTCTAAATAGGAAAACTCTCACAATAAACAGGAAAACTCACACATAATATACAGGCAAAGTTCTCAACCTTCTATTGCTTTCTCTCAATAGAAGGATTACAAGCTTCTTACTTTTGTTGGACTACCACATCACTTGGTATCTCAACTCAACATTCTCAAGGTCTATTTATAAGCATAAAATGTGTAGATGGCATCCCTGTCTACTAGGCATTGTTGGTAGCCCCTAGGTCCGCCACCTAGTCTTTCAGTTTTCTCACAAAACTGCCCAGCCCCTCTTGGCACCTCCCCAGCAGCCTACTATGCATTGAGGCCGATTTTCACTCCTAGAAAATTTGCCTATTACTTGGAGCATGCAGCCACGTCCTTGTAAACCACTTTCAATCACTCCAATCCTTCTCCACGTTTATAATTTCAAACCCCAGTATCCCAGCCATGTTCCAGCACTCTTGGAACTATCACAACTGCTTGAGACACGTCAGAGTACCTGACCAACACGTCTACTTGCACCTACCATGTCTGGTGCAAAGCCTGCCGCCACGCTACACACATCTGTTTGACATGCGTGCATCACCTGCTCAACAGGTGCTGCGCACATCTGCTCGTCATGTGTTGCTCATCTGCTTGACATGCACTGCCTATTTGCTCGCCATATGTTGCCGAGAGCTTCTGAAGGCTTTGCTAGTAGATTCCATACATTCCTCCAACCTTCTCTTGCTTCCAACGTGCATCACTACTGCATATTTCACTTGCCTTGGCATGGTGCAAAACACCATAACCATGCCATGACCTATGCTGCTTGCTAAGGGTCTTGCAGGGTGTTCTTAGCCTGAGCATGACCTGTGGAAATGTTGTAATTGTTTCCTGTGCTGTGCTCTTTTCTTTACATTTTTTTAGGAATTATTGCCAATCATTTACCCTTTCCAATTACTTCTAACTTTTGTTCTCTGAATCTTATAGCTTTGCGAAACTTTTGGTCACCCATGCTTCTTTCTTGCGGTATTTGATGATGTGAAATTTACTCAATTTTGTTAAGTTGTACAATAATTTGGCTGTTCCCAGAAATATTTAACTTTCTGAGAACATATTGATTGATAAACTAGCTAATTTTGATTAATTACTACATAATTGGAGCATAAAGCATACCTCTGTGTCTCAAAGAGATCGCCTTCTATGAACAAGTGAATATTGAAAAGTGATCATAATGGTTAGAGATTATTGTATTTCAGTCAAATCTCTCATTCAGACTATGATTTTTTCAGTGGATGAATATCATTCATATATTAAATGGTAGTGGCGCTGAATTCTAGTTGTAATTAAATGAAAAGTTTCATAAACAATTGAAGTTCTTTGATGTATGCAGTGGCGCTGAATTCTAGTTGTAATTAAATGGTAGAGCTTGCAAGGAAGACTTCATTGTGAAAGTTAACAATTGAGAGCTTCTGAATAAAAAAAGACAACAGCATCTAGAGAAAGTAGCAGGCAGCATATGTTGCCCCAAAATCTAACCTGAGCAACAATCTCAGCAGACAGCATAGTCAGTATAGCAATGCTCTACGCTCCAACAAAAGCTTAATTCAAATGCGAAATTCAAGTCTTGTTTTATGATTTCCTGGCTGGGTTTGGTTTCAGATTATTTTCTCATGTGTGTGTGTGTGTGTTACTTTGTGCCTTTTGATTCAGTCAGGTTCTATTTGCAGATATTACTAGTTGGGCATGTGGGCATAAGGATATCATGCTGGATCCTCAAGGAATTGTCTTAGCAAATATTGGTTACTGGATCTTCTGGGGTATTTCTCTGACGATTCTGAAAATAGACATGTTATGGACAAGGATGGAAAGAAATTTATTGAAATAAAGATCATGCCTCCCATGTTTGATCTACTTGGGTGATCTTGCACGCTACAAAGGATTGTATGGGGAGGAGGACTCCAAAACTCGTGAGTATGCTGAAAATGATAAAGCAGAGAATACAATGAAGTTGGGAGTTGCATATCCGAAGCCCGAGTTAACCATGGAAGGGGATGAGGAAGATGAAGTAATTGTTTTCAAGCCAATAGTGGCTGAGAAGCGGCCTGATGTGGTAAACACTATTGGGCAGTCTATGAGGGCCTGGAGCCTGGTTAAAATGCTTCTCCAGGTGATCTAAAACTTAATGGCACTTATGTCGCTGCTCCTTTTGATAATATTCGCCATCAAACTGCTTTTAGTGCTGGTTCACAAATACCTGTGTATGTTGCTAATGGTATACCCCGACATTTGCAATCAATTCAGTCACATGCTTCCAAGCTGTCAATGGAAGCTGGTTTTGGTGCTAGTTCACAACGACCTGTATCAATTGCTAATAGTATCCCCCAAAATTTGCAACCAACTCAATCACATGCTTTGAAGTTGTCAACAGAGGAAGAAATGTCTCTTGCTCACAGCTTAAAGAGTATGGGATTTATGGGGAATGGGTATGTACTAGCATCTGAGCCTGTGGCAGTTTCAGTTCCATTCCAGCAGCCAGTAAGTGGTAGTACTAGTGGTATGGTCTTCAGCCCCACAAAAGCTCCAGAAGCTATGTTGCCATTTAAGGTTGATGCTATATCATCTTCTGGAGCAATTGCTGACGGTTTGACTGTAAAGACATCATCAAACCTGCCCACAGGTATCCGAAAGAATCTAGTAAGTCCACCTGTTAGGCACCTTGGTCCACCACCTGGTTTTAACCCCGTTCCTCCTAAAAATGTGAATGAATCGATTTATGTCTCCGACTCAATGAGTAAGAATCTACAATGGACGTTACAGCTGGTTGGATGGATATCAGATGCCATCTACAACAAAAGGAAATGGGCTCCATAGCTCCATTAATTTCTGATCTCATTCAAATCCCAATCGCTTCACTGACAGCAATGCCTTGAGTGGGCCAGTGAACTTTCCCCTTTCCTGGTAAACAGAGTCCACCTATGCAACTCCAAGGGGAAAAACAGAAAAGCTGGCAAGATTTTCAGATGCTCGATGACCTCAAACTACACCATGAAATGCAGCTGCAGCAACAACTTGTAAATGGAAATCAGCACTTGACTCCTCAGCCTGAGCAATATCAAGGACAGTCTGTCTGGACAGGCCGTTATTTTGTGTGAAGTCGGCCTGGTTATGATGGTGAGAATTTTTTATTTTTTTTTTCTGTGCATGTGTTACAATTTCTGCCCATCTGTTCTTTATGTAGATTTTGCCCTTATTGTTGTTAAGGTTCTTGAGGATGATCCTGGTGAATGTCCGCATTGCCTTATGCTACTGAATTCAAACTCCAAATTTGAAGCTTTGTCAATGTTAATTTTCTGTTGGAGCATTGGTGGCCTTGGCTTCTTGCTGGCAGTTCCAACTACACAGGTGCGTATTTGTGTGAAGTTTTGTTCATCTGTTCTGTTTTGCATGCTGGTTTATGGTTGCATATTCTGTTGGTGAAAGTGAGTTCGATAATTAACACGTAGGTTGCTTTCTAGTATATACAGTCAACATTAATTAAGAATTCTATGCCTGTAGATCTCCAGTGTCTCTTGGAATTAGCTTATAATATGTTAGGAGATCCTTTTTCTATGAATTTTATTTTAATTATTTTTGAAGTATTATAGTCTAGCATGTCTTGCAAAGAATCTTCTGCCGCTTTGCTTTTCAACTCAAATGCAGACTCTAAAATGGATACATTTGAATGGCAGATGCTTTTGAATTGTATGATTTGGTGCACACTTGTTACATCGAGTGAAGGGAGGTAAGTCACAGTGGTTTCTTTTTTGTTTCTGGATGCTCATTGAGTTAAAGATGTTGAGGCATAAATTTGTGTGGACTGCTGGTTTTCCATAGAAGACGAGAGGCAAATGTGGGAAACTTATTGAACACAGGTAGGATATTCTTGATTGCTAGTAACTTCTGAGATTAGTTGTTCTTCGTTGATTACGATTCATAATAAAACTTATGCCAGCTTGGGTAAGCTCTAGTACTCCTAATTATAATTGGAGGTTATAAGCTATTTCAGAGCAAGCATGTTACTAAGGGATATTGATCTTTTTGTGAGTTTCCTGTTGTCTTTAATATGTTACTAAGGAACTTGTATCAGTTTGAGAAGGTTCATTAAAATTCAATGACAATATTGTTTTACTATTGGAGATATGTAGAATTATGAAATTCTGTTGACATTTCCTGCAAACATGATCTCTTCATAAAGCAGGCAAAGTTTTGACTATTTTCTGCATAAATATCGTATGAAGAGTGTTCAATTTTCTGAATGGATATCCCTCATGATTTTTGTTTTTAGCTGAGATACGAAGCACATTGATTATCTCACATGAAACCCATCTATGTTAAAAACACTTGTAAGGAGACGATGCTGGCTCTTTTGAATGAATCCTATCTAATTATTCAGATGATAGTGTTGAAATTATTGTGGACAAGGTATGTATTTGACTCCATTGTTCCTTGATAATTGCTCTTCCCCCTATTTCTGGTCTCGGCAATCATACATTCTTGTGTATGTCATGGACATTCACCGTTCACGGAAGCAGATAGAAATGGTAGAATCGATAAAGAAGAGTGGAGGAAATACATTGCAGAAAATCCTTCTTTACTCAAAGTGCTCTGATGGAATTTGTTAGGCAACTCATTAAAGACACATGACTAATGAATTGCATAATTTCGTCAGTTGATTAAATTAGTTCAACTATTGACTTTGCCCTTGCTACTTGTTGATGTTTTAGTTGCATATGTAAAGTCAGTAAACTCATGGTTATCACATATAGGTTATGTTTATATTATAGTGTATTTTTGTGATTTATAATTTTGCGGATTTGGATTTTTTTAGAAGATAACTTCTTATATCTTTTTTTATTTTATTGCAGAAATTTTATTTTTAACATAAAAAAACTGTAATTAATTCAATTATAGGGTTTAGGGTTTAATTACACAACGGGCAAGCCAGAAAGAACAATTAACCTGACAAAAAAATAATAATTAAAGATCTAGCACAATGTCATTGCACAATGATTATGCAGGTTTTAATCACTTTGTTATGATCATCAACACAATATCAGTATGATAACATAAATAGTTATCAGATTTTAGTGTTCAAAACATAACACTGTCATAGCATGGATATGCAGTTCATCTTATTAGAGAAAATGGGCAATGGATGCTTGTATTTCTTCTAGAGTTCGCCCCTTAGTCTCCGGTACTAGCTTTGCAACAAACAGAATAGCGAAACCGCAAATGGCCGAGAAGATGAAAAATGTTCCTGTAGTATGACCAACTATTAGTATACAGAAGATGAGCAAGAAAAAAACAAGTGAAACACAAAAGAAGAAAAAAAATATATACGCAGAAGACCTGCTGAGCTCCATTCCATCATAAAATTGAAGGTGTATGTTGTTATCCAAGAAGAAGACCAACTTGCCAAACTTGACAGACTTCCAGCTGCGCCTTTAACGTTTATGGGAAATATCTGAAATGGAAATCATCAAATCTTTGTTATAAAACTTTATTCTTCTGCTAAATTCCTGGTCATAAGTTCATGGACGCAGACGAAGCTCAAGAACACTAGTACTAACTACCTACCTCTGAGATAATAACCCAGGGTAATCCTGCCATGCCAGTTGCGTACGATATGCTATAACCCTGAATGCAGTATGATCAACGTTAAGTCGAAACAATGCTGAAATGGTATCAGAAAGGTACATGTTTCACCATGCTAGAGATTGCAGCAATAGGTAAAATTTTTGTTTTGTAAAACTACCTTTATGCCAAACCTATCCAAAATGAGCTCATAAACTACGGATGTTCAAAGCCTTTGAGATCACACATGATTTTGTGTTTGTCAAAGAGTAAATAAATGAGACAAGATGTGACCAACTTTTGTAAGAGAAAGAGAAGGAATACTTGTCTTCCAGTTATTATGTGTTTACCAACATTCCGATAAGCACAAGAATACGAGTGAACTCCTTCCATCGATGGAGGTCCTGCCATAACCAAAAGATGTAGTTCAGAGTATGATGATTTTTTCTTCAGCAAAGAGCAGCAGAGAAAGAGAAGTATTAAAATTTAATTTGGGGAGAAACCTGAAAGCAAAATGCCAAGCCCACAAGAAAGGCACTCAAGCACATTCCTGCAGCAGAAACCTGCAAACATTTGGTGACTTAACTGTGAACTTAATGATTTCAATATATATAACTTAAATTATTTGCCATTCTCACCATCAGAAGTGATCGCCTTCCATATTTATCGGTTAAGAGCACACACATTGCAGCACCAGGTAACTGTGAAACGAATATTTACACATTTGAGATATACATTGAAAAAAAAAAAAAAAAACTCTCTTCACTTGCAATTACGAAACATATGTACCCCAAGAATCGCCATTGCTGTAGTCCCAATACTACTTGAAGAATCTGCCGGAAAAGAGATGAAACAAGGATTTCTGTTATGTTACCTTTAAATATATGGAGAAAACTTAGAAAGCTTTTGATTTACCGGAATCTACAAACACAGAGCTTGCATAATAAGCTATTGCACTGGCCCCCCCAAATTGCTTCAGAAACATCAACCCGAGTCCAACCTATACCGAATAAAGGTCAGAAGAAATATCATGAAGAGGGAAGGTGAAACACTACATAATTTTTGACTGAGATAACTTACAATGAGTGAGTGAGCATATCTCTGCTGAAACAAGTCTAGCATTCTTTCTGACTGTTGCTGAAAGATTTCTGTATAATTCTGCCACAATATGAGAGCAGTCTTAATTCCTGCTTCCATACCAAACAGAGAACGTTGAAAAATAATATGAAAATGTAACTTGGTAGGTTACCATAATATCAGATGCTTCTTGAGATATACAAGAATCTCTTCCTCTGAGATGCCGCAGAGCAGCATCAACGTTGTTCTGTTTACCGATTTTGGCCTACAGACACATTTCAATCATTTGAGCATTCTAATAGAAAATTTCTCACTTCTGAATGTATTATTTATTTGAAGTTAAAAGACTTGTAGGCTTGTCCTGTTGGCAGGTTAAGGTCACCAAGGCAAAGCAATTTAAAGATTGAATTGGACTCACCAACCACCTTGGAGACTCTGGAATGAAATATAAACCTATAATTTGTAGTAGAGATGGAACAGCACCTGAATATAAACTCTATCAGTATGAAATGCTTGATTCAATTTTGATGCATTCATAAAATAAATACAAGGTAGGACTAAGAGATAATTTACCAATCACAGCCATGATGCGCCAGTTTAAGGTATTTCCAATGAAATACATTACTGGAAAACCGCAGCTGGCCATCAACTGTGCACATATTGACATTTATGGCTTGTAATTAGAGAAGGAATAGCAAGAGGGGAAGCACAAAGAAAAAGGAGTTGGAACTTTCTTCCGTATTCACAACAAAGTAATTATAGTCATACCTCATTAGCTGAAGTAAACCTTCCTCTGAGGTCCTTAGGTGCTATTTCTGCTATGTATACAGGTACCTATTTATGAATAAGAATTAGATATGGATAAGTTATACACTGATCTAAAATTCAAATAAAATAAATAAATAAGCATTGAACTCAACCTAACTACTGATTGAATCCAAATACTCCTTTAGCAGTACTGATCAAAAGAATTTGATTGGATGTATGCAATCACCACGTAGCAAATTATTCCGATGCCAAATCCCACCAACAGTCGTCCGATATCCAGCCACCAAACATTCTACATCAAGCATTGAACTCAACTCAACTACTGATTCAATCCCAGAAAGGGAAAAAACCCAAGAGCAGGCATGCAACATCAAGAAGCAAGAAAAGAAAAGAAAAAACTAGACTGTTACAATGTCGTTTTCCAATGCATTATATATTCTAGGCTTGTTTTCAATTGTACAAATGAGAATTCAGCCATGTGAGTCTACAGACTAAACTCTTCTCAGGAGATTAAGTTCTATCCTAAGGGTCTTGGTGCAAATCACATAAAACATTCTATTCCAAGTTGCTTCCGTGAGGTTTCTTAGACATTGACTAAAGAAGACCCTACTTGGGGGCTTTAACTAACATCCATTTTTTTGCTAAACCATAAATTTCAACATCAAAGCATTTGCCACGCATACATGGAGACCGTAAAGAGAAGAAACCTTTGCAAATGCTATAATGAGCCACCCTGCAGTACTGACTATTGCAGAGAACCACATTGTCTGCTTGGCAATATCAGCAGGAAAAGAAGAAAAGAGTTAGATATGAAATATAATTTGAACATCTGCCCCAGGCCTAGAGTTAAAGAGTGAAACAAAGACTTACACCTTTACGACCAATGAGATCCGTTATCCTTCCATTTACCAACCCCCCAAGCACTCCTCCAATTGTCAGTATTGAACCAAAAACTGAGTACTGCATATTGGGAAGAGAATATATCAAATGCAGAAACTGAAAATTTAGATACTAAAATCTAAGAAAGAAGAGAATATCCATGTTTGTAAAGTCCATCATGGAAAATTTTGTTAGAAAAGAAGATGCTTGCGCTTATGAACACAAATGCAAAAGAAATGAAAGTTAATTTGGGATGATACCCTTAAAGTAAATATAAATGAAACTTAGCACTTACGGCAGCAGCAGTGATGTCCAAGTCTTCCATTATGCCGGATTCTGCAGCTGATGAATATCCTGCCTGCAAAGCATTTGTAATTGTTTATTTTTTTCAGAACCAGCAATCCTATTTTTAAGTCTAATGGTTTAATCATTTTTTATCGTTATTAACAATTTGATGCAGCAAAGCATATTGAAGGGACAAACAAGTCAAATAGAGTGCAGAAGAGTTCTCTTCTATTCTTTTTTGGCTTAAGCATGTGATTGAAACTACAAATAGAAGGGTTTTTTTGTTTTGGTCAAGACAAATAGAAGTTACGAAAGAAATAGAACAAGCAGGTTATAGTTGACTAAATTAGCCGCAGTTTTAAATCTGTTACTAAACTTATCTCACTTAACAGGGTCATAGGCAGGAGACATCCCTCCGGTAGATTAAATTAATTTAGATTAATTTAGAGTATTTTAGACTATCGCTTGTATAAAATTATAAATAAATAAAAAAAGGGCCATAAGAAAATATAGAAACGAACAAAACAAGAAAACACAAGAAACTGATAAAAATGTAAATTTAAACTTAAAAGTGTGAGTGATATTGTATTCGTTACTTTCTTCTCAAAAGACCAAAAAAAAGAAAGAAGATTCCAATGTATTGTATTGGTCACGTACAGCACACCCAAAAGAGAAGGAACCACAGAGGGCCACCAAAGTACTCAGAACAACAACAAAGGTGACTGGGTTCCCCCCACTGCAATCAGCATCAGCAGCAGCTCCTTCATGGACCACAGACTCTCTTACAATTAGCAGTCCTTCCATGGCTTCTCTCACCATATATTTATATATAAATATAAACTTATTTTTTTCTGGGACGATGATGAAAAACTAAGAATAAATCTTACTAAGAAAAAGTGAGAAGCACTAAGTTTGGATGCATGGAGATAACTTCCACCACATACCATGAGAATGACAAAACCAAATTCCACCACATACCATGAGAAGCACTAAGTTTGGATGCATGGAGATATTTCTCTGTTGCTCACTTGTCTTTTCCCTTATGTATACTTCCACCACATACCAAATTCCAAAAATGAGAAGCGCTAAGCACTAAAAGACCGGTAGATTTTTAGTTGGACCAACAGGTCGTCAATGAGTTGTTTTTTTTAATTTTTTGGTCAACGTCGTCAATGAGTTGTTTAAGAACGTGTTTTAATTTGGTTTGGTAACGAAGTATGGCAATTATAATAGGGGAGAAAATCTTTTGTATCCAATATAATTATAATTAAGCATAATTAATTCTTTGTTAATGCGAAGTACATAAAACCAAAATATATAATACACCGGTACGAGTTAGGCAAGTTGGCCAAGGCTGTGCTTGCCCCCTTGCATATGAGTTTGATTTTCCTTCCCGTACATTGGAGTAGTTTAAAATATCATATCGTCAAAAATTTACAGGTGAAGGCACTACAAAATTTACACCTCTAAACTTGCACGCTCCTATTTTAGGTGACATACAAAATTGGTTTTGATTTTACCCTACATACAGCTTATGTACAAGGCCTATAGGACAATGATTATATCCGGCAGAATGTACGAGTCATGAACCTTGTCAGCTATGGATTCCGAGACGAGGAAGTAGTCAAGCCACCAGCCTGGTTCAAAATCCAAGTAAATCAGAGTTTTGTTAGAAGAAATAATAGTAACAAAGAAAGCAAACTTCTGATTTATAAAACAAATTGTAAGGAAAAATATCTAGTGTAAAATATAAATATTTTGGCCTCACACAGAAAATCGCAGAATGAAGTACGCAAATCATGAACACCTAGAATATCTGGTTGAAGGGAACACTCAGAACAAAACTACATGTTTTAAATTAATACCGTTAACTACTCCTTCAAATGCAATGGCAAATCTGAATTATCAAAACTATGAATATAGGAGTGTGAAATACCTCTATTAAATTTGCGTCCACCATGTCGATAACCCCAGTAAGTATAGCCAACAACACCAGGGTGTTGCCTTCTAAAGGTATCCACAAATCCCCTGGATAAAAAGTTTGACGCAAAGGATTGCCTTTCTTCATCTGTAAACCCAGCACTTCTTTTGTTTCCCTGTAGATGTATCAACAAAAAACAACCCCATAAAATAAAACTGGGATTATATGATAAACCACTGGAGAGACTGGAGAGGCATAGCACTCTCCCCTACTTATGTTCAATTTACCACCTAAATTTTTTCCATAGAAAATGTTAATATCTGGAGGGAAAATGGAGAAAGTACAGGATTTGTTTTCAAGTGACACCACTGTAAAAATTGCTACCTTTACATCCCGTAAAACTCTTATAGGATGTTTAATTTTTATTTACTGTTGAACTTACTGCTCAAGTATGCTCGTTACGATAGTCGAATTTCACATCAATCCAAAACCTAAAATCTTCTTGATTGATAGGTTGTCTTTGATAAACCTTATGTGTAATATTAGAGCACTAAATTCAACAGGTGGATTGTTGAAAAACAAATCCTATAAACGTTGAACTTTACACCAATGTCAATTGTTCCTGCCTCTTTATAGTCCGTTCATATTCATACAAAGTCACCAAAAAAGCATACCTAGGATGTATGCTGCGTTTTCTTTTAAGTTGGATTAGGGGAACACCATCTCAAGTGCTACCAGTTATTATTTCATTTCAAGCTGAGGTGCTAAACAAGAGATACTTATCTAACTAAAGCCTAGAGGCATCCAAAATTGGCGGAGTTCAATAATACACTTTCTCTACCGCAGATTGAAACCAGAAATTTGGCAATGGACATAATGGAATTCTAAGATAAACATTGTTTTGGTGATTAATTTGTTGGATGAAGCTTGGAAGTCTTTATTTTGGTTCATTGGGTTGGTTTTAAAGATTTCATTTTTCCAATTATTAATATCAAAGATCTTGACTCATCTTAACATTTCATTGTCTTACAAAATTTAAAACGTTTAGATTCATTAAACATAGGCATTATCGTACATTATGTTATTTTTGAAAGATTTTTGTGAGTTGATATATTACGAAGAGTATATTGTTTTTCAAGGTTGAGTGATCAATCAGGGAATCATAAAAGTTCTTTGACAACAAATCAGGAAAACTTACAGCTGGGTTATAAATATCTGTCTCTTGATGAGCACAATTCAGAACACCTGTTAAAATGACAGGTTTTGACTTTTCCAGCTCCTGAATCAACAATGAAAGCACCCATAAGCATCAAGAAATTACCACAGAATTTTCATAACTATGCTTTTTCAAAAGCAGATAAAATTTTAAGAAAATGAATATTCAACCGAACAGTATTTGTGCCCAATTAAACTATTTAAGGTTATAAGCACCGAGACATGCTGTCTAGACCAATTTTGGATTCTTCAAATTTGAGGAGATATGACAGGCACGTACTAATCAGCCAGAAGAGAAATCAGTTTTCTAAATTTAGAATTGAATATTCAAATTGAATTTGGTTGTGCTGAGTATTGACTTGAATATTAATATTAATATGACGGTCACACACTACTCGAGCGAGATGTATTCAACATAAATAACAATAAATTCTGCCTGTATAAAGGCATTGTGAAAAAAGGAATTAAGTCCAACAAAAAAACAAAACCCTGCTAGCAGAAAATTTTCTGAGAAAGAACAAATAAAATCATACTTACTTTCATGTAATCGCTGAAAGATGGATCCCATTCATTAATCCTGTATGACTAAAAGAGTAAAATGGAGTAATACTGAGAGATGGATCCCATTCATTAATCCTGTTAGCCAAGCAGAATACCACCCCATGTAATTAGGCTGCAAAGGACTCGAGGACAATACCAGTCTTCTCAAACCATCTCCAGAATTAGGAACATATCCAGTTATCAGAAAAAATGAATCAAACTCTACTGTTACAATCCGCCCCTCACTATCATGATCTGATATGCCAATGCCATATCTGACTGAAAGTGGCTTTATCTGTCAGACAAAAGCCAATATTAACTAGCGGTTTAATAAGATAACCAAGATTAAAGAGGAAAAAAATGGTTGTTTTTCAAACCAAGATAGTTTAGAATGGACTTAATTAATCAAACTCATTTATCCCAGTAACGAAAGTAGCATTTGCAAATTTCTTAGGCAAACATAGGCAGTCTATATTTCGAGCAATATAGCATACATTTAGAGAAAAGAAAAATTAACAGCCACATTTCTATTCTCAAAATCGCATTTCCTTAAAAAAAATCTTAAACAACCTAGAAACAAGATTCTGCTAATCACTAGACCCATAAGTTTCAGGTTCAGTAATGGTTTTAAAAGCTCATGTATGTGATAAAAGAGAAAGGAATCTCCATTTTGTTAAAAGCTCAATTATGTGATAAAAGTTAGGCTAACAGCCACGACGCTATGCAACACGCATAAATGGATAGTATTATACACAACAAAGAGAAATAATCAAATGCATGTTGTAAAGACATGAAATTGACTGTCATCATGAAGAAAGAATACAGTATACCCTTGAAATAATTGCAGCTCCTGAATAACCAAGCTTGGAAACACTACATGTCCAGAAGCTATTCTCATACCCATCTATCAGAGACCTTTTCACATCTTCAACATCCTTCTCCTGTTCCCAAACTTAATAAATGTGATTATACATAACACAAAAAATGCTATAAGAAAGCTATATTTATAACGAACACTAGAAATTAGCACATTAAGATGGACACCACATTTACATAATTGAAGGAAAAACTGACTGACTCCATTAAGAATTTTTAACCAATAATGTCCTCGAAGCACGACACCATAACTAATAAGGTTTAGCTTGATTGTCTCAACTAGAAAAAAGACTATAAAATTACCCATGACACAAATAAGAATATTCCAGTTCCAAATAATTCAATATTTTGAATGGAATAAATATTTGAAACTTTACTAGTCACAAGAATCCAATCCTAATCACAGGAGAACCTACCAGAAAATGAATTTTGAGCCTTAAATTGGCCCATAATGTTAATACAAAAATAATATTACGCAATTCATGCCATTTCTAAACAGGATTGTTTCCCAATGCTCAACATGTGAGAGGGCTTAGTATAGAAGCCAAAGAGTCAGTCAATTCTTTACCAATCACAAAGCAATATATGATGTTGAAACAAAAAAATGTGACTGCAAAACAATGATGTGTCAACAGTATCATCAAACAAGAGTTTAAGCTTTAAGAAGCAAAAAAAAGAACTAAAATACTTGCCTGCAGTTTGGTCTCCTGCAAACACAGTACATCAAAATCTTCCCTTTGGGCTAGCTGCAAAGCAGAGAATCCCTCTAACTTCAACAATGCCCTTAAACCATTGACATTCCAAGACATAAGCTTCAAAAATTTAGTATCCCTAGCAAGCGGTGAAAGTTTCATGGTTCTAGGATTATAAGGAATTCAATCTTTCTGAGGTTTCTTATGCGCAAGAACTGTCCATGGCCCAGCTACTTTATCATCAGTTTGAAATCAAAACAAATAGTTTCTGAAGATGTTTTCTTTCTTGTCCTTGAGAGCTTGTGACCTGGATAGATAACATCGATACACCAGTCCTCTTCATTAAGTGAACTGAATGCAGATAAACATATGAAATAAACTCAATTAAAAAGATTCGTGGAATCATTTTACAGAACCTGAAAGGTCTTCTGATTCAATTGACAGCTTCTCCTTTTTCGTTCCAACCTTGCTATAGCCTATCACAGTTTCACTCTTAACCGACGAATGGTTTAACCTTCCCTTGTAACGTTAAAGTTCACCAACCTCCGAAACAGGGACATTCTGAACTTGGTCTCCATCAGATGATGTTTCAGCCTCAGTTTTCTGTGATGCATTTTCAACACAAGTGGAGGTTACTTGTTCTTCTATTACCAGGGAACCTTCACCTGAAAATGAAAACTCACTCCTAACCATTCAAGTCCAGAGAATAAGGCAAACGGAAGAAAGAGTTTGGAATCATTATTTTATAAAAAGTTTCTTCTTTTGCTACATCTTCAGAGAAGTACATGAGAATAATAGATATTACCATCTTTCTTCTTTTCCAAAAAGCACTTCAAGGCAGCCATAAGTTCAAATTTACGGCCTTTGGCAGAAACCCCAGCAATTCTGACAGGAAATTTAAAGTTCCAAATCATTGTAGAACATTTAACATGTACAAATCAAGGACACCATATTGATCAACACCATCTAATTGTTAACTTATTCCACTATCCATAGAAAGAAAAAGAAATTACTATGTTTATAGAGGGAACATTCCTATTGGACTCACAAGGAAGATATTAACACTTGGAATGTTACCTCAGTGTTGTTCTGAGTTGTTGAACTGTCATTGCCTCGATTCTCGCAGGGTCGTTCTTAAAACTCTCAATCTCAACCACATTGCTTTCAGCACCATCCTCCTAAAAGATTTAATCAATCAACATCAAACTAATGCAAACTACCCATACCCAACATAAAAACAAGAACAAAACAAAAATACAAAAAATACAAAAATCAGCATAGAGGCATGACATATAAGTATAACCTTGACAATAGCTTTATGAGGGCTTGGGTTTGTACCCATTGATTCTTTGAATGTCTTATCCTTTTTATTTTCCTCAAACATGGGCTTTGTTGTTTTAGCGGAAACGGGTCTTCTAGGCACTCCTTGAGTTGCTCGTAATCTAGTAAGAGAAGCCAATGCTCCAGTTCTCAAATTCCTTGGAGTTGCTGCAAAGCTACTGATGTGGGTCAGTCATTTCAACTGTAGCTGAAATTACTATGAAATTGAAACGCAGAAAGTATGTAAAACACAGCCTAAAAAAAACAAATTAAAATATAAAACCGGGTGAGACTGAGAAATGTTTTGAACCCTAATTGCAGAGGTTGAATTTGATTCATGGCCTACTACGAAGAGGGAGGAACTGAGGATAGAGAGTCCTGCAATGCACCTTTTGGTTCTGGTTCTTTTCATTTTTCGGGTACGAGGATGAAATGCAGTGAAAACACGTGCGGCCGGTTAAGATATCAGAAGTATAACCTCCCTGGCTCCGTTCAAAAAAACAAAAAAATAAACCCTCTGGCATATTATCTGATTCGTAAGTTTTAGGTATTGCATTACAATTTACAACTTACTTTTCATTTAAAAAATATATATATATTGATATTCTAGACTATACCAATATACGGGAAAAGGGATTGAACTCGTGTGTAAAGGGACGGGCGATATTCTAGATTACTATTCATGTTTTAGGTATAGCATTATGAATTGTTTTTCATTCTGTACTGACATAGGTTTCTTCCTTATGTAATACATGAGTATTGAAATTATTCAAAATTTCTCGATTTTGAGGCCATTATCAAGAGGTGGTTTTTGACATTATACCAAAAGTGGAAAATTTAAGTGGCACATTGAGGGAGGAAGTTTTTTTTTTTTTTTTTAAAACTTTTTTTAACAAAAGGTGATAGAACTTTATTATATCAAAATGAATAATGAGTACAAAGGACACAAACTGTAAATGGAGTCATTCTTATAACAATATGGCACCCATGTGTAAAACTTCCCCAATGACCTGAGCTAGCTGAAAAACTAACACGATATGGAGGGAAACACTCTTGAAATTAATTTTCCTATAACCCCTTTCAACCGCCATAATTTCTCCGAATCTAGTCCAATGACATCAAGAACCAAAACTAGCCGCTAACGGGCATGACTCTGCTAGAGAGACTAAGAATACCCTACAAACTCAACTAAGTTTCTGGAATCATAAAAGAAAACAAACACAGAAAACTCTAACAAACTAAATTAAAATATAAAAAAACCTAGAACAACACCGGCAAAAGGAAAGCCAACCGCCTAATCTTCCTTTGGAACATGACAAAGGGAGCGCCATCTAGTTACTCGAGGGCATCAACGTACTAGTGCGTAGTGAATCTACCATGACCAAGCCACAATACCTCAAAGAGTAGCCTCGCAAGAAGATGCACAACCAAAACCAACTCATATTTGAGACAATATATCTGCCAGAAGAAGAGTAGATTGACATAGATCCACCTAAAGCTGGAGACCACCAAAGATCCGACGGGATCCAGGGTAAAACCCTCGGATCTGAAGGTTTCTCTCTATTTTTCTTTCTCTCTCTTAACGGCTAGGGTTTGTATAATTCTAAATATATGAGGTAAGAAGTTAAGAACCCTTAACGACATCAAAGTTTTCCTTTGGTGAATACAAAAGTTAATGCGACTGGTGCAAAACATCAATGACAATGTCATTTTCATCATTGAGATAAGGGTTAATTATAGTTTAGTACCCTATGGTTATACCCTTAAGACATGTTAATCCCTACCTTCTAAATTCTTACAATAACATACCCTGGTCTTTTAAATTCGTTACAATGTGGTTCCGCCGTTAGGGTTTCCGTTAGATCTCATCGTTTGTTGCTTACATGGCCCTATGGGTCCCACATTTTCAATTTTTTTTCATTTTAAACATATGAAAAAAAAAATTGAAGGAAAAGATTTAAAAAAAAATCATGGAACTACTCATCCAAACCAGAGGCCCCCCCTCAATCGATTTGTTCTCACTGACCACTGCCCACTACCCACATCGCAACCTCCCCCCCATCAAAGCTCCAGCAACCTCTCTCTCTCTCTCTCTCTCTCTCTCTCTCTCTCTCTCAAAACCATAGTCTAAAATATCGATAATATCGACGAAATATCGAGGATATTACTGTTTTTTTCTAGTCAAGGATATTTTGGAACGTAACCATGCATATATCATATAAATATCAATAGTATCGGAAAATATCGATGTCGATAATTTCTCTCACACTTCAACAATATTTGGCCAAAACATCGCTATAATATTGAGATGATGAAGACAATGAAAAATTTGAAGAGTTATTTACACTAACACCTCCTGAGGTTTCTTGTGTTTTCACAAAACCCCCTCAAATCTCAAAAATTACACAAACACCCCCATGAGGTTTCAGTTTTTTTTCACAAAATCTCTTTTCATTGATTGTTTGTACAAAAATTGATGATTACATTGGGAAAAAAAACACTTACGCAAATGACAAAATTAACATCAATGAAGTATATGCAATCTAATCTTGAAGACCAACTTTTCATTTGGAGAACTTTTTTGTATAAAATCATAAATCTTTGGATGAAAGAATTTTGTGAAAACAATTTTCTACACTCGCAGTATTTGTCGGCTCGCTATATAATTAACTTAAATCAGTTAAACCCTTCATGCAATGCATTTCCTTCCAATTTTTTGTGATAAAGTAATAGACTAAATAAACATCCTCCAAAGTTTCTAGAAAAATTTCCAAGTTTTTCTTACAATTTCAGTGATTTTTATTCAATGTTTTATTAATATCGATAATATCTCGATATTTCCATCGAAATTTCCGTGTTTTTAAACTACCGATATTTTCGAAACCAGCGATATTTTAGACCTTGCTCCAAACAATCTGACAATATTTGCCGACAAAAAATGTTTTCTTTTCAACCCTTTTTACTCAACCAAAGAAACACAAGCATCTGCAAAAATTTACAAAACTTATCAAGACACCCCGCACCCCAAAACCCAACTCCCCTCCTCCTCAATTGAATCTAGTCGTCGCCTCTATCATAATATCTCTCTATCTTTCTCTTTCTCGAATCTAGACTTGGCGAGGTACTATCTCGGCGTTACAACAGCCAAAGAACTTGGCGATGAAGACTGCCACCTGACCTTGGGTTTCGGTGGTGGTTGGATCTTTTATTGTGGTTGGGCTGTGAACTCCTCAACGAATTTGGAGTTTTAGGCTCGTTGTATCTAGATAGACAAGCTGGGTGGGCTAAATAAATATCGGGGTTGGGCAGCAATGGTTGGCTGGTTGTGTAATATCCCACCCCAAAGAATTTATTAATTTCCTAATTTTAAAACAAAGGACGATTTTACCCTTAGGGTTTCCTAGTGGTTTAGGGTTGACTTTTTGCTCGGGGATGGTTTGGAAGAATTTCTTGGCTCCATTATGTAGTGCATGAGCTCATGAGTTCATAGACATGCAGTGGGCCCAAATCGGAGTTGAAACGAGAAAGTTACGGTCTACATAAGTGTAAGGGCGCAACCATAATTTTCACAAGTTAAGTGTTAAAAAGTTAGATTTTTCTTCCCCTCCCTTGTTTCTTTCTCCTTAATCTCGATCCTCTCTCCCTTGCGCCTCTTCTTCTCGACACAGTCACTGTGCAAATAGTGACTATTCATCTTCTTCGGCGAATTTTGTTGCCGTCTGATCGTTCCAAGCGATGCCACCACCCACAAAAGCTTCGCCTAAGTCTCCTCTACCTAACCCATCCCTCAATCGAACTCAAAAACTCCAAGAACAGCCGGATTTTGGACTGAAACCGACCCAAAAACCCTCACCCAACGCTGGCCGGTTTCTGGGTTTTTCCAGCGACTTCGGCCACCGATTTCGTCAAGTAATGTATGGATTTTCATCCTCTTTCCACAATCTTTTTGTTTTTGTAGTTGGTTTGGGTTGATTTCATGGTTTGAAGAACTGATTTGGACACCCAATTTGGCTCGCACCTTTGGTCGTGCTTCAAGCCACTCCGGCCACTTTCTGGCTCAGGTCCAAAAACTAAAAATACTCATCTAGTTGTGCTTAACCTTTTGGTATAGAACTTGATCAGTGGTTTGGAGATTTTCCATTTGCCGGGAATCTCTCATGCTACCCATCGTCAGCAGCGGGGTGCATTAGCCAGATGTCGACTAACTATTTTCACCCTAAAATTAACCCATCGTCCTGAGCACGACGGTATGCTCGGACCTTTTTGTGGAAGTTGATTTTTCCTCAAAGGGAACTTTAATGCTATATTAATGTCTGGCTAATGTTGAGCAGTTTTTTGTTTTATATTGAAAAACGTTATACCCATTTATGTAGTCTAATTGCATTTCTTTACCCTCGTAGGCTTTCCTTCTTACTTCTCTTTCCCACAATTTTGTGTGTGTCTTCAATTTCTTTATGCTCTCATGGGAAAGATTCATTATATTCATTTAGTGACATAATAATTTTTATATTTCCTTGGCAAACATGTTGTGTCTGTGTGAAATTTGTTTTCAATATGAAAGTTTATAATGAGACTAATTTATCTTCAATTTTGATGTGAAAATGTTTGCAACTAATGATGATCTTGGTATAGAATTTTGGTGAAGGCTTCTTATTGTTTTAAAAGGTCATATTGAGATCGAGAAGATACAATGACAACTTGGATATGCGATCATAATTTCAGCCATTTGATGTGCACAAAAATGGAGTAAGAGTATCCTGAAATACTTAATACTTATAATTAAATTTATTTTATGAATTAAGCGTTGCACAGTTTGCTCATAGCTTCATCAGGTGCACTCAAAGTTTCAAAGACTACTGCAAGCCCATATTTGAGTACCAATATTTGAGAGGTATTCGGATTATATGAATTTATATACAGTGGGATTTCCATTATACTTTAATGTATACCAATGCATATGTACTTTCCAATTATATTGAGGTGAAATCCACTAATCCTTTGTGTGCAAGATTTTGTAGGAAATATTTCTAATAAAATGCAGGTCTAGAGCGCGCTAAAGTGGAGAACAAAGGCATTACATACATTATATATGCCTTATAAAGGCTAGTCATGATATGCATGCCTCGTGTAGGAGGCTATTAATGCAAAATGTTGAGGGGGATGTGCTTAAGCCCATAAGGGAGTCACCTAGGGAGATAACCCAACTTCTGTGATTGTCGATCCCATGAAGGAAGTTCAATGTGGTAGAAACAATCCATATTGCATGACTCATATAGCACTCATAAAACTATGGAGATATCCTTGAGATATTCTTCTGCTCATCCCTTAGGCAAAAGTGCTATTTTATGTGGCGCTAGGAAGGGATTTATCCCTAAATGAGTTTCGAGGCGGGCAAACTCCCATAGGGTGCAGGTCACATGTACTCTTGGAGAACTCACCTAAGTGAGAGACGTCGTGAGGCTGCGATTGTGAGAATTGGGCTATTCTCTAGTAACTCTCATGAGAATCAAGATTAGCGTATGACCATAAATAGCGCTACCCCGCCTCCAAGTCTCAACCTATGTGTGAGATATGTTGAAGTTTGGTCAAAGGTGCCGAGTTCAATACTTTGTACACTTAGGTTCCTCAAATGAAGACTATCATCACTAAGTGAAGGTTCAAGCCCGGAAGGCACCTACACCTATTGCATAGTATTATATTGCCCATATATAAATATATATTTTCACTGTTTTTTTTTGTCATGGTAAAATTTTGAAAACATTGTGGGGGATTGTTGGAATTTTAAAAAGATTTAAAAAATTTAACCGTTTTGATTTATTTAATTATTTTGGCTATTTTATTTTAGTTATTGTGGGGGTTATAAATATTTAATTTTCAGGTTTTATTTCTATATTGAATGCCTTAATTTCCTAGTTTAATGCGGTGAAGGTTACATGTTATTGGATGCCTATAAAAGGCCACTCCTCCTTCACATTTGAACAACAGAATACACCATCAGAATATCATATACCACAATCATCACCATAATCTGATTCTCTCCCCTTCTACTTTTTATACTTTCTCTACTTATATTATTATTTTGGGCAATGGTTCTATGACTTGGATACCTATATCCGTCTATGAATGTGCTCATAGCAGATCTTGAGTTTGTGTACAAGGGGTCGTATCTTAGAGCTTTGTAGACCATCAGTACCTGCACGTAGGGAGGCTACAAAGGCTTTAGGACATTGTCTTTGACGTGCTTCACCGTACCAAGCTCACCTTCTTATAATTTATTTTGCTTTTACTTACCTATCAATTGGTTTTCTACAGTTTCATTGTACCTTAAAAGCTTTCCATTTTGTTTATATGTTATTTATAATATAAAGATTTTTGTATTTGGCTTTACAGAAAGAGGAAAACTATATTTTTTATAACATTAAGATCCTCCATTTGGGTGACCACACAATCTGTCTCATCACCACTCACAGTTCCAAGGAAATTTTCTATCATTATTACTCTTTCTTTCAACGAATCACTACTTCCACCCATTCCTTTCTCGCTTTGCCATTTCAAGACTGTTCCTTGCTCGAAAATGCTACTCTTCCACAGATCCCAAGGGATAATCCGCACTCGAACTCCTCTCGAACTTAACCAAAACGTTACAAAAGCACACTCTGATACCAATTGTAACTAGGGTGAAAAATGCCTTTAATTTTTCGACCCTTGCTCGGCACTTAGACTCCTCTTAAGTCAGCCTTTTCGTACCTCCAACTCGTGAGGCTTCAGATTTCATGCAACGGAACAAGTGAATGCCAACACACCCAAGCAAGACTTGTCTAAACAGGAAAACTCACACACAATATACATGAAAAGTTCTCAACCTTCTATTTCTTTCTCTCAATAGCAAGGATTACAAGCTTCTTACTTTTGTTGTTCTACCACATCACGTGGTATCTCAACTCAACATTCTCAAGGTCTATTTATAAGCATAAAACGTGTAGATGACATCCCTGTCTACTAGGCATTGCTAGTAGCCCCTAGGTCCGCCACCTAGTCTTTCAGTTTTCTCACAAAACTGCCCAGCCCCTTCTTAGCGCCTCCCCAGCAGCCCACTATGCATTGAGGCCGATTTTCACTCCTAGAAAATCTGCCCATGTCCTTGTAAACCACTTTCAATCACTCTAACACTTCTCCACTTTTAGAATTTCAAACCCTAGCATCCCAGCCCTGTTCCAGCACTCTTGGAACCGCCACAACTGCTCGAGACACATCAAAGTACATGCCCAACATGTCTGCCTGCACCTATTACGTCTGGTGCAAGGCCTGTCGCCACATTGCACGCTTCTATTCGACATGCATGTAGCACCTACTTAACAGGTGCTCACGCATATGCTCATCGTGTGTTGCGCATCTGCTTGACATGCACTGTACATCTGCTCCCCATGCACTGCTGAGAGCTTCTGCAGGCTTTGCTAGCAGATTCCATGCATTCCTCCAACCTTATCTTGCTTCCAACGTGCATCACCGTTGCACATTTCGCTTGCCTTGGCATGGTGCAAAACACAAAAACCATTCCATCACCTATGTTGCTTGCAAAGGGTCTTGCAAGGTGATCTTAGCCTGAGCATGACCTGTGGAAATGTTGTAATTGTTTCCTATGTTGTGCTTCTTGTCTTGACATTTTTTTAGGAATTATTGCCAATCATTTACCCTTTCCAATTACTTCTAACTTTTGTTCACTGAGAATCGTATAGCTTTGCGAAACTTTTGGTCACCCATGCTTCTTTCTTGCGGTATTTGGTGAGGTGAAATTTACTCAATTTTGTTAAGTTGTACAATAATTTGCATGTTCCCAGAAACATTTAACTTTCTAAGAACATATTGATTGATAAACTAGCTGATTTTGATTAATTACTACATAATTGGAACATAAAGCATACCCTCTGTGTCTCAAAGAGATCGCCTTCTATGAACAAGTGAATATTGAAAAGTGATCATAATGGTTACAGATTAATGTATTTTAGTCAAATCTCTCTTTCAGACTTTATGAATTTTTCAGTGGATGAATATCATTCATATATTAGTTCTCTCTCTCTCTCTCTCTCTCTCTCTCTCTCTCTCTCTCTCTCTCTCTCTCTCTCTCTCTCTCTCGCTCTGGAAAGTGAGTAATAAACGTACAGGTAATTAATATAGATGAATTTGTTGGTAGTTGACCGTTCACTTGGAATTATAAGTTTTTTATATTAAAATATGAAGAGGAGCGGCTGCCAAAATCTAAGGTACCCTTTTCTTTGTTTAGATTGGTTTTTCAGCCAAAACTGCTTGTAGTGTATAATTTCAAAATCTACTCGGCTGGTTTCTGCTTTTCTTTTTTTTCTTAGTTTTGGTGTACTAGTTCAGTTCACGTAGTGGTAATCTATATTATGTGGGTCAATTCCAAACTTAGATTTCCCTTTCAAGGAACTCTGCCTATGTTACATGTACTTTTTATTTTACATTTTCAGATTGCTTTTCTTTTTTTCTTTTTTTTCTTTTTTCTTGTGTGTAATTACATTAGTTTGATGTATGTAATTAGGCTTTACTAGACATGAATTACTGGGTCTAGTTAGGTAACTTTAAAATATTAATAAATTTTTAATTGAAAAACTGGCTGTAATATTCATTTAAGCCTGAATAGTTTTTATAGCTGTAATATTTAGTTAAGTTTATGATTTTTGTTGATGCATATTTGAGAACAAAAAAAAATATTAATGCTTGAAATGATTATTTTCATAGTTTAGAACTAGCATCTCTGCACGTGCTTTCGCGCTTGTGATAGGCCTTTTTAAAAAAATTTAAAATTTATTTTAGAATTAAAAAAGATAATGGGTAGTTGTGTTCCATCAAAACAGGATCCATTATCTGATTTTTCTTTTAATTTTAATTTTTTTTTAATATGAAAAAGTGTGAATTTACTATATTATCCTCATTTAATTAATAATTTCAATTCTTAATGGTTGAATTAACCAAGGGCATTTTCTGGTATTTTGAATGTTTTACCATTCCCTGCATTTTGCTTTATATATATAGAAGATTATAGTCTGTCCTGAATTGTTCCAAACTCAGGATGCCACCCCTTACTCCTTTTTAGTCCAGCCCCCCATCAAACATAGGATAGAATTTAGTCGAAGCCAAGCCTATTCTAGACAGTTCTCATAATTAATCTTGTCCAAGCCAGTCCTATGTAACAAACATAGCCTAGATGTATGCCTAAACCAGTTTTGTGATACCCATAGTCTAAAATATCGATAATATCGACGAAATATCGAGGATATTATTGTTTTTTCGAGTCACGGATATTTCAGGACGTATCCATACACATATCGTATAAATTTCAATAATATCGGAAAATATTGATGTTGATAATTTCGCTCACACTTCATCAATATTTTGTCAAAATATCGCTATAATATCGCAAAAATATCGAAAATATCGATGTAATGAAAAAAAAAAAACAAAAACAAATACTCAAAGCACACACTTAGGGGATTCAAACCCTTGCCATTTCACTCCTCCAACACCTTAACCACCATGTTGCTTATGTTTTTGTGATAATATGCTAAAATATGTATATTTATATTGTCTTGTTTTGAACAATTACATGCAAAACTATTTTAGGGGTTTATCATTTGATGACTACTCTTCACAATACACTTACACATAGAAATGATGAAGATAGTGAAAAATTTGAACCTCGTAATAAGAACTTTGTGTGGTACTAAGTCACTCATGTATCTTACCATGCAATGTATAAAGTGTAAAAATATTGTAGTAAATCGTTATATATATAAATGATTATGGTGTGTTTAATCTTCTTTCATTAATTATTACATATTTTCTACATTCACAGTGTTTGTCAGCTGGGTATATAATCAACTTAAATCAGTTAACCAATCATGCAATGCATTTCCTTCCAATTTTTTGTGATAAACTAATACATAATTGACTGAATAAACATCCTCCAAAGTTTCAATAAAAGTTTCAATAAAAATTTCAAAGTTTTTCTTATAATTTCCGTAGTTGTTATTCAATTTTTATCGATATCGATAATATCCCGATATTTCCATCGAAATTTCCGTGTTTTTGGACTACCGATATTTCCGATACCATCGATATTTTAGACCTTGGTGATACCTAGTTCGCTATTGATTGTATTCATTGTGATATGATTTCCTGGCTGGGTTTGATTCAGTCAAGTTCTATTTGCAGATATTACTAGTTGGGCATGTGGGCATAAGGACATCATGCTGGATCCTCCAGGAATTTGCTAAAATATGAATATGGTTTGAATGTATTAGGTTAACTTTATTCTTCTCCATAAGGAGGTATATATATGAGTTTACAGAGTGCTTTACAAGGAATGAGATACAGTAAAGTATTAGGAAAGTATCTTCTAATTATACAAAGATTCGTCAACTAAATAGAATGGGAAAGTAAATCCCTTAATTAATCAAGGAAATAAATCTCCTTGATTAATTAGGAGACTCACGTCAACACTCCTCCTCAAGTTGGTGCATATACGTCACCAATGCCCAACTAAGTAAGTGAGTCATGAAACACTCTGCTACAAACAGCTTTTGTTAAAATATCGACCAGTTGATCTTCTGATTTTATGAATGGTAGGCGGATGATCTTCTTCTCAATTTTCTCTTTGATAAAATGTCTATCCACTTCAACATGTTTGGTGCAATCATGCTGAACTGGATTATGTGCAATGTCAATGGCTGAATTGTTATCACAATGTAACTTCATTGGCTTTCTTGGATTGAAACCCAATTCTGTCAATAGTTTTCTAATCCATAGCAATTCACAAACTCTATGGGCCATTCCTCGATACTCTGCTTCTGCATTAGACCGAGAAACCACATTTTGTTTTTTACTCCACCAAGTGACTAGATTACCTCCCACGAAGGTAAAGTAACCTGAAGTAGAGCGTCTATCAATAATGGAGCCAGCCCAATCAGCATTTGTATATCCCACAACTTCAAGATCTCTATTCTTTGAGAACAGTAATCCTTTTCCAAGGGCTAACTTTAAGTACCTTAAGATTCGATCAACTGCATTCCTATGAGACACACTGGGTGTATGCATAAACTGACTAACCACACTCACAACATATGCAATATTTGGTCTTGTGTGGGCTAAATATATTAACCTTCCAACAAGGCGTTGGTATTGTTCCTTATTCGTTAGTTCTTGATCCATGTCTTCACACAACTTGTGATTCATCTCGATGGGTGTGTCAGCAGGCTTACATCCAAGCAATCCTATTTCATCGAGCATATCCAATACATACTTCCTTTGTGACAGAAATATACCATTTGCGGACCTTGCTACTTCAATTCCGAGAAAGTACTTCAGATCACCTAAATCCTTCATCTCAAATTCCTGAGACAAATACTTCTGCAGTTTCAGTTGCTCTCCTATGTTGTTTCCAGTCACAACTATGTCATCCACATAAACAATCAATGCAATAAGCTTCTTTCCATCACGCTTCAAGAACAAAGTGTGATCCGAATTACTCTGTGTATATCCAAAGTTCTTCATGGATTTAGTGAATCTACCAAACCATGCCCTGGGAGACTGCTTTAACCCATATAATGACTTTTTGAGCTTGCAAACTTCTTCTTCCAGGTCTCCATGTAAGAATGCATTCTTTACATCAAACTGATGTAATGGCCAATCGAGATTTGCTGCTAGAGACAAAAGGACTCTGAGAGTTTTGATCTTGGCTATTGGGGCAAAGGTCTCTGGGTAGTCTATCCCATATCTCTGTGTGTATCCCTTCGCCACCAATCTAGCTTTATATCTTTCAATGGATCCATTTGATTTGAGTTTCACAGTATAAATCCACCTGCATCCCACTGTCTTCTTTCCATGAGGTAATGGCACGAGTTCCCATGTTCCATTCTTCTGGAGAGCTCGCATTTCTTCATTCATGGATTTTTTCCATTTTTGGTCTTCTAGTGCTTCACTTACACTGTTGGGAACATGTATGTCGGCTAACTGCTTCACAAAGTGTATCCGTGACTCTGATAATCTGTTGAGGGATACATAATTGTTGATGGGATATTTCCCCTTTGCATTAAGATATGCTTCGTAGTGAACTGGAGGTTTACCACGATTCTTCCGTTTTGGAATCTGATATGCAGGCTCTGTGCCTTATGAAATGCAATCATCATGAGATATTTCATTACTATTATCAATTTCAGGTGGAGAAGTTACTTGAATGACGTCCTCAGCAGGTGATTGGTGTGGTACTGGAGCTGAAGAATTCTTCGGAGCATGCACAAACTCCTCAATTTTCTCCTCCTGAGTTTGATGGCAGGGAGATGACTGAAGCGGAACAATTTCAGAAAAATATTGGGGGGGCAGCTGGTCGCTGGGTGCAGGCGACCGGTCGCTTTCAGGTAGAGTAGTTGGCGTGCATGGCGACCGGTCGGTGTGAACATGCGACCGGTCGCTTTCAGGCAGAGTTGTGGCGTGCGTGGGCGTCTAGCGACCGGTCGTTTGGGTCGGGTGACCGGTCGCTAGAGGCCTGCGACCGGTTGTTTTGAGTCTGGAACGAATCTGGAAAAAATTCTGAAATTTGAGAAGTGTCCTCATGTGCATCTGAAAAATAGATCTCGTGTTCCCGGAACACAACATCCATAGAAGTATAGACCTTCTGACTAGGAGGATGATAACACTGGTAACCTTTCTAATGAGGTGCATAACCAATGAAAACACACTTGTGTGGGGATCCAATTTGCTGCATTGGTGATCATGTAAGTGGACAAAGACCATAGAACCAAAAATCGGGGTTCCAAGTTTCGGGTGGGAGGTATTTGGATATGGTGGTGGAGTGTTTGAATAGTGTTTGTGCCTAATAAGGTCGAATATTACGAGCCATTGTTCGCTTTCTTTCGTTAAAAGCAAAAGTGAGCTTATAAGGCAGAGTCATCACGGCCTCGGTAATTCTAATCGAGGACAAAGGAAGTATAACTCCTAAGATACACAGCCAACATAGGAAAGTCAAACGGCGTCGCCACGTGGCATCGAGGTCCACGCCTCATTTAATGAAGTAACACCTCTGACTACAGCAGAAGACCCACGTCACGTAACAGCATTTAATGTGCAGGAGAGGAGAGGAAGTGATTGAAGTCAGGATATGCCGAGTAAAATCAGGGATTAGGTGCAAAAATCTCACGACTTGTAAGGTTAAGTCACCAACCACAGACCAGGGCATTAAATGCTCCTCCAAGGCCCGAGACGCAGAGCCCACCATCAGGGCGGCGGCCGAGGTTTATGGGGGTCATACCACCATACTTCACATTCCCAAATGTCGATTCGACTACCCACCAACTTTGATCAACCTCACCATGCAGATTTTCAGCCTCATTGTCTTCTCAAGACCTTCCCTATAAATACCAGGTTTCAACTACATTTAAAGGGTAGCAATAGACTGTTCATAAATATATATATTTAGAATAGCCTCATGTGTAGAATTGTAACATAATAATTGTGGGAGCAAATTTCCTCCCACGGGAATATTTGCCTAAAGATTCCTTCGTCTTCTCCGCCTCTCTTTCTCCCTGCAAAACGAATAGCAATAAGAGGACCACACCCGGGGGGTATTGGCCAAAGGCCCTCCGATGCCTAAATTAGTTCAAGAGTTTTGTAAAGAAAACACTAGCTAATTAGGGTACGGAGTTATGTGTGTTTTTTGGGATAAACCGGGCGGCCGGAGCCTTATGTAAAAGAGGGAGAGAAAGGAGGTGGCTAGGGTTTCTGAGAGATAATTTCTGCAGAGTTTCAGTAGGAGTTTAGACGTACCTCAACCCTTGTATGTGGCCATCCTTTTATAGAGGTCTCGGGAGCTAGGGTTTCAGAGGAATAATTCCGTAGATGGAAGGGAATTATTCCTCCCCAATTTGGCGAGATTTGACTAATTAGGGATTTGATTTATTTGATTTAAATCAAATCCCTAATCAGAATAGCAATCAAATCAATACCTAATTTAATTAGGTAACTCCTCCATTAATTGAGAATATTCGTAGGAATCAAATCAATCCTCAACCTAATTAGGTAACATTCTATTTAATTGGGTAACCCCCAATTAAATTGAATAATTCCCAATTAGGTCAAATAATCCCCAAATTGAAGGAATTATTTGACCTAGGGTTATGAATTAATTCGGTTCCCACAATAATCATCATGATGGTCTGTGTATTTGTAGTAGCAAAGTTTCTATGTACAAATATATCTCAAAATTAAGGTACTCAATAAATATAACAGCTTACTATTTTTATGATTGAACAGAGTTATCCATTTATCATTCATTAGACTATGGATTTTCACTATTTTCTGCGTAAAATCGTATGATGAGTGTTCAATTTTCTGAATGGATATTGTGGGAACCGAATTAAAATCAAAACCCTAGGTCAAATAATTCCTTCCATTTGGGGATTATTTGACCTAATTGGGAGTTACCCAATTAAATTGGGAGTTACCTAATTAAAATTGGGATTGATTTGATTCCTACCCCAATTAGGGATTTGATTTAAATCAAATAAATCAAATCCCTAATTAATCAAATCTCGCCTAATCGGGGAGGAATAATTCATTTCCATCTACGGAATTATTCCTCTGCAACCCTAGCCTCCGAGGCCCCTATAAATACTTGGCTACACACAAGGTTTCAGGTACGTCTAAATTCCTACCAAAACTCTGCAGAAATTATCTCTCACAAACCCTAGCCACCATATTCTTTCTCTCTCTCACACAAGGCTTCAGCCACCACACACGGCTCTGGCCACTCGGTTTTCCTTGAAATACCCAACCTAACTTAGGCATCGGAGGGCCTTTTGCCAAGACCCCCCGGGTGTGGTCCTTTTACTCCGATCTATTTTGCAGGGAGAAGGAAACGGTGACGAAGGAAGAGGAATCTCAATCGAATATTCTCGTGCGAAGAAATTTGCTCCCACAGATATCCTTCATGATTCTTGTTTTTAGCTGAGATACGAAGCAAATTGATAATCTCACATGAAACCCATCTATGTTAAAAACACTTGTAAGGAGATGATACTGGCTCTTTTGAATGAATCCTATCTAATTATTCAGATGATATCGTTGAAATTATTGTGGACAATGTATGGATTTGACTCCATTGTTCCATGATAATTGCTCTTCCCCCCATTTCTGGTCTCAGCAATTATACATTCTTGTGTATGTCATGGACATTCACCTTTCATGGAAGCAGATAGAAATGGTAGAATCGATGAAGAAGAGTGGATTCATTGCAGAAAATCCTTCTTTACAAAAAGTGCTCCGATGGAATTTGTAAGGCAACTCATTAGTGACACATGACTAATGGATTTGTCAGTTGATTGAATTAGTTCAACTATTGACTTTGCTCTTGCTACTTGTTAATGTTTTAGTTGCATATGTGAAGTCAGTAAACTCATGGATATCACAAATAGGTTATGGTTATATTATAGTGTATTTTTATGATTTATAATTTTGCGGATTTTGACTTTTTTAGAAGATGACTTTTTATATCTATTTTATTGCATATCTTTATTTATTTTATTGCAGAAATTTTATTTTTAACATAAAAAAACTGTAATTAATTCAATTATATTAAAAATCAAATGTAATGTAATTAATTTGATCCACACAAAGAAAAAGGAATCCTTGAATTTAATAAGTAAGATCTACTAATTTGGTGTAAAAATATACGTGCATGCAGACATCTTAAATTCAATGCATTAGTTGAATTAAATGCAATGCAATTCCACATTCTTTTCTTGTTTGTTGGGCAAGATAAAGCACGGGATTGGACTACTTATTCAGGGACAATTAATGATTCAGAGACTTTTCTTCCGGGAGTGTTTCATGAATTCAGGGACATCCATTTTCTTTCCCAAGGCACTTATCTTCCGGATTGTCATGTTGTCATCGACTAGAAGCACAATTATAAGGCTCTTACTCAGAGCTTACTTGGTTGATGCTGGAAAACTTTCCTTCTTCCTTTTTTTATGTTCTTCATCCTCGAAAAAATATATGGTTAGTTTTTCATCCGATGATGGGGTTTTAATTTTCTGCAGATTTAATGCTGTTTTTGGTTAATCAAACATACTTGATGGACGATGATTACACAGATGGATAAAATGTCAGCTCGTTCATCAAGGAAGTGAGCCCAATTAATCAAAGTTTGTAAACTTGTAAACTTTTTTTTTTTTTTTCCCCTTTTTGAGCAAAACTTGCAAGGCAGAAAAAAATAAAGATCTAGCACAATGTCATTGCACAATGATTATGCAGGTTTTAATCACTTTGTTATGAACATCAAAACCATATCAGTATGATAACATAAAAAGTGATCAGATTTTAGTGTTCAAAACATAACACTGTCATAGCATGGATATGCAATTCATCTAATTAGAGAAATGGGCAATGGATGCTTGTATTTCTTCTAGAGTTCGCCCCTTAGTCTCCGGCACTAGCTTTGCAACAAACAGAATAGCTAAACCGCAAATGGCTGAGAAGATGAAAAATGTTCCTGTAGTATGACCAACTATTAGCATACAGAAGATGAGCAAGAAAAAAACAAGTGAAACACAAAAGAAGAATATATATATATATATATGCAGAAGACCTGCTGAGCTCCATTCCATCATAAAATTGAAGGTGTATGTTGTTATCCAAGAAGAAGACCAATTTGCCAAACTTGAAAGGCTTCCAGCTGCGCCTTTAACGTTTATGGGAAATATCTGAATTGGAAATCATCAAATCTTTGTTATAAAACTTTAAACATCTGCTAAATTCCTGGTAATAAGTTCATGGACGCAGACGAAGATCAAGAACACTAGTACTAACTACCTACCTCTGACATAATAACCCAGGGTAATCCTGCCATGCCCGTTGTGTACGATATGCTATAACCCTGAATGCAGTATGATCAACGTTAAGTTGAAACATTGTTCAAATGGTCTCAGAAAGGTACATGTTTCACCATGCTAGAGATTGCAGCAATAGGTAAATTTTTTGTTTTGTAAAACTACCTTTATGCCAAACCTATCCAAAATGAGCTCATATACTATAGATGTTCAAAGCCTTTGAGATCACACATGATTTTTTGTTTGTCAAAGAGTAATGAAATGAGACAAGATGTGACCAACTTTTGTAAGAGAAGAGAAGGAATACTTGTCTTCCAGTTATTATGTGTTTACCAACATTCCGATAAACACAAGAATACGAGTGAGCTCCTTCCATCGATGGAGGTCCTGCCATAACCAAAAGATGTAGTTCAGAGTATGATGATTTTTTCTTAAGCAAAGAGCAGCAGAGAAAGAGAAGTATTAAAATTTAGTTTGGGGAGAAACCTGAAAGCAAAATGCCAAGCCCACGAGAAAGGCACTGAAGCACATTCCTGCAGCAGAAACCTGCAAACATTTGGTGACTTCACTGTGAACTTAATGATTTCAATATATATAACATAAATTATTTGCCATTCTCACCATCAGAAGTGGTCGCCTTCCAGATTTATCGGTTAAGAGCACACTCATTGCAACACCAGGTAACTGTGAAAAGAATATCTACACATTTGAGATATACTTTGAAAAAAAAAAAACTCTCTTCACTTGCAATTACGAAACATATGTACCCCAATAATCGCCATTGATATAGTCCCAATACTACTCGAAAAATCTGCCAGAAAAGAGAGGAAATAAGGATTTCTCTTATGTTTCCTTTAAATATATGGAGAAAACTTAGAATGCTTTTGATTTACTGGAATCTACAAACACAGAGCTTGCATAATAAGCAATTGCATTGGCCCCCCCAAATTGCTGCAGAAACATCAACCCGAGTCCAACCTATACCAAATAAAGGTCAGAAGAAATATCATGAAGAGGGAAGGCGGAACACTACATAATTTTTGACTGAGATAACTTACAATGAGAGAGTGAGCATATCTCTGCTGAAACAAGTCTAGCATTCTTTCTGACTGTTGCTGAAAGATTTCTGTATAATTCTGCCACAATATGAGAGCTGTCTTATTTCATGCTTCCATACCAAACAGAGAACTTTGAAAAATAATATGAAAATGTAACTTGGTAGGTTACCATAATATCAGATGCTTCTTGAGATATACAAGAATCTCTTCCTCTGAGACGCCGCAGAGCAGCATCAAGGTTTTTCTGTTTACCGATTTTGGCCTGCAGACACGTTTCAATCATTTGAGCATTCTAATCGAAAATTTCTCACTGCTGAATGTATTTATTTATTTGAAGTTAAAAGACTTGTAGGCTTGTCCTGTTGGCAGAATAAGGTCACCAAGGCAAAGCAATTTAAAGATTGAATTGGACTCACCAACCACCTTGGAGACTCTGGAATGAAATATAAACCTATAATTTGTAGTAGAGATGGAACAGCACCTGAATATAAACTCTATCAGTATGAAGTGCTTGATTCAATTTTGATGCATTCATAAAATAAATACAAGGTAGGAGACTAAGAGATAATTTACCAATCACAGCCATGATGCGCCAGTTTAAGGTATTTCCAATGAAATACATTACCGAAAAACCGCAACTGATTATCAGCTGTGCACATAATGACATTTATGGATTGTAATTAGAGAAGGAACAGTAAGAGGGGAAGCACAAAGAAAAAGGAGTTGGAACTTTCTAGCATATTCACAACAAAGTAATTATAGTCATACCTGATTAGCTGAAGTAAACCTTCCTCTGAGGTCCTTAGGTGTTATTTCTGCTATGTATACAGGTACCTATTTATGAATAAGAATTAGGTATGGATAAGTTATACACTGATCTGAAATTCAAATAAAATAAATAAATAAGCATTGAACTCAACCTAACTACTGATCAAAAGAATTTGATTGGATGTATGCAATTACCACGTAGCAAATTATTCCGATGCCAAATCCCACCAACAGTCGTCCGATATCCAGCCACCAAACATTCTAAATCAAGCATTGAACTCAACTCAACTACTGATTGAATCCCAGAAAGGGAAGGAACCCAAAAGCAGGCATGCAACATCAAGAAGCAAGGAAAGAAAAAAAAACTATAGACTGTTACCATGTCGTTTTCCAATGCATTATATATTCTAGACTTCTTTTCAATTGTACAAATGAGAATTCAGCCATGTAAGTCTACAGACTAAAATCTACTCAGGAGATTAAGTTCTATCCTAAGGGTCATGGTGTAAATCACATAAAACATTCTATTCCAAGTTGCTTCCATGAGGTTTCTTAGACAATGACTAAAGAAGACCCTACCTGGGGGCTTTAACTAACATCTATTTTTTCGCTAAACCATAAATTTCAACATCAAAGCATTCGCTATGCGTACATGGAGACTGTAAAGAGAAGAAACCTTTGCAAATGCTATAATGAGCCACCCTGCAGTACTGAATATTGCAGAGAACCACATTGTCTGCTTGGCAATATCAGCAGGAAAAGAAGAAAAGAGTTAGATATGAAATATAATTTGAACATCTGCCCCAGGCATAGAGTTAAAGAATGAAACAAAAACTTACACCTTTACGACCAATGAGATCCGTTATCCTTCCATTTACCAACCCACCAAGCACTCCTCCAATTGTCAGTATTGAACCAAAAACTGAGTACTGCATATTGGGAAGAGAATTTATCAAATGCAGAAACTGAAAATTTAGATACTAAAATCTAAGAAAGAAGAGAATATCCATATTTGTAAAGTCCATCATGGAAAATTTTGTTAGAAAAGAAGATGCTTGCGCTTAAAATAAATATAAATGAAACTTAGCACTTACAGCAGCAACAGTGATGTCCAAGTCTTCCATTATTCCGGATTCTGCAGCTGATGAATATCCTGTCTGCAAAGCATTTGTAATTGTATTTTTTTTCAGAACCAGCAATCCTATTTTTAAGTCTAATGGTTGAACAGATAGTCTCCTAATTTTCGGAACATTTAATCATTTTTTATCATTATTAACACTTTGATGCAGCAAAGCATATTGAAGGGACAAACAAGTCAAACAGAGTGCAGCTTGCTTAATGGTTGATTTCCACAAAAACCTTCGGTTAATTCTATCAGAAGAGTTCTCTTTTATTCTTTTTTGGCTTATGCATGTGATTGAAGCTACAAATAGAAGGGGTTTTTTTTTTTTTTTTTTTTTTTATTTGGTGTCAAGACAAATATAAGTTACGAAAGAAATAGAACAAGCAGGTAATAGTTGAGGTAGATTAATTAGGTTTGTGAGTTAACTAAATTAGCTGCAGTTTTAAATCTGTTACTAAACTGATCTCACTTAACAGGGTCATAGGCAGGAGACGTCCCTCCGGTAGATTAAATTAATTTAGATTATTTTAGAGTATTTTAGACTATCGCTTGTATAAAATAAAAAAAAATAAAAAAAAGGGGACCATAGCATATGAGAAAATATAGAAACTAACAAGAAAACACAAGAAACTGAGAAAAATGTAAATTTAAACTTAAAAGTGTGCCAATGATAATTTTTATGTGAATTTGGTCACATACAGCACACCCAAAAGAGAAGGAACCACAGAGGGCCACCAAAGTACTCAGAACAACAACAAAGGTGACTGAGTTCCCCCCACTGCAATCAGCATCAGCAGCAGCTCCTTCATGGATCACAGACTCTCTTACAATTAGCAGTCCTTCCATGGCTTCTCTCTCCATATATTTATATATAAATATAAACTTATTTTTTTCTTGGACGATGATTAAAAACTAAGAATAAAACTTACTAAGAAAAAATGAGAAGCAGTAAGTTTGGAAGCATGGAGATACAGTACTGGGAAGGAACAATGAGAATGACAAAACTGAGGGTATTTCTCTGTTGCTCACTTGCCTTTTCCCCTATGTATATATACTTCCACCTACTACCAAATTCCAAAAATAAATAAATAAATAAGGTTGATTTTTAGTTGGACCAATAGGTCGTCAATGAGTTGTTCAAGAACGTGTATAAATTTGGTTTGGTAACGAAGCATGGCAATTAAAAATACGAGAGAATCTTTTGTATCCAATATAATTATAATTAAGCATAATTGTTTGTAATTTATACATTATTGGAGTAGTAAAATATCTTTTTGTTAATGCGAAGTACATAACCGGTGGATACATGTTAGGCAAGTTGGCCAAGGCTGTGCCTGTCCTGTTGCATCTGAGTTTAAAATATCATGGTGGAGATGGATTGGAGACCTAGAAATTAATATTAGATAGATATGAACTTAAAGGCACATTAACATCTGCCTGCATGAAATGTCCCAAAGCATGGCAACAGCTCCAAGATGTTCAAATTATCATATATAAATCCGATGTGGGGAATTAAAATAATTGCTTCTGCATAAAGAAGACATAATATAATGATGACCCAAATTGAGCACAAATAACGTGGTCATTATATTAGAACATAAAAAATAAAGCTTACAGGTGAAGGTACTACAAAATTTCCACCTCTAAAGTTGCACGCTCCCATTTTAGGTGACATACAAAATTGGTTTTGATTTTACCCTATCTACAGCTTAAGTACAAGGCCTATAGGACAATGATCACTACCAGTTATATCCGGCAGAATGTACGAGTCATGAACCTTGTCAGCTATGGATTCCGAGACGAGGAAGTAGTCAAGCCGCCAGCCTAGTTCAAAATCCAAGTAAATCAGAGTTTTGTTAGAAGAAATAACAATAAAAAAGAAAGCAGACTTCCGATTTATAAAACAAATTGCAAAGAAAAAAATCTAGCGTAAAATATAAATATTTTGGCCTCACACAGAAAATTGCAGAACAAAGTATGCAAATCATGAACACTTAGAATGTCTGCTTGAAGAGAACACTCAGAACAAAACTACATGTTTTAAATTAATACCGTTAACTACTCCTTCAAATGCAATGGCAAATCTGAATTATCAAAACTATGAATACAATAGTAGTGTGCAATACCTCTATTAAATTTGCGTCCACCATGTCGATAACCCCAGTAAGTATAGCCAACAACACCAGGGTGTTGCCTTCTAAAGGTATCCACAAATCCCCTGGATAAAAAGTTTGACCCAAAGGATTGCCTTTCTTCATCTGTAAACCCAGCACTTCTTTTGTTTCCCTGTAGATGTATCAACGAAAAACAACCCCATAAATAAAACTGGGATTATATGATAAACCACTGGAGAGACTGGAGAGGCATAGCACTCCCCTACTTATGTTCAATTTACCACCTAAATTTTTCCATAGAAAATGTTAATATCTGGAGGGAAAATGGCGAAAGTACAGGATTTGTTTTCAAGTGACACCACTGTAAAAATCGCTACCTTTACATCCCGTAAAACTCTTATAGGATGTTTAATTTTTATTTGCTGTTGAACTTACTGCTCAAGTGTGCTCATTATGATAGTCAAATTTCACATCAATCCAAAATCTCAAATCTTCTTGATTGATTGGTTGTCTTTGATAAACCTTATGAGTAATATTAGAGCACTAAATTCAACAGGTGGATTGTTGAAAAACAAATCCTATAAAACGTTTTTCAGCAGTGCTGAACTTTACACCAATGTCAAATGTTCCTGCCTCTTTATAGTCCCTTCATATTCATACAAAGTCACCAAAAAAGCATACCTAGGATGTATGCTGTGTTTTCTTTTAAGTTGGATTAGGGAAACACCATCTCAAGTGCTATCAGTTTTTATTTCATTTCAAGCTGAGGTGCTAAACGAGAGATACTTATCTAACTAAAGCCTAAAGGCATCCTAAATTGGCTGAGTTCAATTATACACTTTCTCTACTGCAGATTGAAACTAGAAATTTGGCAATGGACATAACAGAATTCTAAGATAAACATTTTTTTGGTGATTAATTTGTTGGGTGAAGCTTGGAAGTCTTTATTTTGGTTCATTGGGTTGGTTTTAAAGATTTCGTTTTTTCCATTATTAATATCAAAGATCTTGACTCATCTTAACATTTCATTGTCTTACAAAATTTAAAACGTTTAGATTCATTAAACATGGGCATTATCATACATTATGTTATTTTTGAAAGATTTTTGTGAGTTGATATATTATGAAAAGTATATTGTTTTTCAAGGTTGAGTGATCAATCAGGGAATCATAAAAGTTCTTTGACAACAAATCAGGAAAACTTACAGCTGGGTTATAAATATCTATCTCTTGATGAGCACAATTCAGATCACCTGTTAAAATGACAGGTTTTGACTTTTCCAGCTCCTGAATCAACAATGAAAGCACCCATAAGCATCAAGAAATTGCCACAGAATTTTCATAACTATGCTTTTTCAAAAGCAGATAAAATTTTAAGAAAATGAATATTCAACTGAACAGTATTTGTGCCCAATTAAACTATTTAAGGTTATAAGCACCGAGGCATGCTGTCAAGGCCAATTTTGGATTCTTCAAATTTGAGGAGATATGACAGGCATGCACTAATCAGCCAGAAGCTATTCTGCCTGTATAAAGGCATGCACTATGACAGGCATGCATTATTCAAATTGAATTTGGTTGTGTTGAGTATTGACTTGAATATTAATTTTAATATGACGGTCACACACTACTTGAGTAAGATGTATGTATTCAACATAAATAACAACATATTCTGCCTGTATAAAGGCATTGTGATAAAAGGAATTAAGTCCAACAAACAAACAAAACCCTGCTAGCAGAAAATTTTCTGAGAAAGAACAAATAAAATCACACTTACTTTCATGTAATTGCTGAGAGATGGATCCCATTCATTAATCCTGTATGACTGAAATAATAAAATGGAGTTGTTAGCCAAGCAGAATACTACCCCATGTAATTAGGCTGCAAAGGACTCGAGGTCAATACCAGTCGTCTCAAACCATCTCCAGAATTAGGAACATATCCAGTTATCAGATAAAAGGAATCAAACTCTGCTGTTATAATCCGCCCCTCACTATCATGATCTGATATGCCAATGCCATATCTGACTGAAAGTGGCTTTATCTGTAAGACAAAAGCCAATATTAACTAGCAGTTTAATAAGATAACCAAGAAAGAAAGAAGAAGAAAAAAGGTTGTTTTTCAAACCAAGATAGTTAAGAATGGACTTAATTAATCAAACTCATTTCATTCTTAAATCCCAGTGACGAAAGTAGCATTTGCAAATTTCTTAGGCAAACATAGCCAGTCTATATTTCGAGCAATATAGCATACATTTAGAGAAAAGAAAAATTAACAGCCACATTTCTATTCTCAAAATCGCATTTCCTTAAAAAATTCTTAAACAACCTAGAAACAAGATTCCGCTAATCACTAGACCCATAAGTTTCAGGTTCAGTATTGGTTTTAAAAGCTCACTTATGTGATAAAAGAGAAAGGAATCTCCATTTTGTTAAAAGCTCAATTATGTGATAAAAGTTAGGCTAACAGCCACGACGTTATGCAACACGCATAAATGGATAGTATTATACACAACAAAGAGAAACAATCAAATGCATGTCGTAAAGACATGAAATTGACTGTCATTATGAGAAAGAATACAGTATACCCTTGAAACAATTGCAGTTCCTGAATAACCAAGCTTGGAAACACTACATGTCCAGAAGCTATTCTCATACCCATCTATCAGAGACCTTTTCACATCTTCAACATCCTTCTCCTGTTCCCAAACTTAATAAATGTGATTATACATAACACAAAAAATGCTATAAGAAAGCTATATTTGTAACGAACACTAGAAATTAGCACATTAAGATGGACACCACATTTACATAATTGAAGGAAAAACTGACTGACTCCATTCAGATTTTTTAACCAATAATGTCCTCGAAGCACGACACCATAACTCATAAGGTTTAGCTTGATTGTCTCAACTAGAAAAAAGAATTTAAAATTACCCGTGACACAAATAAGAATATTCCAGTTCCAAATAATTCAATATTTTGAATGGAATAAATATTTGAAACTTTACTAGTCACAAGAATCCAATCCTATTCACAGGAGAACCTACCTGAAAATGAATGTTGAGCCTTAAATTGGCCCATAATGTTAATATAAAAAGAATATTAGGCAATTCATGCCATTTCTTAACAGGATTGTCACCCAATGCTCAACGTGTGAGAGGGCTTAGTATAGAAGCCAAAGAGTCAGTCAATTCTTTACCAATCACAAAGCAATATATGATGTTGAAACAAAAAAATGTAACTGCAAAACAATGATGTGTCAACATTATCATCAAACAAGAGTTTAAGCTTCAAGAAGCAAAAATAAGAACTAAAATACTTGCCTGCAGTTTGGTCTCCTGCAAACACAGTACATCAAAATCTTCCCTTTGGGCTAGCTGCAAAGCAGAGAATCCCTCTAACTTCAATAATGCCCTTAAACCATTGACATTCCAAGACATAAGCTTCAAAAATTTAGTATCCCTAGCAAGTGGTGGAAGTTTCATGGTTCTAGGATTATAAGGAATCCAATCTTTCTGAGGTTTCTTATGCGCAAGAACTGTCCATGGCTCAGCTACTTTATCATCAGTTTTGACATCAAAACTAATAGTTTCTGAAGATGTTTTCTTTCTTGTCCTCGAGAGCTTGTGACCTGGATAGATAACAACGATACACCAGTCCTCTTCATTAAGTGAACTGAACCCAGATAAACATATGAAATAAACTCAGTTAAGAAGATTCGTGGAATCATTTTACAGAACCTGAAAGGTCTTCTGGTTCAATTGACAGCTTCTCCTTTTTCGTTGCAACCTTGCTATAGCCTATCACAGTTTCACTCTTAACTGACGAATGGTTTAACCTTCTCTTGTAACGTTGAAGTTCACCAACCTCCGAAACAGGGACATTCTGAACTTGGTCTCCATCAGATAATGTTTCAGCCCCAGTTTTCTCTGATGCATTTTCAACACAAGTGGAGGCCACTTGTTCTTCTATTACCAGGGAACCTTCATCTGAAAATGAAAAGGAACTCCTAACCATTCAAGTCCATAGAATAAGGCAAACGGAAGAAAGAGTTTGGAATCATTATTTTATAAAAAGTTTCTTCTTTTGCTACATCTTCAGAGAAGTACATGAGAATAATAGATATTACCATCTTTCTTCTTTTCCAAAAAGCACTTCAAGGCAGCCACAAGTTCAAATTTACGGCCTTTGGCAGAAACCCCAGCATTTCTGAAAGGCAATTTAAAGTTCCAAATCATTGTAGAACATTTAACATGTACAAGTCAAGGACACCATACTGATCAACACCATCTAATCGTTAACTTATTCCACTATCCATAGAAAGAAAAAGAAATTACTATGTTTATAGAGGGAACATTCCTATTGGACTCACAAGGAAGATATTAACACTAGGAATGTTACCTCAGTGTTGTTCTGAGTTGTTGAACTGTCATTGCCTCGATTCTCGCAGGGTCGTTCTTAAAACTCTCAATCTCAACCACATTGCTTTCAGCACCATCCTCCTAAAAGATTTAATCAATCAACATCAAACTAATGCAAACTACCCATACCCAACATAAAAACAAGAACAAAACAAAAATACAAAAATACAAAAATACAAAAAATACAAAAATCAGCATAGAGGCATGACATATAAGTATAACCTTGACAATAGCTTTATGAGGGCTTGGGTTTGTACCCATTGATTCTTTGAATGTCTTATCCTTTTTATTTTCCTCAAACATGGGCTTTGTTGTTTTAGCAGAAACGGGTCTTCTAGGCACTCCTTGAGTTGCTCGTAATCTAGTAAGAGAAGCCAATGCTCCAGTTCTCAAATTCCTTGGAGCTACTGCAAAGCTACCGATGTTGGTCAGTCATTTCAACTGTAGCTGAAATTACCATGAAATTGAAACGCAGAAAGTATGTAAAACACAGCCTAAAAAAAACAAATTAAAATATAAAACCGGGTGAGACTGAGAAATGTTTTGAACCCTAATTGCAGAGGTTGAATTTGATTCATGGCCTACTACGAAGAGGGAGGAACTGAGGATAGAGAGTCCTGCACTGCACCTTTTTGGTTTTGTTTCTTTTCATTTTTCGAGTACGAGGATGAATAATATGACCCTCCAATGCAGTGAAAACACGTGCGGCCGGTTAAGACATCAGAAGTATAACCTCTCTGGCTCCGTTGAAAAAAACAAGAAAAAAAAAACCCCTCTGGCAAATCTGATTCTTAAGTTTTAGGTACTGCATTAAAAAATTGATATTCTAGACTTTCCAATATACAGAAAAAGGGATCAAACTCGTGTGTAAAGGGATGGGCAATATTTTAGATTACTTTTCACATTTTAGGTATTGCATTATGAATTGTTTTTCATTCTGAATGTGTTTATAAATATCGAGAAATTTTGAATAATTTCAATACTTATGTATTACATAAGGAAGAAACTCATGTCAATACAAAAGATGGATGCTCAAACTTTTGTATGATTTTGAGGCCATTATCAATAGATGGTTTTTGACATTATACCAAAAGTGGAAAATTTATGTGGCACATTAAGCTACAGAGACTTTAGGTAATCCTCTTCGATTATCAAGGAGTGCAATAAGCTCATGTGACATTATACCAAAAGTGGGAAAGATGAGGTAAGAAGTTTTTTTTGTTTTGTTTTTTTCCAGAAGGCAATAGAATTTTATTAGATCAAAATAAATAATGAGTACAAAGGACACATACTGTAAAGGGAGTCATCCCTATAACAATATAGCAGCCATGTGTAAAACTTCCCCAATATCCTGAGCTAGCCGAAAAACTAACATGATCTGGAGACAATCAGTCTCGAAATTAACTTTTCTAAAACCCCTTTCAACCGCCATAATTTTCCCGAATCTAGTCCAATGACATCAAGAACCAAAACTAGCCGCTAACTGGCATGACTCTCCTAGAGAGACTAAGAACACCTAGAAAACTTAACTAAGTTTCTAGAATCATAAAAGAAAACAAACACAGAAAACTCTAACAAACTAAATTAAAATATATATAAAAAGAAACCCTAGAACAACACAGGCAAAAGGAAAGCCAACCGCCTAATCTTCCTTTGGAACATGACAAAGGGAGTGCCATCTAGTTACTCAAGGGCATCAATGCACTAGTGCATAGTGAATCTACCATAACCAAGCCGCAACACCTTAAAGAGGAGCCTCGCAAGAAGATGCACAACCAAAACCAACTCGTATTTTAGACAATAGATCTGCCAGAAAAAGAGTAGATCGACATAAATCCACCTGAAGCCGAAGAACACCGAAGATCCAACGGGATTGTGAAGACCCGTATTTTAAACGGATAAAAGAAGATATCTCCGTTAGTTGCCTACGTGGCACTATGGGTCCCACATTTTTTTTCTTTTTTAATTCTAAATTGATTAAAATATGAATAAAATATTTTTAAAAACCAAAACAAAAAAAATCTCTCTCTCTCTCTCTCTCTCTCTCTCTCTCCCCGAATTTTCTAAGCTGGGGTTTGGGTCCTGTTGAGTTGACAGGGCTATTAATGGTGCCTGGGTTTTGGCGGTTCTTTTTGGGATTTAAGTGAAAAGGAGGTTCTTTTGTTGAAGGTCTGAGGACTTTTTGGGCTGATTGTTGTTCATGGATTTTCAGAAGAAACTGACAAAAATGCAAAACCAAGAAAGAAATGGAAAAGAGGTGCCGAGAGAGAGAGAGAGAGAGGCTAATTGTTGTCCATAGATTTTCAAAATAAACTAAGAAAAATGCAAAACCAAGAAAGAAATCGAAATGAGGTGCTGAGAGGGAGAGAGATTTTTTTTTTGTTGGTTTTTTCATATTTTATTCATATTAAATTTTTTAAAAAAGAAAAAACATGTAGGGCTCATAGTGCCACGTAGGCAACTAATAGAGAAATCTGATGGAAATCTAATGGAGAAATCACATTGTAACAAATTTAAAAGACCAGGGTATGTTATTGTAAAAATTAAAATGATAGCGACTAATATATCTTAAGAGTGTAACCACAAAATACTAAACTGTAATTAACCTTTATTTTTATTTCTTTCATTCTTATTTTGTAGTTGGTTTTTTAATATTTTATTCAAAATTTAATCCATTTAAAATTTAAAATAGCGAAAATGTGAGACCCATAATCCCACATAAGCAACTAATGGAAAAATATAACGGAAACCTAACGATGGAACCACATCGTTATTGTAAAAATTGGGAAGATAAGGATTAATATGTCTTAAAGATATAACCACAGGGCACTAAACCGTAAGTAACCCTTGAGATAAAACATCTCTGTATAGGAAATGACAATATCAGTATTATTATGCCTATTGTTAACCCCATCCAATGTGTATAAACAAACAAATATGAGGGGCCAAGAATAATGGATTACAGCCGCAGGCAAAATCAGACGGGTTCCGCATAGAGCTACCATGTAAGAAAATTAAGAACCTGCAATCGAAATCCCCTCTAACCTCTAAACTCTGCAAAATCTCTAATCTAAGCCTGTAATGTAATGTACATCAGCGCTTGGGTAATGATCGGGAAGAACCCCTCGAAACTGAGAAACTGAAACACCTCATCTCAACAGCCAAACCTGTTTCTCTCACTCCCTCAACTTTTCTCTTCTACAAAAATTTCATTTCTCAACGCTTGTTCACACAGGAAGCTGGATTTCGACGAGGCCTGGGTCATTGTGATTCGGAAAACAATTGTGTTTCAATTGGAAAATCATCCACGCCAGGAGGAGATAACGGTGGAATAGCCGAGGGGTGAGAAGCATCGTCTGTGAATCCCAAGACCCTTCTGGCAGTTGCTTGAGAATCTATTATTTTACCAATCTTTCTTGAAGTAATTGCTCCTGATGTGGATTCCCTAGAGGAGTTGCTACTTTCCACAGATGAAAGGAACTGATCTTTTGATAAAGTTGTTTGTGCAGCTGATGCAATTACAGAGCTGAAAACACCAGATTCCCTCAAACCTTGTACAATGACCTGCACCAGAAAGAAATCAATAGGCTTGAGGATTATATATGCTCACAACTATAATACCAGCATACAAAATTAGTTACCATATTATTTAAACCAAGAAAGAAAAACAAAGCAGGCTATGGAACTAACCATCGGTGCATAAATTCGAGTCAAGATGCCCTTCCTCAAAAGTTTTAAGTTGAGCGCTTTGTCAGTCCACACAATGCGTTCCCGGTACCTAAATCAACAGAAGGGAGTTCTACATTAGAAAGCTTAACACATTTCAATTTGAGACCTGTTTAAACCTGATTATCAAGGAGTTTCGGCCATTTCTTGTTTGAAGAAATACTTTTCTTTGTAGGAGGCTAAATGACAACTGTTACTAATCAAAAGCTAGAAAACCCACAATGAAGTTATTCATGTCACTTAGTGCCTAAATGTTTCCCCACTGTCACATGACAAGTGATGCCACACACGCTCTATTAAAATCTAGTATAGTGAAATCTTTTGGTAATTTTCATAAACTATTACCAGCTAAGCATTTCCTCCTCTGTTGCAGTTGAAGCAATTATGAATGCCTGTCGAAGATAAAGGGGAAAGAAGTGTAAGCAAGCAGGGACAACTGCACTAATACATATGTAAATTGACACTGAAAAACCTATATATAGAAAAGAACAGTTCCGGGACATCTCCAACAAATCTTCAAAATATTCCACAAAATTAATGAGACTAACGAATTTACAAACATGACAAACATATATCAAGACTAAAATCGCTGGCATTATGTCAAGGGAAAAAATCAGAATAAAACATAAGGAGCCTAAGAAAATAAGACTGACATGACTTCCAGCTGAAGGGGGGGTAAAAGAAAAACACAAACGATGACACAGGGATAAGAACTCACAGCTCTATCAAATTCCAACATGAAGCATCTCTTAACGTCCTCCTTGGTAGGTTTGCAACCACACCGATCACGTCTAGAGGTCAAATCTGAAAATTTTGGATATGTATAATGCAGAACAGCAGCCTCATCCAATTTGATCTCACTATAAAACATTACAAGGATAAAGAAGTAAGTGTTTATATAAACTTGCCATATTTGACCATAATTTAGAAACCTTAACATTTTGTAGATAAACAGAACACCAGTAATCAACTACACGAAGAAAGAGCTATTATATTAAAAGAAAGGACATTGTCCTTTAAATTGAGAATAGGTTGCAATGATTAGTCAATCATAAAAAGATGGACAGAACTATTATATAAGTACATGTTTAGAAAGTTGATAAAAAATTTAGATAGAATGGCCATACTTTGGTGTCTTCATATAATTGTGCCATCTGTGTGCACCGTTAGGGCGAAGGTGATCTTGAATTCGAGCAGCTGATTTCCCATTTCCATATGTTAGAAAATAGTTTGGATTACCCCGGGTTGCTTCTTTATAATTTCCAAAATATACATCCTTTGGAAGATGGTCATAGTTCTTTTTGAACATTGACACCTACAACACCATAAACAATAAATGATATTAGTGGATGGAAATTTTTTGTGTTGTTTTATTAAAGCAAGAAATGTAATGATTTTAATAGCATACAAAATAAACTTAGCAGCTTCTCTGGTTGTGCATTTGGCAAATTTTTTATTTGTGTTGTTTCATTTTTGAGAAATCATGCTGCTCCAAAATTACCAAAAACAATCTATGACTGAACACAAATCAATTTTTTTCTGGGCATGAAAATATATATAAATTTTAAAGGAGAGAAGAAAAAAAGCCGTGGAGACCATGTTCCTGACCTTCACAAACTATCAGTAATACCTGGTATTACAAAACTTAGACCGAAAGCATTGGAAGAACGAAATGGAAGAAATTATACCTCACTGAAAGGGTCCTTGATATCATCTTGCTCTACACTACTTTCCTGAGAAAACAGAAGCATATGTGAGCATAACTGAAACTTTTCTCACATTAATATTAGTGATAAATTTGAAATGCAATGAGTGGGGGTCTGATCAACTACAATTTCTTGACATCAATATAAATGCATCATTATTCTTCTTAATAAGACAATATAAATGCATCATTATTCTTTAATTGGACAATATAAATGCATCATTATTCTTTAATAGGACAATATAAATGCCTCATTATTAACAAGACTAAAATCCACATTCAATGACGCAGTCCAGCTTAGCAGGCATGGGCTTAGCCAAGTTGGCTAGAGCGGATGTGCTCCCCACTTGGCACCCAAGTTTGAATCCCCCTCCCCGTAGTTTACATTAGATTAAAGTAGATTATCGGTTGTATCAAACAAAATGATGCAATCTAGCTTAGACTATAGAATTAGCATTCCTCTAGAGAACTAAGATAAAATACCGTACTGAAGATGGAGTTTGAATAATAGAAGACAGCCACTCTTCACTGTATATTCTATGGCCTCACATGGCATCTAATGCATGAAAAGAATCTATCTCAACAATCACTTACATAATTTGGAAAGACAACCATATCAACATTCCTAGGCACATCAGACAACAACTGTCTCAAAGAGTACTCCTGAGTGCCTGCTGGATATATTAACTCATCGGTATCAAGATGGATGATCCAATCCATGCCAGCCTCCTAAAATGGCAGAAGAAACTATTACAAACTTTATCCAGATGACCAAAGAAGCAACTGTGATGAATTATGCAATGCAAGATAAATTACATACCCTTGCCATGACAATAGCCATCTCCATGTTAAGGGACTGCTTCACAAACAACTCATAATTACACGGTTTATAGAAGAAGCTTGACAGCCATGTCTCGTTCCAAATCCGACTGAGCACCGCACATATAAATTTAGACAAAACAAAAAGTATGAATAACCTATCAGATCAATAGTAGTAAGAAAAATGAAAGAACAACAAAACTGTCTTTGTCCATTACAAATATTCAACAAATGAAGAATCTCAATTAGTATTTTTCCATGTTAAAGGTCTGCCTACACCTGGGATTGAATTTCACTTCAACAAGGAAGAAGGGAATATCGATCATCAGTTCCTCAATTGCCCAAATGCAGTTTCGTTGTAGAATAAGTTCTTTGCTTGGAAAGGTTGAATTGGGTGATTCCGGGTTCTTGTGTTCAGTTATTTGTTGAGAAAAATTGTGCCTCTGGTAAAGGATAAAAGGCAAAATTCTTGTGGAAGTCCTATATGTTGCCTATTTTTTGGGTGGTTTGGTTAGAATGAAATGCCAGAATTTTGAATAAAAACTGATTGTGGAAAAGAATGTTTCTGGCCTTTGTTGGCTTCAATCTCTACTGCATTTACAGATATTCTGTTTCATTCTTCAATGGGACAGGGAGTGGCAGTTTGTTGAATTTATATTCTATTTTGGTGATTCGTTGTGTAATTGAGTGTATCCAAAGGACAGGACAGCTTCTATTTTTGTCTTGTTTTGCAGGTGGCCTTCTTGCCCACTGCTGGACTGCATTATTTTATGCTTATGACTTTATTTAACAATGTCTCTATCTCTTTTTATTTTCTCATTTAACAACATTCATCTCCTTCAAGTTAACACTCTCGAACTTAAATGTATTTTGCATTTAAAATCTACAACATTCAAAGGTTCTCCAATCATAACTCTTTTAGTTTTTCATCAGAAAATTGGGGAAAGGATCCATTTAATACATTTGGCACACTAACATCGAAAGTAAACTTCTTTATCTCACACTTACCCATTTAAGAGGCGGATTGGAGAAAATAAAATAACCTATTTAAAATGAAAGGGTACCAACCTTTTAGCCTGCTGCTCCTCCAATTCCCTTGTCCTGTATATAACCTTCACTCCCTGTAATACGAATTTTGTGTCCCATAAGAACTTGGATAGCCAGAACTAGAAGGGCATTAAACTTGTATATAAATTATTTGATTTTGAAAAGTTGTTCACTAGCAAAAATTTTAAGTGAAGCAAGCAACTTGAACTCACCGGAATGCTTTCAAAGACTTTAGATACATTAGGAGATGCAGCCTTGCCTTCCACAAAAAGGAAAAAGGTTGAAACTCCAATAACCTTATGATAAAAGATCCATGGCAACGTTTGCTCTAAACCAGCGGAAGTGCTTGTTTGAATGCATATCTGACATGTAAAAGATTACAGACGGTTCATAAGATGTTCATAAGATCTCACATGCATTATTAATCAGAATGACTTTAAAAATGCTAAAGAAACCAAAAGAGTAATCTATAATAGAAGAAATATCTAATGATGCCCAATGAATGATCCCCAGTTCAAATCACAATCACCACTAATCAAGCTCAACAAGAGACCTATATAAGCACAACCCAGATGCCAGATCCCAAGATCCAAACATAATCAACCCCCAAAGACTAGAAGAAACTCAAATCAAATCCCAAAAACCATCAATCCAATTCTATCAACCACAAATCACAGCCACAAAAACTCAACAAACTTTTGAAAAAGCAATCAAATTGAACACAATAGAAAGCACACTGACCTTGGGCCTCAGATCGGACATGTAATCGAACTTCCAGTCCTTATAATAGGGGAAGGAGGGCGAGTGCCTCCGACCCAGAAGATCGACGCAGTCGGAACCCGAAGAATGTGAAACCTGGACTGGGGGCCCACCCAAGTCGACCATGCCAGGGAACTCGTGATGGTCAGGTGCCCATCGAGTAATGGGGTCATTGAGACCGCCACGCCATTGGAGAACGAAGGCGAAGCCGGCGAGAGTTAGAGGGAGGACGGTGAGGAGCAAGAGAAGGCGGGAAGCGAAGGTCTGAAAGGAAGAAGATGATGCAGACGACGACGATGATGACGAGGAAGAAGAAGAAGAAGCCGAGGTGGGTCTGGAAGAAGAGTAGAGACCCGCCATGAGAGGTTGATGACAGACAAAGAGAATGAAGACAGTAGTCGTTGCATATATATGTAGAGAGAGAGAGAGAGAGAGAGAGAGTTTTGAATTGTAACCGAAGGAAATGGGAGTTGGAAAACTGAAGGAGAGAGAGACTGCGAGAGACGTTTTGTCGTTGGTGGTGTTATTGCCGGCCTCAGATTTTTCCCCCTTTTTTTTTCCTTAAAGAAAGTTTCCTTTTCTTTTTCTTTTTTTTTTAAATCAGTATGATTCATGAATTTCGAACCTTACATGAAGAAAGTTTCCTTTTTCATTTTTATTTTTAATCAGTATGATTCATGAATTTCGAAATGATACTGCTTGCCTCCTTACCTGTAAGGAGATCTAATGAATCATAATTTGACATATATACAAAAATAATTCATTAAAAATACACACACAAAAAAATTTGCACACATGTCACACTGCTACTGACAGGAATGTAAAAGTTTCTACTTACATGATAAGGACGAAAGTATTTTCCATTTCGAAATTGCAAGACTCATCTAAGAAACTATTATTTGACAAGGGATATCTGTATAAATAAATAATAAAAAATCGAAAATATCAATGACGATTTGAACAATATATGTAAAATGATGGATTAGTGAAGCTTATTCTACTGATGTTAAGCAATTTTTAAAGGATTCGGACTACAAAGGTTAGAAAGAATTTATTCTTAGTATGCTAATTGTTTAAATGTCTTGTACATGCATAATTTATCTTTACAAATTAAATTGCTATTTTTGTTTGTCGTATTGTTAAGTGATAAGATCACATCAAAACCTAGCAAGGTTATAATGTTACATTAGTGATAATAATGGACTATCGACTAACTCACCTCATCATATATCTCAATCAAATAGTTGAATCCAAAGAGTTTGATGTTCCCACAAAAATGTATTCAAATATGTGAATACTCTATTAATCAACTTGATAAAGCTCAACGTTAGCCTTACCAATTAAAACTTTCAAAGTATCTAATGTGTGTGAATACCTTATTAATTCAGTTCAAAAAACAAAAAAATAAACATACCTTATTAAGAATTCTGCTATTTTTATCCTTGTTATATTTATCCACTCACCTTATCTTCTCATCCACTATGTAAATTTGAAAAAGCACAATTTTATTTTTTCACCCACCATTATTCCTAAAATACTTTTTAATTATTAATTCAAACAAATTATCATCTTTATAAGGTTAGTATTAAATTAAATCAACCAAAGCTCCCCCACCCACCCAACCCCGTCGGCGGCAACCCCCCATGCTTACCTGAAACACCTCAGTTGCCATCTTTCTTTAGAGGCTATGGGTGTGGGTCTTGCCATGTTGTCCATCTGAGATCAACAAGGTTTCATAGCAGGTTCCATTTGGAGTTTGAATTTCTTTTCATCTTTGGCAATTTGGAATTTTCAATCTTTCTGGGTGTGCAAACTTGATACTACCGAAATCCTATTTTGCATTAACATGCTTTAAGAAAACAAATCATCTTTCCAGCATAAGATCAAATTTCCAACCACTAATAATTAAAGGGTATTTTAGGAATAATGGTGGGTGGAAATATATGATTGTGTTTTTCAAATTTACATGGTGGGTGGGGTAATAGGACAGAGGGTTGGAAATAGCAGCATTTTTTTGTTTTAAGGTATAGGTTAGCCGAGTATATATTAACTTATTAAAGTCCAAAAAAATCTAATTCTTTATGAATTTAGTTGCAGGCAAGCAATATAAATACACATTAAAATAAGTACACTTTCAAGTTTGTTGTTGAACATATGGAAAAATATATTTCACCGACCAATACAAAGACGACACGTGGAAAAGAAGAATATCACCTAGGTCATTAATTGGGCCCATTTATTTGGTCAATTAATTGAGACCAAAAATAAGTTTATTATCTTAAATACGGGATATTATCTTTATTTGAGAATATAATCACCAATTATAGATAATATCACCAATTTGGGATATTATCTTATTTTGGGGATATTATCATCAATTAGGGATTTAATCCCAATCGAAATCCCTAATTGACTCAATCTCTCAATTTAAGAGAAAAAAATATCTTCCTTCCAAATAGGAATTGTTCTTTGAAAAACCCTAGATGGCTAGAGCCCTATAAATACATAGCCACATTCAATACAAGAGGTAATTCTAAACCTGGTTCTAAAAACCCTACACGATCACCCTCTCTCTCTCTCTCTCTCTCTCTCTCTCTCTCTCTCTCTCTCTCTCGCCGCCCCTCTCTCGCACTCTCTTCACACGGCTAAGTGCCACCACACACGGTTCCAGCCACCCGGCTCTCCACGTGAGAGAAAACTCCGTCCAATTTAGCTATTGCCGCATCTTTTCTCAAAGATCCAATTGAACTAACTTAGGCATAGGAGCGTCTTTGGCCAACACCCCCTGGCTTTGCTCTTTTACTCCTATTTGTTTTTCAGGAACTGAGGAAGAGAGAGGAGGAAGCTTGAAGGGTGAAAAATCTACAAGCGAATATTCTCCCGTGAGAAATTTGAACAAACATTTTGGTGTTTTCATTGAGAGCATGAGTTATACTCAACGTATGCTCTTGAATCAAAGGAATATGTTTCCTCCTTTTCATCACTCAACTGAAACCTTCCAAACAACAATGGTTGGAAGCAAGCGCAGGTGGAGCAAGACCGCCGCGATAACCCGATCCGCAACGGATCTGAGCTTCCACGATGCCGCGACAGCCACTTTTTGCAGCCAAGGCCGGGCCCAACACCACGGTTTTTCCGCCACAGCCCTAGATGCCGCTGCCATCCCACCTCCCGATCTCGCTATTGAGAGCACATACCAAACGCGTGCCGTAGCACCACCTCGTAGCCTTATGACGGAAAACGCGTAGCAGCAGCAAGGCTTTGCGGCTAGAACCACAACGCCGTTACATGGCCCATCACCTCCGAAGGTATTACCCATAAAGTGCCTGCTCACTTGCTCGGACCACTAGCAGGTGACCAAACCTTCTCCACCATAGTTGAAGAAGAACAACATCCCATGTAATTTCATCCATTTAATAAAGTGATCTAATCACACAAACATCAAATGCAAGTTCAAGTTTTCATTCAACCAAGTATTCGAGAAGATATCCAAAATGTCATAAGGGAGATGTAGGCAATCTGCCAAAACGTCCTAAGGGAGACGTAGGACACCTGCCAAAACATCCTAAGGGAGACGTAGGCAATCTACCAAAATGTCCTAAGAGAGACATAGACAACCGTCCAAAACGTCATAAGGGAGACGTGGAACACCTGCCAAAACGTCCTAAGGGAGACGTAGACAACCGTCCAAAACGTCCTAAGGGAGAAGTAGGACACTTGCCAAAACGTACTAAAGGAGACGTAGGCAACCGTCCAAAAAGTCGTAAGGGAGACATAGGACATCTGCCAAAACGTTCTAAGGGAGATGTAGGCAACCGTCCAAAAGGTCCTAAGGGAGACGTAGGACATCTACCAAAACGTCCTAAAGGATACTTAGGCAACTGCCAAAGCATCCTAAGGCAGACGCATGCCACATACGAAGCATCCTAAGGGAAAAGCATAGGTGCACCTTTTAAGTAAAGCAGTGGGTAAACATTCAAGTATCCTAAGGGAGATACATAACCAAAACACCGCCAGATCACTCAAGCAATTCACAAGATTCAACAAAATTTTGATTTAAATAACTAAAATTTTCATAACAAAGTGACCAACTGGCCAAAGTTCAACAAAAGAAAGATGGTCAAACAAGACCAATTATTGCAAACAGAAAAGCATATTACAAAGCTTGAAAAAAATAAAGGAGTCTCCATCTACTGCTCAGCAGCCTTAGCTGCCTGCTCAGACAAGTCTGCTGCCACCCCATTAGCTACGCCCTCCTTGACATCATCCTCCTCAACTGCAGTCTCGTCACCCACCCGCTCTTCGGCTGCTTCTATATCTACAACATTGGTCTGCACACCTTGAGCAGAAGGCATGTCAAGGCAGAACATCTCAACATCTTCATCTTCAATGGGATGACAAGGAGTAGCCCTACTCTTGCAGTCCAAGCAATCCAACTTGTATGCTTCGATGACAGCCTCATACTTGGATCGTTCAGCAGCCTTGCGATAGACGTCAAACTTAGCGAAAAGATTGTCATAACTCTGGGATATGTCAGCATTCTTGCGCTCAAAACGGAAGTAGGCCTCCTTTCGACTATGCAGGGCAACAACAAGAGTTGAGTTCACTATCCTTTTTAGTAAGGGAACTCTTCAGCACAAACATGCTCTCCTTCATTTCAGACATTTTTGCTTCATAACGGATCTGCTCGGCTGAGAGCTTGCAGTCATATCAACATTCTTCTTCTCCAACTCACTCAGCTGACAGCCGCTTCCTTTTGCTTATCCAATGAAAGACTTGAGAAAATATCAAGGTCACCAACTTGATGGATATGATCAACCAGCTTGACACAAGAAGACAGGCTTGACAGAAAGTTCATCTTGAGCAGATCAGACACACATGCATCCCTTGCGGAGTTGGACTTGTCAACTTTTGGACCAGTTGTTCGCATTCTTGAAGAACCCTTCGCCCAAGTAGATGAATCTCTAACTTTCTTAGCCACAGACATCCTTACTTCCAAAGGAGTCAATGATGCCGAATCAGCTCCATATTTAACTGCTCGTGGCTCGATAGAAGAATCGTGATGGTTAAGTGGATGAGAAATCCTCCTAGTTCGATCCTCATCCCTTGACTAGTGTAAACGACTTGAATTTCGGGGAGGAACGTCAGCAGCTTTTTGCTTCTCGGCAAGCGAACCAGCTCCGAAATGGACTTCTTCACAGGGCAGATTGCAGTCTTTGAGCTGGTCAATGGGAGACCTGAGCAGAATGTCCTGAACATTCCTCATACCACCAAATTTCTCGCTATCAATGCTGACAAGATGCTTGACCCTGGCAGACGACGAATGAGCAGCTCCCACTTGAGTCTTCCCAACAAACGAGACCTCTTTTGAAGAAGATTAGATCATAACATAAGGAAGTTTGGGCTTCATCCGTAACAGAGACACATCCCTTGCCCACGAAGTTGCAGCTTCATCCTTGGAGGACTTGGTGTCGACCTTCCTCTTTGAGGGGAGTTTGGTCGAGGACTCCTCTTGTTCGGCCGGTAGATCATCCAAGTCTAGACCATACCACTTCCATCTCTCAACATCCTTGGCAAGGGGCAAACTACCAGCTTTCTCCCGATACTCACTTAACAACCACTGCCATTCGTAAAACCTCGCAGGGATGTTCAGGGCCCGACAAACCCTAGCCATGTCCGGCCCAAGATCTAGTTTCTTACAGATATCAGTCTCTGCAAACAAAAGACAGAAGTCATGACAGGACCCGCCCCGAATTCCTCGGAACTTAGGACAAATTTTGTTGAATTTCCGACATCACACCGATGTCGGGCCCACTTACTAATACTATAGCCTCTTTTCCCAAATTTAGGAAAAAGGGGCATGAGACTTTCTACCGAAATTTCGGCAGTCTCCCCTGAAAAATGTACATTTCCCAAAAACTTTAAGCATCTGGCCTTACAATCAACCCTAACATGGGCGATAACAGAGAATAACTAACATAATTCATTTTACAAATGAAATAGAGTCCAACATAAGTAGAAATAGATAAAGATTGCCCTACACAAGTTCGGGCTTTAGGTCACCGAAAAATTCAAAACCAAACTTAACAACTCTAATAAATAGGATTTGATCCCAATGACCAACTTAGTGCCCGTTTGGTATTGCTTATTTGGGGTAATAAGTGATTTTTTAAAAATTTTGGGAAGCCCAGCCCGTTTGGTAAACTATGAGAAAATCACTTATTGTTAAAAATTGCTGTGAGAGAAAGCTATTTGGGAAAGCAGCTAATAAGGTGCTTTCATTTTCTGATTATACAGGAATCAGTTTCAAAGAGGCGCTAGATTTAATGATTATGCAGCAATTATTTTTTGATTATACGAGAATCCATACCAACAACACTTCTAACAAAAAGTTTACCAAACACCAAACTGTGTTCTCTCACAGCTGATTTCTCTCACAGCAAATCTGACAGCGATTATTTTCACAGCACAGCAATGCCAAACTGGCCCTTAAAGTCCACAAAAATATGGTTTATCTTGCAGCTACACCTATGTGAGACCCCAGGCTACCTACGTACTGACAGGACCAGACCCAAATTCAACTTTGAAATCCGAGCCGGACCCCTGTGCGTGTCCAAAACCTGGCAAGTGCCGAACACAATTGACCTAATTGCCTTTCTAGTCAAATTTCAAATAAAACTGGGGTTTGGCTTCTGCCGAAAATTCAGCAAAGTCTCCCCTGCAATTAGACCAATCCCAAAATTACACCTGTCAGACATGCATATAAATATATACACCAACTGCTAGCATACAAATAATTACATACTAACAGTTAGACATGTGTTCTAGGGCAATATCAGAGCATCTACTCAGAATAGATTACAAGGATATTATGACTATACAAAAGCCTACATTGGCAAATGACGTGGCGGAAACTAGCCTCAACCCGATGGTGGCTCACTGTGCACGCTTACTACCTGGGGGCGCAAAACATTAAAAGGGTGAGTGGACCAAAAACAAAGTTTCTGAAAATAGTATAAGAACATACTAACCCCACTGTAAAATCAGTTATGAAACTAAATCATTTCTTATATATATAAATACTCGTACTGAAATCAATACATTTATATTTATATCTATAGAATCAAACACACACTTGGTTAAACATTAAGTCCTTGAAAGCATTGAAATCAACTTTAAATCTACCACCTAGGTGTACCTATTTATTAATCCGTCAATTCCTTATAATTCGTCAATTCCACTAGTTTCCGTCAATTCCATCCTTGTGCCACAGGAGTGACACGTCCTCGCGCCATTAGAGTGACACGTCCTAGCAGACCTCGGGAAACACAAAGTCACCCGAGCCGCAATCCTCACAGAATTCAGGGGACATTTAGTCGACCTGACCCGCGTACCTCGCTCCCACGGTCCCGGGTACCTCTAAGACTCGCAGAGGCAAGCATGCTGACATAACTGAAGTCAACTGATAAACCGAAGGCAACCATTTAATCCGTAGGCAACACATATAAACCGAACGCAACCTTTATTATCCTTGAGTACCTATGGTGGTTTCTAAGAAAATATAATTCCAGAAAAGTTAATGAGAAATGAAATGAATTCTTACTTATCCCTGAACTCTGCTGGCATTTTATCTGTTAATTATCTAAAACTATGGTATGCCATAATCTCTAGGCACTCTCAACTCGGCAGCATATAAAATAAAATATATAAAAGCGATAAATCAACTAGTGCCCGGGTGCCTGAATTACCATCACAATATTTTATTAATAACTCTGCTCAATAATATAATATTAAATTAAAAACCCTCACCCCCGGCTCCTAAATGTGCGTGCATCACTTTAAAGATCATTCATATGCCCACATTAGCTTTTCTCTCAATGGGCATGACTTAGAAGTAACTCGGGACTCAGAAGCGATAAAGTCCCAAAATGTCAACCTGGGACCCCGTGGGGTCCACAACTCTAAATTTCGATCTGATAGTTCCTAGAGGTTCCAATCTGCCTACGACACATGTCCCGAGAGTTTGGTCTCAATCGGACGGTCGGATTGCTCACGATCGCACGATCGGACGGACGAATGATTTTCTGTAATCCTAATCCTAGGGTTGGCCTTTTCGGAGTATCCGGGACTCCGATTAACGATCTGTCGAATCCTACACGATCCTGAAATTACCTAAATCAACATATTCCAGTTTGACTATGATCCATCAGTCCAAACGTATTGAACCCGGAAATCGCAAAATATGCGAGATCCGTTCGGGGTTCAAACGTTATCCAAACTGAGATCTGTAAATTCCTACGCACTCGTGAGGACACGAGGATTAGTCTAGGACCAAGAGTGGTCTCTGATACCTGGCTCACGCGCCGCCCACGAGCCGGCAGTGCGTGTGTGTGTATAACAAATTCCAGCAGCCGGAAAATCTCCAAACCGCCGGCCCAAACTCCCATCCTAGGTAAAACACCTAATTTAGAACCACTTTTGTTCTTGGACTATGGCCAAAAAGTGGCTGGAAGTGGCTGAAACCGAGCTCTCAAAACCAGCAGAATTTCAATTCGAAATTTAACCCTTCAAACCTCAAAATCTCTCAAATCCTACCCAACCATCAGCTAAATCGTGAGAAATAATCGAAAATCCATACCAAATTCGTCTGATTTGGTGGCCAGATGACGGCGTACAAATGTCGGAAAATCCCGACTGAACGGTTTTCATGATTTCCGGCAGGATCGCGGTGGTGACTGGCGGCTAGGAAAGCTGGGCTGACCCGGTCGGTCCGGCGCTGGTTGATGGCCGGTGGTGGTGGATCGCAAAGGAGGGGGGCGACGATTGAAACAGATGGGGGGAGTTTGCACGAGGAAGAAGAGAGTGAGGAGAGAGAAAGAGAGAGTCAGTTTTAAAAAGACTTATTTACTGTAGTGCCCCCTGAAACTTGAGTCAAATCTCACTTTACCCCCCCCCCCCCCAAAGTTAAAATGGCCCACTTTCATCCCTTGACCGAGGTTTGGTGATCCACTTTGCCCCCTGCCGTCAACTCCATTCAAACTCTGTTAAATCTGATGACATGGCAAGGGTGTTTTTGTAATTTTGTATATAAATAAAAATATAATTAAATAATTTTAATAAATAAAAATATAATTAAATAATTTTAATAATTAAAAATTAAAATAAATTTAAAAAATACCACTGCCACATCATCAAAGTTAACAGAGTTTTGGATGGAGTTGACAGTATGGGGCAAAGTGGGTCACCAAACCTCGGTCAAGGGATGAAAGTGGGCCATTTTAAGTTTGGGGTGGTAAAGTGAGATTTGACCAAAGTTTCAAGGGGGATTAGTGTAATTAAGCCTTTTAAAAATCTGACTTCCGAAAATTACAATTTTGCCCCTCTAAGTATTTTGCTCGTATTTCCTTCGTTACAAGTTCGATTCGAGTCCACTACGTGTCTACAGACTCGTTTCGTCGCGCTCTACGCAACAGTACAAATATATTTCCAAAATTCTTTCCCGATCAAAAAAATCAACTTTAAACCTAATAAAATATTCTAATGGTATAATTGTCTTTCCCTCTAATAAATTATTAATTAAATATTAATTAAAATTTGGGTTATTACACGTACCCTTACTAAGGGATCAAGCCACATGTAGTTCTTCGATCAGTAGTCATGATTTAGATAATATTTGATTATTTAAAGTAATGTCAACGATTTAATTTAGATTCATTACAACATCAAATTCTACAAGGCAACCACTGAACCCTTTATGAGTTCCTTTCCTTTTATCAGTTCTTTCCTCCAACCATACTCTATCCAAGGCGTACATTGCCGAACAACACTTTCCAAACCATGAATTAAACATTCATATCTGTGCAGAGTACTCACAAAGCACAAGTTCAAGAATCTCAATAAAAAACGAATCCACATATATATATATATATATATATATATATCACACCTCACACCATCATCATGTACCAGGGGAAGACAATCCAATCCGGGGATCGTTTGACTAGACCACATGGAGGAATCCTCAACAACCATGTGGCCAGGAACGAGCCGTCCATCCAGGGGACTGGGCTAACCAGCACGCACAGCAAAATCCTCAATACTCGTGCGCCTGTGACAAGTCCTATGCGCGCAGACTAATTAGCTATCCATTTCCATTTATCCAAGTATTAATGTTCACTGTTTCCAAGTATTAGTATTCAAGAGAAGGTACATATGATAATACACATCATGTACCGGGGGGAAACAATCCAACGCGGGAATTGTTTGGCTGAATCACACGAAAGACTCCTCAACAACTATGTGGCCAGGGACGAGCCGTCCAACCAGGGGACTGGGCTCACCAGCGCGCACAGCAGAATCCTCAATACTCATGCGCCTATGACAAGTCCTTACAGGCGCAGACTACCCCGCTAAGGATCTACGGTAGACCCCGTCAAGGGTGCCCCAGTTCTGACATATCCAAATCATATCCACAATTTCCAAGTATCCATCAATTCCAGAATCCGTAACCAAGGAAGCCCACACGCTGGAAAATCCAACACCACGTGTGGGTATAGTGACCAGGGAGGGTACATATGATGGTGAGGTTTATAACCCTTATACAAATATTATAAAAATAATATTCCCTTCCTTAATTCAATTTTCCCAAATATTTATTCATAGTATGGGAAATAAACTCTCAAACATATATTCCATAAGGACCCAAAAATAATTCAAATAGTAATCAAAACTTATTTGCACTTAATTTCCATAACATACTATATTCTACAATCAAAATAATAGACTTTCGTAAACAACCCTCTATCACCCAATCCATATACTTTAATAATAATCATAATAACATAAAATAATGATAAATCATAACCCGTAGAGATCCCATATCCTCATTAACCCAAATTAAATCAATTTTCAATCAAAACTTATTTATGCAAACATTTCCATAATAGAAGAACGAGGTACACTTAAACACAAACGTCCACTTATTTCCTAATAATTATAGCCAAGCCCAAGGCTTACTTTCACAACCCACCAATCAAGTATCCCATACTCATCTATTCCATAATTTCAATTGTCAATATAATATTCAAAAATTCCATAAGATACTATAAAACAATCTCATAACCCCAACATAATCAAAATAACACAAATAACGGCCAAGACTCGTTTACACAGTCATTCTAGTACTTCTCAAAGGGTGAAACTACCTTGGAAGACTCACAGTCAATTGAGGGTCAAACTATCCAAACTTGGTCAACCGGGCCCGCGGGGCTCATGACCTCCGACTCCCGATCCGAAAGTTCCTACGGGTTCAACAAGGTTTAATATACATGTCCTGCAAGTTTGGTCCGAATCGAACGGTCGAATCGCCTTTGAATCACTGAATCGAAGTATTCGGGACTCCAATTCACGATTCGCGAATTCCTACACGATCCTAGGGATGCCTAGATCAATATATATGAAAAAAGAATCGATCCAACGGTCCAAACATATCGAACCCGGATAACGCCTAATATGCGATATTCGATTCACAGTCAATCCATAACCAAATTCAAATCCGAGCATACCATCGTTCTTAGGACGACATGGGGATCATTTTAGGACCCAAAGGACTGCCACAAAGTGGTTGGCGCGTGGGTGCACAGAGTAAATTTCGGGGATCAAAAAATCTTCAAACCGCCGGTCAAGACCTATACTTACATGATCAGGACAATGAGTGGATCAACTTTTGATCTTGGACCATGGCCAAAAAGTGACCGAAACTTGCCGGAATCATGAGCCGAAAATGGGCCAAACTTTAATTGTTAAATTGAGTTACAAAATGCAGAAATCGATCATATTCAACCCAACCGTCGAAACGAAGAAATTGGTGGTCGGAATCGCCGGAACGAGCGGTGGAAGTTTCAGGTAAAAACTGGCGGCTTTTCTCGATTTTCCAGCGGCCAGAGCTCATGGTGGAGGCAGCTGAGGGGTGGGGTAGGATGGGGGAGGCTAGTCGGTCATTTTGGGACCGGTCCCAGCTTGGATGGTGGCAGGAGGTGGCAGCAGCGCTACAAAAATAGATTGGTGGCTGTTTTGGTGGGTTGGGGGAGTGTCGCACGAACGGGAGGGAGAGAGAGAAAGAAAGAGAGAGAGAGAGAGAGAGAGAGAGGAATTTCATATTTTAAAAACCCATTTTCGAAATATTTACGGTTTTGCCACTATGCTCCCTTTGATTGTAACTTTTTCATTACAACTCCGATTTGAGCCCACTACATGTCTACGGACTCATCTCGACGTGATCTATGTCATTGTGCCATTTAATTCCCCAAAATCCTTCCAGATTAAAAAGTTACCAGAATAACCCTACCCCCGAGGGCAAAATTGTAATTTATTAATTTATTAAATTTATTAAATTAAACGAATATTTAAATTTGGGTCGAGATGTTACAAGTTAGTTAGTCACCCATCAAATAATTCAAACAAAATTAAGATAGAGCAGTAGAAGTATAACGTACCATCGTAGTTAGTGACGGGAGCAAGTGAACCATCGCCGACCTCGCCCTCCCATCATCCACTAATCTCCAACGCATGAGTGTGCTATACATGATCACCTTGGCTGAGACTATCAAACAGCTTGGCTTTCCATACATAGACCTGGACATACTTCTTTTAGCACCTTACTTCGAAAAAGTAGAAGAACTCTCACACCATCATATCCAACTTGAAGAAATGACTCAGATTCTCTAAGCACATGATCGCCCAGTAGACGTCCGGAGTACATTGGCTGAGGGCACACTCCATGGCGCATAACACCTTCCTGAAAAACTTCAACAACAGGAACATAAAGTCCAAGGAGAAATAGAAGGGATGGAATGTGATAATCCTAGCGTCTGGATCATTTGGATCCACACAAGGCGCATCGTCAGTAGAAGACTCTACCAATTTGACATACACGCCATCAGGTATGGCAGAAGCATAGGTGGCACACCACTTCTGGAAGTGAGCTTTAGACGTAATGTGATGCATATTAGCCACGAATCTCTTCTTGTGCACCTTGGAACTATCCCACAAGTACAAAGGCACTTGCGAACTCGGTGATCGGCTACCATAATCGGAAGACATGATAAGTGAATAGTTGAAAAACGGGGAGAAAATAGCAAGTCAGATAGTGTGTCAAAAACCCTCAATTGCAGCACACAAAAAAAGATAACAAGAAGGCCACGCGGCCTAAGTTGCCGACGCAACACATCAGCTTGAGTCGAGGCGCAACTTATCTAGCAGGTCACGGTGTAGCCAGCTACCAAAAAAAAAAAAAGCAAAACAACAACCCCGACCGCTGCCAGCAGCAGCCGACAACCACTGCAGCAACAGTCTGCAGCTGCCAACAATGCTCACAGCAAAACCCACCTACCCAACTGCCGAACTGCACAAAAGCTGCAGCCCAACAGCCTGGCTCGCAACACTCTCTCACACTCTGCCATGCGTCGTCAACGATTAAGGCTTTTGAAGTTTTCCGTTAGAAAAAGTCCAAATAGCCGACAACCCAATATACCACTCGCACAAGCACTTCAAGGAAACAACTTTTATTATTGTACCTCGGCCAAATTGGCTTGAAAATAGCTAAACCCGTAAGGGTTTTGCCCAAAGCTTCTCGGGCTTGCAGCGTTGATGACAGCCACTAACGGTGTTAACTAACTTAGGGGAAATGTAGAGGGAGGAGAGGCGTCGACTGTGTAAAAATCCAGAGATTACAGCGGCTAATCGGAGCAAGGGTAATGGGGAAAGGTTCGTCGGTCTCGTTGTCTGTCGCCATGGAACGGCATCAGGAATTTTCCTCATGCAATTTGCGTTGTTTTTTCGTGAGAGAGGAAAGAGAAGAAAAACTGAGTAGAGAGAAAGTTGCCATGAGTTTTTTTTTAAAAATCTAATGTTTCTAAAAATTACAGTTGTGCCTACACTTCCGTTGACCGTAGCTCTCTCGTTAAAAGTCTGATTTACGCGTAGTACGTGTCTATGAACTCATAAGAACGATATCCATGCAATGGAGTGAAGAAAATTTTCAGAACTAGTCCCGAACAAAAAGTGGCCCCTAAACCGCTTTAAGAGCAAGTCCACCCATGAAGGCTAAGGCAAGGCAAAGGCAAGGCAATGGCTGCCACTATTCACGTGAATAGTGGCAGCCTTGCCTTTTTTGGTTCCACCCCAAAAGGCTAGGGCAAGGGCAAGAAAAAAAAAATTATGCAACAAAATATAAACAATTTAGAAAGTGAATAAAATTGTTATGTATTTATGGGGAAAACATCCATAATTTTTTGGCTTTATTTTTTTAAAAAATTGAAATTTTTATGGATTTTTTTTGAATTTTTTTGCTCGCTGACGTCAGCACCTTCGGGCTTGAGCCCAGGCAGGATTTGCCCGTGGGCTTGCCCAGGCTGGTGGGTCCCATGCCTTGCCCAGGCTTGAGGCTGCGTGCTGGGGGCCTGTTTGGCTGGCCTGGGGGGCCTTTTGCCCAGTTTTGAAGCAAGGGTGGACTTGCTCTAAAACCGTAGGGGCAAAACCATCGATTCCTTTTAAAACTCCAAAATGAAGTTAAAATCCGTGACGGGTTGTTACAATAAACATGATAATTCAAGTTACTGTTTCTCCTTGTTATGCCACATCTACTTATTCTCTTCTGATTCGCCGTCCATACTTCCAGTTTTACAAGGAAACAACTTCAATCTAGCTCATTTCTGACAGAGATCAGACTAACCATATAAAATTGGGGTGGTGCTAGAGGCACCAACTTTGGGCACCAACTTGGGCACCAACTCTCTAATAGAGGTGGAGCCCGCGAATACAACGGGTCCCACGCTCTATTAGAGAGTTGGTGCCCAAAGTTGGTGCCTCTAATATTTTCCATAAAATTGTGCTAATTTATATTATCAAAATAAATTACAATTAAATCAAATTAAATACATTACATTTCAATCTAGCATCAAACATAGTACCTCCTATATGTTTGTACTTGTATGATCTTATTTGGGTACAAACCAATCGACACCAACATAATACTATAAAATCTTATTGAAATAATAAAGCCCGCATTAGAACAAATACTGTTTGATACATTATGAGTCATGACGTTGCCAAAACAAGACATTCCTTCACAAAGGAATTGCAAAATGAAGGATGGAACATTTTTCTTTATGGTACAACATGAAGGAATAATACAAACAATTAATCTAAGTGAGTGAAAAATAGTTAAGCCAGGCTTGAAGTGACCTGATGAGCCTTGTTACTTCAACATTGCAAGAAAAAAGCAATTTGAACGAGTTTAAGAACGTGTTGGTTGAGAGGTATTGGCAGCATAATTTATATACATATCATCTCTTCAACAGCTTTAGTACATCTCCGACCAAATGCAATGACCCGGTTACAAGAACCTGCAGATCCACAATAAGCATTTTAGATGTATGAATGTACAAAGATCCAGACTTTTCCCCCAAAACCATAATTTTACAGGAAAAAAATTGAAATCAGATAACATAGGGCACAATTTTCAGGGGTTTCAATTGCTATACGCTGGATATCATGATATAAAATTTAAAGTAAACTTGTAAAATGCACAAAGGAAACTTGTATGGCAATCATGTAGTTATTACCAGCCAAATAGACAATAAACGACCTTTAAACCACACATCAAGATAAATGTAAGAGTACTGAAATACATGAATCACTATTTTTAAATTCCAAATTAATTGGATGGTCTACTGATATATCTATATGAAGTTAAATAGTAGAGCTTTCCAAAATCAATGAAAGAACCAAGTTTGTAGCCAGTAATTTTACCTGGATTCTAACAGAAGGGTTTCTTTTTACACAATCCCTGAGCCAATCAATAGCCAATGGTAGTGAAGGGATTACTGCACTACAAGCAAAATGATTTTCTACAGGACAGCAATGAGAAACATCCTCATAAAGAAACTCGTAAGGCAAAATTTTTGCAGCATCCATTTTTGGTTCCGTGTCAATAACAGTATTGACTTCTGTATCTGAGCACAAAAACATTGTGTTGGACAGATTGTTGTTCAAGAAATAATCAAAACATCATTCTCAACTGCATGCATAAATTGAACGCATACAAAATACTGATAGACAATTTGGTCAGAGGATGGTTCGGGTCACCTCTCAGGTACCCAACATCAGGACCCCATAGCACAGTTTTAAGGCCACAGCCGCTATTTTGACAAAAACTATCAGATCAGATGAAGGATTGCTAATGATGACAGCTTAAGAGAGCTGATTTTCAGACAGCATTAAACTAAACCTAACCCCCACTAATGAGTTACGCAGATTTCTTTGCTCGCTGTCTTTTTTCCCCAGGCAACTGTAAGTGTTTGGTTGATCTTTCTACTTTTTTTTCTTTTTTTCTCGGGATGAACATTTCATTCAAAAGGAAACCCTAGTTGATATCATGGGACAGAAGAGGATGCAGCCAAAGAGGAGTATCTTCAACCCAAGAAACGAAATCCTCACAACTTAAAGCAAACTGAGCCAGAGCGTGAGCAACATGTTTGCAGCTGCAAGCCCCCAGCAACACAAAGCTTTCCGAAATAGGTGAAGCAGATATTTAACCTCCTCAACCAAGACACCATCAAGTCCAGTAAACTCATTACAGTGATGTAATACTAGCAATTTCAACCTTAGCATCCATTTCCAACACCACCTCTCAAAGACCAAGATCAGGTGCAAATCACAAACATTCCACCACTGCCATAATCTCAGTTTCATGGGCCTCATAAGAGCCATGAAATGTGTTGATTGACCTTTCTACTTTCTTTCTTTTTTTAAATTAATGGTCAGGAAAATGTGTATGTGCCTGCATGTGTCTAACATAAATACATACGTGCATGTAATGTATACATAATATACCTTATCATTATTATCAGGGGTGTAAATAAGCAAACACCACAAAATAACCAATTAAAATGCAATTGAAGCTTTCAAGGAAACCAAAGTACATACCCTTACCATGGATCATCTTCTCCCAAAGTCTCTGGAGGTTGAACTGCCACGACAGGTCCCTGCTACAGTTATCGGCAGGAATGACCGAGGCAGCAGAAGTAACTTTGTTATAAGTTGACATACTTGGGACAAAAAGGGCCTTTGAGAAATGAGTACCTGAGAAATATTATAACAAATCCTGAGGCATCAGTTTCAACTCTCATAACCATAGAAATATACATATATATATATAGTCCCCTTCTATTGAGGGATCCCTTAAATAATTTTATTTGAGGCACGATTTTTTTTCCAACAATCCAAACCATCTATTTTTTAAGTCTACATTCATAGATCATCCTTGCAAAAAATTAGACAAATCGGAAAACGTTTCGACATCCAATTGTATCCTACAAAATCAATGAACACGGTGCTTCAAGAAAGTACTAAAATTTCAATAACACAATTGAGTGGTCAAACGATATCGGATTAAAGTGATTTTTTGTAGAGATGATCTTTGAATGATTATCTAAAACATAGACGGTTTGGATTAGTGAAATACAATGTGAAGTGGGCCCTACAAAGGTGTCCCTCAAATAAGCTAATTTGAGGGATCCCTCAATGGCTCTCTGTATATATATATATCCTTAGGAAAAAAATAGCAGCGAAAAAAAGAAAAAGACAAACAAACTACATTTACAGGATGTCATGCTCAAAGTTTCAACAGACCACCTAACTAATCTTGACGCCATGCAATTAGTAGTAGAGAATACTGGCAATATATTCTCAAATTTATACTAACAATGAGGTTTTGCTGTATTGTATTGAGCTTATACGTTAGTACGGTTTTATAGAATACTGATATGATATGTAAGGTCTAAAAAGGAAACCGACAATTGCCTCTTTCTTTTCTGCTGACAAAGATAGCTGGCTACCACTGCCCCATCCCCAACTCCCAACCCACAAGTTCACACAACCTTCCCCTTTTAGAGGAAGAGATAAAATTTGACATCAATATCTCAAAGCTTCTTGAAGAAAACAAGTAGTTTTTAAGAACTGAGAAGAACAAAGAGGTGGAATTGACTAATTAACTGTATGTGAATCAGCAATACCTGAAGAAGCACACATGCTTACAAGCTTTGGAAGCAATACTTGAGGGTCTCTAACCTCCATGCAATTGAATAAAAGAATCTACAAGGTATAAAGATTACATACAAGGACCAATTATTATATCAGCCATAAACGAACTGTAGATGAGAATCATTCAGTTGATATGATAAGACATTAACTGAGACATTCAGGTCACTAAGAGCTGTCCATAGATATCTCAAGACATCTATCACTTAAAGTAAATTGCAATCTGTATTGGTTTTACCTGCTTTGATATTTTGTAAGACTTATCCCTTTTTTCTGTTCCATATTGGAGGTGACCGTTCCCCCAAACCTGCACCATGTTTTCAACCGTAAAACAAGATGATGCTTTCCAGTTTCCCTTTACTGCACTAGAGAACCATCTTCCACAAACCTCCATGCTCTCAGGACTGTGAGCTCCATCCAAGTAGAAAATTAGATCTCCACAAGAACTGTCAGACACTTCTGATGAATTGCAAGACTTCAAAGAAGTATCATAAACAATCTGAGCTCTCCCAGAAAGATGTGCTGTTGAAAGACCTCTACGAAATGCCGCTGGTAAATCGCTTTCCAGGTTATCTTGTTTTCCAAAAAGCTTTTCCCAATTCCCCGTTCTTTGAAGCCAACATTTAGAAAGGGAAACAGCAAGACCAGCATTGATGAACTGGTGGTCACCAGACAAGCCAAGTTTTAAACCATCCATCTTCTCACAGTCAAGTGGTGCCACTACTTCCAACGGAACCTGCAATTGGTAAATACAGATCAAAGGGCGATGCACATGCAGCTAACAATCCATAAATTCTTCTGTCTGGGAACGTGTATGTAATGAACCTACAGTTATTAACCTATAAAAATATCTAGCAGAATAATGATATTTTGGTTAGGCCTAGCTGAACACTGAAGGATGACCAACAAATTGACGCCTACTACACGCTTGTTTAACTTACAGGCTTCCATCAGCACCACGTAACATGTCATCTTTGAATAAAATAAAACAAACATTACCAAATTTGTATACTCAGGTTTTTACCATGTCAAGACATTTTTTCATCTCAATTTTAGGATAACAAGAACATTTATATCCATCAAGAACTGCATTTGTGCAATTATCATTTATTTACTTTAATGTATTAAAACACTTGACAAGATCATATGAAAGCTTTAGTGTCTACTGTCAACTATCACACTTGATGACATGAAAACTAGAGTGACGAAAAAATGCAGATACCGCATTTGTTTCTGATCTTTATCCAAAAATATGTGCAAAAAACCAAAGAAGGAATAATATATATATAACTCATAACTTCATTCTATAATTGTGGTGCTTGCCCATAAAACCAGGCCAAAAAGCTTTGGGAGGTAAATCATCAATGATCAGAAGAAACTGGTGGATCACAATGACATAAAAAAATTTCTTTTAGAGCCCATGGAAAAGGTAAGAAGTAATTTGACCAGAAAACTATTGGCAGGGAACAAAAGTATACATATGTGCACATGCATGTGTGTGATATGTATTATGCATACATTCAAATTATGACCTCTACATAATGGAATTAGGAGAGATGACTTACCGCTAGTCCACGAGCCACCTCCTGGATTACATCCATTGCTTCAGAAAGTTGAGCTACCACGAATGCAGGAATATGAGGCTTCAGTAGCAGGGAAGACATCAACCCAATTCAGAAAATATGAAAACTGCCAATTTGAATAATCAAAACAGAAATATGCGATAAATAACTCATAATCAAAGAAAGCATATCCATGCTAGTCTGAATTGCTTGTGTGGGAGATTTATACCTTGAATATTCCGGCCTTATGAGAAGCTATCTGCCCAAGGGTATTTCCTGCATAATATTATAGTTACCTAATTTAGCATCCAAATATCCCCATCGCTCGCAATAATGCTAAAACGGATGAAAATGCAAAAGAATAATACCTGATTACTGATAACTAGTCTCAGAAACAGGATAGAATTCATATAATTGTAAAATTATAAATGTTCCCTATATTAAGTATGAAGATGATTGTTTCACCACCAAAATAAAAAAGTATGAAGGTAATAGTACTCTCAGTAAAGAAAATATGGAAAAACAAGTTGAGGAGTCAAAAAGACTCACCCAATGCCTCCATGTGGTCCATCCCCAGAGATGTAATGCCACAAACAATAGGTTCTTTTATCTGCACGATTTACCACTGACATCAATAAGTATTTCCACAAACAATATTATATACAGTTCTTTCAGCAAAAACGTTAAGAGAATGCTCAAGTTTCACTTTATTATAATCTAATCGTAGGCTTCTACAAGAAAAATAAAACAGTTTTGAAATTTGAATAGACTTCAAGAATTTTATGTATTTCCATACAGCATACCACATTTGTTGAATCTCTTTTTCCCCCAAGACCAACTTCGATAATAGCAACGTCAACCTATCAAAAGTACTGTTCTCAATCAAAACACATCAGGAAAAAGAAAAATATCCAAGGAAAACAAAACTTAGATACCAAAAATTGGGTTTCCAAGATTCAAACACCAGGAAGAGACTTTTATACTATGTTACAGTGCATATCAAGCTAACCATAGAAAACACTAATCCAGTTAATTGGTACAGAACAAGGAAAGTCCTAATATAGACATATGGGAACACTGCTTGAAGACCTCAATAAGGGAGGGAATGCAGGGATGGTAAGGAGATTAGGGAACTAGCTAATAAGCAGGGTTCAGAACATTTCCTGATGTCATATTTGGGAGAGTGATGACTACACTGACAGTAGAACAGAAAATTCCAAACGAAAGCAGGGATAAAATGACCCAATCATCAGACTCTAGCGGTTTTCAGTAGTGAGAATCATTAAAAATACATACAATACACAAGGGAAAAAACAGATGAGTAACCAAAAATCCAAAAGGAACTCCTTGCTGCAGCTATCTGCGTAATTCCAAACTGGGAAGCTTTATATGCAATTAAGGTTCTATGACTAACCTGTTCACAAACAAAAATTTTGAGAGCTAATAAAGTGAGGAACTGAAATAGTGGAGGCATTGGCAGGTCCTCCGTAACCTTTTCCTGCAAATTCAAGCTTCAATAATCAAAAAGCTGCGTTTTACAACTTGGGCCCTTAACGTGGATAAAGCATCAGTACCATAAGTTGTTATTTGGTAAGTTATCAAGCAGTAATAAAGATTACTAAAGACCATCTTATGCATATGCAACCCATTAAATCTTAATTTAAAAATCAAGCTCACACGTAGTCTTGAAGATTCTAAAGTCCTCCCAATTTGGAATATGATAGCCATGATTCATATAAATTTTAAGCTTTTATGAATTTGTTCTGATGCTCTTGAAACTGAAAAGTCAAAATACATATACATAGGGATTTTTCTCCACGAATTTGAAGCAAAAATAATGCATACCAAAGCTCTCAGTCTAGTGAAAGCCCAAAGCATCTTGAGTTTTGATGAATATGACCAGTACTATTTGAATTGATGCCGCATCTAACAGCAGGTCCAGGAGCACAACTGAAATGCCATGCATGGTGCTGATGAACCACGCTTGAGGTATGAGACTCGAATAGGAACTCTTTTACAATATGGAACAATGATTATTTTGTGATTATCAATATGCAACAACTATACATCCGTTCGTGAACCATGCTGGGGTATGAGATTTCAATAAGAACTTTTACAATTTGGAACAACTATATCTTAAAAGTATTCCAAAGATGGAATTCCAATATTTATATGGGAGTAATACCTCCAGTTGATTCCAGCAATTCCAAAAATACAGTAGAAATTTATCTTCAGTTATGTCCAACCTACACATGCAATTTAAAGTCAAGCTCAGACCCGAAAGTTATATTGACAGTCAAATGTAAGATTAATTTTGTACACATAAGTTACCAATTACAGGCAATGGAGAGAGAGAGAGAGAGAAAGAGAGATGGCCAACGTATCCAAACAAAAGATAAGCAATATAGTTCATTTTTATGTTAAAATACTAACCCATTGATCCGAAATCTTTCTCTCACATCAATCAGGTGAGGAGAAGTGAACAGTCCCGTTCGAAAACCACACTCCCGCAAAATAGCTTCACAGAATGTGCATGTTGAACCCTTAAATGTGAAAGCCCAAAATAAAAACAGAAAGAGTGAGAGAGAGAGAGAGAGAGAGAGAGAGAGAGAGAGAGAGAGAGAGAGATTGCAGATATGTGTTCTCTGACTATTATGTGTCATGCAATAACCCTTAGACAAATGTAAGATTAATAAGAATACTTCTAATATCTTTCCCATTTTTATCATCTCAGACACTTTGAATCCTTGTCAAGTAACACATCTATAGAAGTATATAATTATATTGCATCTAAAATATACACATATGCATGTCTAATCAGACACTTCAATAAAAATATGTTTTCAATCATTGGATCAGTTAATATCTCATTTAACAAGTTAAAAACATGTTCTTATTTAAGGACCTTATCGACACTACTAGGGTTGGATATCATAATAATATTTCAAAAGATGTTGTTAATCGTTTGAAAGCTTTAGTCAGATTTATAGAGGATATGTAGTTTATAATTTAAAGGGACAGCACCTTGCCCTTTGTTCCAGCTACATGAATAATTTTGAGTCCTCCTATCTTTTCCTCCAAGCCTAGTATCTGTAAAGAAACCAAGCATTCTGCATTTCAATCTACAAACACTAAATCAAAATTTAAAAAACAATACAAAGATACAAATCAAACTAGATAGTCACCTCAACATTCTCAATCAAGTAAGTTTAATTTCAACAATAATTACTCAGAGCATGCTGGTCTCATTGTACTGTGTCAGTACATTACCTTGAGATATATTGACATCCTTTCCAATTTCCCATATTTACCACCTACTGATGATCTGTCTCCTCGTTTTTTACGTGTAATCAAGGAGGAAAGTGCTTCCATGGCCGATTCATATGAAGATGTACCAGGTAAGTCCTCCGAGTACTCTTTGACAAACACATTGCTTTGCATTTGTTCCATAACTTGAGATGATATCTTTGTAGATATATAACCTAAAAATTAAGCCAGAAAAAAAGTTAAAAAACTCAAGGTTAATCTTTTCCACCCTGCACAAAGATGACTTCTAAAACAACTAGGTAGATAATTTTTTAAAGAATGACAAAACAACAGAGGGTCTCCAAGTCCTAGATTTCACCCATAGATTGGCATAATCTCACATGATCTTATTTCCTTAAGGAGCCCCCAAATTACAGTGCTTCAAAGCAACTTGTCAAAAACATCAATAAGAGATTACATGTAACATGAGAAACTCTGAACATCCATTTGCATGGAAATGAACTTACCACGTCTGTTAAGATGACTTGTGCCTCTAAAAGCCGGCACATTATTTGATCTCCATGTTTTATTAGTAAACAAGCGAACACTTCGGTCATGGAAGTGTGAAACTTCAATTCTCTCACACTTTAGGAGAGTGTTTGTATAGACATTCATCAGGACAGCATCAACCTGCAAACACGATAACTTTTAAGTTACAGTACTAAAAGAAATTTAAATAAATAAAAAAACATGCCATGCTCTAAGGACAACAAAATTGAGATCATGCAACACCTTTAGGCTGTCTGTAATGGCAGGGTGAGGAAAAGTATTTTCCCATATCTAACACAAGCCATGGTGACACACAATTGTCACCTACACCCAATTCAGCTGTTTCTCGTTTTTTTCTTTTTCCTCATTTTCATCAGCGTAAAAAATGACCAACGATATACTTTATTTAAAAAATAAAAATTGGTTGACACATGCATATGAGAGAAAGCTAGTCAAATAATCTTATCCTTTTGTGCTGATTCTGAAAAATTATTAACAATTCAATTCATCACCCATAAGAAAAGATGTCTCTCCAAAGTCTTTCATCATAATCTTTCTCTACGAATGTTTCAGGGGTACATGGGCACAAGAAGATTACAAGGAAAATTTATGCTACGGAACAGAAGAACATAACAGATTCTCCTTGTTCTTATCCTATTCTACAAAATTTATGCTTCTTTTTCTTCCACAAAAGCATAAAAAGGCAGAGAAAGAAGATTCCATATGAACATGAACATGACTGTTCTGTATGTGTTTGCATTGAGAGAGAGAGAGAGAGAGAGAGAGAGAGAGACTGACAGAGGAATTAAGCGGAGGCATGGTACTTGAGTTGGAGATTCTGTGCCGCTCTTCTCATGGAGTGATGTGTCTGCGTCCGCGCGTTTGCGAGTTTGTGAGTTCAATCTATTATCAATTTATATAGGGAGAATTTCAGTTTCACTCCATGCGTTTTGGTTTAATCACAATCGGATCCCACAGGTTTGATTTATTATAATTCATACCCCATAATTCTAACCCTGAGCTAACAGAGGGGTAGGAGGACTGCCACGCGTGAGACCCTAGACTAGACCACATTCGGTGAGAGACATTATATAGTGGTACTGTACTGCCACGTGGCATTCGACAGGTGGTAATACGGACCAATGAGATGACGGCACCTGGATAACTACAACTATATGGAGACAAAACTAAACGTCCGTTTGATATTGGCGTTAACGTCACCCATCATCCCTGCTAGAATATTGTACGGGCAAAACTTTACCAAATACCGCAACCTTCCTCCTTACTTCTGAAATATTTTTTTTCGTCTCTGGTTCTGTCTGAACAGCCATGGTAATGGTTGTTTTTTTTTTGTTTTTTTTTGTCTGAACCACGAGGTGATCCTGGATGGGCCCCAACTATGGGTGGCACCTTTAAGCCTTAACCACAACCCAGACTAATCCCCGCTCACACCGGGTCGGCCCATAAGGGGTAAAGTGCTGGCCAAAGTGATGACTCCGTACAAGAGCAGGGATCGAACCCCTAACCTCTCTTAAGGAATGAGAGTGCTGAACCACTCACACCAACCACCTTGGTTGGTAATGGTTGTTTTTACTAGGTATTGTTCTTCTATTAATTATTATAATTTAGGCCTTTTAGATCTAGGTCCAAAACGATTAGCTGTCATTGGGTTTTGTCCACGCGTTTTTTATTTTAGATATAGGTCCTTTGACATTTTTTTACTTTTTTTATTGTGCCGATTTTATCCTTTGAGGTAAATAAAGAAAACACATTGAAAATCTAAATTTAATGCATTATTTCCTTGTAATTGAATTTTAGAATTTGAATTTTGAATTCTTTCCTTGATAATATTCCTAATATATGGATAAAATACAATTTAATCAATAAAAAGTAAATACTCACATATTATACCAATCGATCAAACAAGCACCCACATTAAATTATGTACCTGACATACATGTAAATAGTGTTATTATTAGCAACGAAAAAAACTTAGTGATAAATCATGGTGCCTATAAGTTAGGAATATAAATTAGAAGACTAGACACATAAAATACTATTATATATTGGCGAAAATATGAAAAAACATATATATATATATACAGTTATTCTCTTATCCGGATGTCCGCACGTTATTATCGTGCGAATCCTATTGTAAACAGGCAGGAAAAAAGAGAGGGGTAGTACAAAATACACGGCGTCCGCACGATAATAACGTCCGGATGTCCGCATAAGAGAATTTCTGTATATATATATATATATATATATATGCAATAGGCAATAGGCAATATGACATAAATGACTATTATCCAATTCAAGTTATAAGGGGCAACATTGGAAAAAAATGATTTTAAAAATAAAAAAATTACATAAAAAATTATTAAAAAATAAATGTAATCTTATGTGGCACAAAAGTCAAAGAACTTGGATCAAAGCCATCAAATCCGAGAATTAAACCCAACTTCTCAATGGGAGTTTGGATCTATATCAACTTTTTTTTAAAATTTGTAGGTTGTTTATTATTCAATAAATCCCACTTAAAATCGATCACCTATTGTTTGAACCTAAAACACCCATCTAACGAAAACCATGTTTAGTCTCAAACTCCCAAGCAATAAGAAAACACCATGGACTGACATTGTCTGAAGCAAAGATCCTCAAAGTAATCCCCTTTATCCAAAACGAAAAAACAAAAACAAAAATTCATGATTTTCCTTTACTAGCACCCAAGTAATTGGGGCAAAGTGTAATTTCAATTAAATTTAAAGAGAGGGAAAAACAAAGGAGAAATTAAGAGGAACATGAAGATCTGGAGGCATCAACAACAACACTAATCTTCAAGTCCTCATAAGGTAGAAATGTGTGCGTGTCTGTGTTTTTATTTTTATTTTTTCAAAACAAAAAAAAATATATAACTAATTCAGCTAATCTACAAGTAAAATAGTCAATTTATCATATCCTAATTTCTAAAAGTTTGTTTTGTCGTTAATCTTAATTTTTTTTACTAATTTTTTCTTGTCTCCTAACAAAAGTCAATAGGTTATTAATTAACTACAACGGTCCATAACAAGTTATTTCTTCAAATTTTTGTCAATGTATTAGTCAATTTGACGGGTAAAAGCGTCAATTCATGGACAAACCTTTTGCATTCCCTTCATAACATGTTACAATTCCTCCCAATTGAAGGACGCTAATTTAAAAACCAAATTTGAGGACCAGAATGAAACTCGAGTACAAATCAAGGGTCATTGTAATTAAAAACCGTTTGGAGTCCAGACTAGTATAATTAAGTACAATTCATATCAAGTAAATAAATTAAGTACAATAATCATTTAAATAAAATAGTAACCCTCAAGGGCTAACTAGTTAGTAAGCTAGTATAACGCTAGGGCTCGTCAATGGGCCGGGCCAGGCTAGCCCAGCCTAAATTTAATGGGCTTGGGTTGGGCTGGGCTGGGCTTTAAAGAGGAGAGAGAAAATATCGGACCGGGCCGGGCTGGGTTTTTTTAGAAAATTCAAAGCCCAAGCCCCTACCCAAGGGCCGGGCTTGAGAAAGTCCATCGGGCCGGGCCGAAACGGGGCTACTTCAATCGAAAAAATCATAAAATTAATCATAAGGGCATTTTAGTCTAAATTTGAGATTAAACTCACTTAATTCCAATATTTTCACATCAAACCAAATTCATAAAACACTCAATAAAGTCACACAACTCAATAAGATTTTCCACAAAAATAATAAAACCAAGAATTATTTTTGAGGTTATTACATAATTAGATCGTAATACGTTTTAAGAAATAATTTTAAAAAATAATAAGTATCAAAAAAATATTTTTTTTAAAGGGTGGTATGAATAAATATGCAAATGTTTGGTGATGTGTTCAAGAAAAGCATGATTATATTTGGTGGTATGATTATGTTTCGTGATATGATTATATTTGGTTATATGATATGTTGTTCATCTTATTTTTATATACATATAGTTGTTGTATTAATAATTGACATAAATTAATGTGCTAATCATCCAATTATAAACTAGGGATGAGTAAAGAAAAGTAAATGAAATGAAACAAATTATATATGTGATTTAAGTGATATAATCCTAATCCTAAACTCTTATTTATATATAATTATATATGTATGCAAGCCTAACGGGCCGGGCTTTTATGGGCGGGCCGGGCCGGGCTTTCTTGGGCTTAATCGAGCCTGGCCCATAGGCCAGGCTAGGCTTCTGACACCCAAGCCCAAGCCTAGCCCAGCCCAAGGCGGGCCGGGCCAGGCTTTTTTTCGATGGGCCGAGCGGGCCCCCATCAGCCTATTAGCCCGCGGGCCAAATGATGAGGCCTACAGATAATCATGGGAACTTTACTCTTCTCTTGCAAAACCCCAATTTCCAAGTTCCTAGTTTTCTTTTTCCTCTCCATTTTCTCCTTTCTTGTATCGGACGGATATAACTCCAGTGACTATGATCTTTACAATAGGTGTGGCAAGTTTGGGGTGTGTAGTGTATTGGATAATGTTTCGAGTTGCAGATGTATCCGTGGATTTCAACCAACGGACTGGGACCAATGGCGGGTGGAAAATTGGTCTGATGGGTGCTCTAGGAATACCCTACTGAAGTGTCAAAGAAATAGTACAGAGGGTGAAGATGGGTTTGTAGTGCTAAAGCAGGCCAAGTTGCCTGCTTCGCCACACTTTGTTCCTGGTCCAGATGAGGATTGTGAAGAGACATGCCTCAGGAATTGTTCTTGTACTGCATATTCATTTGTGCAAGGAATTGGCTGTTTGATATGGGCTGAGGACTTGCTAGGTGTTCAACAATTTACAAAGGGGGGAACTAATTTAAACATTCATCTTGCTCGTTCTAATTTATCAGGTAAATTAATTCTTCCTTTGTCTTTCATTGTGTTGAGTACCAAGATAGGCACGAGAGGCCACGATATCAGCCTAAAAGAAGAAGTCAGCAGATGCCACTAAGGTATGCGGATGTTGATCTGCTGAACCCACTCCACTCAATTAAAGAAAGGATGTTAAAGAAAGTTGTCAATTTTAATTAAACGTTTCCCCGGTCAATTGTCAAATGTGCGTATTGAAAGAAGTGTGCACTGCATTCACATGCCAACAAGTTCAGACACTCAAGTAAGCTACATCCATAAGGCTACTACCGATTACAAGTAAAGAAAATTGTTAATTTTAATTAGGTTTCCTTATATGTGCAAACATTACAATTGGTCATCATAAGGAAACCATCTTTAGAGACCAAATTGTGTACCCTATTAATAAGGGAGGAGACTACCAATACAATGTATCCCACCTCTATTATTGAGATGGTGTTGTGGAGAATATATAAAAGTTGCACTCATATTGTATGCTTGTATCATTTCCCACCAAAATCTTGTATGCACGTAAGAAGAAAGGGGTTTGTCAGAGCCGTTGATTATCATTTCAGTTAACAGCAGCCCACCTCTATTCTTCTCCTTCTATCAGTTTAGTTATACCAAATCATGCATGCACGTAAGGAAAGAGTTTGTCAGATAATTGGGGCTCGTCAATGGGCTGGGCCAGGCTAACCCAGCCCAAATTTAATGGGTTTGGACTGGCCGGGCCGGGGTTTAAAGAGGAGAGAGAAAATATCGGGCCGGGCCGGGCTGAGTTTTTTTAGAAAATTCAAAGCCCAAGCCCTACCCATGGGCCAGGCTTGAGAAAGTCCATCGGGCCGGGCCGAAACAGGGCTACTTCAATCGAAAAAATCATAAAATTAATCATAAGGGCATTTTAGTCCAAATTTGAGATTAAACTCACTTAATTCCAATATTTTCACATCAAACCAAATTCATAAAACACTCAATAAAGTCACACAACTCAATAAGATTTTCCACACAAATAATAAAACCAAGTATTATTTTTGAGGTTATTACATAATTAGATCGTAATACGTTTTAAGAAATAATTTTAAAAAATAATAAGTATCAAAAAAATATTTTTTTTAAAAGATGGTATGAATAAATATGCAAATGTTTGGTGATGTGTTCAAGAAAACATAATTATATTTGGTGGTATGATTATGTTTCGTGATATGATTATATTTGGTGATATGATATGTTGTTCATCTTATTTTTATATATAATTGTTGTATTAATAATTGACATAAATTAATGTGCTAATCTTCCAATTATAAACTAGGGATGAGTAAAGAAAAGTAAATGAAATGAAACAAATTATATATGTGATTTAAGTGATATAATCCTAATCCGAAACTCTTATTTATACATAATTATATATGTATGCAAGCCTAACGGCCGGGCCGGGCTTTCTTGGGCTTAATCGAGCCGGGCCTATGGGCTAGGCTAGGCTTCAGACACCCAAGCCCAAGCCTAGCCCAACCCAAGGCGGGCCAGGCCATCTCAAAGCCCAAGGCGGGCCGGGCCGGGCTTTTTTTCGATGGGCTGAGCGGGCCCCCATCAGCCCATGAGCCCGCGGGCCAAATGATGAGGCCTATATGACGCTAACCTAATTTCAGCTCACATCAAAATGTATCCCATAATCGGAAATGTTTACTTCTTAAGTCATTATTGAGAGATCATCCTTGCAAAAATTCACTCAAATCGAAAAGCGTTTAATTATGTAACTATGACCAAATAAATAGATGTGCACCATATTTTCGGTAAACAAGCAAATGTTCAAGATAATAATCAAGAGACTAAATGATCTTTGATTTGAATAAAAGTTTGTTGAGATAACGTTTGAATGAGGTCCTAAAAATTATGAAATTACATTGTGCAAGTACCGTTTTAACTTACTAATTGGTTAGCACTTTTACGCTGTTGTACAAATAATTTGGCCCTCCATTTACCAAAAAATACAGATAATTAAGTAGTTTTGATTGTAAATAAAGGGTATGAGCTTCCTTTGCCACCCATTGAGTTTTCAAAGGAATATTTAAAGATAAGTCCTAAGATTTACTGGTATATTTTTGTATCATTGGATCAGCTGTTGGGCTTGCACTGTTGCAAAAATGCCTACTAACAGGGTACCCCTGCCTCATGGTAGCTAGACTCAAAGGCGGACGCTAGCTAATTTGTGATGTTAAAAGGCTCTCAGAACTTCGATTCACCCAAACCAATAGCTAAATAGAGTACGGAGATATATATATATGTAAGGTGTAAACCGGGCAGCCGGAGCCTTATGTAAAAGAGAGAGAGAGAGAGAGAGGAGGTGGCTAGGATTTGTGAAGGGAAGAGCTCTCTAGAGTTTTAGTAGAAATTCTGACGTACCTCATCCTTGTGCGTGGCCAAGTATTTATAGGGGGCCTTGTCAAGGTTGGTGAGGTTGGTGTGGTTGGTGAGGTAGGTGAGGTAGGTGAGGTTGGTACATTTAGGGATTTGATTAATTAGGGAATTAATCAAATCCCTAATTGTGGTAGGTGAGGTTAGTGGGGTTGGTGTATTTAGGGATTTGATTAATTAGGAATTTAATCAAATCCCTAATGGTGGTAGGTAGGTTAATTTCCAAACTGATTTTGTTCCTCATTTAATTGGGAAATGTGGTAGGAATGAAATCAATTTTTAACTTAATTAGGTATTTCTCAATTTAATTGGATAACCCCCAATTAAATTGAGTAACTCCCAATTAGGTTTAGAAATTCCCAATTAGGTCAAATAATCCCCAAATGGAAGGAATTAGGGTTCTGATTTAATTTGGTTCCCACAACATTGTTCTAATCAACTACTTTGTTTGTCATGGAGACTAATGCAATGACAAAACAAGATGTAATTTTTTTATAGGTATAAGCAAGATGTGAATGAAGTTGAAATTTTTAACCCAAAAAAGTAGCAGTTTGATCATTGCACAAAAAGAAGTCAGAGAACTCCAAACCATGTAACTTTATTGTCTTGAATTAATATGAGCACCAATAAGAGGTTCAAGATTTCCATTCAAAACAGACATTAGGTCAGGCAGTTGGATGCCGGTTTTTACATCCTTCACTAGTTTGTGTGGATGATACATGTACGTTCGAGTCTCTTTCTGCCACAGATTGGCAATGTCATCTTTCTTGATATCACTAACCTCAGTAACTCCTTGTTCCAGTGCAAGGATGAGAAGCTTGCCTTTCAACCGGTTAATGGCCTTGATCTTATTTGCAAAGTGGCTCCTCTCACCTGCATATAATGATAATATTTACAAAGGATTTGCACGAGAAAAAATATATATATTATGGATTTTAAAGTACAAAATGCAAATAATGTTGTTGTCACTGGTCATCTAGAAATATGATTAGATCATAAAGAGTTCATTTTAAGCTATAAAGTATGTAAGGGCTTCTAGTGAACCACGAAGCACCTGATGATTGCGCAGTTACGCCTGTGGGTATATGCTGGATGGAAACTGAAGGTCCAGTTTGGCCCTGCTCTTCTTCAAGCATTGATGGCAATGCGATGACTAAATCCTCCTCATCAATTTGTAGGTCATGAGCTTTTCCAAGAAACAATGGAAAAATATCCACACTTGCTGAGCTAGCCTGCAAGATACTCAGATTTCCAAACTGTAAAATTACTGGTCCAGATTCTTACGAGATATATAACTAATGTAAAGAACATTGTTAATCACTAGTTGTGGTTGAGCTAAGTATCTTTTACCCGATTGACTCTCCACCTAACTTTTAGGTAACATACTAATTCAATATAGTATCAAAGCCACCACATATTGATCGCCTTAGTAGGGACCACTCTGGTTGTTCAAAGCAGGGGCCACCAGTACTCATGTCTGACCACTCAAAAGAGGGGTCCGATGTGAAGAGTGTTGAGCACTAGTCCTATATTGATTGGGCTAAGTGCCTAATACAACTAAATTGTGCCTCTTCACTTAACAGCTAAAAGTTAACATTTTTTGGAAAAGATAGTGTACCAACAGAATTATCAATTTTAGGATTAAGTTACATCTTACATGTTATATTGAATTTTAAATTAAAAAGTGATGCTGGTGTTGGTGTTTCTTTTGAATTGTTCAAACAGGCTAGTAGATAGAAAAGTACTCAAATGACAGGGACAGAAAAGGATGAAGGCCCTCAAGCTGAATTCTAGATTTGGACATCAAGGATTCAAGGTTAGCCTCAACTGATGATGTCTGCCAAATTATTCATAAGCTTCTACAAACTTTATCTAGTCTTAGAGTCAATCAAAGCATATTCTTTCAACAACTGAGAGAATGTTCCCTTCCTTAATTTGGTCTGTACTACTAGTCTACTACTAACTAACAACATATCGTCCAGAGGTCTGCAGCACTGAATCTGTAAGGTTGAGAAAAAGTGGTTTATTGTGTCATAAGTCTCTAGTTTGCAGTTCCCAGTGCGTCCTAATATAATGCAACAATGAACTGACCAAGGTAAACCAAGCGCATGAGCATTAGATATACGGTTAGCATTGACTATTGATTGACTATATTGCAGGATTTATTTTGTTTACTAAATTCTAACTTCGTGCCTCCTGGGAGGAACATGCTAAAACTGCACTTTCTTGAGTACCATAGTGGTAAAAAACTTAATGATTGCAATACTGAGATCAGGGTTTAGGGTCAGAACAGAAAGAAAGTTTTACCAAATGCAAAGCAGATCCATTTTGCGAACTTATAATGTTGTGAACACCTGTCTCTCCTGAAAGATAGCCATAAGCAAACTCAAATTCAAACTCAATAGTTGCTGACTTGATGCCACCATTTGTGGAAGGACGCTTCTCAATGACCCTCCCTTTATAACCTAGCCTTTTGGCCCATTTGGTATACATGCTTAGTAGTTGTTTTACCCATACCTGAATTACAGAAATTCCAAAATCAAGTCACAGATAAATTGAAATGTGTATATATAAGAGGATGGCGAGGAGAGAGAGAGAGAGAGAGAGAGATAGTATAGATTGCATGTAAGTCTCTCAATCTCAGAGGAATCTTGTTTCTAAGATTGGGCGATTTGACAGATTTAGAAAAGAAATGAGTCTTCTATAAATAAAAATTAAATTTGTCCAATAGTTCCATTTTCAGCAATTCATCAGTCCATACACACTTCAAAATCTCACTTTTATGTTTCTTACGTGTAGACGTGAGCAAGGCTTCGTTTAGTCAGTTTGTGTTGCTAAAGCTTTCTGTTTTCAGGTGCAACCTGGTTCAAATTAGGAACTTCAGTCCCCCATTACTCGAGCAAAATGTGACAAACATTGAATTGCCCCCATACGGTACAATTACATTTGGAAACACTTACTCAGTTGATTTGGAAAAGGAACATCCCATATTCCCTGTTTCACTGTTTTCAAGAAATCGATAACTTATTGAAGTTTTAAGGAGTACAGGATAGAAAAACACTGTGTTTAGATATAGCACCATAGAGCATTCAAACTCGTAGGTAAGCAATTGTCAAAACTTGTTTTTTTTTTTTCTGTCTTTTTCTCTTATACCCGATCCTTAAGGTTTCTGGTGTATCAAGCTCTTGTTTCCATTCTGCCTACTGCATTCTAGGTAACATGAAAAATTTAAGTTAACACACACTAACAGTTTCAACCATATGCAATCCCATAGTACCAAGAGCAAAGGTAGATTATCAAACCTCAGGGTAGCCTTCACCTCCAGCTTTGATAACTAGACATGCTCCCTCCATGTCATATGGTCCCTTGAGAAGCTTGGACATCTCATACTGATCCAAAAGCTTGCTTACATCTAGAGATGCAACATATGCTTGCCTAAAAAGCCCATAATGTATAGCATCTATCTCCGCTAACTGCGTTATCAGCTTTGCTTCTTCAGCCTGCAGAGCGATAAGCAGATGTAGTCATAAATGCCAGATCCTCATATTCATCTAAGGAAGGTAGAAATATTATCTAAGAAACTGCAGGTATCACATGAAGTGCAATGTAGCATTGTGTCTACGAACATCTCAATAATGAATAACGGAAAACCAGTTGATAACTTAAATACACCATGTATTTTAAGGTGTCACCTTATATGTCAAGTCTTTAAGAGCATCAACCACTTTGGCACTGTCAGCTAACTTGGCAAGAATCTCACTGGACTTAGCTGTGTCATCCCAAAGGTTATAGTCACGAATCTGTTGTTCCTGCTTATTTCTTCTTGCTTCTTCAAGTTCCAATGCCAATGGGGCCAACATCTCAGCTCGGAGAACTGTATCTTCAATCTTCTTTTTCAAAGAAAATAATCCTAAACAAGATTCAGACTGTCATTTTGGATCCCATGTAATAATCAAACAATGTAGCAGTGATTCATACTCTGGAGCATAAATAATTATTAATTCCTGATCAGTTCACTGGTTTGCCAAAACAGAATTAAGTCAGCTTTTGTTTGTGAAACGGAAACATACATAAGTTTCATCCTTCTTCCCATCAGTCACAGCTGAAGGGTTTTGTATGTCCCACAACTACAAGCAAAAAGCGAATGGATTTAATATGGTATTCCATATAAAGATTTTAAAACTGAACACCTAGTGAATAAATTTCAGCACTGACACTATCGGATTCATATACCAAAGCTTCAACCTTTTTTTTCGGCATAAGTTAAGTGCTGAAACTTCTGCAGCCAGAATTAGATAAATATGTAATAAGTCGCACAATTTATTTCTTCTTCCCTTTTTGGATTGGAAAATAAACTCACACTCAATGAGATTGTACTGCAACCTCATCATCCATCCAACATTTATGTGGAGATATGACATAGAGCCAGGACATTGGCATCACTGACCCTTATTCACCCCTCTAAACAACCACCATCTCTTATCACAAAGTTTAAGCATCAAACATGTGATGCAACAAAAGCCCTTCTTTACCCACAAAAAAAAACATTATGTAGCTGAGAAATTAAAGGAGAATGATAAAGGAATAAACAAAACCTTTGTGAATCCCCTTCCTTAACATTCCGTTTCCTTTTCCCCCAAGTACAGGTCCTAACATCTTGCTTTGGTTCAGGGTTGAGCCCTTGTTGTGGGTGTAGGAGATAAGTGTTGTACTACTAGAGCTAGAAGCCCCATTGGTTCTAGCATAAGTTTTTGATAAATACTTACTAAACCTTCCATTTGATTCAGTTCAGCTCTAATTGATCTTCTATAGAATATTTCAAGCCCTTATCATCGCTCATTTGATGAAGTAGAGTTTTTCATGCCCTTTGTTTCTGGGCATTGACACATTTACCTTCCAAGCATAGTCCAAGCTTCTTAAACACAAGAGTTCAAAGAATTACAAAAGATACACAGAAATTCAAAACCTTATAGTACTTCACTTAAGACCAAGACATAAACTTCAAAATGCTCAAACAGACTGTACTTCAGCCTGAACTTGCCCCCTATCACATTTAAGCCATACCCATACCCATTTCCAGAATTTAAATATTGCAATAGATTCCAATACATACAAAGTTATTTAAGCACAAAATTGCTTAAGTTTCAATTGGGTAGGCCCAATTCATAACATGGCACCAGTAACTTTACCAAAAGTGACATAATTGTAACAGATACATATAGACATACAAAGTATATATATGGAGAGAGAGAGAGAGAGAGAGAGAGAGAGAGAGAGAGAGAGAGAGAGAGAGAGAGCAGACCCAGTTGTTTGTAGACCCTGTTCTTGTCATCCATGCAATGAGTGTGTAGTGACTGATGACTCTTTCTTTCGGAAGCTTTCCAATTTGAGCTGAACAAGGCAGCGGCAGCAGCAGTGGTAGTGGCGGTGCTACCATTTCTGACAAATGCGAATTCTGCGGCCATGCTTGCCGTAATTAGAAAGAAAAGAGGAAACAAGAGCAATTAAACAAACTCTGTTTTTAGAAAGTAGAGAAATGAATGTTTGGGATGAAAGAGCAGCTGAGACTGGTGGGCACTGGACATCCACGTATGGAACTCAGCTCAGCTCTCATTTCTTTCTGAGTTCTTTGGCTTTCTCTCTCTCTCTTGGGTCTTATCCTCTTGACCGTTACTCATGTTTATATTTCCCTACAGAGTGAGTGTATATTAAAAGACTATAATGCTACGCAGGGACGGACCGTCCCTTTGGTTAACATGGGCTGTAGCCCAGGCAGTTCTTTTTTTTATCTATATATATAAAGCAAAAGGCAGAGAATGGTGAAACATTCAAAATACCAGAAAATGCCCTCGATTAATCCAAACATTAATAATTAAATGAGGATAATATGATAAATTTTACACTTTTCATATTTTAAAAAAATTACAATTAAAAGAAAATTAGATAATGAATCCTATTTTTATGGAATACAACTACCCATTATCTTTTTTAATTCAAAATTAAAATTAAAATTTTTTTAAAAAAAAAAACCTCTTGCAAGCGCGGAAGCGCATGCGGAGAGGCTAGTATAGTATAAAATAACAAACCCAGCACACCTACCCCAAGTTCCAATCAATATAAATGGACTTAACTGTGCATTGACTTGGTGAAACAATGAACTATTTTGTTTTGAGAACAGAGAAACAATTAACCTTAAAAAAACTTTAATTAAAGGGTAATGATTTCCCGACTCCAATTTTATTCACTTACACTCCTTTTTTTAGTTATAAAATTGAGTGTAAGTGGATAAAATTGGAGTGGGGAAATCATCACTCTAATTAAAAACTAACCCATCAAATTTTTGTTTAAATTAAAACCACAACCCCTTGCGCAGCTTTAATATTGTAACAATAACATCAAAAAGAATTTTGAGACAAAGAAACAAGTAATACATCAGCTCCAACAAAAAAAAAGTAATAAATGTTATATTTTAAAAATAAATAAATAAATGTTATCTTTTGTCTCCTTATACCATTTATGAATCAAAATTTTGTTTCCCAAATTTGAATTTTTTTTAAAGTTAAATGTTCAAGAAAATAAATTATGATGATATAAACTAAAATTAAATTAAGAAAAAATTAAAAATAAAATTATTTTAAAGTTAAATCATTTTTAAACAATTAATAAAGTTGAGTATGAGATATACATGAATAGTTCTATTTTAAATCGGAAAACTTGGGTTTGAGTTATCTAGCATTAGAGATGAACTTAATAGGTTTATACGCAAGGTAAATTTAGCTCATCCCATTTTGAAATCCTGAGTCCATTGCTAGGGATCCTGGTTGATGTCAGTTGTCATGTCCACATTTCTTCTTTATTTTCTTTTTTCTTGGTCTTACTTAAAACTTTATTATTTACAACAAAGAAGAAAATTTAACATCTCTTAATATCAATATATTAATGTAATAAGTTAGTGTTTCTAGCATTGTTTGTGTACAATGATGTATGTTTTACGGCATCGATAACGAGAGAAATTTGGCCATTCGACTCCATATAAAAACTTAAACTTCTGAAATAAGGATTTTGTTTTGTAGTTCAAATGGTTAAGAGCATTTATCATTACACTTTTAAGTTTAATTCCCCCAATATCGCTTGTATAAAAAAATAAAAAAAATAAAAAAGCATTTAACTTCTGGATTGTTGTAAATCTATTGATTGTGAATGACCACCATAATATCACTCATAATACCTACCACAAAACACATCATAATATCATTGTAACCTATGCGCAAAGAATTGTATTTAGTACATTTATGGGTTGTAATTATGTGTTTATAATCTACCAATAATGGGTGGTGAATGTTTTTCTATCCCCGAAGCCTATAAATAGTAGGTATTAAAGATGAATGATATACAAGTTTATAGAACAAATTCTCTATCTTTCTCTTATTGCTCTCTATAATTCCCCCTAGTTTTATAACGCGAATAACTTTCTTATTTTTTGTTTTATTTTTTTTACATATTTTACTAAAAAAGAAAATTGTGAACACCTCGTAACCGCAAATGAATTTAGGGTTCAGAATAATGAATTTGGGTCAAATTCAAGACAACCCATCAATTTTATTGTTTTTGCCAAAGTTATGAAAGGGAAAAGGGAACTCACACATATAGGAACGGACAATTCGGGGCCGGGTGTGGCAATACCATCCCTATCCCCACTCCCCATCGCCGATAAGAAATTACTAATCATCACTACAAAAGAGGCCACCACCATTAACGTAATAACCAGCAGTTAACCACAACCAGTAACACTAACACTTAGAAAACTGAGTTTTACAATAATGTAAGACTTGATTCAGCTAACACTAAATTCTCCAAAGTTCGAAGTTACAGTCCCATTAGAAACACAACTTTATGCTTCAGTTGAAAACAAAATGGGCCTTGTACCATCCTAAGAGCATCCCAGCCAAAAAGACTTTGGCAATCAGCCCTTAGGTACCAGGAATAAACGGTCTTTCATGGTTAAAAGAGTTCTAGAATATAGTGTAAACAAAAATTATAACAAAAATGATAAAAGACTTCACATTTTGCTTTTATCTTCCCCTTTTAATTTACTGTTATGAGATATTTACATTCACTAGAGATCATCCACACCATGCATATGAGTTCATCAAAGGGACTCTGCAAACTGGGGAGCCTCCAAGTCAAGCTCTTGTCCCATGACACAGTTCATAAGCCAATCGCTGCTAAATGTCCATATCCCCTTCTTTACAGCCAACAATACTTCTTCCATGTCTTCTTCGCATGCCACAAAGATTGTTTTTGAAGCTTCATTTACTTTCTCCAATTCACTAATAATCTGAATTTGATCCAACATTAATCAGTGTCGACCGTCATAATATGAAGACACTACTTAGAAATAAGACATTGATTAGCAGCGTTTTAGTTCTGAAAGTCACAATGAAGGAAAATGACCATGGCAAACAGGTATACAGACAAAGTGGGCCGTGTACGTCATCAAAATTCACAAGCTCAATTTGTATACTGGCAACAATATCCCTCCCAAAAAGTTTAAGATAGTTTTGAGACTAACAGAGGAGTAAACACTCCTGATTAATATCATTACCATTAACAGTTTATCTCCTCGCAGATGGGAGAACAATGATTATATAAAAGTGAAGTATTAAGAAAGAATGTACCAAATTGTTTTCAAGACAAAATGCCAAGAGACATTCTGGTCATCCTTTCTCCCCATATTACCCTCTTATAGATCCCTATCCCTATAATAGATAATAATCAATTTAAGGAATCACAATCTCCAGAATCCACAACCATGTTTATGATAACCAGTAAAGATCAAGCACAGTGAACCTAACACTTGTCACACAACCAGTTCTGAGCAGTTTAATGAAGACGGGGGGAAATACGGAAAATGCTATGTTGAAATTGCATCATGCTCAAGCTGGTGTGTCCATATCCAAATTTGAGAATCTTAAGTTTATATCTTGACACTTTTGTAAAACATTCATTTTTTTAATTTCGTTGCTTCCTCTAGAAACTAATAAAGGTGAAGATAAATATTGAAGCACAAAACATGTAGTTAGCAGCGAAAACGTTTTCTGGTTGAAATTAAGGTTTTCTAAAACACATCCTGCCAGTTTGGTAGGTTTCATTTGCTAAAAATTCATTTTATAAGTATGACATACAAAATGCAAGATGCCATTCCTCTAGACCATTACAATGTTCACATTTTCAATCGCAAGCATGCTTAACCAATATTTAGATTCAGAGTGAGGAACTTACATTTCCTCCAGCAGACCTGACAATGGAAGATAACATCCTAGCAGTGGGTTGAACATGAGCTGCTATGTATACATCGTAGCCTTTAAGCAAGCCTTGGGGACTTGCTTTTGCTCTGAGAACTGCACCTCTTAACTCAGTTTTATATTTGAGCACATATTCTTTATCATCTAATATGTAAGATGATTCATCTGAAAAAAAGAAATCCATCAATGGGAAAAAAAATGCTTAAGGTGTTACTAATACAACAAAACCATAGTCAATTCAACTCACCCACATATCTTCCTTGACGAAAGCTTTCTTTCAACCAGCTGGGAGAAACTATCCAAGCTCTGCACAGCACAGAAAGCTCTATTAAATAATATATATATATATATATATATATATATATATATATATATATATATATATATATATTATAGGACAAATAATACTAGACTTTTCCTAATAAATTACGGCTATAAACAGAAATGAGTTGTTCATAATTGGGGCTGACACAGAAATGTGAAAAAATACCAGGAATAGGTGGGGCTTACACATGTGTTGTTCATGTAGGCTATAAACAACCTATGTTTGGGGATGATTCAGCTAATTCAGTTGATTTTGTGTAGCTAAATTATGGCTACTTTTTTTCGGTATAACTAAACTCTGGCTACTGATTGAGCTAACTTAGTTGATTTGATTGAGCGTTCACCGACCTTTGTGTTTATTGAGGCTATATAAGGCTACGTATATTACTCAACTGAGGAATGACAAAATATGATGATCGTCTTCTCCCTTTTTTAAATGTTCTTTTCTACATGTTATCAGAGCGATATGCTTCTGAGAGCAACCTAACCCACAGCTATCCTTACCCTACTTTCACCACACAATAAAAAGGAGAAAGGAATAGAAATTTTCTTTATAAAAAAAATTAACTTATCTCTCACTACTATGTTGTGGATTCCAATCAATCTTAATCGCCACATCAACAAATCCAGTGATCCTAAATACATAACTTCCATAATACATTAACTTCTCCAATGAAGTTTGACTGTGATTACACAACCAACCTTGATATAACTGGCAATCTCCCATGTGTAATATTTTTCTGCTAATTTGGTTTAACTAAACACATAAGTTTAGTTTTTTTTTTTTTTTTAATAAGCTAGAGGATTAGGCAAGATTAGCTCCTCAGTGAATGCCACAGGACGCAAGCATCCACCCTCAATCCCAGAGAAGAGAGGACCTACACTTCGAGGAGCCCCCCACCAACAAATAGGTAGCATCATATCAAAATGTGTTAACAACATTATATTTGTCTTTTCAATTTATGAAGATAAAAGCTTCGTCATTACAGAATGAGTGTTAATGTAATGGTACTTTTTGAAAGCATAATGTGTGGACACAAAGGGAGTCCCCCTTCTATCATAGTACCTATTAAAGATTTGAGGAATATGTTCAGCGTATAATTAGTAAAGAAGATCACTTCATAAAGGCTTGTAATTTACATAATTGACTACAAAACCTATGAGATCATAAAATGTAACAGATTTTTGCACTAGCAATGACAGTAGCAGAACAAGAGAGAGAGAGAGAGAGAGAGAGAGAGATTGACTACTAACCCTGAACAAAGAGCAGTACAAAAATTCAAAGTTGTTCTCACTTTCCCCGTGACAACATGTGTGCTTGTGCTTCCATCAGACGTAATAGCACCACCAAGGTCCTCAATTACCTGTATATAAAACAAATATAAAAATCAACAAAACTCAAAATAATTATATGCAGTGGAGGGGAAAATAATTAAATTTCATTCCAAAATATTGGACCCTAAAACTGAAAAAACGATTATCAGTGTAACAAGAAAAAGTAAAGGAAATGCATTAAAATGATCAAAAACAAAAAAGTACAGCCTCCTTATTTATATAACCAACAAACTCATCTTTTCTGGCACATTATATTAGTTTGGAGGATAGGAGATCTTATTCTTTTAGGAATGATCTCCAAGCCGAGCCCATGATCAGGTCACGCATAGGAACCACTGAGCAAGGAGGAAAGGATTACAGTATTGTATCACCTCTAAGATATTAATTGGTCCCCTTTCAAATGTCAAAATAAAATAAATATCTACCAGGTCCATTCAGAAGCCCTAGATTATTCACCCCACTCTTCTTGTAGGGTGAGTTCAAAGATAGAGAAGCATGATTGAACAAACACATGCACACACACATTATGAATTAAGTTGTTGTGGTAGCAAACTGCAGTCTGCAGATAGAAGACATGATCTTCAACTCAAAAATGGATGCTAAAATAAGAATGAAATTGACATCAATTATCGATATCTGACAAACAGAATTAATAGAATGTATACCTTTGTGAGATTTGCTTTCTTGGTATCATCAGCAATATTCATCAACATGATTTTAAAGAATTCTCTCTGTGTCTGAAATTCCTTCCTGACTAAAGTTTCTGATGTAATATTAACGGGTCCACATTCTTCAGCATTTTTTTCCTTGTAACTACTACCCAAAAGATCTCTAGGAGGATCTGCAACTAAAGGTTTGTCTTTGTAAGAAACAAAGGAGCACCCTTGTAGACAAGAATCACTTCCATCAGTTTCTGAAACTAAACTGAAGTTAGACTCAGATTGGCAGCCAACTTGATGGCTTCCCTTTACTTTCTTTGACTTCAATGATGACATTGAAGCTTCCCAGACCTTTCTCTTTGCACATGAAACTTGTTTGGAACAAGAACAGTGCCTTACATCAGCATCAACACCACTAGTGAATACCTCTGCAGCACTGACGAACTTGCTGGAGTCCTCTCTGATGAGAGGAACTGGATCCCTGATACACTGCATTGTTTCCCGACACTGAGAACCTACCAAAAACAGAAATCTTTAATACTTACCATCATAACAGATTGAAGTTTTCTATGCAAGATATATGGACAACTGAAATATCAATCGATTAGTGTTTGTAATGAAAATTTTTCATTTTGATTAAGAATTTTCATAATGGTTTAATCTACAGTAAGAAAACGTGCATTCATATGATGTATACCCTTTTGTTTATAGGTATATATATATATGTATGTATAATGAAACCACTGGAAGTTCAAAGAACTTGAATAAACACAAAACTACCTACCTTTATCTTCTCTTGGAAGTCCATTTACCAAATTTTCAGGCTGACAATTTTCACTTCTTAATGACATTTGATTTTCTGTATTCAGAGTAGTGTAATTCCCTTTAGAAAATCCCGGCAGTTGGTTTTCCGAAGCAGTAGATGACTTTCCATTAGGCTTCAATAACATGCCCAACTTCAAAGATTCTGCAGTATTTGTGGAAACATCCTGGTTAAGATGTAAAACCATGAGGGTTGACCCACCAGGAAAGCATAATGCTCGACGAATGTCAGCTTTAATAGGTATCCTGCGGCATTTACCCTTGGTATCCACCTCTGCTATTGATACAAACCCCTGCAGTTTTGATCAATTTCTAGAAAACTTCAAAATTGAAAATCAAATGAACAGAATTTTTTAACAGTATTTTTAAAAGGAAACAAAAAAGAAAAGAAGCAGCATATGGCACTGAATTTCCAGAAAATGTACCCTCATACTGTCAGATGTATATCTTTAAGAAGTTTCCTTCTCTATCTAAATGTTTGATTAATTACGTTGTGCGTGCAGGCCGCGTTTATGTAAGAGGGAGAGAGAAAGAGAGACAATGAGGAGAGAATTACTTTCTTGTGATACAATATTTCCATCTTCATTCAAACAGAACAAACAAAATAATGATTGCCAAAACCAAGATAAAAGTAGAGTTACTATATCCTGCTCCAATTCTGAGGATTTACATCATGAATTACCTGTTTAAGCCAAAATCCTTCAGAATCCTTGTCTCCCCAACAGAATATTGTACATATACCAACACTTTGAAGTCTCTTTCTCAGCTCCATGAACAAGCAGCTACCAAATCCCTGGAATTACTGATTTTTTTAGTTAACCAGTAAAAGCAATTTCCAAATAATCCCACAAAATCCATTGTAGTACTAGAGAGTTAATATGGGGGAGGGGAAATATTGAAAGGCACATAAGTAACAACCAAACAAATGATATTCATTCTTAGAAAGGAGCATTTAATCATGTGTATTGGGTGTAAGTTTGTTCTCATTCTTAAGAATCGAAACATATATCTCAGAGGAACAGCATCCCAACACTAAACAAAACTTTAATCATAAGTAACACAATAAAGAATAAAAAGAACTGCAAAAAACAATATAGGAGATAAAAGACCTTTTGTTGGTAAATTGAACTGACAGCAGCAAGAGGAATCTCAGCATACTGTGTATCAGCAGGAACTATTTGGTAAGTGATTGCAGCTATAACCTGCAAAAATAAAACAGAGGGGAAAGGAAGAAAACAGAAGAACAACAATTATCATTAAGGGAAAAAAAGGCTTCTGAATTTCATTCCCATGCAGTAACTCTATTCAAGCCTAAATACAATATAATTTAAAGGGAGCTGATTTTCCCACTCCTCTTTTGTCCACTTACACTCCCTTGTATGTTATAGTAAACAGTATTAAAAAACAAAAAAACAAAAGGGAGTGTAAGTGGACAAAAGGGGAGAGCAAATTATCAACTTGGACACAAATGTGCAGGGGTAAAAATTCAGTTGACAAAAGCACCAGAAAAAAGAGGACAGCAAGCCTACCTCTTCAGAATCTCCCACAGATTGCAATTTCAAAAGCAAAGTGCAATATTTCCTGAAACAAAAAATATATATATAGATGATCAAAAGCCACCTTGATAGATGTCGAGACAAGATGTGAAAACAAAAATAGGCACACAACTAACGAAAGGTTCATAAAATAAAAGAAGTTAGATAATGATACCCATTCGTAACGCATCTTTCTAGAAACATTGATTGCTTTCCAGTATTGGCAGCAAAATTCATTGCAGGAAGTTCCCTAATATACATCTTTAGTACTTCCTACAAGGAACAAACCCATATGAGATCATCCTTAGCAGAAACGTAAAGATGTCAGGTCAATAAAACTAACAGATAAAGAGGGCAACTATTTCACATACACAAACGCATAAACAAGGGAAGATTAGCATAACAGAATTACCTGGAGATAAGATTTTTGACAGCTATCGGCATCTTTGGGATTAGCAACCACGAACGAAGGATTACCAACTAGAAATGTTTCATATGCCGCAATACTATCATTATTTCTCTCCATCTCTTTCCTCACTGCCATAAACAACAATCCAATAAGCACAATCGACAGTAACTTACGTAAATACGAATGCAAATATGAAAAATAAAAATAAAAAAAATAAAAAGGTTAAAGACTTGGACTTTGTTTGGTTTTAAAGATAACTATCAGGAAAGGAGGAAATGGTTGTCGAATAAGCACCTGAGATGCTGATTTTGGCGCTTCTGGAAAAGGAGATTTGGAGGTTGTTGGGTTCCGAGTGGCAACTGAAATTAGCTGCTTCCACTGTGACCTCGCAATTACCTGCGAAGGACAAGCGATTAGGGTGAGCGAATGGAATTAAATTTCTAGGGTTAGGGTTTCTTCTGTGAGATTTTCTTTACCGATTGGGATCGGAGAGCGTGAGGAAGACGGTGTTGTGGTCTTTCTTGGCGCCATAAGAAATGAATGTGTGGTTTTTGATTTTGGAAGTGGGAAGAGTGAGAGGGTTAAATAGGCGGGAAAGAAATGAGGACTTCAACTTTCAAGTGACAGTGGGACGGGATGTTCTATTTATACCCCACTAATAAAAGCACTTTTTTAAAAAAAAATTCTGAAATTACATTCTTGAGAAATTCACTTTCTTCCGTTGATTTTATATATAAACACTAAAATCTATAAATTAAAGGAAAAAATCCAAAAATGATCAGTTAACTATTTTTTATAATTTCAATGATGTGTGAAATACCATTATTATCCTTGCATTATGATTTTTAGAAAAGAAAGCATTGATGGCAGTGTTGTAATTTTTCAGGTTTTTTAAGACTTGTATGGTATTTGATCCTTTCAAAAGTCAAATAGGTTTTTTCCTAGAATTTGAATATTATAGGGATTTTTGTAAAAATGTCACCTAAACTTATACCTCCGTTTCAATTTGTCACCTTAAAGAAAAATTTAAGAGAAATGTCACCTTAAATTTTCAAAATCCATGATTTGTCATCTTACTTTAACACCATCCAATTTAAAGGGTATTTTAGTCTTTCCATTTTCAAGGGAAAAAAAATGCAAAATACCTCTCTCTCCCTTCTCCCCCACCCCACAACACATCACACTGGTGAGATTTTTTTTTAATACACTTTTTTTATAAACGAATTTTCTATTTTTCAAATACCCTTAAAAATCGATGGAAAATTAAGATGACAAATCATGGATTTTGAAAATTTAAGGTGACATTTTTCTTAAATTTTTCTTTAAAGTGTCAAATTGAAATTGAGGTATAAATTGAGGTGACATTTCTACAAAAATTCATTTTTTATATTTTGAGCCCTATTTATAGGCTTAGATGTGAAAACCCTTTCATAATTCAACTGAAAACCCCAATAATCATGTATAAATTATTAAACATCAATGAATAAATCTACACATGCTACCATATATACGTTTTCTTTTTCCAAACAACAGTGCTTGTCTTAAAGTGGAACAGTGCCACCATCTCCAAAAAGGACTTAAATTTTCCTATTCCGCCGAGGTTTTGTAATAAAAATTGAAAAAATGTAAGACTCAAATTTAGATTTTCCTCTCTCATATATAATTACTCATCTATACAAGGGATGGTAATTTTCCTCACGAGTTAGGAACTTCTCGAGGTTTTGATATCCTAATGAGAGTATGGGGAAATTTTCGAGTATGATTTTTGGGAAAGGGTGGGATGGTATTTTAATCCTGTTGGGGTCTTTTTCCGTCGGAAGGCTCATTCGGGCTTGTTGATTCTCTGACCGTCATAGAGCGGTGGATCAAGCATTCGTTGCCCATTTTTCTGAGTTAGCGAGGACTAGGCCCAAAGCATCCCAAGGGAAAAGCATGTCCCAGGGGAGTACTCTGTTATTCTTCCAACGGCTGTGTGTTTGATGTTGACATTTCCGGCAGCTTGACGAAAAGTTGAAGATGACTTGCTGATGTAGATCTAAGATTATATTAGCTTGGCATGAGAGCTTGGAGTGTGGGAGCTAAAGATTCACAAGTTTAGCAAATGAGAGTGCATGTGCTTGGCTTGGTGTTGGATATGCTTGAGTTTGGGGTGTTGATGATTTGCTATTTGTGGCTATGGCTATGACTATGGGGATTTAAGAGTTTCAAGAGGAGGATGGGAGGAAAAGCTTGAGGCTTGAAGGCTATGGTATTTATAGCTTGGAAGGGTATGAGGAGGAAGGAAAATCTTGGTTGTAATGGTTGAGGAATGGTTGGGATGGCTGCTGGAATGCTTGCAGCAGCCAAAGGGAGAAAGGAAAGTGGTTCGATGGTTGTTGGGGGCTTGAGCAACCAAGAGATGTTGGTTGACAGCTGCTGGGATGCTTGTAGCAGTCAAAATATGGAGGTTGATGGCTGGGATGGCTGCTGGAATGCTTGCAGCAGCCAAAAAGATAAAAGAAGATGAGTTCTCATGGTTGTTGAGAAGCATGCAACAACTAAGAGAGGTTGGTTTTGGTTGGGCAAATGCCTCCCAATTTATAGAGGGGGAAGGCTCTCTTTGGTTTCCAATAGGTAAAAGGAAGTGTTGGAGCTAGTTTATTTCCTATGTGTAAAAGGGAGCATTGGGACATTCTTATTTCCAATGAGTAAAGCTAAGCATTGGAAAATGACTATTTCCAACGGGTAAAGGGAAGTGTTGGAATTGGCTTGTTTCCAATGGGTAATAGGGAGTACTGAAAAATGCTTATTTCCAATGGATAAAGCTAGGCATTTGGAAAATGACTATTTCCTATGAATAAAAGGAAATGCTTGGAAAATATCTCATTTGCTTACCCACATTGGAAAACTCTAAGTAAAGGGCTTGGACTTTGGTGCTTCCAAGTAGCTAGCCCAAAGTCTCCATTATCCAAGAGCTTCTGTGGGCCTTGTGGACCTCCGTAACCTTCCACACTACAATCCCTCATGCAAGCCCCGTAAACCACATGACTTGGGTTCATGTGAGTTTAATAAGTGATTGATATATGAAAAATGTATTATTGGCTTCGCATGGCATGGACACTATTATTTATTTAATGAATTAATTCCCAAAATACAGCTTGGATTAATGCATGACCAACATTATATTTTATATCGGGCCTTAAATGTCTTTGGACTTCTCGTGACTTTTTTGGGCCTCAACAAATTCCCAACTCAAACCTGTCTCATTTAGAATAATGGAGCGGGGTGGGGCATTCGTTTCCCCAATGAAGGCAAGTGATGGGGAATCCCTAATTTCAATTTTACATGTATGGTGAGCATGGAGGGAAAAAATTAATGGAAATGGGGATGGAAATGACATACGAGTCCCGATTCATATTCCGACAATGGATAGGTAATTATAGAGTGTTGAGTAATTTTGGGAGTTGGATATGATTCATATTAATTAATATTAACATTTTGGCCATTGAAATTTTTTTACCATTAGATTTTACTCATACTAAATATGAGTCATCAAATTGGAGGTAACCGTTGGGTTTTCATTCTTTTAAAAAATAAAAATAAAAAGCTTAATTGTTTTGTTGCCTTTTAAAATTATGTCAAATCTCACATTGCTCATGGAAGTTAAAATAACCTACATTACCCAGTTGATTTAGTGATTCACATTGTCCTGTCGTTAACTCCGTCAAAATATTATTAAAAACAATTATATTAAATAAGTGGGATCACTTTTTAGATGAAATGATTGCCACATATGAAAAAAGTGATGATAATAAATTTCTCTCTTTTTATCGGACCCTACCCGCGAACTGCATGTGGCAACCATCACCATCCCAACCCCACCCCGCAAAGTCCACACCTCTTGAATTGGAGTAATTTTTGGGTGTTCTGGGTATACCATGTGGCTGGTGTACCATTCAATAGACAGAGTACATATGAAATATTTCAAATGCAGACCGCCACATGTAATAAAAAGAAATGTAGTAAGTTGGACAATAATTCTACATGTCCTATATTTATTAAATGATACACCAGTCACATGGTATACCCGAAACATATAAAAATTTCTCATTGAGTTGCCATTGAAACCTACAAACAAAATTTAGAACGAAAATTTAATCATAACATGACCATGATCGATTCGAAGCACATTTTGCACAAACAGAGGCTCAACACCAACCATGTTATTACATTACATCATTGGTGAGGTGACACAGCAATTAATCTACGTTTGTAGCTAGTGATTAGTAAGTAATGGCACGTGTACAACCATGACTGGCACGTGTGTTCCGCTCAGAATCCTCAAACACACACACTGCAATCTAACGTGGCAACTCATATCCATGCAAAACAACACATTCCTCCACGTGCCTCTCCCCCAAAACACCACAGCCCTCCACTTTTAACCACCGCCACCTTCAAACCACTCATTTTTCAACTCTCTTTGATATTTTGGTTTCAAACAAAACACCCAACAACGCCTAATATATAACATTCTGCGAGCGTACAGATTTCCATCGTCACCATGGCCCCATGGGAAGTCCTTGACCTAGTTTGTCACCATCTTGACCCCAAATCCCTAGCCGTAGCCTCATGTGTGTGCAAGTCATGGCTCATTTCCATGTCCTCCGATCACCTTTGGAAGCCAATTTGCACATCCAATTTCCCTTCTCTCTCTACCCTCAAAATCACAAACCCTACGGTCCCCTACCGCCGCCTCTATGTCATTGGCTGCTCCGCTGCCAAACGCCGCCGACAAACGCCCCCGAAACCCCGCCTTCTTCTGGACAACCTCATCTTCACAATCAACATGTTCCGCCACAACAATTCATCATCTAACAGTTTCTGCACTCTCGCAAAACCCGGAAACGAGCTAACCCTCGATCCCAATGGCATCTTCAAGTTCGACATCGATGTTGATAACTACGATGTGTTTGAGGCATTGGAAGATGAGGAGGCGGTGAGAGTGACGTGGAATGTGGTGTTGGAAGGGTGGAGGGGTGTTTTTGGGATGATGGAAAATTGTAAAGGGAAAGGAGGGATGGAGGGTTGGTTTTCGGAGGAGCTTCCTTCGCCGGGGTGTTGTTGCGGGTCGAGTGCGGTTGCTTCTAGTGGGATTGTGGCGGATTTGAAGTTGGGGTTTTGTGATGGGAGGAGGAAGGTGAAGGAAGTGAGTGTGGGGATTTTAAGCGTTGTAAATTGGAGATATGTGAGCGTTGATGATGCTCTGAGATACTTGCAACATTTTCTTCTACCTTGTGCTGTATGAACTAATTACAACATCTTTTATTTTTATTTTTAATGTAATTTGTAGGTAGTTTGGCCTGCGAGCTTTTTATTGGTTGCACCTGGCTACCTGGATAGGGAGAGGAGATTAATTTTCAATTTTTATTGGGTGTTTGGTGTCCCAGAAAAACAAATCGAAACTGATATATACAAGCAAGGACTATGGCTTAAATTTTCAATTTCCTTTTGTTTTGGGGGGCTTTTGAAACCCAGGAGAAGGTCAACCTGGGTCCTTAAATTGCAGGACCACGTTATAGAACGAGGACACACCAAAAGCAAGAAAAGTTGGATTCCAAGGAGGACTAACACGAAGACATCCGACAATCTAAAATTCTATTCAAAATAACCATCAACATAAGAGACACGTGTTTATTCCGTCAAGATATCTGAATGTGTTCTTAAATCGCAATAAAAATTAAACTACAAGGGTTAACTTACCAGTTTTCTTGACGTAAATATGAATGTGTCCTTAAATTGCATTAAAAGTGTGTCCTTAAATTGCAATAAAAATGAATCTGAATGTGTCCTTAAATTGCAATAAAAATCAAACAACAAGAGTCAACTTATCAGTTTTGAAACATTCATAAATCAAACTACACGGTCAACTTATCAATTTTGAAACTATGAAAGTGAAAATTTCATCAAGCTACATCAAACTACACGGTCAACTTATCAATTTTGAAACTATGGAAGTGAAAATTTCATCAAGCTACAGAGACGAAAACTGACTTTTTGTCAATAAAAAAACAAAAACAAATGCCCCTAAAATCTATAGACCCGAGTGTATAAAAAGCTTTATTTAGTCTGCAACCACGTTCAAGCCTGATCCATTGAAGTGCGCATCCCTGACCTGTTGCAGGCCCAGAAACACACAAACACGAACTTGACTGGCCGACCCGACCCGGCCCGAACTCTCTACCCGCCCATTGCCATCCAAAGCTTAGGCACACAACTTGGTCTTCTTCTTCCCACTCTCTCCTTCCCTTGAACAAAATGACAACTTTGTTATCTATAGTAACTCTTCCTTCAACAGCAAAGCTGAGCTTGAAGCTTCTCAACAATGGCAACATACACGAAACCCCAATTCCGAAAGCTCACCTTTCAGCAGGTAAACGCACTCTACTTCTCCGTTTTCATTCACTTTTCTTTTCTTTAGCAAGAACTGCAACCGCGTTCAAATAACACTGTTTTTTGGTTTCTTAGGCTTTAATTTAGACAAAAACAAACATGGCAACAAAGTTTCATTTATAAATTTTGCTGTAAACAACCAACAAAGCATAGAGACAGCCCAGAAAGTTCATGGGAAGATTACACGAAGAAAAGGTGGTGGAATTGGAAACCCATTTTTGAGTGAAGGAAGAGATGAGGATGAGAGAAATGGGCCATTTTGCCCTGGCTGTGGGGTCTTTATGCAAGATAAGGACCCAAACCTTCCTGGGTATTATCAGAAAAGGAAGCTTACTGTATCAGAATTGTCAGATGGTGAGGAGGGTGTTAAGGATGAATTGGAAGAGTTTGATGAAGAAGAAGAAGAAGAAGAAGAGGAATTTTTTGATGGAATTGAGGGTAAGTATGAAGAAAGTGATGAAGAAGAAAGTGAATTGGAAATGGGGGATGAGTTTGACTGGGATTCAGATGACTTGGAAGCTAAGTTGTTGGGGAAGGAAGAAAATGATTTGGATTTGGATGGTTTTACTCCGGCAGGGGTTGGGTACGGTAACATCAAAGAGGAAACTATAGAGAAAATGAAGAAGAAGAAGATTCCTAAAGCAGAAAAGAAGAGAATGGCTAGAGAGGCTCAGAAAGAGAAAGAAGAGGTTACAGTGTGTGCGCGATGTCATTCGTTAAGAAATTATGGGCAGGTGAAGAACCAAGCAGCTGAAAATTTAATGCCTGATTTTGATTTTGATAGGTTGATTGCTACCCGGTTAATTAAACCTGCTGCAAGTACCAATCCTGTTGTGGTTATGGTTGTTGATTGTGTTGATTTTGATGGGTCATTCCCTAAACGGGCTGCAAAGTCATTGTTTGCAGCATTAAGAGGAACTGAAAATGATCCTAGGCTTAAAAAAAGACTGCCAAAGCTTGTCCTTGTGGCCACAAAGGTTGATCTACTCCCATCACAAGTATCACCTGCTAGATTGGATAGATGGGTCCGCCATCGTGCTAAGGTTGGAGGGGGACCTAAGCTAAGTGGGGTTTATATGGTTAGTTCTCATAAGGATTTGGGTGTCAGGAATTTGTTGTCCTTCCTCAAAGAATTGGCTGGTCCTCGAGGGAATGTATGGGTTATTGGGGCTCAAAATGCAGGCAAGTCTACTCTAATAAATGCATTGGCAAAGAAAGAAGGTGCAAAGGTTACAAAGCTCACTGAAGCCCCAGTTCCTGGGACAACACTAGGGATCCTGAGAGTTGGAGGGATTTTGTCAGCTAAGGCAAAGTTGTTTGACACTCCGGGACTTCTACATCCCTATTTGGTGTCCACGAGATTGAATAGGGATGAACAGAAAATGATTGAAATACGGAAGGAGCTTTGTCCTCGGACTTATAGGATAAAGGCAAGTTAGTTGTTACCATTTTGTTTTATTTTTGGACCATTTTTTCTTTAATATGTTTGTAGTTGTCATGTGCATTCATCAGTATTTTATCCTTATGCTCACATTTTGACTAAAGCTAGTATAACACAAATTCTTGAGACTTCTTGTTGAAATCCTAATAATTGATCATATTAATAACAGATGAACATTTTCAATAACGTCTTGAGCATAGGTCCCCACTTTTCTTCCCTAATCAAAAGACATGTAAACTTGACCGCTTCTGTAAGCAATTAATCCTTCTTCTGGTTTCTTATTTTAAGTTGCAGGTTATGAATGATTTGTGAAGCGTTAGTTGAATTGTTGTACTGGATTTATCTTAGAATGTAATGTCTATGAACATGCTTTTTCAGTGGCAAAAGAGGCTTTCTAAAATTCAGTAGATATTAGATTATTTTGTTTACTTGATATGGCAGGAACACGTAGCTTTATTCTATAATGAAGCAAGGAGTGAACATTAGATTAATAGTTTGGGCGTTTTTTACCATTATGTCTAGTGTTTCCAGTTTTCATAGTTTTTGTTTCAATTGCTTTAAGTTGTTAAGAGGCTTTTTGGTGAGAAAGACGTTTATAATTTATAATTTTAATTAAATATAGGGAAAGACAAATAACTGCACAATAAAATGATTCATGAATGAAATGCAAAAACCAATAACAAGTTTCTCTGGTTTCTTTTAACGTATTCTCCTTCATTTCTTCCTCACATCGTATCTCCATCCCTCATTTCTTCCTCGCAGCGCACCTCCCTCCCTCCTTTCACCCATATGTTTTCCCACTATCTCTTTAACCTAGCAAGGAAGAGAAAGACTAAAAACGAAAATCATAAGCTTTATCAAGCAGAAAGTCCTTAATGTTTCCATGTATATACTATTTGCCGATGCATGAGCATGGACTAGTAAATTTTGAAGGTGAGGGTTTGACTCAACCTAAGTGCTATGGGATTTAATAATTCATATGTTTGATATCTGCAGGCAGGGCAAACCATACATGTCGGTGGTTTAGTGAGACTAGACCTTATTCAGGCTTCTGTGGAAACAATTTATTTAACAGTTTGGGCTTCGCCAAATATTTCTTTGCATATGGGGAAGATAGAAAATGCTGATGAGACATGGAGGAAACATGGTGGTGTTAGGTTGCAGGTAGTTCTTTATCCCAGTTAGATACATCTTTGCCATTATTATGCATTTTATAACATAGCTAGCTCACTGCAATTTAATTTTGGATCTAAAAACTCATAAGGATATTTTAGTCCTGACATATGCAGGATATTTAGTACTGAAATCTTGTCTAGAAAATTGTCTTATGTACATAGATATATGTATATTTTATGTGTGTAGCACCAATGGATTCATCATTTGAAACTTAGTAAGCAGTAAGAACTTAGTCATTAACATAGAAAAGGCCCACCAAATGTTTAACTGGATTCTTTGGAATCTGTGAGGGGGTGTAGCTTTGTAGTGCTCTGAATCCACTGAAGATTCCAGCTTACCCCATAGTCCCAAAGGACGAAATCTCTCCTAGAATATGTAATGCTGACAATGAATCTGATTGATTTGTTGGAAATTTTCCACTGCCTTTTCAATTTAAGACAAAATGGGCTCCTCAAGCATACTGATGACCAAACAGAAGTATAATAGGAAGTAGTATAGAAAAGTTAGAAGCTCAAACATAACGAAGAGACAATAAGTCTATAAGTGGGATCCTCAAGAGTTCATTTCATCTGGCACAACCGTATTTTGTGTCCAGGACTAGTCTATAAGTGAACCTAAATGCTCAACCATAACGAAGAGAATGTTTTCAGTTGTCTGCCTGACTGTTTCAAAGTAGCATTGAGATTTGCAGCATAATTCAGAGCAGAAGAAACCTGCAATACCTATTTGCAGTTTGTTTTGAAAAGGGTTTTCTTGTAACATAGTATCATTTTTATGATCTACTGTAGCAAATGTTGTCTTGAAAGGTTCTTGTGTCTGCATTGTGATATGCTTTGCACTAAAGTAAGCTATGTTAATGTTTGATTAGTCTTCAAACTCAAAGGCACTTTACTATCATGGAAAGGTCAAATGGACGGTAGCATCCTTGGCATCCTTCCAATTGATTGATAATCATTATTATATTATATATAATTTATTTCCTCAAATTGATGACCATCAATTGAAGGACACTGTTAGTACTATGTTTAGTTGCCCCCAATCTTCATTAATTAGTTTATTTTCCCCATTGAATATTTCAAGAAATAGCATGAAGGGGCTCCCTTGGTTAAGTGTACTTTTTACTTACTGTACATGGCTTATACTTTTGCAGCCTCCAATTGGCGCCGACCGTGCTTTTGAGATGGGCACATGGGAAGAGAGGGAAATCAAAGTGTCCGGAGCAAGTTGGGATGTAAATAGCATTGATATTGCAATAGCTGGTTTAGGTTGGTTTTCTATAGGTCTCAAAGGGGAAGCAACCTTGGCATTGTGGACATATGATGGCATTGAAATCACTTTGAGAGAACCACTAGTTCTTGATCGGGCACGGTCTCTTGAGAGACCTGGGTTTTGGCTACCGAAAGCAATATCCGAGGCCATTGGAAACCAGAGCAAACTTGAAGCTCAAAGGAAAAAGCTTGAAATGGATAGTGCAGATTTCCTTTCTGAGGCGTCCATTTGAAGAGAAGATAAGCATGATTGCTCTGCATCAATTTCTTCTGGAAACCTGGTCAATCTCGTAGCTCTGAGAAGCGAGTCGCAGTGTTTAAAGGAACAGTTCCTCTAGTTTCATCGAAGGAAAAATGATTGTATGCCGACATTGTTTTGAGTAAACCTATAGCGTTAAGTATGTTGGTGGGATTATATAAATCATGAATATTGTTTCCTAGTTTAGGAATTGAGAGGAGGGTTTTAAATGACAGCTGCTCCATCTGAGATGATTGGTTGAAGGGGGTGCAAATTATATTGAATCATTTTTTCAAGCCAAGATTTTAGATGACCTAAGGAAGTTGGCGATGGCTGAATTGCTTCTTTTAGGAGAAGATTTTCCCAAGCTAATGTAGAAGGGGAATATGAATGGTGTTTCTTATTTTTATTTTTTTTAATTTGAGAGAAATTAAATTAAATGCGGCACCATTTGTTGAGGGATGAAAACAGAATTTGATGGAAAAATATTTCTTTGGTGGAGTATGATGAACAAATTATGGGTCTAATTACAGAATTAAATTGCTTAATTAAACTTCAAAAAATGCTAGTAAAAACCGTGGTCCAAAAACTCATTGGCAGGAAACTCCTAAATATTGACAAATGTTGCGCAAGCTTGCTAAATAAGCTTAACAATTGCCATAACTTAAATCCGATACACATCAAGAACTATAAAATTCTCTTTTTACTTCTGCTGTTAAACTTTTTTTTTTTTACAAGTTTCGTACCCCAAGGGTATTTTTAGTAAACTGAACAGAAAGAGCATCGGAATGAACAAGGATGGAAGCAAGTGTTTCAACCTTGCTCTATACAGAAATTACAGGGAACGGAAAAACTACGAACTACTTGGGTTCTGCCCTTGGCTAAACTACATAAGGAAGAAGTCATGACAAGCTAGCCGCTTTCAACGAGGCTGCTGGATGAAGCGGGGGCTGCATTTCGGGCTCACATGCTTGGCAGGCTTCTCAGCATACCTCCTTGGCTCCACTGGGGAACGTCTGTCTTCCAGTGATTTCAAATTCTTCAAGACCACAGTACTTGTTTCCAACCCTGCTGTTCCAAAAGAAAATTTGAGTCCAACAGTCTTAACAGCATTTCGGAAACTGCATCAAATTTTTACATCCCAATAGCCAATAATCTACATTCTCTTGGAGTAGTTGTTCATACCAGTTTTACTTTCAGTCTGAGACAATTGAAGGAACTCCTCAAACTGAGCTTCTAAACTGGAGAAGTCCTCGCCAGCATCGAGATCAAAGGTCTCTGGAAGCAAATCTGCAACATTGTCAACGTCACCCTGGGCATTATCATAGAAGCCATCCTCACCCTGTTGACTGAGCCAGTAGTCGTGGTACCATGTGGAAGTGGTAACCAGTTGCCACCATTCAGGGGAGAAATCCTCCACCTGCCTAAGAGCAGCAGGGATAAAGAGAGGGGCATTCGGGTTCAACGTTGATCCTCCTGAAACCAGTGCCATCTTTGGCTACAGCGCAATCCAACTGTAAAGGAAAAATGCAGTAAATGAGATACTAAATCTTCTCCCATACAAGTACATGTCAAATTGAAGACAGCAAATGCAATTCATAAGATCAACCCGTTTCTAAGCAATGCACTTGTTTGCATACTCAATTATTAAAAATCTATAACACCACCATGGTTTAAATCCGGGGATCAGCCTTGCGAAACTGATGGCTTAAACCATTTGAAAATCATTACAATTGTTGATTTTATATAAATCTAATAAATTTCCCACCAAAAGTTTTTAAAATCTAGAAACACTGACCAGAATCTGAACATTTCTATATGAAACGGATAATTACAGAAACCAAAAGGCTCATCCAATTACAAAAATTTTAAAAAAATAATCTTTAATCTTTAAAATTAAATACGAAAAAGCTCTTTGAAGATCAGTCATCAAAAGCTGTAGATCAAATAAATTAAAAAAATCCGATTTTCAAATCTTCAATTTCCTTCACCAATTTTGTGCTTTCTGAACAGCCAAACACAACTAGATCTAACCAATCAGAAAAGGTAAAGACAAACCAAACCCTTATACAGCTAAATCATTAACTCAACAGCATCTTTTACATAATCACTTGAACCTTCTGACCTTAATTTCGTTCCTACACCAAAACCTAGTTTTCTATCGTTCAAGATTCCATTTTAAGTTTTCTCAGCAACCAAACACAAAGTAGAAGCATGTTTGTAAACCAAGAGATCCATTAATTAACAAAAAAGCAAGCGATCAAATTTATCAAGAAGAAAATTGGAGAACTTATTTTCTTTACCTAAGCGAAGCTTTGAGCGAAGAAGAAGAAAATATCTGCGTGCGAAATTTGAGGTGAAGGTATTGACCCGAGCGCGAGAAATACGTGTGAGTGAGAGAGAGGGGAGGGTGGTTTATATAGAGACGGAAATCCGAGCCTCTGTGGTTGGGAGTTACGAACCTAAGGTTCGAGTATATCGAGCCAGCCCACTGGTTTGTTCTGTACGGACAGCTGATTTTGGAGCGGCTACAACTGTTTTCAGCCGTTGATCGCCTGATCGTTGTCACACGGTAACTAGCTGTTGTTCATTGACTTTGACTGGATGGGTCAGGACTCAGAACCGACACGACCACGCCACGTTGCCACAAAATCCATCGTGGAAAATTTGAGCCCCTTTTTGGTTTGTTGCCCCATTTCGGTATTCCAAATCATGTTTAGTACCAAGTTAATAAAATTAAAAGGTTTTCTACTCATGTGAGACACATGATCAACATAAATACTCGTTAATGAGAGTATAAAGACGAGTTTATTCTTAAGAAGTCGATTATGAGCCTCACATGTGATCAGTTTGGCGAAGAATAAGACTAAATTTATGTTCAACATGACAGTTTATGTGCGTCATAAGAGGATAGGATGACATTGATTGAATTAAAAGAATCGAGACGAAAATGATGTGATTGAAATAGTACATGGATTACTCGTCATTAAAAGGCAAATTAAAATATATCTATAATTTAAATCATTAACCTTAGGAATTTCAAGTTGCTATTTAGATTAGGGAAGCGATAATTTAGTTTAGTGATATTTGGTTAATTTTGTTCTCATAGATGATTATAAATTAATAATTTAAACTTGACTCAATAGGGAAAAACCAAATTTAGAGAACCATAATTTACGTAAAATGTAGGAAAACCAGAAATTTAGTTGGGTAAGAATTTTGTTATGCTAAATTTATTGATTATAACATGGTACTTCAAATTGCCCTAAAAACATAGAATGATAAGAATTGAAGAGCCCATATCAAATCCCCTTGGAGAAGATGCTTTTACTTGTTTTCTCTTGTTTTTTTTTTTAATCAAAACAATTTGCAAATATGACTATATTTTTGGTATCTCCATGTTTTTTTTTCTAGTATTTTTTTTTTTCAAACAAACAAAATTGTACAAAGAAGGTCCTTGAGGGATCTTTATAAAATACCTATCAAATTGCAGTCTATGTAAAATTTCTTCATGCCAAATATAAGGATTCGTACATCGATCAAAGAGAATATATAAGAATTTGTATGAGCGTGTTCATATTTTGCAAGGATATCGCTCACTAATTTGTTTCTCGATGAACACGATGAACACGACGCAAGGAGAAATAACTAAAATTTTAAAACAACTTTCAAATATCTTGAACAAGTGTACGAAGACTCCAAAAAGTAGGGAATCACCTTTCAACAATAGAAGTTTTTGGTTCTATTTTTCCATATGCTTGGAAATCTTAAGGAAGATATTTTTTTACTTTTATTTTGGTCGAATTTTTTAGTGGATATGATGATACGAGTCTTGTTGGCCTGCAAGTTGATATATCCCTTCGGCCCCTCGGCGGGCACAATGCCTTCATTGAGAAAGACAAAAGAGCACATCTCTCATGTGCGCACGGCCCATCGTCATGGTTATGACAATCCAATCACAGCCGTTGGTATAAAATGGGGCCTACGCAACGCAGTCTTGAAGGGTCAAGATTGCAACCTCTCACTCATCATCAAAAGTTCTAGAAACTCGTATTTTGCGTCGTAACACCCCGGATTATTGTATTATGATTTATTTAATTACTTCAATTAATTAATAATTGAAATGCAGGAGTGGAAGTGGGACCCGTTCATGCGAGCAATGTTAGACTTTTCCAACGCAAAGCACCTAATCGACGGCTGAGAGATACGCTTATTTTTATCAACGGCTGATATCATTTTGTGAAAGTAATGACGTGTCGTTTTTTGGTGGGGCAAGGCTCGTTCTGGTTTTCTCCGCTTCCAGATAATGCGCGTATGGCACATGGGGTGTGGGTTGTAGGTCGGTTAGGTTAAGATAGCGGATATGATCGTATGAGAATGACACAAGACATATGCTACCAAGCAAAAGGGTGTACATCTCAATCATGCCCTCCTCCCATCATTATCACTAATCTAATTATAAATTTAAGATGTCACCATAAATTACACTCGTTTAGTACTTTTATAATTGTTGTAGCAACTTCATTATGATTTGGCCTAATTACATAATTGCAAAAGTCGCTTTGGATTCTTGTAATTTGTCGAGTTTTTCACTTTGGATCTTCTGGTTTCAATTATTGTGATTTATTTATTAGAAAGATGCTTCATTGACTATAAAGACATCTCAGGATACAACCCCCTTACCTTAAAAAACTTATGAGGAAAATTCGGTTAAGGAAAAAAAGCAATTAAACATCGCCCTTCATGTCGTTTTCTAATAATGGTGCTAACCACGACGGCGTTGCATCCTCCCAATATGAAGAGCTTTCTCTTGCACAACCAAAATTGAGCCAAAGCATGGGCTACACCATGCCTCCATTAATCGATGGATGTCAATCGCTACATTGATCATTGTAGTTTGATATCTCTAGTGATTCAATGATACATCCAAATTTTTTACCCAAATTTGTGTTAGAGTAAGCACGTGTCCCTGATGTAGAGGGGTATTTTGGACATAATTTTGGTCGGAATTGGAAGAAATATGACATAATTTGTAACATACTCTACTGTGAAGGATTTAAAACTACACGATAAATCGATAAAACTGAAACAACGAGGACCAAAATGATAAAACCAACAAACTACAATGTCTAGAAACGAAGATTATGTTGAGATTAATGTTCAACGTGTTCCATTCGTATTTGACAGAAACTAGGATTATGTTGGGATTGAACACACATTAGCAAATTGCAAAGACATGATTACAAAAATGGGAACAATAGTGACAAGATTGAAAATGAAACCAAATAGCGGGGATAAAAAATGCATCTGATTAACAATGGAATAAGCAAACACCTGAATGAGCATTCTGCTACAACACAAACCCAACTGATCCCAATTAGAACATTTACACAAAAGAAAACTATTCCGGCTAACAAGTTATCATCTCATACAACAAAATCCAAACAGATGGGAAGGAAGGCAAGCAAAGCAAACCCTTCTTTCTCTTATACTTTCTCCTTCACGTATTAGTCATATGGAATTTGAATATATGCAGCATCACAAACGAAGGGGATATCTGCATACATGCCAGCAAGAGCACAACGTATGGACTCCAACACCGTAAATAAGTAAGCAAATGCAACGGCTGTCCAGAAGTGCATCCCTACTTTACCCCAGTAGATGGCAAGTGGCATCCATCGGCTCACAGTCCCTATGACCTGCAAGGCAATCTCCAACAACATGCCCATCACCACATGAAATCTGAAGAAATGCGGCCATTCCTTTCTCCTCACTATTCCAAGATATGCAACAAAAAAGTATGCCATCAAGAACCAGCTGGGCAACCTCCCAATGGCCCCCAGGAATGGGTAAGTAAGGAATTCAAAGTCTTCCAGGAAAGGGTGTAGATGATAGGCTGTCTCAGCATACATCCATGTCTCATGTAGGGGCATTAAATAGGGGAGGCATGCTAATGTTCTCCACCACCACTTTGGCTTCTTAGTCATTGGAGGGAACCGAAAACTGTATGGGACATCCTTGGATGCTCGAGGGGCCATACGAGTTCTGCATCGGCTTGGCAACAAAGGGATTGTACGTAACAGGCTACCTTGATCCCCGCTTAAAAATGGGCTTGATACAGTACAATGGTGCAGAAGTGGCATAGCTATAATCAAGATAACATTGAATGAAAACAAATACTAAGCTCACCCTATGGGTTGATAATGACATGAAAAAGTCTATTTGAGCTGATGTGTGTTTGTGTGAGTACATAATAGGTGGAGTGTTTGTGAAACACATCAACAGTCAAATTGATAAATATATAACATATTTTTCCTATAGGAATTAAAACCATGGAAATGCAAATTGAAGGCCTAGAACATTGAGAGTCTAATATACAACCAAGACTTACCGTCCTGATGAGCTCTCCATGAACTGATGCATGGAGAAGCCACCCCAGTTTGAAAACGAGGAATGCATGACAAGACAAAACCACTAGTATTTGATGGCTTACATACTCTAGAATTCACAGAACTACACCCAGCAGGCATGGCACATCCATTTTGAATCATAGCCAAGTACCTGAAATTAAAGCAATTTCATAAGTGGAAAACATAGAGATTAGGAACAAATGTTGCACGGGTCCGAGTTCAGTTATGCTGATACGATACGATATGATACAATACAAAAGTCAATTAAAATAATATACATTAAAAAAAAAAAATTGAAATAGAAAATTGATGGTACATCTATCATGTTACCATTATTACTAACTCTTGCCAACATCCCCCACACTACTCATTTCCTGTTCGAAAATATCGTTTTGATACAACAATGAATTCATCTAATTGAAGACAGCAAATGCAATTCATAAGATCAACCCGAATCCAAACATTTCTATATGAAATGGATAATTACATAAACCAAAAAGCTCATCCAATTACAAAAAGAATTTAAAAAAAATCTTTAATCTTTAAAATTAAATACGAAAAAGTTCTTCAAAGATCATAGTCATCAAAAGCCATAGATCAAATAAATTTAAAAAAAATCCGATTTTCAAATCTTCAATTTCCTTCACCAATTTTGTGCTTTCTGAACAACCAAACACAACCAGATCTAACCAATCAGAAAAGGTAAAGACAAACCAAACCCTTATACAGCTAAATCATTCACTCAACAGCATCTTTTACATAATCACTTGAACCTTCTGGCCTTAATTTCGTTCCCACACCAAAACCTAGTTTTCTATCGTTCAAGATTCCATTTTTCGTTTTCCCAGCAACCAAACACAAAGTAGAAGCATGTTCGTAAACCAAGAGATCCATTAATTAACCAAAAAGCAAGCGATAAAATTTATCAAGAAAATTGGATAACTTGTTTTCTTTACCTCTGCCAAGCTTCGAGCGAAGAAGAAGAAAATATCTGCGTGCGAAATTTGAAGTGAAGGGATTGACCCGAGCGCGAGAAATACGTGTGAGTGAGAGAGAGGGGAGGGCGGTTTATATAGAGACGGAAATCCGAGCAGTCATTCAATAGTCAAGTTCAAAAACTTCAAAATCCAGTTACGCTACCTGCTCCTTGCTATTGAATATCAAAACACAACCAATATAAGCAATTCGTCTTCCCATATATTTCCACCACACAAGTCTGTAACGTTAAAATCCAAAAAACCCATTTTTTGTTTCTTCTTTATAAGAACCCTAAATCCCAAAATAGGAAAGAAGCAGGAAAAATATTCAATTGAACGAAGAAGAAGATAAAGAAGAAAAGAAGAATTTCGAAGAAAATAGGAAGAATTTCGGGGAATTGTTTTGAAGAAGAAAAAAGAACTTACAAAGGTGGAAGTGGCAGCAGCGGCCACTGGCTGTGGCAGATGGTGAGGACTGAGGGGAGACGGGAGCGGCTGCAAATCGTAGGGAGGGAGGGATTTTGAGGTGACCTTTCTTTTTATTTTTGTTTTAGTCTGAACGGGCTTGGATGCGGGGTGCTTAAGAGCATTGGGCCGAATGGGCTTGAGTTTGGAGAGGGTAATGGGAGAAGTTTCTAGCTGCTAGTTTCCACTTGTATTTGTGTTTTGTGAAAAGAAAAAAAAAATATAACAATAAAGTTGTCAACTATATATGAGTATTAGGAAAGAGAAGATAATTAAGAGAGTCAAGTCATGTGAGAGAGACGAGATACTATTACAGTATATTTACTTATTACGAATGGGTATTGGAATGATTCTAATTTTTATTTCTCTTGTGTTTACACATGGGTATCGTATTGGAATGATTCTAATTCCTGACTTCCCTTGTGTTTACTAACTTATAAGGAATAAAAAATTATGTGGATTCTAAGTTAAAATGTGTAATCGAATACCCTCAAAATCGGGAATGGGATCAACTAGGGGGAGTGGTTGATTCGATTCCTATTTCTTGATTATCCCATCTAAGTTTCCCGATTCATAACTTCCCTCATTCCTGATAAGTAAATTCTGGTTTGGTTTCCATATTCACAGCTAAGTACTATCTTATTTTCTATTACACTTATAAGCCAACACATGTTTATATATACACATATCATATATTGAACAAGTCCTACTTCTTCTATTTTTTATATATAAAAATAATTGGAGTTTACAGACCTCTATTTTATCATTTTATTTTTCCAAAACATGTAGTCGATAATTTACTAATGAGGACTGCCAAATTTAACAAGTAATGCGAATTTTCAAAGAGTGTAAAAAGCTATTTGGGCTGTTCAGATTACATCTAAAATGCTCATATTGGAATTTGTAAGGAGTAGTTTATGTTAGCGAATCTGTGTTGGGCTCACAGCCCAACCGATCCACCTTGTCTTCCTTAGTTATACTTTCGTCTCAAATTTTTGTATTTAGTGTACCTATTCAATACTTGCCATATTGGCTTCACAGTTTAGTTGCATATGAACTGAAGTTCCTTCTTAAGCAACATGACATCTTTCATTTTTTTTTCTTTTTCAATATTCACATAGATACTCACACTGGTGGACCTAAACATGAGCAAGGAGGTGCAGTTGCACCTTTCCTCGCCGTAAAATCCTTTGGGATGGACAAAATTTGCCCCTCTGTTGGTGCCCACCATGTGTTCGATTAAATGTCTAAAAGAGACTTTGTAATATTCAATTTGATTTATGCTTCACATAAACTTGTTGTCACCCAAAATTCCCTTAATTGTGTATCTCTATTTAATAAATATCCATGAGCTTTAATTCCCCTTATTTGTCATCTGTTCTTTCTTAGTTTCTCAACTTATAATTTAATTTTGTTTTAGGCAAATTTTACGTTTATTTATTCAAAGTTTCTCTCTTCAATGTCGACTAATGTAGATGGGTTCATGGACTCCTTGCACTTGGATTTCCCTCACATACTTATAGCCTTTTAAATGTTACTCCTCCCTTGAAATTTTTTTGGGTCCGCGAGTGGATACTCATATGCACATGAAACATCTGGTTATAACAAACATCCAACAACAATATTGTAAACTTTATCCAGAGCATATCCATACTATTACCCCCTTTATGGTGATCAAAACAAATAAACTTGTGACGGCAAGTGTCAAACGTACTCATACACTGTGGGGCTGGCTTCCTCGATTTAGGATTGTAGAAAATTTGACTTTCCCTCTTCAAACTAATTTTTTCTTACTTACAAGTTACAACCCATCTTTTTATTTCTTCTTGACAAAAATTCGATGACTGGGATTCAACTACTCAAATTACCTAATCAAGTTTAATCTGTTAAGTGTTAGATTTTTAATTTTTTAAATGTTTTGATTGCCTCACTTTACCGTGTTGTTTTTTTGTTTTCAACTAATTATTTGCAAATATTGCACATTAATAGTGTTAGTGTTCCAATTTTGCATAGATTTAGTGATTTTTGTTGGGTCAATTTGATTTCTTTTTTATCAAATTTTGGTCTCCTTTTTCCTTTAAAAAAAGGGTAAAGCCACTCTTACCACATTTTTATACATTCTCATACCACCTTGTGTGGCAGCTTAGTTGGACAATCACATTAATTAAAATTAGTAGATGAGGTGAACAATCACATTAATTTAAATTATTTGTATTTTTTTTTATTTCTTTTATATTATTTATTAATATAAACAAAGATAAAAGGAAACAGAAACCCTAGCCAACGTCAAAACTGATTCTCCCACCTAGCCAACGTGACTCATCCCCTCTCTCCTTCCTTCCACCACCATCTCCTCTCACCTTCTCTACTGGCACTCCACCTACACTATCCTTCCACCACCATCTCCTCTCAGCAAATGCAATTTATTGGCGAGTGCGTGTTTTTTTTTTGTATCAATTTTTTTTTTCTTGTCAAATCCTTTTTTGTGTGAAGCTTCATACTTGTAGATTCAAATTTTCAGAGAGAAAAAAAAAATTTAAAAACAGCATCTATATATATAAAGCAAAAGACAGAGAATGGTGAAACATTCAAAATACCAGAAAATGCCCTTAGTTAATGCAAACATTAAAAATTAAAATTATTAATTAAATGAGGATAATATGGTAAATTCACACTTTTTCATATTTAAAACAAATTAAAATTAAAAGAAAATTCAGATAATGGATCGTATTTTTATGAAACACAACTACCCATTATCTTTTTTAATTCTTAAATAAAATTTTAAATTTTTAAAAAATGCCTCTCGCAAGCGTGGAAGGGCGTGCGGAGAGGCTAGTGTAAAGAAAACAATAAATAATGGCTATAAGTCTGCAATGGTGGGCTTCCCACAGTGTAACATCTGGCAACATTGTTCGGTTTTTTTTTGTGTGCTGTCCTTGGATTCTTGCCTAGGCAACGACAATGATTCACGAGACCAAACTAACATAACCAACCAGCCAACTGCTCATCATCTCAACACCATCTCTCTCTCTCTTCCAAAAATACAGAAAAGAAAATGGAAGCAAATACAAAATTGGTCACGGGCATTGAGTTGAGAGAGAGCCAAAGGAAGGGCTCTTACACTGGCAATGGTTTCCTTATGAGGACAGCAGATAAGTGATTGTATGGTTCCCAAGCTCTATAAAACAATACATTTGTTGTGCATTAGAAACCCAACAGTAACAAGGTCATGTGAATGTACATGTGTCTTGTGGGAGGTTGTATGCGATCGCTTTCACATTACCATTATTTCACATGCATGAGAATCGAAAGAAGGAATATATACCAATCCCTATATCCTATCACAATTCAGGTCATGTCAGTTTTCATCTTCCTTTACTTGGATTGTATTGTATTAGACACCAATTTTTTTTTTCTTTATACAAATGATATTGGAGAAGGGGAATCCTAACACAGGATTTCGGGTGCAAGGATAACTGCTCTTAACCACTTGAGCTACAAACCTTTTGCTATTAACGAGAAAGTGTTTGATTGATTCAAATTTCGGTTCATTTTAAACCTTGGTTTTTAATACTAGCATACTAGCAAAATTGTAACATCCATAATGCTATAATTGTTGCTTGCAAATATGGTTCTCAACTTCTCATCACATGTGACTATGTCATAAATTCAAAGACAATTTATTTAGCCTTTTCTCCTCCATAGTTGCTGCTACCTCTGCCACAGTATTTACTAACTACATGGTGAAAACAACAAAATTCTGTAGTTTGGGCCAAACTACAAGGACAAAAATGTGATTTGGTCTCTAGACTAACTTACATGGCATGGCAGTATGTCACACCATATACCTTTCAATGTTTACCTCCATAGAATTCTCTAGCTAAATCTATCAGTTAGAGAGATGCAAATTTAACAATCCGGTATATAAATAGTCCTTTGTAGTCCTAACACAACACTTCAGGAAAACATATAACTCTCTCTCTCTCTCTCTCTCTCTCTCTCTCTCTCTCAAGTTGCTTCTTGAGTCGTAGTAGCCAGCACTTCTGTTTTCTGATATATACAGTAGGCAATGATGGCAATGGCAAGGACTCTAAGGATTGTGATGCTCTGCCTTGTTATGCTTCATTTCTTAATAGTAGAGAACCATGTAAGCAATCAATTAATTTCTCTGATCTCTGATATCTCTCTCTCTCTGTGCCACCCTCCCTTATATATATGTTCATTTTCATCTGTATATATCATATATACATGCCTGCATTCCTAATCACCCTATGAAAATTCAAGTCTGTCATTGAACTGTTGAACTATTTGCATGTTGTACTTTGAAGTAGAGATAGATAATTGCAGAAGGATTATTTAAAAGAAAATTAAAACAAGAAGATTGTGTTATTCAATGGTATTATTGAGTGCATGCAAGTCTATCCCATCAGAACTTAAACATTTCGAAATTTCTCTCTACCTCTATCTGATTTATTCATTTTCAAATTTCGTAAAAATTTATGTTGCAGGCTACCACCACTATTGAGGCTCCAGCACCACAGCCCCAAGGCAGTAACAACCACACGATGGTAAATTATATATCTACTGGCATTTTCTGCTTCAATTTTTGATATGTTTTTGTCTGATATTTAATTTAAATTCCCAATTTAATTAATTACCTCTTTTTTCTTGAAAAATTCAGAATGGAATCACTGAAGGCAGCCTTCAACCTCAAGGTAAAGATCCTAATCAGCCATATAAATTTTTTTTTTATAAATAAATTGTTTTATTTAACCAAAAAGAAATAAAAAAAAGAAAAAGTTATTGATAGAAGTTTAACATGATATTGTACAGAGTGTGGTCCGCGTTGCTCTACAAGATGCTCAAACACACAATACAAGAAGCCATGTTTGTTTTTCTGCCAAAAGTGCTGCGCTAAGTGCTTGTGCGTGCCTCCAGGCACCTACGGGAACAAGCAATTCTGTCCTTGCTATAACAACTGGAAGACCAAGAGAGGAGGCCCCAAATGCCCTTGAGCTAGCTCACTCCTTGTAAATATCATTATGTTTTATTCCTATTTTCAGGCTATTTTTCTTTTACTTGATAATTCAACTTAATTGTATTGCTTTATATGTTTTTGAATTTGTTGTTTCTAGATATATTAATAAAAATTCCTTTTCGTTTGACTAAAACACCTCTAGGTGGTTTTTCCCCGATGCCTATTAGCTTTTTTTGGTAGTGTGTATTCCTTGCATGCTATACTTGATCAAGAAAAGTCTAAATAAGACTTATCCATTGTGCCCCAAATTTTTTAGTTCCCCTGAATTTCTCAAGATATTGAAGTAAATATTATAGTAAGATCTCATGAATTCAAAATATAAAAGTTACTTTTGGTCCATATAGTTTGCCGATTTTACCACTTTGGTCTTCGTAGGTTCAGTGTTTTAAATTTTATCATTGTATATATTTTCAATTCATAGCAATTCAAGGACACATTTAAATTTCTGCCTCTCTCTCTCTCTCTCTCTCCAAATCGTTAAGATCGAAACATTCATGACCACCGTCGGTTAGGTAACCGAACCATAGTACAAAAAAGCTCCCATTTCGGTCAACCCTCCATCACCTTTCTACATCCCAAAAAAAGACTTTAATTAAATTTCGCAACTCCATAAGCTACAGTTCATATTTATGTGACATGTAAACTTTAAAGTGTAAAATTTAGATTTGATTAATTAGATGGTAATTTGACACTCTATCCATTTGCTCCCTCAAACACTGCTTTTACTGCATTCTGACTTTGGCATCGAGGATGGTTGGTTGGTACCACACCATTACCTCTTTGGTGACTCATTCTATCCCATGTGCAGATAATTTTGACGAAGAAGAGAAGACCACTCTTTCAGTTCAGAACCAATAGAAGTCTGACTTTGACCCGATCAAAGTCCTTATTAATAATCTGAAATCAAGTGTTAACGGAAAGTAAATAATTGTAGGGCCCAACATATTAAAAAAGTATTAATTAAACAAAACATTTAACATTTGATCCTTGTCTACATTGCCTTTGTTGCTTCCAAATCCATATAGAATTTGACTACTAAACTGAAGTAGTTTCCAAATCCATATAGCAGTGTTACTATTGGAGTAGTAATTACATGAGAAAACGACAGAAAAAAAAGGGCCCTATGAGCCTCTATGATCTTTGTCCAAAAAAAAAAGGCCTCTTTGATGTGTTATTATAACCTCAGTAGAAACTGAAACCTTTCATTATTCTTTTTAAAGAACAAAAGGAGTATTGCAAATTATAATCCTTAATTTAATAATCCAAAGTTCATTAAAAATTAAAAAAGAAATTTTATTTTATTTTATTATATTATTATTTCAATAGAAGATAGAGAACCTATCAAACAGAAGGATTATATATCAATAACAATTTTTGAAAATACAAAAGCATAAACATGAGCACGAAGGCAATTCAATATCATCTATCTTCAGTAGTCTGTGAAGGCTCTTCGGTTGTATGAGCCACCTTCTTTGATTGGGTTATGGAAGTAATAGCTTTGAGTACCTTGTACTGATGGAGGCTGTTGTTAATTTGACCAACTCCATGGCTTGTGGGCTTTAAGGGCTGTTGAAGATTTTCCACTACACGGCCATCTCTGTTAGAAGTTTGAAGAGGAAGAAGAAGTTGATCTTTGGGACTGGGACTGGTGCTGTCGAAGGCCATAGGCTTTGTGCGTGGGTAAAAGAAATCAGTAGGAAAGAAGTTGTAGTGCAGGCCAGCCATGGTTTGGTTGTGAGAAAAGGCCACAAATGCGACTTTTTAATGAATTTAATGTTTTGGTTATATGGTGAATTGCGCAATTGTATTTTTATTTATAGGGAAGGAGGATTTGTTATTTGGCTTGGATTGTTAATTTGTTATTTTCTGGGATTCCAATTAGTGTCGTTATGTAAATGCATTTTTATTTTATTTTATTTTATAAAAGTCGATAGAATTTTATTAGATCAATAGAATAAAGAGTACAAAGGACACATAGACATCCCAATAACAATATGGCAACCATAGGTACAACTTCCTCAGTGACCTGAGCTAGCCGAAAAGCTAAAACGATCTATAGAGAATCAAACTTGAAAATAACTTTTTAAAACCCCTTTCAATAGCCATATTTCCCCGAATATAGTCTAATGACTTCAAAGACAAAAACTAGCCGCTAACCGGCATGACTTTCTTCTATGCAACATCTCAAAGAGTAGCCTCGCAAGATGAGGCACAACCAAAGCCAATCCAGATATGCGATAATAGATCAACCAAAAGAAGAGTAGATCGACATAGGTCCACTAGAAGCTGAAAGACATCGAAGATTTGATGGGATCCGGGGGGAAACCCCCGAATCTGAAGCGTTCTTTATCTTTTATTTATTTATTTTTAAATTAAGAGTTTAAATCTTCTTGACTCTTAATAATTTTGTGAGATTGCTTATTCTATATCTATTCAAAATTTAAAACACTTATGTAATGCATTTTTAATTTGATAAGTGTGTAATCAATATTATTCATTTACATTAAGGCCCCGTTTGGTTCACAAAAGAGATTTGGTGGGAAATTATTTCTCATGTTATTTCCCAAGAGATGAGAAATGGAAGATTCATTTCCCATGTTTGGTAATGTTGGGAAAGTAACCGGGAAATACCACTTTATTTCCTTTCCCATGTTTGGTTGGTGCAGGAATGTAAAACAAAGTTCGTTTAATTTTTCAATTATATCCGTATGAAATTAAATAATAAAAGAATGCATTTGATGTTATATTGTAATTCTAAATTATTAAAGGGGACAAAATAGTCAAGAAAAGTGTGCATTTAATGTTGGCTTGTTTTCCCAAAATTTCCATGGGAAGGGAAAATGAAACCTAAGGGAGGAAGAGGGTTACATTCCCGCCTCCCCTATTTTTCCACGTGCCACGCAACCATTTCCCATGCATGGACTTACCAAACATGGGAAATGAATCAATTTCCGAAACGGGCTTTAAGGATGCGTTTGGTTCAAAGTTTAGGAGCTCGAGAATTTCAAATTACATTCCCATGTTTGGCAAGTGCACTCTTGTGAATGAAATTATGGACTCATGGGTATGAGCTTCACATGTAAGGGGGAATTTCATACCCTTGGTTCATCTTGGGAAAACATTTAATACAATTTTTTTTGGACTAACTTACCCATGTTATTATTTTTAAATACTACTTTTGACCCTTAAGAAACTATTCATATTAACTTAATGCCAAAAATAGGCCCATGTAACTCTTATATTCTAGACATAAACTCACCTATTTTTCAACTTATATGAAAAACCCAAATTTGAATATAGGTTAATAGTTGTCCTAGTATTATAAAATATTTACAAGCTATCCCATCTACCTTACTTGTCAAATTCCTAATTTTTAGCATTTATATTTAATTGCTTTTAATTTGGGAACCTATTCTTAGAGATGGGCCTTTATGTTTTGAACTTGTGCTTTGTGGGTTTAAATATTTAATGTCTAAGATTTGAGCATCAAAAAAAGTCTCAACCAAAAATAAATTAATGAACACATCAATATATATATATATAAATAATACTTTAATAGCTAAACAGACAATGATAATATAACTCCTCTTAAAAAAAAGCAATGATAATATACCTAATAGAAATTAATTTGTTTTCCCTAAAATCAGGTAATTTTTTGTTGGAAAATTATGGTGATACATGCCAGAAAAAAAAAAGAAAAAAAAAAGCAAGCAGCATGCCTCAACAAAACGACGCAATTTGTTTAAAAAAATTGGAAGGTTGTTAAGTTTTGTGCCATCACTCTTTCCCTTACTTTCCGGTTTCTAGATGCATACAAACACAGAAAAAAACAAGCACCACCCAATCACCCAAATGCCTTAAACAAATCCTATTTTGTGTTTGTGTTTGATTTCCATCACTGGCGGCTGTGAGATCATCATCTTCATCGGTATCAAACCCAGTTTCTAATCAATGTTCTGACCAAGAAAGCAGCAACAAGTCTGAGCCGTTAATTCCTGGGTTACAGGACGAGATTGCTGAGCTCTGCCTTTTTTACCTCCCATACTCCTACCAAGCTCTGGTGCGTTCGGTCTCTGCTTCGTGGAACAGAGCCATAACAGACTCAGAGACAAGTTGGGACTTTCGTCGAGCACCTGGTGTGCACACAAGGGGTCGCTCCGCAGCTGTCCAAGAGGTCGTCCATGGAGTCTACAACCAAATTTTAGGCATTCCAAGGGGTAGACCCCACTTATCCCGACGTGCGTCCGCCTCTGCCTCTGGGTATATTACTTACATATATATTAGATAGGTAAAAAGATATTGGTAAACTATTTATCTATATGCATCTATATTTTTCAGGTCCCCAATTTACCTAGAGTAAAGTATGTAAATTATTTTACCTATAATTCTTTCTATTTTTCGCTAAGATTTACCTTATTTTTGTATATACATTATGTAAGTGTATTTATATGCATATTAATTTACCTATATTTTTAAGTACAGTGATTTACATATATTTGCAAATACAATTTAAAATAAAAAATTTTGAATTTAAAAGAACGGGTACATTATAAACAAAAGTTGAATTCTTGGCAAAAAAGAAAAGTTGAATTAAAAAGCATTGGTAAGAATTGATGGAATGAAAATTGAATATATATATATATTGCCAAAAAGATAAATCCCACGCCAAAAAGAAGACAAAGAAACTATGAATTGTATAACTTAAATGTCACCAATTTGACAAAAATAAACATTAAATTTCACCAAATGTGTTGAATAATAAAGTCAAGAGTATAATAAGAAATTAGCACAATAAATTGAGGAAAGGTAAACTGAAATGAAGGGTACTTTTGGAATCTAAAAACTACAATAAATAAGTTTTTAAGCTTGATTTGGTAACTTGCTAAGTTGGATCCTACTCATCAGGTTTTACTTATAGAAATCAGGGTATTATTTATAGAAAAATAAGGTGTTGGGTTGCAGGTAAGGAAAAAATAATTTGAAGGGGAAAAGTCAAATTTACTATAACTTTTAATACTAAAAAGTCAAGGGTATTGTTGGAAAGCTGAATAACTTTTCATTCCTAATACTGCACTAACCAAATATGGGAATGTGAGAAAATGATAGTCCACATTTCTCAGCATTCCCAAACATGGGAATTCCCCATCTCTTGGGATTAGACTTGGGAAGTTTATTTCTAGGAAGTTCAATATGCAAATCAAAGGAGGAGTGGAGCCTTAAGGTAATCAAATACTAAATTTTAGTTATCTCATTTCTCAATATAACTAGTATTGAAAAAAAAGTACTAAATTACTAAAATGCTAAATAGTTAATATTAATGAAATTTGGAGAAAATTGGTCTCTTCAATGTTAATTTTAGTTATTCGATGATGCCCCTGTAAGTTGTTTGAGGGCCATGTTAGGTTTACCTTTTTTAGTAATTTGGATGAACATTTTTTTTGAAGTATCAAAGATATTTTGGGAAAGGGTGATTTTATTTGAACCTATCAATCCTATTTTTTGACCCAACACTAATTTTAAACATGAATAACCAATTTTATCCCTATATATAATTACTGTCAAGGATAAAGAACATTTAAAATAAAAAATAAATTTGATCACTAGACCCAACATACGTTCTTGCAACCCTAGTCAGACTTATTTATCAAACTATCATGTTCTTACAACCTTAACAAGCAGGGGCGGAGCTAAAATTGTAGGATTGGGGGGGCAAAGGGAGAAAACACAAGTATATCAAATATATATAAGTGTTCAAAACACATGTTAGAACTAAAATTTTCAAAATTAGTCATGTTTAATTATTTTTAAAGGGGCCATTAATTTAAATTACAAGTTGTCTATTAATAAGTTGTATATATTACATTATCTAATATAGGACAGAGGTCAAAAAAATGGGGGGCCAGGGCCACTCCTGGTCTAGGAGTGGCTCCGCCACTGCTAACAAGGTTTATGTACTTATATTGGTCAAAACCTACCTAGTATTTACTTATGAACAATGTGAGTAAAGTTAGGGAGTCTTTGAATGAGGTACAAGTTAATTCTTTTGGCATTTTTCAAGTGTTGAGTTGTATGATGGTTGTTGCTTACGTTCTGTAGACCAGTACCGAACATGATAGAAAATTCAATGGCATTCCACTGAAAAATCCAAAGTATTTCGGTTGTATTTGACCGATAGTTAACTTAATATATAGTGGCGTTCCACCATAAAATTGAAAGGAGTCTGGTTGCATATGACCAAAATTTTCCTGTCATTCGGGGGTGACCCACCGAAATATATTTGTTTTTTCAGTAACTTGTTATCAATCACAAATTTAATGCAAGTTATTTTGACCTTATTTCTATTGAAGAAACAAAAAAAAAGGTGACGTCGCTAGTGAAGGTAGCAATGTTGGAACATAATGTGTAATGGACTATAATGATCAATTCACAACTTACGAGGTAATTATTTTTAGTATCGTTTTTTTTTGTTTGAAAGCATCTTTAGTATCATTAATGCGGCGTTAAATTTTCAAATTTTAACTTCAAATAACGTGAGTGTTATGTGTAGTTTTATATATATAATACTTTAATTAATGAAATCTTGTTTTGTAGGTTCATTTGTCTCCAGATCATCCTATTCCACCAGTTTCTAAGATGTGGCATGAACAAAGTGACATATGCAATGTAACACATTTGTACTCGAGGTACCAAGTGCGTGTGGATCAATTTAAACAAGTTCTGAGAGTGGAGAATGTATCTATTACTGATAAGGTGGTCATTGATTGTGAAGAGAATATAGCCAATACGGATACGGTGGCCCTAATGACTGAAGAACATGTACCCACTACTGATACGTTGGCCCTTGATGCTGAAAAAGTTATAAATCTATGACAATTGAGATACGTATGATTTCAGTTATATATTTAGTTACTTTTAGTTCTTTCATTAAACATGTACTGCAGAAATCATCTAACCTTGGTTGGTAGCTACTCAAATATTAAATAAACACTGAATAAATCATTATGATTTGGTGGAACAACGCCGGCAAACAATTCAAAATTCGGTAGAAAGCTACTGAAATGTTAAATAAATACTGCATCATTATGATTCGGTGGAACGTCACCGACAAAAAATTGAAAATTCTGTAGGTAGCTACGAAATGCATCATTATCATTCGGTGGAACAATATCGAATAACAATTCACAATTCGGTAGGTAGATACTGAAATCTTCAATAAGCACTTAATAAATATGCTGAAAATTCAGTGTATTGTTGCAAAACTGATGGGGTTAGCCTTAGGTTCATGTCTATCACAAAGTCATGAGGTGCATAAGTGATGGGGGTTTCTAAAATGGTGGGTTTTTGTTGTTGGAAAATTAGGGTTTGTGGGGGTGTGAATATAAAATGTATGTGTGATTGGTTTAGGTTAGTGAGGATAATTTAGGAAGAAGTGATGGGTGTAGAGAATAAATTTAAATCTAACTAAAATTTTATGTGGGTGTTGCTTAATTTTTATAATAGAAATGATTCTTGAAGAAGTGCCAATAAAATTGATGGTGGCGATTATTATGTCAAACAAAGTAGGACAAATATTCAGATATGCTCATCTATGCTCATATCTGCTCATATATTTATTCTTTTCCAATATGGAGGTATTTATAAAGAAGTACAACCCTAAATAAAATAGGAAATAAATCCAAATTACAATAGAAAATAAATATAAATTACAATAGGAATAAAATCTCAATTATAATAGGATTAGATACATGAGTAAGTAACCAAAATCCTAACATAGTAAGGAACCAAAATCCTAACTAAGTATGGACTTGCCAACACTCCCCCTTAAGTTGGGGCAAAGATATTTCGCATGCCCAACTTGACAAGCGAGTCATAGAACACCATACTCAACATTGACTAATCGAACAACTGTAGAGAAGGCCTTGTCATAAACCATAAGTGAAACAACTGACAAACCCTAACAAATAGGGCACATAGAAGAACACATAAAAGCTGAATACAAAAACTGTGTGAGCATGACAGTAGGTAAGGTAGAACACAGAAACCGTATGAGCAAGGCAATAGGTAAGGCAGAACATAGAAACCCTGTGAGCACGGTAGTAGGTAAGGCAGAATACAGAAACCCTGTGAACCCTGTGAGCACGACAGTAGATAAGGCAGCACACAGAAATCTTGTAAGCACGACAATAGTTAAGGCAGAAGACAGAAACCCTGTGAGAACGACAGTATGTAAACTGGGTTCCATAGTATCATCATCAATTTTCCACTTTCCAAATTATGGATATTTGAAATCTGGGGCATTAGAGTCATGAGTTAGGTAACCCAATTTTCCTTGTGAAGTAGCTTAGAGTTCGATCATCGAAGCCCAAATCGCATAGTTGGATCCATTCAATTTGAATCCCAAGAGTAGGTTGGTGGACGATTCAATATGAACCAAACAATAGGGGTAGGAGAAGCATTAGGTGAAGTAGAACTAGAAGCAAGTGAAAAAATAAAGGCATCAACATTCGACATGGTGATGGATGGCGGGGGTGGTGGCAGCGGTGGCAATAGCAAAGTAGGTGGCAACGACGGTGGCAAGATAGACTGTGGCTGTGGGCTAGGATTATAGGCTAGGTGTATAGTAGAGCGGAAATAGGTAGTGTTTAGGGTTAGGATTTTTTGTTGTTGTAGAGACGGATCAAAACACAGCAACATCATCGGCAATGACCATAGCAACAGAAAGCGAAGCGAACAAAGGCAACATAAAAAACGACATCATCAGCAGAAACGGTAGCTGAAAACGATGAAAAATTCTTCCATATCAACTTTAGCTAATTCATGCAAACACAACTTCTCTTCAATCCTCCTTTCCCCTGAAGAGAAGGGGTTGTCGGAGTCAAGAAAGAGGCAATATTTTCATGGGAAAGAGAAATAGATATTTTTCACTCTCCCTCCTCCCATTGAAGAAAACGGGAGGAGAGAACTTAAATTGCAAGGAGAACTCAAGCACAAGTCATAAGAGAACTAGACTTTGATACCATCTCAAACAAAGTAGGGCAAATATTCAGATATGCTCACCTATGCTCATATTTGCTCATATCTTTATTCTTCTCAAATATGGAGGTATTTATAAAAAAGTATAACCCTAAATAAAATAGGAAATAAATTCAAATTACAATTAAAAATAAATATAAATTACAATAGGAAATAAATCTCAATTATAATAGGACTAGATAAATGGGTAAGTAACCAAAATCCTAACTAAATAAGGACTCGCCAACATATTAGACTTCAAGCCGAAAGAATTTATAGTATGAGAAAATTTTGACATAAGAAAGGAGAGAAAAGAAGAAGAAGAAGCTGCCATTGAGAATACCTAGATTTTTCTTTTTTTTTTTCATGAGCATGGCACTGTTCGTACCAAAATTAACACAGTTTAATTCCTACAGTTAAGAAGCTAGTCTTATGGCTAAAAAATTAAAGACCCAAACAACCTTTAGCCAACACGTGGCCAGTTACGAAGTGCCACTTGAAATAAAAAGAACAGAAGGTAGGAGAAAGGGAAAAGCCTTTAGCCGTTTTCAAAATAAAAAGAAACAATTAAAATTTCAGAGATATGGCGTGTATAGAAATTTATCACGCAAGTATTTGCCAACACGTGGCCAGTTACGAAACGCCACTTGAAAAGACATGATGGTTAGTTTTAAACCGATTTTTGTACAAATTGATTAAAACTAGGAGGCAAATGTTCATACCAAAATTAGGACGGGTTAATTCCTATAGTTAAGAAACTTGTCTTATGGCTAAACAACTAAAGGCCCAAACCGCCAAGGGTTTATTCAATACCTGCGAAAGCCCAAATGGTAACCAGAAGAGCCCAAAGGTCTTTTGGACACAAGCCAGCCACAACCAACGCGTGATCAACGAGCTCTTCGGAGACAAGCAGTGTTTCAGACATAAATGTCCGATGCAACAGTTCACCGTTTTGGACACAAGTGTCCAAAGCCACAATCTAATTCGAACATAGGACCTGCCCGATGCCACAGTCATGGTTTTGGACAAAAGCGCTACAGTCCCTTTTCGAACATAAGAGATGTCGGATGTTACAGCTGTTAGAAATGTGCCCTAAGAGCCAATACATTTGATGTAATCTCCTTAGAATACATTTCGTATATGATAAATAAAGGGCAATCTTATTTTGTTATCCTTTATATCGTATAAAGAAACAAATGTCCAGGGTGTACTAAATAAGAGATAAAGTAATCTAAAGAAGTTTAGATTTGGGAGACCTTTAATCTCTAACGGTAGTATCCCAAAATGTTCCTAATCATAGGGTTATTAAATGAGCATTGATAAACCGTCAAGATTGGCACATATTATGTATGCTCAATAATGAGGATGGTTGGTCTCAAACCATTTGTGTAGTTGACACTAATACAAGTATGTGAGTGCTCATTAGTGAATGAGTACACTGAATGCGATCAACCGTAGTTCTCGTATGGAGTATTTATTTATATGTCAAACGAGAACTCATAGTTTCAATAATGCAAATTAGTCCTTAGACCTGAGGCATTATGGTTGTCTTGTGATGCGTTATTGATCTTTGATGGCTTGCAAAGGCAAGTCATAAAAGATTTTCCTTATGTGTTATTGGGATCTCTTAATTCATGATGGAGGCATGTGAATGTACAATAAGGAATCTCTACCTTTGATAAGAAAAAGAGAATGTTTCAAGATATGATTCAGTGAATCTTCGGCCGAAGTACTTGAACATAATTTAGAAAGTGGTTTTAATTATGTTCTATTGAATCACATGAGGTTAATCATATTAGGGGTTTGACATTATCAATCCGTACCCTAACAATATGATTGGAAACATTGTATAAGAGAAGGACCGTATTGCATTACAATTCCAACTGAATAGGTTCTTCATCTATTCTAATTAGCTTGGGTAGCCATGATATATTGCTAGATGTCACTCTTGGCTTGTGGAAGTCCTAGGATTGATTGTGATCGATCCAAATAAAGGAAGAATTAAAAAGGGGTTTTAATTCCAGTTGATTAGAAAGAGTTCTAATGATTTCCCACTGCCTTGCTAAATTAGAATCGAATGGATCGCACACCTTAAATGGTTAACTTTGATTAATACAAATGAGAATGAGGAAATCAATTTGATTGATTTGATATGGATGATTTACTACGTGTAAAAATGTATTTGGGCCTCGGTAATAGTTAATGAGAAGCCCAAATGGTTGGGTATCAAGCCCAAGGACTTAAGACATCTAAATATTATGGTTTAAGTGTCATAAGGCCCAAGTTTGGAAGCCCAATGGGGTTTGGCCGAAAATGCTTAAGTAGATGTGTATGGAAATTGTTTCCAGAAGCTCATTGACAAACAAACACAATTCAACATCAACCAAATAGGTTTGGTAGATCAAAGAGAGAAAAGAATAGTTTTCAAGAGTGAAACACTTTCATCTTTCAAAGGGGTTTAGATTGAAACCAATCTTGAGAATCTTGCACTAGCATCCTTGTATTCTCAATATACTTCTTCTCATCTCAAGGTTCCATTGGTGTGGAGACTTAGAGGCCATATCCTTTTACGGCTCACAAGGAGGAGAAAGATCAAAGAGGAGATCAACAAAGGGAAATCATCAAGAGAAGACCAAAACAATGTTCATGGCTTAAGATATTTGGAAGAAGTTTTGTTTTGAATTTAAACAACCACCATATTCTTCCGCTGTGATTAATTTGATTAATTGTATGTTTAATATTCAAATGATATTTGGAAGAAAATGTCTGAAATTACAATCAACACCAACTGAAGTGGATTAATAACCAATCTAAAAGATTGTTAATTATAGTTCATCTTAGAAACAAGAAATTTGAGCTTTGGCTCGGAAACAATTCAAACTGCTTCGTTTCTACAGGTGGCGCGCACTGATTTCCAGCAAAGCAATAAAGAAGTCTGCTCCGACAGAGAATATTCAGTCTCTGACATGTAAATAACGGTTAAAAACTCAGAGCTGGCCCATTATGGCACCACCTGTAGAACAGTCCCAAAGTTCGAGATTGAAGAGCACCTCCTCTGATCAACTTGAAAGGCATGCGCGCATTATCTTGTGAATTCTCTATGGTTTGAAGTAGGCATGGGCATAGGTGGGATTGGAACGTAGAAGGCTCTTCCGTTAACCGTACCAAACCTTTCAGTAGAACAATTTCTCTTCCATTAACCAACCATTAAACCCTTTAACCGTTCGGTTGGTTAACCAAACTTTCGGGTCGGGTTGGTTCAGTAGACCGGTAGTACCAATTAACAAAGTACCTATTAATAGTGTCATAAAAATACAATTTATAACAATTTCACATAATATAAGTTCATTAATAAATACTCCAAATTATCCAAGTAATAAAATGGCAAATAGTGTTATAAACCAACATGAAACTATTTTAAAGTTTCAAACTGTCAAACCAGCAACAAAGTATAACATTCCATAAAAACAAGGCCAATCTTCAATACAACAGCTTCAACAAAGTCCTAGCTTATGCCAACTTGCTCTACCGTTTGAGATAAATTGTCCACTTCTACATGATTAAATCAACAATGAGAGTTAGAAAAAGATATATTTCATATCAATGCAACTGAGAGCCAAAATAAATAAGAAAAATTAGAAGTTTTTATCTATCTCAATTTTCTCCAAAGCGTCATAAAATTCAAGTTCCTCCTTGGTGGGTTCTTTGTAAAAAGAGAATTCTTCGGCTTTCAACCAATCACTTGTGCAAACCAAGGCTTCCACCATTTTTGGAGTCAAAGAAGCACGAAAAGGATCTACAATTCGACCACCCAAAGTAAAGGCAGATTTTGAAGCCACGGTAGAGATTGGAATCCCAAACACATCATTAGCAATTTTGGATAGTGTTGGAAACCTTGGACTATTCTCACTCCATCAAGACAACAATTCAAAGTTTGGATTTTTAAGATTTTGAGGTGGCTCAAACAAATACTTATCCACTTCATTTCTTATCTCAACAACAACATGCTCTTGTCTCACCTTCATAAATTTAGCTATTCTTTCCGCCTCAATATCATCTTCATCATTTACCGCAATCATATCCCCTAATGTAGCCAAATTGTCATCAACATAAGCTTGGGTAGCCAAATGGTCAGCCACTTTGTACACCTCATACATGTGTAATAAAAAGTCTTTGACTCCTTTGTGCAACTCATTAACCTTGGAGGGATTGGATTCTATATCAGAAAGGCTTAATAAGAGATACTCCATTTTGTATCGAGGATCAAGAACAATTGCAATAAGCAACATCTTGTTAATATCATTAACATTCCCCCAATACTTGTCAAACTTTCTTTTCATTGAAGTTGCTATGCTTTTCATGAGAGAATCCTCACTTGCACAAAACTTTTGCAATTGAACATAAATAGCACACATTTGATGGAAAACTTGGTGTGAGGTGACTACCTTTGACCCACTAAATTTCAAAGTGGCTTCGTAGTACAACTTCAAGAACTTAATCAAGGCTTTAGCACAATCCGAATCATTTAAGGTAAAAGGCCCCACTCTTTTTTTCCTTTTCTCAACATCATCATCCATAAAGTAAGAAACAAAGTGTGGATCTCCATCATCCTCCAACATCCTTTCACAAGCCTTTTGATACTTCAATGCCCCTTCCAACAATAAATAGGCGGAATTCCACTTTGTACACACATCCAAGGGTACAATGCCTCTGATATCAAGCTTCTCAAAGGAAACACACTTTCTCCATTTTGCCAATCTTGTGGCGGAAGAGTAGATGTACTTCACCGAATTACTAATGGCCATAATTGAGTTATCCAATTCCTTCATCCCTTCAAAAACAATTAAATTGAGAATATGGGCACAACATCGCACATGCAAACAATCACCACCAAACATAAGTGTCTTCCAATTAGTCAACTTACCCTTCATGTAACTTATCATTTTATTACTAGGAGTAGCATTATCTATTGTAATAGTAAACACCCTTTCTATACCCCAATCATTCAAACAAGATTCCAAAAGCTTTCCAATGGTTTCACTCTTATGGTTTGGAATGACACAAAAGCTTATAATTCTCTTATGCAAATGTCAATTAACATCAATAAAATGAGCCATGACAACCATATAATTTATCTTTTGAAGAGATGTCCATGTGTCGGTGGTAATAGACACTTTATGTGATTGGTGACTTAACACACTCTTGATCTTACCCTTCTCTAGTTGAAAGAGGTGCCACACATCTCTAGCAAGTGTCCTACGAGATGGTGGATCAAACTTTGGTTGGACTTCTCTCATTAAAGCTCTGAAGCCCACATTCTCTACATGACCAAATGGAAGCTCATCACGAATAACCATCCGTACACATGCAAGTCTAGATCTCTCCTTACTAAATGACCAACTCATTAGATTTCCATCATCATCCTTCTTGCCAAAGTTTAGGACTTTTTGACACTTTTTTTCTTTAAGTGGAGATGTTTTACAAGTAGTCTTTAAATGATACCACAATGAGGAGGTACCATTACGAGAGTCACATATATAATCAAACTTACAGTACTTACATATGCACCTGGAGACATCACTATCGGTGCCATCTTCATTCTTCATCTTATCAAAATGATCCCACACATTTGATCGAATGACAACTTTCCTTTTTCCAATGTTATTAGTTGCCGGAAGTGGACATAAGGGAACTGTGCATATTTGGTGCAGAGGATGGTGTAGGTAAACTTGCCTTTGAATTCATGTAAAATCACGAAACCTGCCCTGTCATAAGTCAAAGCCAATATATATATATATATATATATATATATATATATATATATATATATATATATATTCTCATATTAAACAAGACAATATATAAATTGAAAAGTCTGGCAGATTTGGGGTATTTAGTTAATACCTTTTGAGAGATTTAGGGTGGTGCTATTGCAGATGACCACGAGATGATATTGATTAGAATATGTTGATAGTGGCGCATATTTGGGGGATATGAGATGATTTCAGAGAGAGGTGAGAGAGATGAACTCCATGTGTGGTGCGGCTGAATGGAGATGTGAGAGAGGGAAATGACTTAGCTAGCTAAGTTATTTAGGGCTTCAATGAGTTGTTCAAGTGTTACGCAGCCCACCAGAATATTACGCAGCCCACCAGTGTATTCCTCAAGCCACTAAAATGTTGACACATATATATTTGTATTTAAATAATAAAATATTCTTAATATGAGGTTCGGTACGGGTTTCCGCGGTTATGAGATATTGTTAACCGTTCTTTAACCAAAGGCTTCTGTTTGGATCGGATCGGGAGAATTAAAAAATTAAAAAAAATAAATTAACCAAACCAAACCAAATCGCCGGTACGGTATAGTCGGTATGCGGATTTTTTGATTGAGATGCCCACCCCTAGTTTGAAGTAGCAGAGCCCATCAAGTCATTCTTTTTCTTGAAGACCTTGAAGCCTATAAATATAGGAAGAAAGCTCGGTATCAAAAGATCCAACAGCGAATCAATCAAACCTATTTTGAACAACCTTCAAAATATGCTTACTCTCCACAACCTCGAAGTTACTCAGACTCAAACTCTTGCAAAGCGTCTCACAGCAGACCAAAGCCAAGTTTTGAATCGAATCCTCCCCGTGTCTTTGAGTTCCCAGTTGACAACTCCTAATTGGAATTCTATTCTTTTCCCAAACACATACTGTCCAGGCAGAATTACAAAAAGTTAAACTAAGAATCATGCACATTGGACACAAAATGTTCAGGCATAATTACAAAGGCAGATGAAATATCTTACCACCCCATTGTGTCATCACCACCTGAGAGGCCACCTCTGGCCCTAGAGCTTGTGCTCTCTCTGTAGAGAAAATAATCAAAGAAAGGTTAGCAAAGTATTCTATGCAAGTACATAATGAAACAAAAGGCAAGTACAGATGCTCACCAACTCGAGAATGCTGGTTGTCTGATTCAATATGCCTCACGAAGGCCTCTAAATCCTCATCACTCTCCCCCACTGCCTAGTTATAACCTTACAAGAGGTCTCCAAAGGCATTCATAGTAGGCTGCCAAAAGTTCTTGGCTGACACATCAGACCACCAGACAAAGAAATTGTCCGAACATTGACAGCTGGGGGCATATCCAACCATTTCCAAGGTTGGCACCAATCTTAGCATCTTCCTAGAGGTCTTTGCTATGTCCACCATGCTGATCTTAGGGGGTCTGAAGGAGCTCTTCAAGTTCAAATCAGTATAGAGGTACTCTGGTATCACTTGCTGACAACCCAACTGCCTCTCATAGAAGTGAGGGTTGTATGCCTTTACTTCATAGACATACTGATGATATCTACTTCCACCATATGGCAAGTCTCTTGGGAGTAGGCATGCAAATTCTTCCTTGGCTTTGCCTGCTTGGGAAGGAGTTTCATAGATTAACTTATCCATAAACCAAGGATATCTCCTTTGAGCACTGGCCAACATTGGTTCTCTGTTCTTTGGGTGCTGTGCTTAAAAACAGCCAAGCTAAAGGCTATAGTTGGCTCGAAGAGTGCACTTTCGATAAGAGTTCGTGCAGGCACCACATCCTCCCTAAATCTCACCCCAAGAATCCTTAACTCTGGGAAGTACCACTACAGCCACATCTGGACCATCCAGATTGGTCCACTGTCACATCAAGCAGACACCTATAAATGGAGGCCAATGCCCACTGACCAGTGGCCACATTCGAATGGTTATGAAAAGCCTCTGCCAATTGTCGCAACTCCACTCGGACACAATTGGAAGCACTTGGAAAAATAAACCTACTAATCCAATATAACAAGAACATCATGTGTTCTTGTTCTATGTCTTTGCTATATTTGGCCCTGAAGTACTCTATAAACTTCGAAAAGGTTGAGTGGTCAGTGATTTATTTGTTTGAAACTAGGCACCCTCCCTGACTAAGCTGCCTCTAATAATCACCAATGCAATCAGGGACTCTTCCATAAGGCCTAAAGCCTAAAATGGCTGCCGTATCTAGCAGAGTTGGTGTCATAGAACCAACTCCAAAATCAAAGGTATTGGAGGAGCTATTCCAGAACATTAGGGCAGAGGCTAACAAGGAAGACTCTACTTTCAAATCCTGTAGGCTAAAATGGATGGCATCATAAATGCCATTGGCCTTCCAGTAGGCGCTAAAATGAGACTTCATATCTGTCACCCAATCTCGCCAGGCAGTACCAGGCCTCACTGGCTCACTATGGGGATACCTCTTAATGTTGGCATCCCAGTTCTCCCAACATGGAGTATAAGGCCCCATAAACAGAATATTAGCCCTAAGTCTAGTCGATTCAGCAGAAGAAATGGCGATTGGTTTGCTAGTCACATATCTAGCCCCTAGCACCATATTCCTATCTATGAGGGTCACAAAGTTCCAACATATTACCTCTCCTTGCTTGTTCTCAGCCAACTTGTCCAACAGTGCCCTATTTTGCTACCGTTCTAGGAGAGCTCTATCTCCAGTCAGAAAGGGTGTCGTTTGGATGATTTTCTCCTCCTCAGTTTCCTTCATTTTCATCATTTTCCGTGGTGCCATTTCTGTCCGATGACTGATGAAATCTGGACAAAAGTGTTTGAGGTTTCTTTGAGAATTAAAGGGACTATTTGGAGATTGAAAAATTGAAAGTGTCGGAGAAAATGGGGCTCTAGATGTTTTTAGGTTTCGATTTTGCTTTTTCTGCTAAGTACAAAAGGTAGGAGAAGGGGAAAAGCCTTTAGCTGTTTTTGAAATAAAAAGAAACAATTAAAATTTCAGAGATATGGCGCGTATAGAAATTTATCACGTAAGTATTTGCCAACACGTGGCCAATTACAAAGTGCCACTTAAAAAGACATGATGGTTAGTTTTAAATTGGTTTTTGTTCAAACTGATTGAAACCATAAGGCAAATGTTTGTACCAAAATTAACATAAGTTAATTCCTACAGTTAAGAAGCTTGTCTTATGGCCAAAAAACTAAAGGCCCAAACCGCCAAGGGTTTATTCAATACATGCGAAAGCCCAAATGGTATCCAGAAGGGCCCATAGGTCTTTTAGACACAAGCCAGTCGCAAACATTGATCAGCGTGTGATCAACTAGCGCTTCAGAGACAAGCGGTGTTTTAGACACAAATGTCTGATGCAACAGTTCACCATTTTGGACACTAGTGTCCGAAGCTACACTCCAATTTGGACATTAGACCTTGTCATGCCTCAATTCGAAAATAAGGATTATCTCCGAATTAAGGCATAAATCATACCATAGTTATAGATTTCTATAACTATGGTATGATTCATGCCTTAATTCGGAGATAATCCCTATTTTCGAATCGGGGTATGACAAGTTGGTGTCAGAGCCTTAGGTTATAAAAAGCCTTAACATTTAGTGCCTAATTTAGAACTTAGCGTTTTAAGACTAGTTATAACATTTAGGATAAATAGACTTAGATTCTTCCTAGCCTTTAAGTCGAAAATAAGTTTTCCTTAAAGAGTTATATTTTGAAGTAAATGGAACATGCGGAAAATGTCACCATTTATTTCTTGATTTAATCATTTTGATTGGATACTAACCTCTAAAGGAAACAATATATATCTTAACAGAGACAAATGGATCCCATTCAGGGAGAATATGAGTACGAGGGTTATGAGGTAGGACCTGAGGGAGCAGCTCCTTTGGACTTGGTTACATACTTTGACCGATTTGATCAGCAAGGGAGAGAGTTAATTCTACAAGAGATTAGGTTTGTCTTGTTGACTAGGCCAGAACTTGCTCCTGAGACACAGATACAGATAATTAAGCATAGGATGAGGACTTTTGAAATGAGTGTAATGGCTGGTCGTCAGTTTGCTTTGACCGATGTGACTTTAGACTTACCGTATCAAACCGTGGTTGCCGAGTTTGTTGAGGAGCAGGCAGCACTGGATCTGGAGATAGTCGCACAGCCAGTGATAATACCAAAGGGTGAGATGCCACCTGAGGTGCCGGTCGAGCTCGTGTATGATGGACCTCATACTACTCCACCTCCTATGGACACTGATTCTGAGGAGTAGACCTAGCTCCATGTTGTGTATGTAGGTAGTAGTATGACATGACTCTACGAGGCTAACTCTTTAATACCCATTTTTGGCAGTACCCGGGTATTTTGATCACTTTTGGAAAGTTGTGAATAGTTGGAAATAGGGTTGGGGTATAAGAAAATGTTGTAAGGAAGGAAGGAAACCTTCAAAGCTACATTGTATAATTATGACTTGATGTATAATTATTAAAGTTCATGCATCTTTATATTGTTATGGTGTTTGATTATCCCTTATAAATGTCGTGCAGCTAAAATTTTGTTTATTTGCTTATACTATTTGAACTTCTTGATTACAAAATTGAAATTTCTAAAGTTATTTTGTTTTTTTTAAAAACATATTTTGCATGTTGATTTAAATTATGTCATAACTAGTACTAACCAACTTAGATGTTACATTCTATGTTAAGATGGCCGGAATGGAAGAACTTCCAAACAATCATAATGGAAATGGAGGCGTGGTTGCAACTATCCAAGATATGGCTAATGCAATCAGGGAGGCTAATAGAGGACTCAATGCTGAGAGTGAAGTAGAACGAGTAATGAAAATTCATGGTGAATTTCGCAAGTCTCAACCCCCAGTCTTTAAAGGAGCAACAGACCCAAGGGTGACAGAGGAATGGATAAGACAAATTAAGAGAAGCATGATCAATCAAAGGGTTTCGGAAGCACTAAGGGTGTCCATTGCCTCTACTTACCTAGAGGGGCAAGCTTACCACTAGTGAGAGTCGGTGCAGAGTATGAGAGAAACTGAGAATATGGCGTGGGAAGAATTTGAAAGGATCTTTATGGAAAAGCACTTTCTTGATGTTCTGCGAGAGGCTAAGGGTAGAGAGTTTATGTATCTTCAGCAACGAGATATGACAGTTACCAAATATCAAGCAAGGTTTGAAGAACTTTCTCACTTTGCATCTTATATGATACCTGATGATGCTAGAAGGGCAAAGAGATTTGAAGATGGTCTTCGAGGAGAAATCAAGAACAAAGTGGTAGTTCTCAAGATAAGTCGCTATACAGAGATCATGGACCGAGCATATATTGTTGAAAGAACTACACCAGATGTCAGGAAATCGTGGAACTCCAAGAGTATGAGTGGGGGACAGCCCAGCAAGCGCCATCGGTTTGAACCTTTTCAGTATGTTCCACGAACCCCAAGACCAGGTGGAATGGCTCAACCTCCACAAGTTTGCTACTCTTGTGGGCAATCATGCCATATTCAGAGATTCTGCCCACAATCTTAGGGTTATCAAGCTCCTTGAGCACCCTAGCCACCACATTGTGTCCCAACTTAACCTCAACAAAATCAGTGGTGGCCACCTATGAATCAACAACAACAGCGTTCGAATGAACACCATGCTCAAGGAAAGCCAAAGCCCTTGATTGGAGTGAAATGTCCTATACCAGTCACTCAGGGACACATGTATGCCCTAGGAAGGACAACTGAAGCAACTGAACCAGAGATGGTGGAAGGTACATTTCCAATATTTAATTATTGGGCAAGGGTTTTCTCCACGTCCTAAGAGGAGCATGAACAACACTTGCGTATTGTGTTGCAAATATTAAGAGAGCACCAACTCTATGCCAAGTCTAGTAAGTGTGAATTTTGGTTAACAAAGGTGAAATTCCTAGGTCATGTAATTTCCAAGTATGGTGTTGCAGTAGATTCTTCTAAAGTAGAGGCGGTACAAAATTGGGGTCCACACAAAAATATCACAGAAATATCACAGAAATATGAAGTTTTCTAGGATTGGTAGGGTACTACTGAAGATTCATAAAGGATTTCTCCCGATTAGCTGCACCGATGACCAAGTTGACCCGAAAGAAAGTGAAGTTTAATTGGACAGATGAGTGTGAGAAGTCCTTTTAGGAATTAAAAACTCGATTGACCACTGCCCCGATACTTGTCATTCTTGAAAGAGAGCTAGGCTATGAAGTGTACACTGATGCATCATTGCACGGATTGGGAGGAGTTCTAATGCAATCAGACAGAGTTGTGGCGTACACATCCATGCAATTTAAAGCTCATGAGAGGAACTACCCCAACCATGACCTAGAGTTGGCAACAATTATTCATGCTTTGAAGGTGTGGCGACATTACTTATATGGTGAGCAATTTGAATTATATTCTGATTAGAAGAGTCTCAAGTACATTTTTACTCAAAAGGAACTTAACTTGAGACAGCGGAGATGGATGGAATTTTTGGAGGATTATGATTTGGGTTGCATTATCATTCGGGGAAAGCAAATGTGGTAGCAGATGCTTTAAGCAGAAAGGCTCAAGGTCTCGTGGCGAGTCTAAAAATGCAGAAGGAAAAGATGATGGAGACTATTCGTGACTATGATCTACTTGTGACTACAGGTGATAATGGAATTTGTTTGTATAACTTGATAATACAACCCACTCTGAAGGAGAAAGTGATTGAAATGCAAAGAGATGATTAGACTATATCACTTTTAATCTTGGTGTTTATATATAGTACTAAATATGAATATCTTGTTGTTTTGCTTGGTGGATATTGTTAGGTGAATACTATTGTTTTGTTTTATGAATGTTTAATGAGTATTATGTGATGTTGGATGAATATTACTATCCATGTGATTAAATTTGAAATATTTTTATTTTTATTTGAATTATTATCATTTCACAAAGATTAATGAACGTTTGAGCTGCATTACATATGGATCATAAATACAATTGTGTTGGGTATGTGTGTAGTTTAAGATATATCTAAGGGGTGGGAGAAGGCTTTAGATATATCAGGAAAAAAAATGTGGAATATATTCAGATGACGGGAGCAGAGCTTGAATATATTGAGGTGATGGGAGTAGGGCTTTTAATGAAAAGTGAAAGTTGAGCAATTCGTAAACAAAATAAACATGGGGTAAGGGACGGATGTGCACTAATTTATATTTTAGGGTATTTCGAGCCATAGTGGTAAAATGCATGGTATGGGACATGCATGCATAGCACATTTTATATGGTAATTGTTTAATGCATGTCACTTTGATTAGCGATGATAGCTGGCTTTGAGGGGGGGATGTTACAGTACTCTACTGGGCATTAAAATGCTCACACCCTAATTGATGATGCATGTCCCAATGCCAACACGTGGCCAGTTACGAAGCGCCACTTGAAAAGACATGATGGTTAGTTTTAAATCGATTTTTGTACAAACTGATTAAAAGTAGGAGGCAAATGTTCATACCAAAATTAAGACATATGAATTCCTACAGTTAAGAAGCTTGTCTTATGGCTAAAAAACTAAAGGCCTAAACCGCCAAGGGTTTATTCAATACCTGCGAAAGCCCAAATGGTAACCAGAAGAGCCCAAAGGTCTTTTGGACACAAGCTAGCCACAAACATTGACCAACATGTGATCAACGAGCTCTTCGGAGACAAGCAGTGTTTTGAACATAAATGTCCGATGCAATAGTTCACCGTTTTGGACACAAGTGTCTGAAGCCACACTCCAATTCGGACATAGAACTTGCCCGACGCCACAGTCATGGTTTCAGACACAAGCGCTATAGTCCCTTTTCGAACATAAGAGATGTTCAATGTTACAGCCACATTTCGGATAGAAAATGTTTGAAATTATAATCAAAACCAACTGAAGTGGATTAATAACCAATCTAAAAGATTGTTAATTACAGTTCATCTAACAAACAAGAAATTTGAGCTTTGGCTCGGAAACAATTCAAACTGCTTCGTTTCTATAAGTGGTGCGCACTGATTTCTAGCAAAGCAATAAAGAAGTCTGCTCCGACAGAGAATATTCAGTCTCTGACATGTAAAGAACGGTTAAAAACTCAGAGTTGGCCCATTATGGCGCCACCTACAGAACAGTCCCAAAGTTCGAGATTGAAGAGCACCTCCTCTGATCAACTCCATATTCACATAACCAAACAATAAAGTACCCCATCTTATATTAATCTCTTGCCCAGTTATTTAATCATATAGTGAATAACAATTCCTCAACACATATAATCCATATTCAAATTAATTATAAGCCTAATTTTTTTTTTTTGTCAAAACTGCGGAATTTATTGAATTGAGGAATCAAAGTTTACATCTCTTGCTAAAACATTAGAGAGCCATACTAGGCAAAAAGAATCCCAGCTACATGTATCCCCAACTCTAGAAAAATACGCATCAACCTCATGTGCTGCTTTGTTGCATGTTCACGGAGCATATCTAAAGTCTACTCGCTGAAATTGAGGAGCCAAGACCTGAATATCAAAGAGGATGCCTTCGATGTCTGCAACTCCCGTACACTTACCTTGAATATGTCGTATAATCTCTTTAGAATCAGATTCCACCTCTATCTGTCTGAACCCCTACTAAAGACACGCACCCAAAGATTCTCGAATGGCCTCCGCCTTGGCCGTTAGTGCTGTTCCGCAACAGGGTAGTCATGTGCCACCAGCTCACAGAAGCTTACCACAGTCATTGCGAAGAACCTAGCCTGTCCCGCCGCATTTAGTATGCGCCAACAATGCCCCATCACAGTTTACTTTAATCGTCCCAGGGGAAGGCTTATGCCATAACAATCATGGCACATCAAGTATCTCCGGTGTCCTTGGGAGCTGAGAGACCATCGGTTTATCCTTTAGTTGAACATCCCGGTATTCATTTACCTGCAGTACCAAACATCCAACCAGTTCTGTGGGATCTAAAGGCTTGTTGTAAAAAACCACAGCATTTCGCCCTTTCCAAAGTCTCCATACACCAAATGCTAGTAATTGAAGAATCTCCTCCTTCCTCATGCACTGTTCAAACTTCTTGAGGAATAGTCCCCAATACTCCAGGAAATCCACCCCCTCCATTCGTTGCATATCTAGCTGTAACGGACTTGCAAACCAAAAAAGTCTGGCAATCTCACATTGGAAAAAAATATGAACCTGGGTTTCTTCCTCTTGGCCACAAAAATAAGCCTCATTAATTGAAATACCCATTACCAAACCTAAGTAAACCATTTCGATTTTATTAATATTCTAAACCCCGTATCTTACACAAAGTCACATGATCTTTTATAAATAATATTAATGGCACTAATAATAATAATGATAATAATATTAATAATAACAAAATATAAATGGGAAGTCTCGTGTCACGAGATCGAACTGATAGCCCGTTTTTATAACTTCATAAATATATATATTATAAAAATAATATTCCATTCCTTAATTCAATTTTCCCAAAATGTTTATTCCTAGTATAGGAAAATAAACTCTCAAACCCAAATTCCATAAAGGCCCAAAATAATCCAAATAGCAAACCAAAACTTGTTTACACTTATCCTCCATAAAATACTATATTCCATGACCAAAATAATAGACTTTCATAAATAACCCGATATCACCCGATCCATAAACTTTAATAATAATCATGATAATATTAATTAATGATAAATACTAACCTTTACAGATCCCATATCCTCATTAACCATATTAAATCAATTTTCATTCCAAAACTCATTATGCAAGAAATTTCATATTAGATGAACGAAGTACACTTAAAAACAAACATCCATTTATTTACTAATAATCATAGCCGAGACCCAAGACTCGGTTTCATAACCAATTGATCAAATATCTCACTCATCCCTTCCATAACTTCAATTAACAAACTAATAATCCAAGAATTTCATATGATAATATAAAACAATCACAAAATCCCAACATAGTCAAAATAACTCAAAATAACATTCAAAACTCGTTAATAAGGTCGTTCTAGTACTCCTCGAAGGGTGAAACTACCTCGGAAGACTCACGGTCAACCAAGGGTCAAACTGCTCAAACTTGGTCAACCAGGCCACCTGCGCCCACGACCTCTAATTTTCGATCTGGAAGTTCCTATAGGCTCAACAAGGTTTAATAAGCATGTCCTGCAAGTTTGGTCCGAATCGAACGGTCGGATCACTCACGATCACATGATTAGAAGATTATCGTTCAACGCAAACTTTAAGTTATTGAATCGGAATATCCGGGGCTCCGATTCACGATCCGCAAATTCCTAAATGATCCTATGGATGTCTAGATCAACATATATTGAAATGAAGTTGATCCAACAGTCCGAACATAGTGAACCCGGATAATGCCTAATATGCGATATTCGATCGACAGTCAAACGGTGACCAAAATCAAATCCGAGTATACCGTCGTGCTTGGGACGACATGGAGATCATTTTAGGACTCAAAGACAAGCCATAAAGGACTCAAAGACAAGCCATAAAGTGGCCCATGCGCCGCCACACGTGCCGACAGCGCGTGGGTGTCCAAAGCGATTCTGGCGATCTGAAAGTCTCCAAATCTCAGGTCAAGACCTATACCTACATGATCAGCAAATTGAGTGGAGCAACTTTTGTTCTTGGACCAACCCCAAAAAGTAACCAGAAGTGGCCGGAATCAAGGGCCGAAACCGGCCAAAACTTTAATCGCTTAAATTCGTTTCAAAACGCAGAAATTAATCCTAAACAATCCAACCAACAGTTAGAACACATCGAGATGATGAAAAAAAAACCTAATTCAAAGAGATTGGTTGTCGGAAACGTTCGAACGAGCTTCAGAAATTTTGGGTTAAAAATCGGCCACTTTTCTGCAAATTCCGACTAGAACCGGCGATGGTGGCGGCTGGGATCGAGTGGGGTTGGAAGGGGAAGAAGAGCCGGTTCTTTTGGGTCCGGTGCCACCCAAAACGTTGGCCAGATGCGATGGTGGTGGCCCAAAAAGCCACCAGATGAATAGTAACATCATTTTTTGGGGGGGCTGCTTTGTGAACTAGAGGGAGGGAGAGGGAGGAAGAGGAAGAAAAGAAAAGAAAAAAACAAAAAAACTTAAAACTGCCCGGCTACAGTAACAAATTTGAAAATTCCCTTTACGTCGTTTTAGTTTTCAGACTTTTCCTCCTTCGTTACAACTCGGAATTGGGCGTGCCGCATGTCTACGAACTCGTATCGACAAGCTCTACTCAATGGTGCCACTCATTTCCCCAAAATCATTCCGGATCAAAAATTGACCAAAGTGACCCTACATCCCGAGGGCAAAATTGTAATTTTACAATTACATAAATTGAACAAAACGATTAAATTGGGTCAGGGGTGTTACAAGAAAGAAGTTCGCAAGAATAGAATGACTTCAACCAACAGAACAAAGACTGAGAATAGAATGTAAAGGCTTATAAGGGGACAATCTTCTTAGTAGATGATCTGAAAAGTTGAAGCCCTTATCAACCAAGCATTCAGTTAGTTAGATTCAAATTTGAGCGGAAAGGAGGCGAGCTCATTAATCATGACGACTAGTTTAATCAACGTCTGCTCCTTATACATCCTTGCTTTTGGGCAACACAAACAGTCTAGTACGCTTTATTGTGGCCCAAAACATAGGGCCTGAACAATTCTGAAGATTGGGTTACGTGGAATTTTGTTATAAATGGTTTGGGCTATGGGTCAACTGGTCCTTCATAAGGATTTCTTCTTATATTTTTTAATCTGTCATTTTATTGGGTGAGTTTAGCCTTGGATTATTGTCCAACTAGCTCGTGAGGCAAAATATGATAGGTAAATTAATACCCAATTAATGAAAATTCATAAGACAAAACTCGTAGCATTTTTCGGTGAGTAGTTACGATCAATTTTTGGTCAATTGGAAGCACCGAGACTCGGACTGGGTCAACGAGGAAACGTAAGATTCAATCGGCTAGGTCCAAGTCAGGAGGTCTAATATGCGATTTTTTGGACTTGAGTGCAATACATGTGTGGTGATGTAAAAAGGGTGAGTGAGAAAGAATGGTAAAAAAAAAAATGAAAATGAAAAATGAAAATTTTAGTATGAGGATCTGGCTCACAACATCCGTGGCTTGCATAATTCCTCTACCGTAGTGATGGTTGTAAGAAAGTAAGAAGTTTCCAGATTTTCTTATTTGAAATTAAGAAGTTTAAAAAAAAAAAAAAAAATTCAGTGAAATAAGGTTATTAAGAAAAAAAAAATGGATCTAATAATCAGTGCCAACCTGATTGTAATTTAACTTTAATTAATTCCTACTTTCGCGATGTTGAGTTATATATTAGAATGTAAAGCCATAATAATGCCACCAAAGCTTTGGATGTAGCTGAGGAGACACCTCACAAAAATAAATAAATAAATAAAGATTATCATCATGTAGATGTTGGAGATTTATGTTATGGATGAAATATCACATTGCATACACAATACAATACTGGAATTAGCAAGAGCACAACACCACACCATCACCACGCATGTGTAATGTGTTGTGGAGGACGACTATTATAAATATTTACAAAGACGATTGTTTTATTTTTGGTTGTCCACTCCACAAGTTGAATAAAATAAAATAAAATAGATCAAGCATGACACAATCCAAATTAAATAAAACACAACCCGGAGTACCAGACACAAGAAAACAAAGAAACAAAGGGAAAGAAAAAAAAATACTGAGATAGCTGAAGAAAGAAATTAGAAATTAGTATAAAACAAACACACGAGAGGATCTACCTTGTTCGCAGATATTATATATCGAGAAATCAACGGTAGGAAAAGGAAACATGTGGCACATGAGAAATCTTGGACCAATCTTCTCTAATGTTGCGCTGGCATCGCCTCTCCAATTCAGGACAATCATCAATCACAAGTTCTCTTAAGGAGGTAAGAGAACGCATCCCCTCTGGCAGAGACGACAATTTCTGACAATCATCAATCACAAGTTCTCTTAAGGAGGTAAGAGAACGCATCCCCTCTGGCAGAGACGACAATTTCTGACATGAACCAATGATCAACTTTGTGAGTGATGTGAAAATTGCAAACCACTCAGGTAACACCTCCAAATTCTCACACATGCCAATATGCAAGAATTGAAGGGTGTTAGCCGCTCCTTGAAACCATTCAGGCAATGCCACCATCCGTGGTACATTGAAAATAAACAATTTTTGGAGCCTCAGTAGAGTTCCTTGATAGCTTACGTTCCCCAAATTCAGTTGTTTGCATTGGTATAGCACCAGAGTCTGTAAGGAAGCAAGATAGCTCGTTTCACGCGGCAAAGAGGTTAAATTACTACACTTGGTAATACTAAGAATTCGAAGTGATTTCAAGCATCCCACCCCATTCTCTGTAAAACTTGTTTGTTTTGTCGTTAATGAATAGTGATGTGAGGCTGATCAATTTGCTTATATCTCTCGGGCAACTCTTCGAGATTCTCACACATCCATAAAAATTTAGAGTTTGCAAGCTCTGCAGTTTGCAAATTGCATTAGGGAGTTTCGTTATTGCTTCATTATAAACTCAAGCCCAGATATTCTCAAATGTTTCAGGGAACCAATGGAGCTTGGCAACACTTGTAATGATACATTTAGCTAACTCAAGCACTCGCAAATATTTGAATCTTGAGAAGCAAGTGCACAGGAATGGATTCATCAATCTCTACTTTTGTCTACTGCAATAGTCCGCACTTTGTTCAACTTTTGCAAGGTTGTTGAAACATTTTGGCCAGCTTCCAAAAATGTCAAATGTCTAACATTTTCATATATGTCTTTGGTGTTTGCAGACTTCACTGTAAAATACTCATCTTGTGCAACTTGATTGTACAAGATCATGGATAAGATCATGCATACCAAATGTGTAGCCTATATGATAATCAATAACATTTTGAAAGAAGGATCTCGCCCATAAATCTTTAAAATATAGCTCTCCGATGTCTTCCAACTCCATATTCCCCTGAACAACATGAGACTGATCAAGGATTCCGTGTGCCATCCAATATCTGATCAAATTTGAACTACTAAATTTAATCGTATCCTTTCGAAGATAGGAACAGTAAGCAAGACATTGTCTCAAATGAGGTGGCAATCGGATATAACTCAATTTCAAAGCAGGTAAAATGTGACCACCACTTTCCCGTGCTAATTTCCATATCTCAGAATCTCTAACCAATTCCCATTCCTTTTCTTCAGTCTTTGAGTATAGTTGACTCCCTAAAGTTTTCACTGCCAATGGAACCCCTCCGCACTTTCTGACAATATCTTGTCCCATTTCAAATAAGTTTGGATATTGTTTATCATGTCCCTCTTTAAAAGCACATTCAACAAACAATGACAAGGAATCCTTATCAGAAAGAAATTCTAAATTAATGTTTGCTAGAATGGTACCCATCATCTGAGCAACTGCGGCATTTCTTGTTGTCACTAAAATCTTACTTCCTGACTTGGCTCCCTCTGTCACTAGTTCTCTCAACTGACTCCACTTCCAAGCATCATCATTCCAAACATCATCCAAGACAAGCAGAAATTTCTTATCCTTTAAAGCTTCACGTAGCCTTCCTTGCAACTGATCTAGAGTCAATTTATCACTGATCTCTGTATCCAATGCAGAACCAAGAATCAGTCTTGTGCATCTAGTAAGTTCAAAGTCCACCGGAAGAGATGCCCACATCCTCAATTCGAAATGCCCAACGACCCTTTTATCATCGTACACCCACTTGGCAAGTGTGGTCTTCCCTAAACCTCCAATCCCCACTATCGGAATGACAGAGACTTTATTATTAGAATTCCCACTTTGATCATCATCACCTTGTTGCATCAACAGATTTACAATTTCTTCCTTCTCAGACTCTCTACCAATAACCTTTGAAGCAGGAACGAAGGGTCTTTCATGATGATCACCTCCATCTCCATGAGGAAGAATGGTGAGAGAATCAAATATAGCCTTATTGGACTTGAGCTCATCTAACCTCTCTCTAATCTCCTTGATTTCATGACCTACTCTCAAACGGAATTCAATTGGATTAGAACGAGAGAAGAAACGGCGTACCTTTCCAGTTGTGCCATGAAATGTTTCCACCACTTCCCTCCGCAAAGCTTCGCACTCAAACTCATCCAACAAATCCTCGGCATCAAGAAATACATCTTTAAGCTGTCTTAGCCAACTGCGTATCTGCTGGTTATGAGCTTGCTTCTGTTCGGCATCCAAGAGGACATCTTTGATGGTGGACATTGTGCGCTGAAGCTTTTTCAGATCAGCTTTAACGCCCCATGCCAAGCAGATCTGCTCAGAAGCAAAGGACCCGAGCGTTTCAATGAGTTTGGTTGCCAAAGGAAAGGCAAGATCAGCCATGGTTCTGTTGAGGAGGTGAATACAAGGGAATTGGGATATATTGTTTTTAAACGGAGTACATGAATTTCAATTAACTGAAACAAAAATATGTCTTCATATAGAAAGGCAACATGAGGGGAAGACAAAATAAAAGTATAAGATACCAAAGCCTCAATTACAGGACAACAAGTCACCCAAAGACGTTGCAATCCAGATTCTATGAAGCGTAAAGAATTAGGAGGGCAAGTCTTTTAGTTCACTGTGGAAGTCTCAAACTTGCTAGCTAGCTATCCAAAATTTCCAAAATTTTATTCAGAATTAACAAATTCATCCAAAATTTCCAAAATCAAGACCATCATTGACGGACATGCATGCAAAAAGAAGAGCTATAAATATTTTTTTTATCATCTCAAATCAGAATGATAATTAAAAAAAAAAACATCAAATTGCGAATACTACACAAGTATTAACGTAAGATTTAATTTATTATTGGGCAATTACATTTAGAAAGTATTTTTTTTTCCCTTGGGTCTTTACTGGCGAATTCAAGTACATATTCTTGTTCTTTGCTTGGTCTTTAAAGAAAAAGTAGGGAAGGAAAAGTGACGCATGCAGCATCTATTCGTCAAAGTCTAACCTAAGCAATGCCTTCCTTTGTTGCTTAGTTTTTTTTTTTGGTCGAAATCCTTTGTTGTTAGGTTATGTTAGAATGCAAAGAAGAGTCCCCACTTATCATCAATTTTGTAAAATACAACCGACGGAGAGAGGCGAGGGAGAGACTGGGGCGACTAATGAAGTACAAGTATTCATGGCCAATTCAAGTATATATTCTTTTTCTTTGCTTGCTCAACACTTAAAACCAAGTCCTTCATGCAGTTGATCACACTAGCTAAGTTCCAAACCATAAGGAACCCAAAAACAGAGAGAGTAAAGCGGGGCACTCAGCATCTATTTCTTTGATGTCTAACTTAAGCAATGCCTTTCTTTGTTTACCATTAGAGGCATATAATATCGGTTTCTAAGAGAACCTTGGTGAAACACATGGCCTTATCTCGATAATTTCACAAATGTCAGTCTTTATAGACACTTACAGATATATCATAAACTTACTTGAATAAACCCAAATACACTCGAAATTAAGATAGAAGTGTTGGTGAAAATGTAAACACTTTCACTCACTCCCCTAATGATCTTGTTGTTGATGAACTTTGTGACAAACACAATAATGGATGAATCACACACTCATACACTTGAGAAACCAACCAAGCACAAAGTGACACAAGAATTTATAGAGGTTCAGCAATTGCCTACATCCTCTTGGTGATCCCCTTGAGAAATTCACTAATGAAAGAATAAGTTACAACTTTGGTTTACAAAGAAAAACCCCTTAGAACTCTATTCTCTCTCAAGCTCTCTTTTCTCTCTCACCCCTTGCTCAACACTTTGATGCACTTGTGAACACTCTCTCACACTTGGTGTTTTCCTTTCTTTGGTGTCTAGACCCTCAAGACCCAACTCAGCTCCCTCTTGAACTGATTGCCCTCTCTCTCTTCCTCCCTTGGTGAATTAACCACCTATGGACACACTAGCTCACAGCTACTTGACCACCCTTGAAATTAACCACACTTTTGCTGTCTTGCTTCCTCTTCCCTTTAATACACAAGCTTTTGGACTTCAGAAGAGACTCCTTCTTTCCTCCTATGTTCTGCCCTTGGTTACTTAACATGGACCACAACTTGGGCAGACCAAAGGCTAGGCATTGATGGCTGCAAACTCAGCCACCCTATCTAGAACCATAGGGTAGGTACTCTTTGAAACAAGTCAACAATCATCATTCAATGTTGTTCTAGCTTTTCCAGGACCTTGCTAGACTTCCTAGAACCCATAAAACACCTCGGAGGCCCGAGAGATTAGGTAGGGAACCGACACATGTGAAGACACCTTGAAAATAGCAAGGAAAAAACAGCACAGCAAGCTGGCGATCAGTTGCACGATACCAGCGATCGGTCGCTAGTTGCAATTTTTCCGCAGATTTCAATCTGCCTAAAAGCGACCGGTCTCTAGCACCTGGCGACCGGTTGTTGGTCTCGTTTTCTAGCTTCTTCGAACCTGCTTCAGAACGACCGGTCACCAATACCCAGCGACCGGTCGCTTGCTCCTTCACTTGCATGCTAAATGTGAGCCATTTTCCAACAAGAAGCCTACTTGGCAATCACAAAACTAGATGAATTAGCATGCGTGAGTTAAGTTAGGTGACCAATGCAGTCTGCCGGCTCCTCTGCATCCGAGTTCGATCCCCTCCTCGTACATTAAAGTAATTTAGAAGATCATTGTGTAAATAAAAAAAATGGAAAAAAAGAGAAAGAAAAGTAAAACCGGATGGATTAAAAATTGCCACTTTAGAAGCCAAGCTAATGAAGCAATTCGCATACTCTATTTAAGAAAGATACCCCTTTATTTGAACGGACATTGCTTGGCTCTTGATACATCAAGAGCCTTTCCTCCTCCACGTACCACGTGGTCCCACATGTTTGTTTGTTTTTTTTTTGCTTTTTGTTTCTTTCAACTTTCTAACCCATGGCTGGTTTTAGATTAACTCAAGCCTCCTCAATAGCAAACTCCAACTACTTTAAACTCCCAGACCCTTGCTTATAATAAACATATGTTGATAAATAAATAAAAGGTATTTAATTTGTTATATAATTTTCTCATTTCCTTACAAGCTAACTGGTTTTCATATCTTTTGCTAAAGTAAATTGGTTGTATAGGTTGCATGTGGCGGACCTGTGCAGGCGCAAGGAGGTGCACCTGCACCTCTGGTCGCCGGAAAACTCCATAAGAGCTACTGGAGTTGCACCTCTGCTCAGACTAGAGACGCATGCAACCTGTTCGATGAAATGCGCAAGAGACTGATCGGTGCATATTTATATATCATTTTGCACCATTCTAACTTATGATTTGATTATGTTTTTGAGTTAAACTTGTGATTTTAATAAATTTTGTGTTTGTTTCAATGTAATAAGATTGAGACTCATTAAATGCATTTTGGAGACAAGTTAGCTCAAAACGGTGTCTGCAGATCAATCAACTTCACGAATTGGACTGTACTTTTTCAGGATGAACCAGATGCTGAGACCTATATCAATGGAAAGATGCAGAAGTCTAGTTTCTTGGGCATTTTACGGTTCATGATTCCGAGTATCCTAGAGGAATTATGTAAGTTTTGGCAGCTTAAGGTCAAATTCGGCAGCATCTGCGTTCCTGGGCCAAAAATGACATTTGAAGGTGTTTCCGATTTTTTCTTGAGTTGGGCTGCATATGCTTGGAAAGATAATTCAAAGGGTTTGAAGATCCAGATTTTTCCAGATTTTGTAGGAGGGAAGATCAAGCCCAATCCGTGGGCCCATCAAAATGCACACCATGAGTCAATTCCAGTCTATTTTCGGCAGTCAACTTGCAAGGCCCAAAACGTACACTTGTACTGCTCATATGGGAATACATTCTTCAAAAAAGTTGTTCCAATGGGTGTCGATTATGACATATCCACATGTGAGCCCCATTGGATACATATTGAAACCTCAGGCCTTCCTACACCAAGCCTGGTTCAGAAGAATCGTTTTTTCCAGCAACCAAAAGAAAACCCACATGGGTTGGCAGCAAAAGGCAGCCACAATTGAACACCTTTGAAATCCCATGTGAAGAAAGCTTGAGGTGCAACAAAAGAAGTATGGGATGAAATTTATTCCAACCACACTAACATAGACAAGATGAAGTGGGAGTTATGGATTGTATTAAAAAAGGAATGGTGGTGTTGGATTTCATTATGATGTTCCTCCCTCTTAGCCCTATAAATAGAGAAGTCTTCAAGCTTCATAAGACACCCTCAAAGGGGGGAGCTATCAAACACTTCTCTAGAGCTCCCCTCCCTTCTCTCTCTCAAATTCTCTTAGTTTCTCTTTCTAGTTTTCAATTGTTGTAATGAAATCTTTGTGCTGAAATTATCCTTAAGTTTTTCTTAGTTCCACTTTACTTTTCATTGTTATGTAAATTCTTTTCTTTAGTTTCAAGTTTGATTAGTTTCCAAGTTTCAATTATGGTTTTTGTTCTTATTCATTATCCTTATAAGTTAATATGCTAGTTTGAATGATTGATCACCATTTAGACTTGCATGTTAACTATCTTGGTTTGAATTAAGAGTAGACACCATGCTTTAATTTGAATTGAACTATGAATAGGAAGAGTATGTATGGATATTCGACAACAGGGATTAGATACATACTTGGTTGTTTAAAATGTTCTTCTATGCTTAGTGGATTCCTAATGCTTAGTTTAGGTTAGACAACAGATGATCAAATTAGGGAATTAGGAATACAAGGTTAGGACCAAACACTATGGCTTAATCATACTTTAGCTAGAATCAATCCGTTAATCTAATTGAACTTGGGAACTTATCTGATTGAGTTATTTTCTTTTCTTTCTTTCTTGTTTTATTTATTTTCTTTCTTGTTTTTTCTGTTTTGTGTAGGAAAACTGAATTGGATTATTCAATCACCAATCCCTGTAGAATCGACCTCACACTTACATATGTTATACTATCGAACGGCTCATGCACTTGCGAGTATCACAAGTTGAGGATGCAGCTGAATCGATGCAACAGAGACCTGGGTGCTGCGCTGCTGTTTGCTGTGCGCTGCGTGCACTTCTATTTTTTTTAATGAAGCCTGGCCGAAACGACGTCGTTTTGGACTAGGTTTTTATTATATAAAAATAATAAATAAATAAAAATGGAAATAGCTGGGCCATTTCATGGGCTTCTATAGGGTTTTAGTTGGGTTTTTATAATTCCTTGCTGAATTGGGTTTTTGTAATTCCTCACTTAATTGGGTTTTAGTTGGAAGTTTTCTTTATTTAATTGGGTTTTGGGAATTCCTTATTTAAGTGGGATTGGGTATTCTCTTTATAAAGGACCAATTTAACATCACCCAATTTCATCAAAGTGTGTATGCATCACAAGAATCCTACGTTTTTCTTTTCCTTCTTGAGTACGCCAATCTAAAGTAAGTCAGATGCATATTTATTTTTTCTTGAGCAAACGCCGATTTTCTTTTTTCTTTTTTTTTCTTTTTTTAATATATATTTTTTCTTATTTAGCTCTCTTTGTATTAGTAAGATCAATAGCAAACTCGAGGAGGAAGGGGCTTCGTGACACGCTATTCGAGGTATAATTAATTTTTATTTGTTTATTTAATTGATAATTTGATATTGATTTGTTTATTTAATTGATAAATTATAGTCAAGTCATAGTTATAGATATAAAACCCTTATTTTGTTTTAATTGTACAGTTATGGAACGGTACTTTAAGAGAAAGAATTTAAATCCTCCTTCAAATAATCCGTCTAGTTCCAACCCTTCCTTTAATTGTAGGTTAATTGTAATGTTATTTTTTTTTTCAATTAATTATGAATAACATTAGTATTGTTTAAATTATAAGGATGTTTAGTTGTTTTTTTTTTGAGCTCTTAGCTTTTAAAAATTGCACCTCCGCTGAAAAATTTATGGGTCCACCACTAGTTGCATCCAACCTTTTCCAAGAAAAAAAATAGTAAAAAAAAGCTTTTCATTATGCCATTTCGTTGTCACCCATTAAGCAACAATAGTACATATACAACTTTTATCCTTCAATTCAATGATGTTGCACAATCAAAAAATAAAATGTGCAATCCCTATTAACCCAATTCTCATGTGCTGCACAAAATGTACAAGTATGATCTCCTTTGATATGTTGCACAACTCGACAAAAAACTTGTGCAATCTTCATCTGTTAAATATTTCATAGCTGCACTACCCAAAAATTATCCAGCAAAAAGATCTTGCTCAGCTTCCCAATTCTTGGTCTTGTGAAAAAGCATCAATATGTACTTGTTCCTATTAAATATCCAAGCTTCAAGTTAATAAGGTGAATTTAGCATAGAAATAGTAACATCATGAATATACCTACATGAAGTAGTTGGGTGAAAGAAATTTTGTCTTGCCAACTTGTCATCATATTAGAGTTTTCCTGTGTTGAAAATGGCATGTAGGTTCCTATTAGAGGCATAAGGAAAAATAGAAGTTTAAATCAATTATTTATATGCAAACTGAAATTGAAAAGGTAATTTCCTTGAAGAGGAAATGCTTGAACCTCATGTCCAACAATCTGTTGCACTTGTGAACCTTCACTTGCGAAATCAATTTCCTACAAATAGGTTTTTGACAAAAAATAAAAAATAAAAATTTCATAAGTGGTGTATAAAGTACTATGCACTTAGTATATTCACAGTGTCAGTATGTATGGAGTTACCTGCATTGTTATTTGTCGTCTTGCAGAACCTTTTGTTGATGTTTTTTGTCTTTTTCGTTCAAAGGGGTCCTTCAATCGATTGCGTGGGCATCCAACTATAGCCTTTCTTTGAACTCCAGTTACGATTGGTGTAGCAGAATTAGTTTGCTCAACGACTCTGTCAACATGTTGATTTCCACCAAAAAAATTTGTCTTTATTTCCTCTAAACCTTTGAGCATCTCAATGGAGCATTGATCAACATATTCTGTTAATTTCTCATGCTTTGCTGCAAAGGATGCAATCTCACGAAAATTTTGACACAAATGGTTGTAATGCTTTCCCATATTCTCATTGGGGTTGTCATGAATCCCAAATCCATTATAACTAGTGATACTCTTAGCCTTTGCATCTCTCCTCCACTGATTCAATATGTATTGGGATGGAATCCTTTTCACATTTTTCTTATCAAGCACTTTCATTGCATGAGCACATAAAATCCCAATAAACATGAACTTCATGCAACTACAATTGACTTTTTCTGTTGAAGCTTCAAACTTAACCAAGTGCTCTTGAGATTTACCAATATAAGACACTTTATACTTTGTTGTCATCTCAGATTTACCAACTTTATATATGTTGTAATCAAGAATTCTCTTATACTCTTCTTGAAAGAGTTTAAATACCTTAGGAGTATAAACCTCAACTCCGTGCCGCAACATCTCTACACTTAGTAATAGTACAGGTGTTGTTTGCAGCATCTTGAAATCAGCAACTAGTTCTTCATATCTACGGTCTACCAAAACCCTCTCATAATGTTCAAAAAACCGCAAAAGATTATGCTTTGGCTTCAAATATTTTTTTAAGACATTGTTCATACATTCACTACGCTGTGTGCTTTTCATATCAGCCATGAAAGTATTTCTGCCATATGCATCACAAGGGCCCATTTTTCCCGCAATTCAAATAGTTCTTTCAACCACTTGTTCCCCTTGAGGCTATTCTTGTCAAGCATATGATTCCATGCTAATAACCACTCATTTACATCCTCATGATCATATACACATGTGCTAAAATCATGAGCAAATTCTTTTGATCCATGAAAAACATGACTTCAATTTTTGGCAGCATTCTGATAAATATGCCAAACACAAAGTTGGTGAGAAGTTTCAGAAAATACCTCTAAGATTGCACTATCCATTGCAGTAGATTGATCTATTAGAATCGTCTTTGGTTGCTTTCCAGACATTGCTGAAAGGAAAGTCTCAAATAACCACTTAAAAGATTTTGCAGTTTCATCGTACAACAAAGCTTCACCAAAAACAATTGTTTGCTTATGATGGTTAACCCCAACAAATGGTGCAAATGGTCGGCCATATTCATTTGTTCGATATGTCGTATCAAAGCAAACAACATCCCCAAAGAGGCGATAGTCACTTACATAAGGTGAATCAACCCAAAATATATTTGTCATCATATCATCCTCATTAAGCTGCATTGCATAAAAAAAAAAAGATGAATCATCCAACTGAACTTTCTGAAAATATTGCAATATGGCACCAGTATATCCCTTTCCCATATTTGTCTCTCCCTTTTTATGTATGTAATTTCGGTCTTTATCCAAAAACCCAAGATTCTCTTGTCCCCCAACTTCTCTACTCATAATTCCATAGTGGCTTTAGTGGGTATTCCTAATTTTTCAGCATCATCAGCATGTGCTTTTTAAGCCTTAGACATACATCTATTAATCCTAAGCATACGCTTCATTGGTGTTCTAACCTTAAAACTCCCATTTTTTGGAAGTAAGCAAGTCATATGTGCTTCACAACCCACCCTTGAAATTGGTTGAGAATAAGATACTTTTTCATGCCATTTGTCATATCTTCGATGACCTTCTTTTGAACAACAATAAGTTACCCATGTCACAATACCCAATTTGTTTTTCCTCCAATGTTGTTTTCTCACACTAAAACCTCTTTCACCACCATACTGTACATAGAACTTATATGCACTCTCATGAGAACTAAACTCTCTACTAAGCAAATCATCCTCAATTTTCTCTTGATTGTTCTTATTCAATTCATCCAAATCATTAGTAGGTGAAAAATGAGTAAATGGATCAGATTTTTCCTCATCTTGCAAATCAACGTTGACATCACTGGATAACATATTGCATAGTTTTGGACACTCTTGAATCTCCATCCACCTACAATATTGCCACTACCAATTAGAACCACTGGATCATATTTAGAAATTAAAATCATTCAATAAAATAGAAACCACAAAAACAAAACAAAAAAAAGATCACAACCTTGTTTAGACATTTCTTCAAACAGGTTGGCTGCAACTTATAACCATTTATTTCACCCAAATTAAAAGCCTAGTTAGCTTCCAAGGAGAAAAGAGAAGATTATATTACAAATCAAATAGATATTTTTATATATTTATCAACATAAGTTCATTACAAGTATACTACTTTGATAAACCATATAAACATAAGAAACCCACTCATTGGAAGTGGTCAAGAAAAACAAACCCCAAATATGAAGAATCTGCCATGTATAGGAATTATGAAAACTAAAATTCCAAAATTAAGAAAGGGAAACAATGTTGTTGGACTAACCATCCCAGAAGAATTAATCAAATAGTGAGAGAAGTTCGCCTGAAATTTACGTTGTCGATGATCGGAGATTTACGTGGTCGATGGTATGAGGTTTACGTCACTGGAGGTCTCTCTGAGAGAAGAGCATGAGCTGAGTTAAAAGGGCTTGGGTTAGAAGAGTTGAAAAGAGTTGGAAAAGAAAAAACAGGTGTCTTTTTGTAAAGAGGCCACGTCGCATATGTGGAGGAGGAAAGGCTCCTGATGTATCAGGAGCCAAGCAATGTCCTATTTGAACTGCCACAATCTTATTTAGGAATAGTCGCATACTCTCTATTTAAGAAAGATACCCCTTTATTTGAACCATCACAATCTTATTCAAGAATAGTCGCATACTCAGTATTTACTTTTATTCCCCTTTATTGCTTCCAAACGTACATTATATATATACATATATTTAATAGAAGCGATAATCTAAATTACCAGTGTGGTTTCTTATATGATAACGAACAAGGAAAAACCAAAGAAAAATTAAGCAGAAAATAGTTCTCTTTGGGGTTGTTTGGTACAACGGACTAACATGGACTAAACTAAATCCTAGGATAGTCTTGGGTTGGCATGATATGGCCTAAGCTGAATAACACTTATATTGCATTTTGTAAGTTCTTTTTGTTGTGAAAAATAAGTTATATATATATTATGGGGAATGTGGATTTGTTTATATTTTCTTATAAAACTTTTCTTCTTTCTGCATCTCTTTCTTCTTCTTCCTCCTACGCACAGCACTGCTACTATGGGCTCTTCCTTCCTAGCACAGCGGTGGTCGTTGTCTCCTTCTCCTCTTATTCTTAGTTCTTTTTTATCCGTAATTGGTTTTTTGCTCGAAAATTTTCTCTCCTTTTACTCTTATACTGTCTTCTCTTCTTCTCCTTTTGTCCCTCTGCTCACGAAGTCGTTGTCGTCTCCTACAACCCTAAGTCCAAGCTATGAAGTCCTCGTTGTCTGCCATTGGTGCGTACCGAAATCGTATGGATGCAATTGTGGATTTTCTAATTATCTGAGTTTTTAATGGAAGTCAAATCGTATGGTGCTCGTCGAAACTGACTAGAACCATGTGGATGCGATGGTGGGTTGGGGTTGTTTCGTATGGCTATGACGATGGGGGTTTGGATCGGTTGCAAGTGCTTGGGTGATCGATGGTTATGGATGGCGCTTGGTTGGGTAGCGCTTGTGTCGAGACTGTCTAGTCCTCCTTTTCCAAGTGGGTTTTACTAAGAACACCTAAGAGCACCTCCACCAATTTTCCATGGAAAAGGGCAAGGGGAGGCAATAGCTGTTACTATTCACATGAATAGTAACAGCCTTACAAAAGGGTTGTTGTGTTTCCACCCATTGCCATGGCAAAGGGCAAATACTCTTCGCTTTTTTTTTTTTTTACTTAAACAATTAATTTGGATAAGATTTTCGGTTGCCACGTGTCAATATTTATAATAAAAAAACACATCTCATATTTCGAATAAATTTTAGGTTTTCACATCAAAACAAAACATAATTCATTACAAAACACAACCAAAGCATAATTCAAAATAAAACACAAACATATTTTTGCCTTATCTTTGTCCTGATTGCCCCTTTTGCCAGAACTAGACCGAGACCATTCAACGCCTTTTTGTGGACTGTAGCTTTGCCAGGAATGTTTGGGGATGTTTCGCTAATTTCCCTTCCCTTCCCTTCCTTCACATGCTGATGACTTTTTTAGTTGGCTATTTTCGTTGGGTTGTAGTACTCAAAACTCTAATATGGACCACTTGTCCAAAGTCCTTCTCATTTGCTGGAAAATCTGGGAGGCCAGGAATAACCTACAGTTCCGTGATTCTAGGCCTTACTCTGCTTACTGCTTTCATGCTACTGCCACTGTCGGTTTGGACTATTGGCAGCTTAACTCGTTGGTCAAAAAGAAAAAAAGATATCCTCATGGTGATTAAATGGCACCCTCCTCCTACTGGTTGGATTAAAATTAACTTTGATGGGTGTTGGGGTCTTTTTCCGTCAGAAGGCTAGTCCGGGCTTGTTGATTCTTGGACTGCCATAGAGTGGTGAATCAAGCCTTCGTTGCCCTTTTTTTTTGAGTTAGTGAGAACTGGGCCCAAAGCATCTCGAGGGAGAAGTAAGTCCTAGGGGAGTACTTTATTCTTCTTCCAATGGCAACGTGTTTTGTGCTGATGTGTCCGGTAGCTTGACGAAGAGTTGGAGCTGGTGCATTGATGTTGCACAGGCTTGGTATGAGAGTTTGCTTTGGTGAATTAAGATACTACTAGGCTTGGCACGAGAGGCTTGTGGCGTGGGAGCTAAGAGAAAATGAGTATAAAGAAAAGATTTGGATGTTTTCGGCAGCTAGACGAAGAGCTTGCGATGTTTACATTTTCTTACCGAAAGGGTAATGACTATGGTTTCAACTTAGCTTAAGAGGATGGGCGTTTCAGATTTGGGAAGGAGCCTTTTGAGAGAGAGAGAGAGAGAGAGAGAGAGAGAGAGAGAGAGAGAGATAAAGGATGGGTGGCTTGAGTAGATTTCTAGCAGCTTGACGATTGCTTGGTCATGCTCAAGATGGTTGAAGATGACCCACAAGTTTAGCAAATGAGAATGCTTGTGCTTGGCTTAGTGTTTGATATGCTTGAGTTTGGGTATTGAGAATTCATTGTTTGAAGCTATGGCTATGGTGGTTTGATTGTTTGGCTGTGATGGTTGTTGGAATGCTTATAGTAGTCAAATGAATGGGGCTTCAAAGAGCATGGTTGAGGAAAGAAAGGCTTAAGACTTTGAAAGCTATGGTGTTTGTGACTATGATTTTATAGAGATTTATGAGTTCTAGAAGTGGGAGGATAGAAAGAAAAGCTTGAGGCTTGAAGGCTATGGTGTTTATAGCTTGGAAGGGTATGAAGAGGAAGAAAAAGCTTGGAGTTATGCTTGGTGAGGCTTTATAGGGAAAATGGAGGATTTCAAGGATGATAAAATAGAAGAAATGGTTGTGATAGCTGAGGAATGGCTAGGATGGCCGCTGGAATGCTTGCAGCAGTCGAAGGGAGGAAGGAAGGTGGTCTGATGGTTGCTGGGGTGTTTGAGCAACCAAGAGATGGAGGTTCTAGAATGACTGTGATGGTTGCTAGAATGCTTGCAGCAACTGAAGAAATGTGAGTTCTCATGGTTGCTGAGAGGCTTGCAGCAACCAAGAGAGTTTGGTTTTGCCTAGGCAATGCCTCCCAATTTATAGAAGGTGAAGGCTCTCTTTATTTTCCAATAGATAAAAAGAAGTGTTGGAGCTAATCTATTTCGAACGGGTAAAAGGAAGTATTGAGACATTCTTCTTTCCAACAGGTAAAGGTAGGCGTTGGAAAATGACTATTTCCTATGGGTAAAAGGAAGTGTCGAATTGGCTTGTTTCCAGTGGATAATAGGGAGTGCTTGAAGAATATCTCATTTGCTTACCCACATTAGAGAACTCTAAGTAATGGGCTTGGACTTTGGTGCTCCAAAGTAGCTAGCCCAAAGTCTCCATTATCCAAGAGCTTTCGTGGGCCTTGTGGACCTCCGTAACCAGATGACTTAGGCTCATGTGAGCTTGGCAGGTGATTGGCAAGGGAAAAATGTATTGGTTTGGCATGTAGACTATATTTATTTAATGAATTAATTCCCAAATACAGCTTAGATTAACGCATGACTAACATTATATGTTATATTGGGCTTTAAATGTTTTTGGGCTTCTCGTGACTTTTTAGGCCTCAACAATGGGTCTGTCATGAATTCTCAAGCTTCCACAAGTTTTATCATTCGGAATAGCGATAGCAATGTACTTCTAGAAGGTTCCAACAACATTGGTGAGAACTCCTTAAATGTGGCTGAAAGTGTTGCTCTTCGGGATGGTCTCGCTGCTGCCATCGATAGAGGTTGGGGTCAAAAGAAACATGGGATAAAAATTTCAATTGTTTGAGGCATATATATCGATTTCTAAGAAAACTGTAATACCCCAAAAAATTCAAAGTGGATTTTCATATTTCAGTGAAAAATAATAGTATGGTGGAGAATGATTATGGGTATTTTATCAAGTAATTTTGGATTGAGATTATTAAATTAAGTGTGTTTAATTTGAAGTTGGAAAAAATGACCAAAATACCCTTGTAGGCAAAAAAAAAAATCTGAAACATGGAGGGCATTAAACCACCCTCCTCCCATTCTTCCCTCCTTGCCTCAAGTTTTCAAATCCACCATTTATGAAAGGATGAGTCACCTATTCTAAATTGATGACTCACCTAGCCTAAGATTCTTCAATCATGAAATTATTCTGTTAAACCCCGTATTTATAAAATTATATAGTTTGAAGATGTAATATTTTTCCATTTAATTTATAAATTATATATATATATATATATGTATATATATATATGTGCAATTTTCACTATTAGTTTTCATATATATATATATATATATATATATATATATATAAGAATCCATATTATTTGCATGGTATACGTTGAGGTCAATCTTAGTATATTTTGATAGATATTTAAGTTGAGTGATAGATTTGGACAAACCTTCTTATCATAAATTATATTGTATTTTATTGAAAACTTAGGAGTTAAGGCTTAAAAGATATATTTGGTATTAGCATGAGGTGTTGGATCAAGAGTATTGTAGCTAGAGATGGTGCCACCATTCTTGCTAGGTGGCGGGACATGCAAAGATTGAAGATAAGCTCAAGTTGTTGTTATCCTATATTGTTACCACCAAGAGTATTAACCAATGAAGGATTCTTGTTGCCTACTTCTACTACTATAAATAGGAGTCTATGTTTACAAATGGTTTACTACATCTAGAGAAGGCATGCATAGTTTGCATGAGAAACGAGGGAAAAATAGTGGTAGAGAGAAAAAGAAAGAGAGAGTGGTAATAATATTCTTGGAGGAGTTAAGAGGTCGGAGCTTGTGTTTTCTTAACTTGGAGCTAGCTTTGGAAACGAGGTAGGGATTTCTTGGGAGACTTTACGGGGATTGATTTAATTAAATTTCGTTAGCTTTATATTATGCATTATATTATTATTTTAAAGGCATAATTATATCATGTCATGGAAATTGGCTGGAGTTGTTGGATTGAGAAAATGAGGATGGAAAAGAGGGTAATGAGAAAGATCTTTTGTGTAGTTGAGTCTAACTCTTGGCAGGCACCAGGTCTCAGGGATTCCACAGTGCACATGGTTTTTATTGGGTGATTCGGGACTGATGAAAGGGAGTTAGACAAGATGACTAACAGAAGGGGAAATTATGGGATGATTGAGATGGATGTTAGTTCATATAAATGGGCATTCGAGACCAAGTGGTATAAGCATGGTATGGGACATGCAGGTCTGCTTTTCCAGTTATATGAATTAACGGGATTAGATGAAGAGCATTCATGCATTATGATTAATAATGTGATGTTTGGCTGTGTGATTGCATGCCACTTAATTTAGTTATATCAATATCTACTGTGGTAAGGTCTCATGTCCCTATTGAGCGGTGGTTGCTCATCCCTCACTCTGTTTAATTTTTTAGATGAATTAGTGGGCAAGACAAGGACTAAACCAGTTGAGGATGAATTAGATGAGAGTGATAGAGCTTTATTTATTTATTGTAAAGTTGTAAGATTTTGGATCTATTTTTATAAGAGAAGTTTATTTTAAACCATGTTTCGGCTTTCTTTGTATTTTTTTATATTTTATTTTACTTTTTATTTTCTCACACACCGGGCACGGGGTTTCGACCGACCCCCGGGTCCGGAGCGTGACATATTCTCTTCCTCCCCATGCATTGTATCATCGCTCTCTTCTAAATTGATGACTCACCAAGCCTAAGACTCTTCAATCATGAATTTATTCTTATCCTCATCATTCATTGTATCATCACTCTCTTCCTCATTCACACTATTTTCATCCTCATTCTTCATTTGTTCCTCTTCAAAATCCAAAATTTGTCACTTCCTTGGAGCAGCCGAGAACTCAAATATCGAAAGCTCAAATGAGAAAACTTCCATCATAACATGCACGCATTATCTTGTGAATTCTCTATGGTTTGAAGTAGCTGAGCCTATCAAGTCATCCTTTTTCCTGAAGACCTTGAAGCCTATAAATATTGGAAGAAAGCTCGGTATCAAAGGATCCAAAAGCGAATCAATCAAACCTATTTTGAAATGCCTTCAAAATACGCTTACTCTCGACAACCTTGAAGTAACTCAAACTCAAACGCTTGCAAAGCGTCTCACAGCAGACCAAAGCCAAGTCTTAAATCGAATCCTCCCCGTGTCTTTGAGTTCCCAGTTGACAACTCCTAATTGGAATTGCATTGCTATTGTTTGTAACCTATATGCTATGCCAACATCGCTTGGTATGATTTGATAGTTGGTCTCGATTTCTAGCTCACTTAAATCAAAACTCTTATTTGTGGTTCATACAAGTTCTGACTGCAGATATTTTGACAAACTCACATCGGACATACCTTCTACACTGTCTCAAGTAGATTGCAGTTATGTCCGATGAAATTTGTTTCTGTCCGATGAGGCTCCTGTAGTTTTGTTGGAACCAGCTTTACTTTTATTTGCACTCATTACCAAGGATCTATTGGATATATAATTGCTTTTTGATATTATGTCATCCATCAGACACTTTTCATGCAAGGCTTGTTATTGTACTCTTTGTCTGATGCCAGTCTAAAATCATCATCCATCTTTCGTTTTATTCCATAAAAGGTGAAATATTAAAGTCCTCTTCATTGAAGCATAAAATAGAACCTATCTAAAGTCAGATTCCCCTCTTTAGAAGAGCACAATGGTTTTGATTAGAAGATAAGAAAACAAGGACGCAACACTTTAATAGGCTTAATCTTCACCTCACTACCTCTTTCTACTAGGAGAGTATCACTAGTAGTGGCACGCCTATCGCAATTCACTAGAGAGCAACTTTCAAGCCCACTTCAGAGCTTGGATCTCTCTCGCATCACTTCCTTCACCAACAAGCAACCGCTAGTTGCCAACGTACAGCCTGCTAGCGGCCAGAGGCATCGTGGTGTTCAAAACTTGACGAACAACCACACAATATTATGCACTATATTAAACTTTTCGAATTGGAAAACATATTAATAGAATTCATGAGAAAATAGAATTCATACTTTTAGTAGGCTAAATGGTGTAACAACTAAATTTTATTCATCTATAATGACAAGCTAAGGGCAACAAAGGATAAAATAAAACCAGTTATCTATTATGTATTTGACAATAAAGTTCAATAAGAAATCCAAGAACCTTGAGATGATCGTAATTTAAATATATTATTTACGTAAAGTTGTTGCGTACGTCAAGATTGACAACAAGTTTTCGTTATAAAACCTAAAAAAATAAAAATTGCACAAGAGTGTGCTGATGCAGCTAGCATTTCTTAATCATGAATGGAGTCGATTCTTGTCATGCACTTGGCCTTTTCATCTACTGTTGTTATATTGAGTAATTAACCTCTCTATCCGTCTCCAAGATTCTAGCTGGTATTTGATTTGCTTCACTTTGGCTTCTCATGAGGAGCAGATAATCTCTTCGTGTTGTTAAAAGGTTCGGACAAATACTTCTTACAAATGAAGTCGAGTGAAATTTTATGAGTTCGAAACTCCCAAATATAAGCACCCAATGAATATTTGTGCGTAAATTCTCCCAAATCACTTGTACTAAAAATATAAATAAAACAATCTGGTGAAATTTTATACGAGTTCAAATGGCATGAAAAACATTGTTGATCAACGAAAATCAATACATAAACTCAAGGCCAAGCGCAAAGCCCACCATTAACCCTAGGTCCAGATTGTAGCCCATCTTTCATTCTGACAGAAACTTCGTCTCTGCTTGTAATTGTTTGAAAATAATATTTTTCTCATTTGATAACTTATTTGAGATACGTACGGTTCTCCTTTAGACAGATGTTTCGTCAAACTATCTAATTTGGTGGGCCGGAATAATTCGTGATGAGTTGACCAAAAAAATTGTTAATCAAAAGAACAACTCGTGATTAGATTCCTAAATCATATTCCCCCTATTAGTTAAAACAAATAAAAGATTCTATTTTGGCACTAATAATAAAACAAATATATATACACAATTTTCCTTACTGTAACTAAAGTGCACACATCCTTATCTTTGGAAAAAAAAATCGTTAAGATATGAAGTTATTTGATCATTTAAAATGTAAAAAATGACGTAGTTTGTTACATGAAATTGATAAAAAAAAAAATGTGCATAATTAAACGGCTGAACAATTTATAACTTAGCTGAATTTTTTACATGAACAATTCTTAAAAAAGAACTTAAAAACAGAACAGTTCGGATCATTGATTAACATCCCAGAAATAGAATTAATGGTATTATTATAAGGAAATAAGGACTATATATGGTGGAAGGCATGCACCATGACTTCATGTTAGCAAGTAATAAAACAAACATTTATTTCAAGGCATGCAAGATGACTTGATAAGTTGATAGCGATGTGCTGGTATGGTAGACCAAACCTCCCAAACAAAAGAAATAAAGAAAGAAAGAAAGTCTTGGCAGTTGGCAACTTGGCATGTGTTTTATGTTCAAAAGCTTGGACTTCTCTACTTCACTCGGCATATTCGCATATTGATCTATGAGCCAATGCCAAGCAGCCACCGTGGCCTACACGCCATGGATCATTGGAATATGCTCCATTATCTTATTATGCCAGTCAAGTTGGAAAAACTGTTCAAAATTAGACAGAAATGCACGTTCAATTCTGAAAGCACCCTAAACCCATGTTTTAAATTATTTCCACATGTGTCCACGAATATTGGCCCTACCAGAAATTCTCACACTGCTAATTTGGACGGCTTCAGGATGTCCACATGAATCCTATGTCATTGGAGTTTATTTATTTATTTTATTTTTTTATGTTCGGGTCAATTGGGGAGTTTCTTTGTTGGGGATTCTTTAATAAATATTTTATGTTAGGAATTGATTACGTATTTCTAATTTCAATCGTTGAATTGCATGTATGTTACATATTAAATCTACGTGCACATTTAATATATCGCCCATAATTATTGGAGCCATCCCCGTAATATTTCCATTTTCTGCTGGCTGCAGGTCTCATCTTTTAAACTTTACAATCAAATTTTTTTGGTCGTAAGATTTTTTAAGCATAAAATAATTGTCAGTGGGAACTTGGTTTAGCGACCATTAGCCTCCATTTTGTAATAAGAAGACATTTTCCTACGGTTGGAAAAAAAAAGTAAGCAAACTGAAAAGTCAATCAATCATTTGGCTGCAATTATTCTTTTGGGTTCAAAGACGCGGTTGCTAGATGAGTAAGTCTGCAGGAGCAAAATATCTTTACAGTTGAGTTCTGTACTGTGATGAATAGGTTAAAAAAAAAGGTATATAGAAGCAAACTTCATTTTGATTACTTATTTTTAAATTATTTTCTTTTTTTCATTTTGAGGAACAAACGATTTTCTTTTAACATTAAGTTGCAGAAATTGCATCACCATATCTTTCATAATAATAATCTAATCATAAAAATCGTACATATTCTGGATGATGCTAATACCATAGAAGAACACCCACCATCTTGTTACATGGCAAAATTAAACTCAGTGATACATGAAAAGGAAAGCAAAGAAACTATAAAGGGGAAAGAAAAAAGAGCCCTTAAGCATATATAATAATACCCCCGAAGTTCATTACGTCGATCTTCATCAAATTCTTGCATATTATTCAACCATGCATCGGGGGAGATTTGGCAACCTGGACGGCTTGAACTCCGCGGCGTTGAATGGCCAAAGCTTTGAGCTGCTCGAGATCGCCGGCGGCTACATGATCTAGTTTGGTGGTTTGGAGGGGAAGAACAACTGGTTTGTTGGCGGCCTGTGGAGCGGTGCGAGGGTAAAAGAAATCAGTGGGAAAGAAGTTGTATTGAAGACCCGCCATGGAAAAGTAGGGAGAAGAAAGGAGTGTATTTAATAGCTACTGAGAGATGTTGGTTTGGTGTTGTTTGGCAGAGAGACTATCACATGCTCTGGCACCTAATACTTTGGTTTGGTTTGTATACTGCAGGGGCTTTGCGGTTTATATGGCGAAAACAAAAAGACAACGAAATGAGGGACGAAACTAATATATATATATTTTTCTTTTGAAGAAAATAAAAAAATAAGGGATGGGCTGAGGGCTATGGACGCCAGTTGTTATGACCTTTGGGTTAGGTGGGCTTAAGCCCAGCTAGGTATATATAAAAGTACTCCATGCATGTTTAGTTATTTTGTATAGTTGACCTTAGGAGTTCATTACTATTATTACACAATGTAATCTTATATATATTCCCACCCAGCCAGAAGAGTACATATCAGAATTTTACCCTAATTGATTTTTTGATATGGTATTCATGTGTTGGACTTGAATTACTCGAGCTCGAAATCCTAAATCTCTCCCAGTACATAGTGTTCAAGACGCGTTGGAATGAAATCGGCTGCATGTAGGGCCTACTATGTGTTACAGAGAGCGCCACATGACCAGAAAGCATGGCAAGCACCTAGCTGTAGTTGCAGCTCTACATATAAGCAATGAATTTTTAAGAATGTTAACTAGGTAGATGATTTTCAATTTCACCTTTGGGTTGAGGGTGAAACTGATCCAAACTGCACCACTTCTGTCCTATTCGATGAAATAAGTACGTGCATATAGTTGGGACCTCGAGAGATATTGTCGACCAAACAAAAAGAAATAAGGATATGTACCGAGTAAAACAACGTTCTCGAACTCAGGGTGCAAATAAAATTATTTTTTATGAAACAAATTTTTCGGAGGATGGTTAGTCTGGTGATTGATTATGGGAAAAGAAAAAGGGCAGTTCCCTACTTGATTTTCATTTGGTGGCTATATGCCGCCAAAATATCATGTTCATGTGCAAAATGTTGAGGTTCCTGTTTGAGCAAATTTTTGCACGAGATTCACGGGTTGATTCTTCACGTTTTGAGTTTTCTTCTCTCTTTTCTTCCTCCATTTCTGTAAAAAATCACTGGAGTAAATAGACCACACTCGGAGGTGTAGACCAAAGGCCAACCGATGCCTAAGTCAGTTAAATGTTCTTGAAAAAGATACTAAGAGCATCCACAATAGGCTCCTTAAACCACCTCCTTAGTTAAAATTTAGGGAGGAATTGAAAAAACCTACCTCCAATCATACTCCCTATCCAGCTCTTAAAATAGGGAGACCTCTAGGAGCTCTTAAATCTGAGGAGAGAAAGGGCTCCTAGTGACTCCTTATAATTAAATACTACTATATTTTATTATTATTTTAAACATTTATTTAATGATGTCTTTAATTTTATCATGTTTTTCTGCATTTTATATTTTTAATTACCTTTCTATTGCATGCTACCTACATCATGCACCATCTTTTCTATTCTTTTTGCTATAGGTGCTTTGCAAAGCACAAGCAAATATTTTTTTTTCAATTCTTTTCATTGTAGACATTTAGCAGCACACAAACACCCTTTATTATTATTATTATTATTATTATTATTATTATTATTTATAGTTCTTTTCCCTGTAGGTATTTTGCAAAACACAAAAACCATAGAGTTGTTTTTGTAGTTTATTATTTGGGAATATTCAGTATTTGAATATGAAAAATTTATTGTAAATCATGAATTAAATTTAAAAAGAAGTAAAGTATTTATGACAAAAAGAAGTAAAACATTTATGACTCTTCAAATTAGGGAGTATGGTTGGAGTTGAAATTTTTTAGAGAGCTCCTAAAATAATTTTTTTGTGTTTTTAGCTAAATTTTAGCTAAGAAATAGGGAGCATGATTATGGATGCTCTAAGATAACGGAAAGGATGAAGGTCTTCTCTTACAGGGAGAGCTGGGTGGTCGGAGCCGTGTGTGAGGGTGGCCGGAGACGTGAAGAAGAGAGTGGCATGAGAGAGAGGGCGCTTCAAGGGTAGAAATCAGATTACCTCATATATGTGACGTAGTCATGTATTTATAGTGCTCCTTGTAGTCTAGGGTTTGAAGAATAATCTTTATTTGGTTAGGATTTTTCTTACACGTAAATGGGAGAATGGAATTAATCAAGGATATTTAATGGAAATCTTATCCTTGATTTGGGGTGATATTCCCATCTTAAATCTTGGGCTGGTCATTTATACCGAAAACCCGACTGAACCGGCCAAATCGGACCAATTTTGGCAGGCTGGTCCGATTTTTTAATTAAAATTATTGAAATCGGCAAGAAAACCGACCGACCAGATTGTGAACTGGTTTGAATTTTTTAAAACCGGCGAAACCCGAATCGGACCGATTCCATTAAATTGCCTAAAAATTCAGACAAATGCCCTGATGGGGAATCAAACTATGTTCAGAGTTCAGATCTAAAGCCCAATACCACTAGACTGATGTGGCTTCTTGTGCAATGTGTGTATAATTGTATTATTTATTACAATCTAGAACATTTTCAAAAAAATTTAGTTTTCCCTGCCCCCACAGACTCTCCTTTTCTTTTTCTTTTTCTTTTCTCCCATCCCAGCCGTCATCCCTTCTTTCTTCTCTTCTCTCTCCATCTTTTTGTCATTCCTTATTTCTTCTCTTATCTTTTATTCTTTTTATTCTTTCTTTTTCCTCCCGCCGCTGCAACTTCTTTTTTTTTTTTTTTGGGTAAATAGCTACATCTTCTTCTTTTCTTCTTCTTCCTCCCCATACCCTCAACTACGAAGTGGTCCTCAAGCTGCTGGCTGCATCTTCTTCTTCTTGTTTCCCCCTTTTCTCCATCTTCTTCCTCGGCTTCTTCTACTTTTCTTCTTCTTCCTCCCCATACCCTCAACCAAGAAGTGGTCCTCAAGCCCTCAATCTCAGTTCAATCCTCTGTTATCGATGCAAACCAAACCACACCGACTTCTTGGTGTGCCGATTGTTGTCGGTCTTGCATCTCCTCGGCGCGGTGGCAGTCTCCAAAATCGGTGCGCCAATGGCCTTCGGTTTGGTGGTCGGCAACTCCTCCAAGATACGGTTATCGAACCGTGAACACCCCTACTTAAATCAAAGATAATTTCCTTAATTAATAGGATTTAATTAGGGTAATCAATTAACCTAAGGAATATTCCTTTTCCACATGACACCCATCTATTGGTTGCCGAAATACGTGTTCCCACAAATGCCCTCAGCTTCTGCATTTCGCTTATGTGGCATGAAGGAGATGAGAAGTATTTATCGGGCTTTCCAATTGCATCTGGGTTGAGTTGGGCTCCTAATGGGAGGAGGCCTTTGAGATTCATTCTTGGTGTGGGGTCCAATCACGGGATTGGCCAAGCAGCCATGCTGTGTTTAGGTCAGCTTGGACTGGGTAGCTATTAAGTTGGCCGACTGGTGCAATGTCTTGCTATGGTATGTCTCGAACTGCGCTGATCTGCTTTACTCACTGGATCATCAATTAATTCAACATCCATTACAATTTCTTCTTCTTTGACCTCTTCCTCCATCTTTTCTTGGCTTGCCATAATTTTGGGTTGTTTAATCTTGTAACCATTCCTTGACAAATATATATCATATTCAAAAGGAAAGAGTTTTTCCACAAGTCTCTTAATCATACCTTTTTGCTTCATAGATTTTTGCATCCGATCCCACCAAGAAGCAACATCGCCTCCTAAACGGGACACAACAATTTTCACCATCTTCTCTTCTGAAATTGCTATTGTACGTGTATCAAATATTTCCTCTATATATGCAACCCATTCAAGAAACCCTTCAATGCAGTCACTTCCCATAAAGCATGGAACATTTGCAACATAGGATTGATGAGGTTGGCTTCAGGCAAATCCACCAGCACGTTCCCCTTAATATTTGATATTTCCCCACGACCATCGTTGATGAGGTTTGCGTACCTCCCATTGCCGCTCATCATTGAGAAGGAAAATCCTTGCTCTAAATGATGACCCGTTCTGACACCACTTGATGCAACATGGAAGGACGAGTTTACGGATCGATAAACGTCTAAACCAGAAAATATAAACTGAAATCCATGAGCTATTGGAATCCACCAGAAAATAGAGAAAATCTCTAAATTTGATGAATAATATCATAAAACTAATTAATACAATGTCATGAGTTGGCTTAAGTAGAAAACCAAGAAATCCTAAAACCGCAGGAAACCCTAGGTTCCAGAATATTCCTAAAACTTAACTAATAAGAAAACTAATTAAAATCATATTAGGAAAATAATATCATGATTGATAACTTATTCTAAAAAATATAAATATAATATAAATCTTCTTAAGAAATCAAGCAACTTGAAAATCCCAATGATACGCCGTCCTTCTTTTCCTAGCGCCATTACTGATGCTTAACCATAATTTTCCTCTCTTGCACAATGTCCTTTCAACTTTGAGCCATTTTATTTTAATTAATATTTCCCACCATAAATGACCCATACCTTGTCCTACATCAAAACTCAAGGGCAATTACTATTTATATGTATGAGATTAATAATAAAAGAATTTGCTAGGTATGTATAAAAAAAAATTCTGATTTTTTTTTTTGTAATTTTTCAGAATTTTGTTCGATTTTTATAAAAAAATTTATTCGCTGATGTCAGCGCCCTCAGGTAGCAACTCAAGCTAATCTTGCCTTAGGCCATGCCTGGGCTTGGTGGACCCCAGTTCTTGCCAGGGTTGGATGTCTTCGCTGGAATCACTTTTGGATGCCTAGGGGGCCTTTTGCCTGGATTGGGCTCCAACAATGGAAGTGCTCTAAGGAGTTGAGCTACTAATTTTCTCCATTGCGAGTTAATTTTGGAGTGGGACGTCAACTATCTTCAAAATGAAAATAGAGAAATTTTAAGAGTGGTTTTTAACTAAGGAAATATTTTTTTAGGGCCTCTCCTATTGAAATGGACGATATTTACATAAATGCACACACATGCTAGGACTCGAATCCACAACCATCTTTGGAGAGCTTGACTCCAAATCACTACACCAGTGGATCCTTAGCAACTAATTATAAGGAGTTTTATTAAACGAGTGGATCCTTAGCAACTGAGGACATTTTATTAAACCAGAGGATCCTTAGCAACTGAGGAAATTTTATTAAGCTTGACCGAAATGTATAGTCTCAAATTCCGCCAAATGACCAGTCATCCCAAGATTTCATGATTGACTTGTACCAATTATAATAGCATGCATTTAAAGCGAGGGTCTTATCTAAGGCCCTTTTTAACTATTGGATCGAATTGGTTTGGATCAAATTGGTTAGTTGATCTAATGGTTAAGAGATATGATCTCATTTAAGTGCGTTATCTAAGACCCTCACTATAGAATGACTCCTATAACGTAGTGATCAAATAAAATATTATGGTCAATTTAGCATAATAATACTACTACAATAATATTTCCCTATTTTAGACTAGAAGTCTACTTATAAAAACAAGAAAAAAGAAACTTACTGAAATAATAACAGTGGATCCTTTGCAACTAAGGAAATTTTATTGAACTATAGGATCCTTGGCAACTAAGGAAATTTTATTGAACTATAAGGAAATTTTATTGAACTATAGGATCCTTGGCAACTAAGGAAATTTTGTTAAGCTTGAGAGCACCGAAATGTATATGTACTGTGTTCCTTTGTTCTGAAAAGTATTGTAAAGTAATAAAAAAAAGGAGAAAAAAAGAAAAAAAAGAAAAGAAAAAAAGGTTTTTTTCTTCTTTTTTGCCAATAAAAAGGAAAAGGTTCTTCTTTATCGGTAGGTGGAGGACAAATGTGAGGGACATAGGTGTCATATGCTAAATTGGTTTCGTCTCAATTTGTCTTTATGAAAATGTAGACTACCTGTTTAGGGAAGAGGTATTTTGAGCGATTCCCTAACTTTTGCCCTTCATTTGTTTTTGCAGACCCGAATAATTAATTTGAAATGTTTTAGTAAATTTTCTTCTAAGACTATAAATTGATAGGTAACCTAAGCCTTAACATTGCATCAATATTGCATCCAAGAAAAAAAAAAAAAACATATTGCATCAATATGGCAACCTCCAACACCACACGTGTGACCTTGAAACTCTTGATCGACACAAAGGGTTGCAAAGTTTTGTTTGCCGAAGCGAGCAAGGATGTCGTTGATTTTCTCTTCAGTCTCCTGTCTCTGCCTGTTGGGACTGTGATCAGGCTCCTCTCCAAAGACGGCATGGTTGGTAGCATGGGAAAGCTTTATGAGAGTGTCGAAAATCTAAATGACACATACTTGCAACCCAATCTTGACAAGGACACCTTGCTGAAACCAAAGACCACAGTTGCTTCTGGTGCCAATATCCTTCCTCACCTGACCAACAATGTTAATGTCGACTCGAATTCTAAACAGTTCTACATGTGTTCATACTGCAATCCCCGCCATATTTCAGATGTTTACGGAACCCCTTGCCCAAATAAAAACAATTCCATGTCCACTAGGGTGACTTATGTTTCCCCACAAGCTTCTTCTTCTAAGGTGGCGGCAACGTCCGGCAGCGAGGGAGGGTATGTCAAGGGAGTAGTGTTTACACCATAATGAACGGCCAATCAGAGAGAGACACGTGGACAGGATCGAACCTGGTCAAAGTCGCATTCGGTACCCAGTGCCTGGTCAACGTTGCCTTCGGCAATAGGACTACCGATCCCTCCATTAGGGCAACGCCCGCTCTCAGGACACGTGGCGCGCTCACAATCGACGCCCACTGTCCCACATCGAAATTCTACATCAAATGCACACCTCCCAAGGCCTATAAAAGAGGCCAACTACCCCAAAATAGAGGTAATCAGAACGTACGGCATACAAGCCTATTGATCTGTCAGTTAATCTTTCTTAATCCCGAACTTACTTAAGCATCGGAGAGCCTACGGCCGGTACCACACCGGTGCCCTAGGTCTTACCAAGCGTTCTCTTATTTTGCAGATTACGCTCTCTACCGAAGCCCTTGACTTACCGAAGGCATAAATTACTAAGTTGACCCTCAAAGTCAGAGAACCACTTTTTGGCGTCAACAGTTTGGCGCCGTCTGTGGGAATCGATTAAACAAATCAACCCTTTGTCCCAAACATATGGGGACCACTGAAAAAACTACGTTCGTACCGCGAGAGGGGATGCCGTTCGGTATGCCAAGCGGGGTAAGCCCAGCTCCTCAACCATACACACCGGCAACTAACCCTCCGGTACACCAAGCCGCTGAAAACACGGAACTTTTAGCCCAAGTCGTGTCCCTTCGGCAGGACATGGCTAGGCTACAAGAACACAACAACTACCTCTCGACCAGAGTGGATGAAACGCAGCAACAGCTGAACCAGCAGCAAACGCAGAACATCCAGACGTCCGAAAGCGTACAGACTCCCCGTCGGCAGAAGAAAGGCAAGCAGGCGGCAAAGGCAACGCCTGCAACGTCCAAACAGTTGGTAGTCCCTGCGCCGAAGAACAGGCCCCACGGGCCGAGCAGGGTCTATTCCGATTGCCGACACAGGCTGTTGGATCGGGAAGACGAGCGACGGGTCGAACGGCAAGAATCGCCGATCAGAATCAATGCGCGCCTAAACGATCCCCGCCTGAGGGACCTAGGGAGGAAATCTCCTATACGAAGGATACCGGTCTTGGAGTCCACAGCGGAATCTGACAAAGAGTACATCCCACCCACCGACCGGTCATCTTCTTACCGTTCGGCAACCCCGTCGAAGTTCTCCGAGGTGAACCCTGTCAGGTCCCAACAGAGATCGGTACATCAGGTTGCCGAGGCGATACCAGACAGAGATCCCGTTATCCGCCTCCTCCTTCAGAGGGTGCAGAAGATGGAGGACGATAGGACACGCTCACAGGAGCCAGACTGGGGAAGGCTTCGGCCAGGACCCTTCACCGAGCGCGTAAGGCACTCACGGCAAGACCGGGACGTCCAGCCCCTACGCATAACCCCTTACACAGGAGTAGAAGATCCCCTGACGCACCTCCACTCTTTCCAATCGGCTGTAGGTTGCCGAGGGCTAAGCGACGAAGGACTATGCTTACTGTTCCCCTCTTCGCTCACAGAGGCGGCTCTAAACTGGTTCTACCGATTAGAACCGGGAACGGTAGATACCTTCGACGAACTGAAGCAGATCTTCCTGAACCATTTTATGATTCAGACAGACAGATTGTACTCTGCCGATGACCTGTATAACATTCGGCAGGGAGATGATGAACCACTGCGCGAATATGCCGCACGTTTCAGCCATGAGTACTCGAGGTGTCCGGATACCGATGACAGGGCAGCCTACGGCGCCTTCAAGAGTGGCCTACGGTCCTCACACTTTCGGTATCTGGTACACAGCAGCAACTGGCGTACGTACGATGAACTCATGAAGCAAGCGGCAATCCACGCAAAGGCCGAATACTTCAACTCGAGGGCCGAGCCCACGGCTCGGCAGGGAGAATACATACAGCGATCCTCCACGGCACAGGCATCACCGTTCGTACCAGCGGCGCAAGCTGTCGAATACCCTGACAGCCATAAGCGCAAGGATGCCGGAAGCTCCCAGAGGGGGCATTCCAAGAAAAATAAAAGCAAGTACGGTAGGGACAACTACCGAGCGCCGCTGCCAGCTCATAACCAAGGAGCGGAAGTGTTCACCTTGCTCAACACCTCTTACGAGGCAGTATTGATGAACGAGAACGAGATAATTCCAAAACCCGCCTTTCGGAAGCCCAGTCGGCAGGACGGCAGGGAAACAGGGAAATTCTGTCGATACCATCAGCAGAATAGCCACAATACCGAGGACTGTATAAGTCTGCGAAAAATTGTCGAACGACTGATTCGAGAAGGCAAGCTGGATCAGTACATAGCCAGGCCGCAGCAGGCGCCGGTGCCGAACGCCAATCGGCAGATCAACATGATCAGCACGATCAGCGGTGGTCCAACCCTCGCCGGGGCATCTAACCGCTCGATGAAGCAGTACGTCAGAGCGGCACAGTACCCTCAGGTCCTCGGCATTGAGAGTAGCCGGCACGCAAATATGCCGAAGGTCAGGTGGGAGCCTATCACTTTCTCTGAGGAAGAAGAAGAAGGAATCATCTACCCACATGACGACCCTATGATCATCCGGGCCGAGATTGCCGAATTCGATGTCGGACGAGTTCTGATCGACACTGGCAGTTCGGTAAACGTCATCTTTTCCGATGCATTCAGAGAACTCGGGATTGATGACAGCCAGGTCAACCGGCAGCTCTCGCCTCTTCTCAGTTTTTCGGGAGACTTGGTCCAGCCAGTCGGCAGTGTCAGCTTGCCAATTGCCTTCGGCATGGCCCCACGAAGGACCATGGTCTACGACCAGTTCCTCGTGGTGGACTGCCCGACGGCTTACAACGTCATAGTAGGCCGAACGGCACTCACGGCGATCAAGGCCCACTTGTCACCCCACATGCTGCTCATGAAATTCCCAACTTGCTTCGGCACAGGGGCAATCAGGGGCGATCAGGTGAGCGCTCGGAACTGCTACGCCACAGCGCTGAAATCGGCAGCCCCTCAGAAGCAAAAGGAGACCCTGACTGTCGTAGACCTGCCGAACGGTAATGAACCAGTAGATGATCCAAGGGAGGAAACGCCCACTCCGGTGGCACAACCTGCCGAAGATCTAGAAACCGTGGCGCTAGACGAAAGCCAACCGGAACGGTGTGTAAGAATCGGCACCATGCTGAACGCCACCCTCCGTACCGAATTCATCCAGTTCCTTCGGCAGAACTCGGAAGTCTTCGCCTGGTCTTACAACGACATGCCGGGCATATCTCCCGAAGTCATCAACCACAAGCTCAGCATCTCACCAGCCTTCAAACCCGTCAGGCAAAAGCGCCGATCCTATGATGCCGAACGGTATGAAGCTATGAAGAACGAGGTGGACAAGCTCATGACCATAGGCTTCATTCGGGAGGCAATATACCCGGAATGGCTGGCTAACTCAGTCATGGTTCGGAAGGCAAAGGGCGGATGGCGAATGTGCCAAGACTATACCGACCTCAATAAGGCCTGTCCGAAGGACAGCTTCCCGTTGCCTCGCATCGACCAGCTGGTAGACGCCACTGCCGGTCACGAGCTGCTCAGCTTCATGGATGCATACTCTGGATACAACCAGATCTTCATGCACCCTGCCGATAGCGAACACACGGCGTTCATAACAGACAAAGGCCTATACTGTTACAACGTCATGCCGTTCGGCTTGAAGAATGCCGGGGCGACTTACCAGAGATTGGTCAACCGAATCTTCGCTGAGCAGATCGGCAGTACCATGGAGGTCTACGTGGATGACATGCTAGTAAAAAGCCGAACGGCAGGCGAGCATCTGAAAAACCTATCGCTCATGTTCGGCATCTTGAAGGACTACCGAATGAGACTCAACCCAACGAAGTGCGCCTTCGGCGTATCTTCCGGGAGATTCCTCGGTTTCATGATCAGCCAGAGGGGTATCGAAGCAAACCCCGATAAAATCAAAGCTATAATCAACATGGAAGTGCCGAAGACGCAAAAGGACATCCAGAGCCTTACCGGACGAGTGGCAGCCCTCACTCGCTTCATCTCCAAAGCCACAGATAAGTGCGCACCGTTCTTCAAAGCCTTGAAAGGGGGCAAACACCATATCGAGTGGACTGCCGAATGCGACAAGGCATTTCAAGACTTGAAGGACTACATGGCCAGGGCGCCTCTACTGTCTAAACCCCTACCTGGAGAAATCCTGTCCCTGTATCTATCGGTATCCCATACTACCGTTAGTTCAGTACTGATACGGGTCCCAGAGAAGGCAGAGCTACCGATCTTCTATGTCAGTAAGGCCCTCCAGGGGGCAGAATCTCGGTACCCCCCACTCGAGCAGCTGGCCTTCGCTCTGGTCGTTTCCGCCCGACGATTGAGGCCCTATTTCCAGGCCCACACCATCATCGTTCTAACCAATCAGCCTCTTCGGCAGGTTTTTCAAAAACCTGAAACGTCCGGTAGGCTGGTGAAATGGGCGATCGAGCTCGGAGAATTCGACGTACAGTTCAAGCCCAGGCCTGCCGAGAAGGGGCAAGCCGTGGCAGACTTCATTGCTGAACTAACACCTTTGGAGGCTTCTGAACCAGAGAAAACCCCTCCATTGGAAGGCCTGCCGAACGGTAGCCTTTTAGACCAGTCGAAACCCATCTGGATCCTACATGTGGACGGCTCGGCAAACCAGCAGGGATGCGGAGCTGGTCTTGTACTCACTGCTCCCGATGGGACCAAGATGGAATATGCCATCAGATTCGGCTTCCGAACGTCCAACAACGAAGCCGAATACGAGGCACTTTTGGCCAGCCTACGGCTCGCCAGAAGCATGGGTGCAAAGCAGGTCAGCATCTACAGCGACTCACAGCTCATCGTGAACCAGATCACTGCCGATTTCGCAGCAAAGGATGCATCAATGATGGCATACCTCACGACGGCACACCTGCAACTTCGGCAGTTCCAGGCCTACGAGATTCGGCAGGTTCCCAGATCGGAGAACAGCCATGCCGATGCACTAGCCCGCCTAGCTTCGGCAATCAATGACAAGATTGGCCGAAAGGTCCCTGTCGAGATCTTAGCCCAGCCAAGCACAACTTCCGTTGACACATGTACCGTTCGGTACGAAGACACCTGGATGTCAGCAATATACTCATACCTTGCGAACGGTACCCTGCCAGAGGACAAGGCCCAAGCAAGAAGGCTACGTTACCGATCAGCAAGGTACATCATCATCAATGACGTTCTGTACAAGCGTGGCTACACCACCCCCTACATGAAGTGCATTACCGAGGAGCAGGGCGAATACGTCCTTCGGGAGATCCACAGCGGTGTCTGCGGCGATCACTCTGGTTCCAGATCTCTGGCCCACAAAGCCTTTCGGCAAGGCTACTATTGGCCGTCAATGCATCGGGATGCAATAGCCAAAGTGAAAAAGTGCGACAAGTGCCAGCGGTTCGGCAATATTCCACACCTGCCTGCCGAACCTCTTACACCGATCGTCAGTCCTTGGCCGTTCGCCCAATGGGGACTCGACTTAATCGGCCCGATGCCGCAGGGCAAGGGACAGGTCAAGTATGCAATAGTTGCCGTGGATTATTTCACGAAGTGGGTTGAGGCCGAGGCCCTAGCCACCATAACGGCAGCAAGGGTCGAGGAGTTCGTCTGGACCAACATCTGTTGCCGCTTCGGTATCCCCTACGCCATCATCACCGATAACGGCAGGCAGTTTGATTCGGGACTATTCAGGCAGTTCTGCACCCGCCTCAAAATCAACCTGTTCTTTGCCTCTCCAGCTCACCCTCAGTCAAACGGCCAGGTGGAAGCCGTAAACAAAATCATCAAGAAACTCTTGAAACGGCAACTCAACAGTGCCAAGGGCGCCTGGCCGGAGAAGATTCCCGAAGCTCTATGGGCCATACGAACATCTTACCGAACCTCCACGGGGGAAACTCCCTTCAGCCTCGCATTCGGCTCAGAAGCCGTGGTCCCAGTAGAAATCGGCGAGTCATCCTACCGAACGGAAAGCTTCGAGCCGAAGGCAAACGAAGCTGCAGTGGCGCTAAGCCTAGACTTGATTGAGGAACGCCGAACGGTAGCCAACCTTCGGAATGAAGCGTACAAGCAGCGCGTCTCTCGGTACTACGACTCTAGGGTTAGGCCCCGCTCCTTCAGAATCGGAGACTGGGTTATGCGCGAAGTCTCGCTCGCAACCAAAAACCCAACGGAAGGGACCCTCGGACCTTCCTGGGAGGGACCCTATGAAGTCATCGGCATCCTCAGATCGGGAACCTACAGACTCCGAGGCACGGACGGGAAGACCCTCGGTCACCCATGGAACGTGGAGCACCTCAAGAGTTATTTCAAGTAAAGCCCCCTAGCCAACGGCAGGGAGGAATTTGTATTTTTGCCTACGGCACTTATATAAATAAAATGAGATTGTTCAGAATTGCACATATTCAGAACATTATGGCCTATCGGCATCTTTTTCAAAAAAAAAAAAAAAAAAAAAAAAAAAAATGTTTCGGTAGGGCTCACTATAACGAGCCACAGCAATATTGCCAACGGCAATTAAAAAACTACACTCATCGAGCTTACTGCCGATTCAAAGATGGCTTGTTCCATTTTTGTTACAATTTCTTTGCAACAAACATTAGGTACAAGCCAACGGCAGTACCATAATTCTTGTTTTGTCTACCGACGGTAGAGACACTGTTAATCTAAAAAGCAAACTCCTAAATGTAGACAGTTATGAGCCAACGGCAGTAACACTCATAGGTAAAATTCAAAAAAATAATACACAAAGTGATAGAAGCAATTATTACTTAAATTAAAAATGCCCTCGGCATTAAGGTGTTCAAACATTTGGCCAACGGCCATAATAAAAAAAAATTATTATTATTACAAAAGTCTCAAGTGGTTCAAGCCTCGGCAGTCTGATCTCCCTGGCCGTCGGCAGCCTCAACCACGGCGTCAACGGTGGCGTCAGGAGGACCCTCGGCATCAGGTCCCTCGGAATCTTCAGGGGCGTCCTCCCCCTCATAATCCTCGATCATCTCTTCTGTGATACCTTCCGGTAGAGGAGGGGGATCGGCAGCGAAGTTCAGGTTCAGCTTCTGCCCAGGGTTGAACCGTTTGAAAAGGTAGATCAGGTCCGCCATCTCCGAGGCCACCTCACTGTCCACCAGGGAGGTGAACTCAGTGGAGGAACGGTAGTCCTTGATCGCCCCTCTGACGGCAGCCTCAATCTCTTCAGCCTTCGCCCGCTCGGACGCCTCTAGTGCCGTTTGTGCCGCCACCTTAGCTGCCTCGGCATCCCTGGCTGCCTGCTCTGCGCTGTCCAGTGCCTCGCGCATCTCGGCAAGCTTAGCCTCGTGCGCCTGGATCTGCCGTTCGGCAGCATGCATGTCCTGCACGAGGTTTGCGTGATCCTGGAGGGCCTTTGTAGCATCGGCAACCTTGGAGCGGCCGTCCTCGTACATCCGCTTGGCGCGCTCGGCAGCTGTGATGGCCCTCTTCATGCACAGCCACATGTCCATCGATGCCTGAAAAATTGAGCCACAGGTTAGAGCCGAACGAAGAATAACAACAACAAAAAGACTGAGAAACTGGAAGCTTACCGTGGCCTGAAGACGGAAGGCGCGCCCCGCCTCTTCCCGAAGGGCCCTCTTCGGTAGCTCGTCAATCTCGGACAGCTCCATCTGCGAGCCCACAATCATGTGGTTCGCAAACTGGACCGTCTTCGAGGGACATGCCAGCGTCACAGCCTCGGTAGGTCCCCCCTCCTCCTCGACAGCCAAGATGGCTTTTGGAGGATCGGTAAGGCGCACCCTTTTGGGGGTCGAAGCGGCATCAAGATCCACCGTCAAGGGCCGTTTCCCTGACGCCTTAGAGGAAGCGGCGTCGGCAGCCACGCCTGGGCTGGATAAGGGCTCGTCAATCGGCACCCTTCGGCTCGCAGACTCGGCAGTGCGCTGCCTCTGCCGTTCGGAAAGAGGCTGCTCATCTAGGTCTGCCTCAGAGACCCGTTCGGCAGAAACCTCTGGCTGCCGTTTCTGTTTCTTGCCCTTGGCAATCACCCCGAGGCGCCGCTTTGAGGTTTCAGACATCTTCTTGGCCTCGGCCTTCTTCCTCTCATCAGTCACTGCGCAAGGAGAGAAGAAATCGGTAAGCAAGGTATACCGAAAGATATAAAAAAAAAAACAACAACAAAGAAGCAAGTGAACTTACTCTCGGCAGGGTTAGCTAGGCGTGCTCTGATGAGGTTCTCGGTAAACAAGAACTGTGGGTACTCCCTGTCACCAGCAGGAACTTTCAGCCTCACCTTATCGAGCTGCCGAAGCTCTGATTGGGTTGCCGTTGGCTGCTTCAGTTTGCCTACAAAAATAACGAAACAGGTTAGTCCTCTGAATGAAGATTGATCTACCGATCGGCATGGTAGCAACCTACCGGCAATCTGGAAAATTGTTGGGATGGAGAACCGAACGGGAACCCCTGAAGGCGATTCCAAATCGCCAGAAAGCAGCACCCGCCGATTTCTCCAGGACTTCTGAGAAGTCGGCACGGCGTTCAGAAAGTGGCCCCTTTCAGAAGCCTTGAGGCAGTTCGCCTGAACCCAGCCACCATGATCGGTACTCTTCGACTTGGTGATGCTGTACAGGTGAGAGAACTGCTCATATGAAGGCCCCTCTTCACCGGCAAGTCCGAATGCCGTCACTACCCCCATCAGAACGGCCCAGAAGTTCGGATTGAACTGACCAGGGGCATACCCAATATGGGCCAGGATCCTTTGAACTGGAGCCTGCAACGGCAGCCTAACGCCCTGCTGAAGGACGTCAGTGAAGAACACCACTTCGCCATCCTTAGGCTTGCTCAGAGATTCGGTAGGTCCTGGGATCCTCATCCCTACCGAATGAGGAATCATGTACTCGGCTCTAATTTTCGCCAGCTCTCGGTAGGTCAACTTGTTGGGCGGCAAGTAGTCTACGTCAAAGAGCTGCTCCTTCGCTACCCCCATCGGCAGCCTTGGGTTCCCGCTGCTCACTATCGTTACCTTTGGCATGGGGACTGCTTCGGAAGACTCTCCACGACCAGAAGTGGAGGCCTCCGCACGGTGACTGGAGGATGTCTCCGGCATCCTAATTTCCTCCTCCCTTGGCTCGGAACGCGTGCCCATTCCAGCCTGCCGACCGTCACTATAGACAACTGCCAGCGGTAGGGGCTGACTAGTCATAAGCCCCTTACCGATCCCATGGGTAGGAGCAGCCCTAAATCTCTCGCCAACAACCTGAACCTCAGAGTCGCTACCACTCTCGGTATCTTGGCCCATCTCCTCACTTTCGGTATCCCTTCGCCTATCTGGAGACTCGTCCTCAAATGCGTTGGGCTCACTCTCGAATCCTGACTCGCTATCAGACATCTACAAAAACAACGGAAGGAAACTAAGGGCCATGCAGAGAGCTAACCTACCGATGCCTACGTCTCTACCTATGGTAACTAGACTACCGAACTACACCTCACTTGCATAAAGTTCTAGTCTAGTTCAAACCAAGGAAGGACGTACGCATAGCAAAAGGAAAGAAAATGAAAGGTTACAGGACGGTACCTTGTGAGAACTGGGGTGTAGAGACGAAAATCGCTTCGCCTTCCGAATGCTCTCGCCGGAAATCGCCTAGGTTACCGTTTGCTCTTGCCTGAAATCGCCTCTGTTACCGTTTACCTCTCGCCGGAAATCGCCTGGACAGAGCTCTCGCTTCACTCACAAATGCAAAGTGAGATTCGCCTCAGAGACCCCTCCTATTTATATGGCGAAAGACGCAACGGTACGCCTCGAGAAACCAAACGGCGCATTAATGGCGCCACTCCGCGTGATTTGACATGCCACGCGTCGTGCGCAGAATGGAATTTCTGACAGCACGCTGGGTACAGAAGACGAAGCGTCACTCGGTCCCATTAATGCCCCTCTTTACGCAAAGGACGCGAAAGAAAAGATCAAACTTGCCCAAGTCAATGAGGAATCGGCAATTCCCTCTCAGAACCCAGTCAACACTCCAAGAGGCTGCCGAACGGTAACCCTAGCAAGTGACGCCCCTCGACGGATTACCGAACGGTAACCCTCCAAGAGGCGACCCCCCAGGCCCCTCGGCAGATATTTTCTTGAATCGGCACCTGGACAAGACCCCAGCGCACCCCTTTACAGCCTACCGAACGGTAAGGCAACCCTAGCGGCCATTGAAGAACGAACAAGTCCCCAGCCGAGAAATCTCACCCGAAGACTTGGGGGACTCCTGTTTACACCATAATGAACGGCCAATCAGAGAGAGACACGTGGACAGGATCGAACCTGGTCAAAGTCGCATTCGGTACCCAGTGCCTGGTCAACGTTGCCTTCGGCAATAGGACTACCGATCCCTCCATTAGGGCAACGCCCGCTCTCAGGACACGTGGCGCGCTCACAATCGACGCCCACTGTCCCACATCGAAATTCTACATCAAATGCACACCTCCCAAGGCCTATAAAAGAGGCCAACTACCCCAAAATAGAGGTAATCAGAACGTACGGCATACAAGCCTATTGATCTGTCAGTTAATCTTTCTTAATCCCGAACTTACTTAAGCATCGGAGAGCCTACGGCCGGTACCACACCGGTGCCCTAGGTCTTACCAAGCGTTCTCTTATTTTGCAGATTACGCTCTCTACCGAAGCCCTTGACTTACCGAAGGCATAAATTACTAAGTTGACCCTCAAAGTCAGAGAACCACTTTTTGGCGTCAACAAAACTATCTCCTCTTTCTTTCTGTCTCAAAAATACGGCCGTGCTGTGTCTGGCCAGCCCCCACCCTTTTGACACCTTTAAAACTATATCCTCTTCTTTCTGTCTCTTTAAATTCTTCTCTTTTGCACCTCTCTCTCCACTATTCTCTATTGGACTCCATATCTCTCATTCTCTCATAGAACCCAAACCCATATCAACAACCAGTCCCTCTTATGCTCCCTGCACAAAGGTTTTTTTTTTTTTTTTTTTCTCTCTCTTTCAATTTTCGCAGCTTACAAACTTTTTTTGTTGGTGATTGTGAAGAAAGGATGAATAGAGAACAACAAAGCGCTGTGGGAATTTTTCATTTGGGTTTTTGAAAATAAATTATTTCTACTAAGTTAAGAATGTTAAATATCTAGGCAGATGTCAATATATTACATAAGGGATATGTACAGCATAGTGAGTAGTTGGGAGAAATTATAGAATAGTACGGTAGTATGATCACGTGTTATAATATGGGTGGACGACAAGATTGATGTTCCCCCTTACTTATATTATAATATATGGACAAATTATACCACGTGATCGTACTACCGTACTACACTAGTAGAGACTAAATGATATTTCATTTCCACTTTTGAAAAAAAAGGAGCTATAGATGCAGCGATATGGTGATTTTCATAAAATTCTAGCTGCGAAGTTCTTGTTATAGAAATAGTGATATTTGAGAGTATTTTCGTTATTTATTATTTGATGAGTTTTCGGTTTTGTAAAACTTACAAGTGTTTACGTACACATCTAGGTCCTTGTCTATAGTTCTTCCGTATTACGTTTGACAAGGATTTTTGACAAACATTGGTACACTCCGATGTTATGAAGAAAAGAACAAAAGGGTAGTTTACAACTGACATTACTAACGAACGAATATTATATGTTGTGTCCTTAAGGCACATGACATTATATGAACATTGGAATTTTCTCCATACAAGGTCTAATCGAGTACGGCTTTACAAAATAAACTTCACATATTCATTTGGTGTGCGGCTTTAATATGATAAATAACTGTTTGTTTTGCTACACATTGATATTCTCACCACCAACCAACTAAACGAATTTTCCCCACTTTTTCAACAAGTGTTTTATAGAGAACATATATAAATAGGAAACCAATCCCAATTATTCAACAACCATAGCACTCATCATTAGCATTCTAGAAAACACAAAGTTGCTTTTAGTGCTCAATTGGGTCATTTTATATCATCTCCATGGACAATATAATCAGTACCAAGAGGCTCATTAGAATTGCTAGCAAGTGGCAGAAGAGAGATGCTATGGCGAGGAACAAAAATTCATCGCCAAGAGCAGCTAGCAACAACATGCTGAATAATATGGTGGGTGAAAAGGGAACTTTTGTTATCTACACCATTGACGGAGGCCGTTTCGTACTGCCGTTATCCTATCTCTCAAACTGCATTTTCCAAGAGCTCTTCAAGATGTCTGAAGAAGAGTTTGGCCTCTCAAGTGGTCGTGGGCCAATTATCTTGCCATGTGACTCGCTCTTCATGAATTACATACTCTCATTTCTCCAGCGAGGAACGACTGGAGATTTGGAGAAACCTTTGCTTGCCAACTCTCTCTTTAGCAGTAGCTGCTCAAGTTCCAAATTACATCAAGGACAAACAAGAAACCCAACTGTTCCCTTGTGGTTACTGCTGAGCACATGAAATCATACTAGAAGTTTTGTAAATGAGCGATGGGACTTGAACTGAATGCGAGTATATATATTTGTATATGATGTATAAATACATCATGGAGATCATGCTTTATTTACCTTGGCTTTCCAATGTTTCATGACTCGTTTTTGTACATTTGTTTTTAGTTTATGCCGCAATAATTTTGCTTCCAGAACTCTCAACCATGGAATTTATAGGAATATTGTAATTGGACACTCAACCATGGATGTGTAACTATGAACTCATTATACGTGTTACGTTTTATCATTGGAGTGAATTCAATACACCGTGTTACGTTTTATAATTTGAGTAGATTCAATATACCGTGCAACAAGCGATCTGATAGTATTACCATCATTTTGATGTTAAGAAGACACTAGTGCCTCCTGAGGAAGCTGTGGAGATTAGGTCAAAAGGATAATTTCAAAAGTTTAAAGAGTTTTATGCTGCTATGATTATTATCATACTACTGTTGCTATGATTATAAATGGTAGAAATTGCTTTTTGGCTAACTTTGGTGGATCTAGAAATTTAAAGTTTTACCTTCTTAATCATTCAAAAGCCCATTTTTAAGTTGAAATGTGCCACTAAGAGCATCTCTAACAGTCTCTTCAATAATTTTAGAATGCTATTAATATTTTCGTAAACCTCAGGGACGTATGTTTTGGGATGAAACACATTTTTTAATTTATTAATACGAACATAATACAGATATGAGGTTGATCGGTGCATATTTACATATCATTTTGTACCCTTCTAACTTATGATTTGGTTATGTTTTTGAGTTAAACTTGTGCTTTTAATAAGTTTTGTGTTTGTTTCAGTGTTATAAGCTTGAGAATCACTAATTGCATTTTGGAGACAAGTTAGCTCAAAATGGTGTCTGCAGATCAGTCAACTTCACGGATTGGACTGTACTTGCTCAAGAAGAACCAGATGATGAGCCATACATCATTGGAAAGATACGGAAGTCTAGTTTCTGTATAATTTAACGGTTCATGATTCCGAGTCTTCTAGAGAAAGTTATACATGTTTTGGAAACTTAAGGTCAAATTCGGCAGCATCTGCGTTACTGGGCCAAAAATCACATTTGATGGCCTTCCCGATTTTTCCTTGAGTTGGGCTGCATATGCTTGGAAAGATAAGACAAAGAGCTTCAAGATCCATATTTTTCCAGATTTTTCAGATTGGAGCCACAAGCCCAAAACGAGCCCACAAGCTGGCTGCAATGCATTGTCATGCATGACATATGCATGATGAAGTGTTGTTGATTGTGGGAAAGTTTGGTGAAGCATATTCAATACCTATTTTTGAGTGGAATTTTGCAACAGCCAAAAGATGATGAAGTGGGAGCTGCAACATTAAGCCTAAAGACAAGAGGAATTGTTTTCAAATGCAATAGTGTGTTAGGTGAATTAAGTGTTGTAAGTTGGTGAAGTGAGTGTGGTTAGTGAACTCTATTGTATAATTCAGATTTTCACTTCCCCTAGGCCTATAAATAGGGAAGTTCTCTAAGCTTGTAAACACACCCCAAGGGGGGGAGCTCTCAAGCACTTCTCTAGAGCTCCCTTCCCTTCTCTCCCTCAAATTCTCTTAGTTTCCCTTTGTAGTTCTCAATTGTTGTAATAAGATCCTAGTACTATAAATCTCAAGCATTTTTCCTTTCTCTTCTTCTATAAATTCTCCAAATACTTCTCTATTCTCTTTCAAAGCTCTCCATGTTCTAAAACATTTCCCAAACACAATTCCCATTCTCTTCCAAAATCCTCAAGCTTCCCAAACACATTTCCTTTCTCTTCCAAATTCCCCATGTTCTCAAACACATCTTCTCTTCCAAAAGTCTCCATGTCTCAAACACTTCACAACCACCTTTCTCTCCCTTCCCTAAGTTCTCAAATTCTCCAAGTTCACAAACATCCTCCAAGTTCTCAAACACTCTCTTCCAAACCCTCCAAGTTCTCAAACACCGCTTTCTTCTCTTCAAATATTCTCCATGTCATCGAACACCAACCATTTTGCTTCTTAGTAGGAAACTAAATTGGATCATTCAATCACCAATCCCTGTGGAATCGACCTCGCACTTACATATGCTAAACTACCAACGGCTCGTGCACTTGCGAGTATCACAAGTTGAGGATGCAGTTGAACCCATTTTGGTGCAGCTGAATCTACGCAACAGAGGTGTTACTGCCTGTCATTGACTTTAGGGCACATTCATGCACTAGTAAAAAAAAACCCCTTGCGCGACCAAACTTTGCGCGATGAAACACAATTCGTCGCACAAAGTGACTTTGCGCGACGAAAATTAAACTTCGCCGCTCAAATTCTTACGCGACTACAGTTTGCGCGACGAAAAACAATTCGTCGCACAAAGTCACTTTGCGCGACAAAAATTTGCGCGACGAAACATTAAATCCGGTGCACAAATTCTTGCGCGACGAAGTGTTGTTCGTCTTGCAATGTATTTTCAAAAATAAATTAAATAAAAATTTATTTTTAAAAATCTATGCATGACTTTGCGCGATGAAGGACAAAAATTCGGTGCACAAAGTCTTGCGCGACGAATTCTCGTTCGTCTCGCAAAGTATTTTCAAAAATAAATTAAATAAAAATTTATTTTTAAAAATCTATGCATGACTTTGCGCGACGAAGGACAAAAATTCGGTGCACAAAGTCTTGCGCGACGAATTCTTGTTCGTCTCGCAAAGTGTTTACAAAAATAAATAAAATAAAAAACTATTTTTAAAATTTTTTGGATGACTTTGCGCGACGAAATAATAATCTTCGTCTCGCAAAATCTTTACAAAAATAAATAAAATAAAAAATTTATTTTGTTAGAAAAATATATTATTGTAGTTCGGATTGGGTTTTTGTTAGAAAATATATATTTTAAATTGACGATCGAATTGGTTCATTGTATTCATATAGGGTCAAGGGCTATAGCTGTAAAAAAATCATTAAAATCGAATTTGAAATAACCGTTAAATCGTGATTTTTTGTTTATAACCGTCGAAAAGTTTTGTCCTATTACTTGATCTCTGAATGTTTATTTTTTCCGATTTTTGGCGCATATAATCTCGAAGTATAAACAAACAAGTTTGACGGTTGGATCGTTGAAACTAGTTTCGTAGAATGCGTATGCCATCAAAACAATATATTCACTAACAATTAAGAGTTTATTTATACTTTCATTAAATACAACATAAGATTTTGTGGTATCCACTAGTGTAAATATTTTAAATTGAAGATCAAATTGGGTCATTGTATTCATATAGGGTCAAGGAGTGTAGCTGTAAAAAATCATCAAAATCGGAGTTAAAATAACCGTTAAATCATGATTTTTTGTTTATAACGATCGAAAAGTTTTGTCCCATTACGTGATCTCGGAATGTTTATTTTTTCTGATTTTTGGGGTATATGATCTCGAAGTATAAACAAACAAATTTGACAGTTGGATCGTTGAAACTAGTTTCATAGAATACATATACCATCAAAACAATATATTCACTAACAATTAAGAGTTTATTTATACTTTTGTTAAATATAACATAAGATTTTGTGGTATCCACTAGTGTAAATATTTTAAATTGACGATCGAATTGGTTCATTGTAATCATATAGGGTCAAGGAGTGTAGCTGTAAAAAATCATCAAAATCAGAGTTGAAATCACCGTTAAATCATGATTTTTCGTTTATAACCGTCGAAAAGTTTTGTCCTATTACTTGATCTCTGAATGTTTATTTTTTCCGATTTTTGGCGTATATGATCTCGAAGTGTAAACAAACAAGTTTGACGGTTGGATTGTTGAAACTAGTTTTGTAGAATATGTATGCCATCAAAACAATATATTCACTAACAATTAAGAGTTAATTTATACTTTCATTAAATACAACATAAGATTTTGTGGTATCACTAGTGAAAATATTTTAAATTGAAGATCAAATTGAGTCATTGTATTCATATAGGGTCAAGGAGTGTAGCTGTAAAAAATCATCAAAATCGGAGTTAAAATAACCGTTAAATCGTGATTTTTCGTTTATAACCGTCGAAAAGTTTTGTCCTATTACTTGATCTCTGAATGTTTATTTTTTCCGATTTTTGGCGTATATGATCTCGAAGTGTAAACAAACAAGTTTGACGGTTGGATTGTTGAAACTAGTTTCGTAGAATACGTATGCCATCAAAACAATATATTCACTAACAATTAAGAGTTAATTTATACTTTCATTAAATACAACATAAGATTTTGTGGTATCACTAGTGAAAATATTTTAAATTGAAGATCAAATTGAGTCATTGTATTCATATAGGGTCAAGGAGTGTAGCTGTAAAAAATCATCAAAATCGGAGTTAAAATAACCGTTAAATCGTGATTTTTGTTTATAACCATCGAAAAGTTTTGTCCCATAACGTGATCTCTGAATGTTTATTTTTTATGAATTTTGGCGTAAATGATCTCGAAGTATAAACAAAGAAGTTTGACGGTTGGATCGTTGAGTAGGTTTAAATTTGTTTATTTTGTACGTATAACACTTAAGAAATTGAATAGTATATATATTTATTAGTAGCTTAAATTTTTTTTAAGACTTTGCGCGACCAATATATAGTATTTCGTCGCGCAAAGTATATTCTAAAAATTTGGGCGGGTACCAAAAATGGGAATTTAAAAAAAAAAAAAATTACGACTTTGCGCGACCAATATAGTATTTCGTTGCGCAAAGTATAGTCGAAAAATTTGGCGGGTACCAAAAATGGGTATTTTTAAAATAAAAAAAAAATTTACGACTTTGCGGGACCAATATATAGTACTTCGTCGCGCAAAGTGTACTCTAAAAATTTGGGCGGGTACCAAAAATGTTTTTAAAAAAAAAAAAAAAATTAACAACTTTGCGCGACCAATATATATTATTTCGTCGCGCAAAGTGTACTCGAAAAATTTGGCGGGTACCAAAAATGGGACGCGGGAATATTTTGGTCGCGCAAAACTTTGAGCGACCAAAATTTCGTCACGCAAAACCCTAAAAATTTGGGCGGGCACTAAAAATGGGAAATTTTTTTTAAATTTTTTTTAAAGACTTTGCGCGACCAATATATTATTTCATCGCGCAAAGTGATCCGGTTTTTAAAACCAACATAACTCTTCCACCATTTTCTCAATGTCTTCTACTCTTCTTACCTCTCCTCTCTCTTTCCCTCTCCCCAAATCCTACCCTTTCTCTCACACTCACTCCTCTTACTTTCCCTCTCCCCAAATCCTACACTTTCTCTCACACTCACTCCTCTCACTTAATCTCTCATCTCTTTCTTCACTATCTCTCACCAAATCCTACCCTTTCTCTCACACTCACTCCTCTCACTTAATCTCTCATCTCTTTCTTCACTATCTCTCACTCTCACTCACTCTCTTATCACTCTTTTCATCATCTCTCACTCTCACTCACTCTTTCATCTCTCTCTCTCACTATCTTCTCTAATTCTCTCACACTCACTTCTCCCTCTCATTCTCACTCACTCAAAATCTTGTCAAATTGTATATTCTCTCCAAATGTTAAATTTTTTTCAATAATATGTGTTTTTAGAGTTAGTTTTGAGTTTATGCCAATTTTTTGTTATTATTTTATGTTATTTTTTTGATATTTGACAATATTTGTTTTTTTTTTTTTGTTTTTTTTTTTTTTTTGTAGGGAATTGTCAGGACTTTGACGGCTAAAGTCGAAAAACATATCCTCCGCCACTACCATCACAATAGGCTTGTAGATTTTATTATTGTACTTTGTTAATTTATGTGTACATTTGAATATTATATATATTGGATAATTTGACCACTATTTTTCATATGTAATTTTATTTTGAATATGTCAATTTAAATTAAAGTAATTAAAAAAATAAAATCATACAATTAAATTAAATTTAAAAAGTAAAAATTTGAAAAAATTAATATAATGAAATTGATATAAGAGAAATAATAAAACAAAATTTCTAAATCCTTGCGCAACAAAATATTTCGTCGCGCAAACTAACTAGTTTATTTCTAATTAATATATATTTTTTAAATAAATATTTTGTCGCGCAAAGTATATTTGCGCGACGTTAAGGTTCGTCGCACAAAGTGGTTAAGGTTCGTCGCGCAAAGTAAATAATATTCGTCGCGCAAAGTAGATAATATTCGTCGAGCAAAGTGGAACTATTAGTCACGCAAGGTTGCTATTATTCGTCGCGCAAAGTAGTTAGAATTCGTCGTGCAAGGTTGATAATATTCGTCGAGCAAAGTGGAACTATTAGCGACGTTAGTGTTCGCCGCGCAAAGTTATTATCGTTCGTCGCGCAAAGTATCTTTGCGCGACGAATAGAAATTTTCGTCGCGCAAACTTGCGCGAGACGGGTTTTGCGCGACAGAATTTGCGCGACCAAAAGTTCATCGCGCAAAGTTTGCGCGACGAAATTGTACTTTGCGCAACAAACTTATTTCGTCACACAAAGTGTTTTTTGTAGTAGTGATGACACAGTACTAAAAATGCAAGCAATCAGCCACCGAAAAACTAAGGATTCTTATAATTTTACATCTGGATTAGTTTCACTTTGTTCTGTATTTTGTTGTACATTAATTTATAAGGAAATGCTCTCAAACACCACTATTAGCGAAGTTCCCAAATAGCACTATTATTACAGTAGTAAATAGACTATATTGAAAAAAATATTGATTAATGTCATATCAAGATTCTATGGAACTATTTGCTATGGAAATAATGAGGCAATTTCGACAGTATCGAAATAATATCGATATAATATGGGATTGTTCGCTACAGAAATAGTGCTATTTGAGATAATTTTCCTAATTTTTTTTGGGTCAGCTCTAGGTTGGTATAAAAACTTAAAATTCCTGACACACTACTACAAAAATTGAAATAGACGACGGGTAAAAACCATCGTCTTTTTGTTTTGAAAACTGTCGTTAAATCGACCGTCATCTTTTGAATGTCAAACTACGACGGTAATTCACCGTCGTCTATTCCAAGTAAACACGACGGTTTTATTCAAAACCATCGTCTATTTTGCATAAAGACGACGGTTTTGTTTAAAGAACCGTCGTCTATTAACTATATAGATGACGGTTTTTCTAACAGAACCGTCGTCTATTAACTATAAAGACGACGGTTTTTCTGACAGAATCGTCGTCTATTAACTCTAAAAACAACAGTTCGTTAAAAAATCGTCGTCTATTAATTCTAAAGACGACGGTATTGTTGAAAAAAATGCCGTCGATCAATTATAAAACAGGACTTAGTAATTTGGCATTTTAGCTTCCTTTTTTTTTTCCAATGGTTCTCAACAACGATTTTAACTAAAAAAACAACCATAATGCTTTGTGAATAATAAATTCAAGTCTAAATCTGCTATTACCCACACCATACATATATATACTCAAAAATTGTTTATTTCTTAGAACTTGAAGATTCAAAAGTAATTACATAGTTTACCAATCTTGATTCCTACTATATCCATACAAAATACCATATCCATAGCATTAAACTATAATTAGAAATAGATGAGCTACATGTGATTGCTCATAAATGCTACCCATTCAATCCGAATTTCATCAATTTGTTCTTGTGTATGAGTTAGCTCTGGCTTCTTGTACTGCAAAACCAAGATTTAAAATTTTTTTTTAAAAAAAAAGGTTGTAGTAAGAGATTATTGAACAGTAGACCAATTCTCCACCCCTAGACAATTCTATGCCCCTATACATTAAAGAACAGTAGACCAAGTTAAGAACATGATCAGTTTCCATGTTGCTAGCACAAAACTTGCTTAAGAATTGATACCCTTTTATCTTCTCCTTCATTTTAATCTCCTCTTCACTTCCTAAGAGTAAAAGGAGAAACTAATCAATAAGCAACATATTTGTTAATTATATTTGATATGTAAGAGTGCATATAGACAGGAAAGACAACCCGGACAAGAATGAATTCAGTAACTGTGGGATATATAGTCATTTGACTATGAAATGCAGGTTACATATGTTGTCAATTTTAAGATGAAACTAACTCAAAACCAGCATCTCAATTAGCAGTATGCTTATAATAGGATTGTACTTGATATAATAGGAGGAAATATTAGCTTGCAACCAAAGCAAACATATATCTCCTTTGATATAATAGGTTAGTTGAATTCTCAAAACATTGCCTGCCTGGCTGCTAAAAATTTGCACTGGCCCTCTCTCAAAGAAATAAGTAAGATTCCAAATGTTATGAAAACACTCCTAATTAATTCAAGATCCTTCGATCACATAAATAAACTCCTTCAACTCTCAAAAAATCATCAATGGTTCAATGAAATACAAAAAACATATTCAAGATAGACTCATACAGGGTAGAAGTGTGAAAGTAAAGTTTTATTTTTTTGGTGTGAGCAGTATATCTGCTATGTCAATAAAAGATTTGTCAAAGGGCCAAATCCTTGACAATGTGTCTAGAATTGGAAATTCCACCATCAGCAATGATAGGCACACCATTTTCTCAGCAACCAAATAGAGCAGACCTAGCAAAACCAATACTTTCAACATATAGAACAGAACCTAATACACCACCAAAAAGAAGGATTTTTCATGTATAAGCCATAAGGAAAACTGAGATACCTTCCTCTAGTTGAACTAAACTCTCAATCTGCAAAATCTCCCTTTCAATACTGACAAACCTCTCCATAACTGCTGGTGTGCTGACCAAGCGCACTAATCTGCCCTATAAAAAAGAAAAAAGCTTTAATTAACAACAAAAGAAATTGTCTATGTAAATTAGCAAACGATCAACTACACTAGTGGGCAATTTCACAAATTAACAATAGAGAAGGCCAAAAGAAGTATGAGAATTACCTTTGAAAGGTGGATTTGGTGAACCAGAGTGCATGATTTGTGGGTGGGCGAAGAGTAATTGAATGGCCACCTCTAGAAATCTCATCTTTTACAGATTTGAGGTGAGAAACAAAGGGTTGTGTCACGACCCGACTCCCCTAGTGCGATATTGTCTGCTTTGGGCCCCCCTCTCTGCCCTCAGGGTTTTGTTTCTGGGAGCTCACGAGCAACTTTCCAGTGGGTCACCCATCTTGGGATTGCTCTGGCCCCCGACTCGCTTAACTTCGGAGTTCCCATAACTCCGAAGCCAGTGAGCTCCCAAAAGGCCTCATGCTAGGAAGAGAAGTGTCCACACATTTAAAGCACTTCACCTTTCCCACCTCGAGCGATGTGGGATTGCTCACCGTTCTTGTCTCCCCAAGACACGGGTCTTACAATCCACCCTCCTTGGGGCAAAGCATCCTCGCTGGCACACTTCCGATCGGGGTTCGGCTCTGATACCATTTGTCACAACCCGACTCTCCTAGCACGATATTGTCCGCTTTGGGCCCCCCTCTCTGCCCTCACAATTTTGTTTCTGGGAGCTCACGAGCAACTTCCCAGTGGGTCACCCATCCTGGGATTGCTTTGGCCCCCAACTCGCTTAACTTCGGAGTTCCCATAACTCCGAAGCCAGTGAGCTCCCAAAAGGCCTCGTGCTAGGAAGAGAAGTGCCCACACATTTAAAGCACTTCACCTTTCCCTCCCCGAGCGATGTGGGATTGCTCACCATTCTTGTCTCCCCAAGACACGGGTCTTACAGGTTGGAACAACCCAGATGCTATTTCTTTGTTTTCTAAGTTACTCTTCAATCTGAAAAATTCAATCACAAGAAAAATCTGAAAATTCATAAGCACAACAGAAATCAAAGGAGCCAAACATATAACAGATCTACGATCTATCGACACAATCGGAGTGTATTATCAAAGAGACAAACAGAAAATCACTTCGTTTGAGAGCAGCTGCTCTGGCTTTACCCATGGCGATACTTTTGGCGATCCCAGCGACCTGGACTCAAGGGATATGACGACCTCAGTGACCTAGACACAAGGGATATGGCGACCTCATAACGACTAGATATGTGACCTAGACAGCGAGATCTGTGATCTGGATGGTGAGCTCGGTGACGAAGATGGCGCTATGGACATGGTGTTTCAAAGATGAGAAATGGAGTTGAGAGAGAGATAGAGGGTTTCTAAAAAGGTCGCGAGAGGGAGTGTTTGAGAGAGAAAGCTGTTCGTGAAAATTTAGAACTTGAATGAAATTTTTGTCCAGCGCGCTTTAAAGGACGACGGTACCATACAAAACATTATATTTCACACATCTAATACCTTTTCTGATTCATCCGCATTAGCTAAACGCTTTGACAAAGATTTGTGGCAAACTTATTTAGGTACAATTTGATGTTATAAGCAATGGAACAAAACGGAAGTTATAAGATTTCATGTGTCCTGGTATAAACCAACTGGTAATACTATCTGATCATGAACGTTGGAATTTTCTCCACAAGGCAACCAAAAGAATTTTCTCCACTAGAAGTACTAACCAAGTGCGGCTTCATAAAATAAGTACATAAACTTGACATACATCCAAAACTTGTCAGTTGCAACACATTGAAATTTTCACCACCAACTAAAGGAATTTTCCCCACTAACAAAACTAGGCAACAAAGTATTATGCCAATATAACTAACACTACAAAAAAAAGTGGCAACAGTCACCAAATTTGGTAATTATTGTGGGGGTTACTGAAGGCTTTAGTCACTAAAAAAAAGCAAAAAAGGTGACTGAAAGCCTTTTTAGTCACCAAAAAAGTCAAAAATGATGACTAAAGCCTTTAGTAACCCCCACAACAGTCGCGAAATTTAGTGACAAAATGGTAATTGTTGCCACTTTTTTTTGTAGTGTAATTATTAACTTCCAGCACTCGCATGTAAAGTAATTGATTTGAAATGGATTTGCTAACACACACTACCAACATGCCATAAGTGTTCGAACCTGAAGGCGTTGTCATCAAACACTCTGTTTTTATATGAGTACAATTTGGCTCTTCGCGAGGTTAACTACTCTAACTAAGCCCAACTTATCAGCTAACTAACTTTGATACACTTCATAAGCAGTTAACAACACGTGGCCTCTATTACTCCAACATTTGAGAGAATTTCCCAAATTAATTCGGTAAGTTCAAGGTTAGAGTAAAACTTACAATTCTTGGCGTACAAAATATTATATATTTCACATCGAATTCCTTTTATAATTCATTAGTATTAGCTATATGACAAGGATATTTGGACAAAACGTAGTTAGATATAGGAACTTTCCAAGAATTGGAACTTCAGATTTCTTAGTAACCAACTGATAATACTAACGAACGGAATAATCTGTTGTGTCCTTAAGCCACAACCACAACACATATTATAACACGAAGTAATTTCAAAAACTTTCCAATATTTGGCCTATCTAGAATCACTCCCAAACAAACCTATAGTTTGATACTGTGGTTCCTTATACGACTTTATATCATAATGAATTATCCTACTGGTAAGATCTCTTGTGTCCTTGAGCCACAAGACATAAACTTGACATAAGTTTAAACATCCAAAACGCGTCGGTTGCTACATTGAAATTTTCACCAAGCAACTAAAGGAATTTTCCCAACTAACAAAACTAGGCAACGAAGTACTATGCCGATATAACGAATTTTTAATTTCTAGCGTTGTCTGGAGAACATATATAAATAGGAAACCAATCCCCCTTGTTCTCCATCAATCAGTCCTTAGCATTCCTAGAAATTCAAAGTTGCTTTTATTGCTCAATTGGGTCATTTTATATATCTCCTCCATGGAAAATATAATCAGCCCCAAGAGACTCATTAAAATTGCTAGCAAGTGGCAAAAGAGAGATGCTATGGGGAGGAACAAAAATTCATCGCCAAGAGTATAGCTAGCAACAACATGATGAATATGGTGGTTGAAAAGGGAACTTTTGTTATCTACACCATTGACAAGACCCGTTTCGTACTGCCTTTAGCCTATCTCTCTAACTGCAATTTCCAAGAGCTCTTCAAGATGTCTGAAGAAGAGTTTGGCTTCTCAAGTGGTAGTGGGCCAATTATCTTGCCCTGTGACTCGCTCTTCATGAATTACATGGTCTCTCTTCTCCAGCGAGGAATGACTGTAGATTTGGAGAAAGCTTTGCTTGCCAACTCTCTCTTTAGCAGTAGCTGCTCAAATTCTACATTAATACATCAAGGACAAACAAGAAACCCAACTATTCCTTTGTGGTTACTGCTGAGCACATAAAATCATACTAGAAGTTTTGTAAATGAGCGATGGGAGACTTGAACTGATTGTGAATATATTTGTATATGATGTATAATTAATATATCATGGCGATCATGCATTATGTATCTTGGTTTTCCTGTTTCATGACTTGTTCTTGTACGTTTGTTTTTAGTTTACGGCGCGATAATTTTTCTTCCAGAACTCTCAACCATGGAATTTACACAAATATTGTAATTGGACACTCAACCATGAATGTGTAACTATAAATTCATTATACGTGTTACGTTTTATAATTTGAGTAAATTCAATACACCATGCAGCAGGCGATCTGATAATATATTACCATCATTTTGAAGGTAAGAAGAAACTAGTACCTCCTGAGGAAGCTGTGGAGATTAAGTCAAAGGGTAATTTCAAAAGTTTAAAGAGTTAGCTCAGGCATTTCAGATTATACTATTTTAAATTGACAAGTTTTCTTTCACAAAAGTTTGTTTTTGTTGTCATTTTGTTATTGTATTTTTATTATTGTGACCGTTAGTATTGTCATACTGTTGTTGCTATGGTTATAAATGGTAGAAATTGCTTTTTGGCTAACTTTGGTGGATCTAGAAATTGAAAGTTTTATCCTCTTAATCATATTAAAACCCATTTTTTAACTTGAAATGTGTGACTAAGAGCATCTCCAACAATCTCTACAATAATTTTAGAATGCTATCAATATTTTCGTAAACCTAAGACACGTAAATTTTGGGGATGAAAAACATATATACAGAGATGATGTATTACTGCATGTCATTGACTTTAGGACACAGTACTAACATGAAACAGTACTAAAAATGGTAGCAATCAACCACCAAAACTAAGGATTTTTATAATTTTACATATGGATTAGGTTCACTTTGTTGTGTTTTTTGTTGTACATTAATTTATAAGGAAATGCTCTCAAACACCACTATTATATTGTAGCAAAAGTTCCCAAATAGCACTATTATTACACTAGTAAATACACTATATCGACAAAATATTGATACTTTAATGTCATATTAAGAGTCTATGGAACTATTTTGTTATGGAAATAATGAGGGAATATCGACAGTATCAAGATAATATTGATATAGTTCTATTTGAGATAATTTTCAATTTTTTTTTTTTGGCTGAGCACTAGGTTAGTATAAAACTTACAAGTCTTGACATACAAAACATTATATTTCACATCTAATACCTTATCTGATTCATCCGTATTAGCTAAAAGCTTTGACAAAGATTTGTGGCAAACTTATTTAGGTACAATTTGATGTTATAAACAATGGAACAAAACGGTAGTTGTTTACGAACATTGGAATTTTCTCCACAAGGCAACCAAAAGAATTTTCTCCACTAAAAGTACTAACCAAGTGCGGCTTTGTAAAATAAGTACATAAACTTGACATACATCCAAAAATCGTCGGTTGCAACTAAAGGAATTTTCCCCACTAACAAAACTAGGCAACAAAGTACTAATTATTAATTTCTAGCGTTCTCTGGAGAACGTATATAAATAGGAAACCGATCGCCATTGTTCTCCATCACTCAGTCTTTAGCATTCTTGAAAATACAAAGTTGCTTTTTAGTGCTCAATTAGGTTTTATATAGCTCCATGGACAACGTAATCAGCCCCAAGAGGCTCATAAAAATTGCTAGCAAATGGCAGAAGAGAGATGCTATGGGGAGGAACAAAAATTCAAGCCCAAGCGTAGTTGGCAACAATTGGAAGAATGATATGGTGGGTGAAAAGGGAACTTTTGTTATCTATACCATTGACAAGAGCCGTTTTGTACTGCCTTTATCCTATCTCTCCAACTATATTTTCCAAGAGCTCTTCAAGATGTCTGAAGAAGAGTTTGGAGTCTCAAGCAGCCGTGGGCCTATCATCTTGCCATGTGACTCGCTCTTCATGAATTACATACTCTCACTTCTCCAGCGACGAATGACTGCAGATTTGGAGAAAGCTTTGCTTGCCATCTCTTTCAACTGCTGCTCAAGTTCAGCATTGCATAATCATGGACAAACAAGCAACCCGACTCTTCCTTTGTGGTTACTGCTTAGCAGATAAGAGCATGTATACTTTAATTTGCAATTGATGTATATGATGTACAAATATATAATGATCTCTCATATAAAAACATGCTACTCCCTCGACTTGAATCCAATGTGAATATGTATATGATGTACAACTATATAATGGACGCCATTGACAAATATATAATGTTTTTGAACCAAAATTTGCAATTTTCCCTAGAATAAAATGGAGGAATTCTTGGAGTTATTATCTTGATTTTTCTTTAAAAAATTGAGTGGAATACAGGATAATATTTTATGAACATCAATATGCCCAACACATGGCCAAATTTGCTAGCTCATAAGCCAGTCGTCAGATTGAATGAATCAAAAGAGGAACTTGCAATGCTCAAATGTGATCGACGCCTCTATGAAAATTGTTCCAAAAGATATGTACAAAACATGTCCAAATTCGGAGTAATTGGATTAGCGTAGCCTTCTCGGACTGTCAAATACTGAAGCTTGCTAAGAGAAGAGCTAAAAAGTGTAGTTGTCCCGGTCCGACCTACTCAAAGGAGCAACTTGTGATGCTTGTAGTTGATTATGTCATGAAAGTTGTTTCTCTGCATGTCTACTATGATGTATCCAAATTTGGGAGTAACCGGACAATTGTAGCATTCTCACTGTATCAAACACTGAATCATGTCCATAGATTCCAAAGATTGGAACTTAAGATTTCTTGTGTCCTTAAGCCACAAGACATTATAGCATGGCATGATATCAAACAAAATCCAAGACTAGTCTATATGATGAGCATTGGAATTTTCTCCACAAGGCGAATAAAAAAATTTCCTCCACTGAAAGTACTAACCAAGTACGGCTTTATTAAATAAAGTATACGGCTTGATAAAATCTCCAAAAAGACATAACTTGACATCATTTTGAACGTCTAAAAAGTGTCGGTTGCTACACATTGAAACTTTCACCACAAAGAAAACTAAAGGAATTTTCTCCCCTAACAAGACTAGGCAATAACTAACTAACCGGTGAACATATATAAATAGGAAAGCAATCCCCATTGTTCTCCATTAGGTCAGTTTATATATTTCCATGGACAATATAATCATCAGCCCCAAGAGGCTCCTTAAAATTGCTGGCAAGTGGCAGAAGAGAGATGCTTTGGGGAGGAACAAAAATTCATCCCCAAGAGTAGTTGCCAACAATTTGATGAATAGTATGGTGGGTGAAAAGGGGACTTTGTTATCTACACCATTGATAACACCCGTTTCGTACTGCCTTTAACCTATCTCTCTAACCACATTTTCCAAGAGCTCTTCAAGATGTCTGAAGAAGAGTTTGGACTCTCAACTAGTTCTGGGCCTATCGTCTTGCCGTGTGACTCGTTCTTCATGAATTACGTAGTCTCACTTCTCCAACGAGGAATGACTACAGATTTGGAGAGAGCTTTGCAGGCCAAATCTCTCATTAGTTGTAGCTGCTCAAGTTCTACATTACATCGAGGACAAACAAGCAACCCAACTATTCCTTTGTGGTTACTGCTGAGCAGCTAAAATCGTACTTGAATTTTTGTAAATGAGCTCTCAATCTAAACCTTGTCTTTCATTATTCGTGTGCAAATCATAGACAGCTCCGTTGACAGTGTTAATGGGACGACTTTGATCTGCAAGCTCCTAGGTAAATTCGCCCATCTTGTAATAATTTGAATTAGCGTCTTAGAATCCCCTTCAACTTCTATTTTGGAAAGATTTAAATCAGAATCACCATTAGATGGAACTTATCCATCAAAATTAATTTTGTAAAACATTTTTTTAGGGCTCTCAATCTTGTGGTTACTGCTGACTCAGCTGAGCACATAAAATCATGCTTGAATTTTTGTAGGCCTCTCAATCTAAAACTTTTATAAAATAAATTGTGTATAAATGATGCGCAGACTCCCTTGGTAGCGTGAAGGACCGAAATATGCCCCAACAGGATTTGGTAAAACATTCAAAATGCCAAGAAATGCTATTTTTTTATTAGGTTTATAAAACAAAATAACTTAATTAATAAGGAATAAAATAGTAAAAACAAAATAACATAACATATATTCTTTTGGGTCCAAACTCATATGCTGTATAGGGTTGTGTTACTTTCGAATGCGTGGGACTTAGGGCATGCTTGTTGGAGGGGACTAGGACAGGATTGTGCTATTTAGCATTAATTCTGTCACGAACCAAACACAGGCTTATTTAGAAGCTCACTAGCTAGTATAACACCCTCACTAACATGGCTTATCTTAGCCCACTTATAAAATCAAGGTCTTAGTACAAAACCCAAAATAAGACGCGCCGATAGAAAACACACGACCTCGATCGAGCACGCAAGCAGGGACGGTCCCATGAAAATGCTAATACTTGGAGTATAACCCAGAGAACTTGTTTTTTTTTTTTTGGAGGACTAAATTAATACCCTAGCCTTGGCAACCCAAATAAAATCTTATTAAGGGGAGTGTATTGAATTCAGATTTCAAATTACCCTTGCCCCAAATCAAACCATCAGCTGCTATATTCTTGTAAGCCTCCAATCTCTCTCTCTCTCTCTCTCTCTCTCTCTCTCTCTCTCTCTCTTTATTTTTTTATCTTTTTATTTTTATTTTGATACTGGTTATGCTTTGGAAAATCTTATGGTATTCATATGGTTTTACCTTGTGGGTTGTTGGTTTGCGGAAAAAAAAGATCTGTATTTGTGTGGGTTTTGTTGAATTGGTGATTTGGGTGTTTGATTTCGATAGGCTTACAGGACTTAGTCCAACCAAGTCAACCCAATCTTAATCCTTGTGATTAGTCCTGTCCTAACCAATTCCATGTAACAAACGATCACCTTAAAGTTTCCTCACATCCAGAAGCCAAGACTCTAGCCGTTACGCACAATCCTTTTTTCTTGCGGAACAAATAATATACAGCTGTCAAAGAATATTCAACGTCTAAACAAGAAAGATCAGTCAATGCCCAAATTAATTAACCAATGACTTATACCCCAAGTCCTGATTTAATATAAAATACAGCCGCTTCAACGACAAGGCCACCATCCGACACAAAACGAAACAAAACTTCAAAGAGCTTTCCGACTGCGTTTGAGCCATATCCATCCATGTCTGGCCTCCTCCAATACAACTTCTTTCCCACTGATTTCTTCTACCCTCGTCCACTACCCGTCAACCGCGACAGTGACGCTACCAATAAATCGCTTGTGCTGGTTCAAAATCGTCAAAGAAAGGCCGAAGAAGATCGAGTTGATGATCAACAAGGGGCTAATGTAATGGTTCGTCTTCATTACAACATGGGCGAGGATCACAATAAATTTTGCCAAGAAGCCTTTTCTTCAACAGGGCTACTTTCTCCCTGTGTGATGATCAAGAAGCGTAAGCCAAGGTTGGATGTGTAGTGTAAGATCGATCAACTATACTGCTGGGCTGTGCATTTGATTCTTTACTATTTACTAACACATTCGTCCACTCAAAAAAAAACTATGAAGTTATACTTCTATGAAAGTTTTCTCTACGTTGTAAATTGTATATTTATTTTCTCATTCGCCACGTCCAATTAATTGTAAGAAATAGTGGGGAACGTTCTGATTTCATATTTTGAGGGCTTCTCAAAAAAATCCATTTTTTTAAACAAACAGAACTACATAAGGAACTTTCATTGAGCTCATAATATATTCCGCAACGTTCATATAGATTGATAAACCAAATAAACTTACTTTTTTTTGTTTATGTGAATAAGCAATAATAATAATTAAAAACTTCAAATATATGTATATATTATGTTTATATTTAGTCAAAATTTTAATATATTTAACCTAAGATATACAGGTTTTTTTTATACAAAAGTCCACTGGGCCCGTTTGGTATATAATACACAACAAAGACTACATTTTTGCAGATGAGGGTGAGTGTCAAGGAGAGGTTAAGGACCCGTTTGGTATTCTACTCAAAAAAATGAATTCAAAAATTATGATATAAATTTTTTTAAAACATATTTAAACATGAGTTTTTAAATATTGATTTTAAGATCTAAAAACTTGTTTGGTATTAAACTCCAAACTAATTTTAAGATCTAAAAAAAAATTGAAATTAAATTCAGAAAATCAGAAACCCTAGATTCCCAAATTCAAATTAACAAAAGAAAAGTAGAGAGAGTGTCACACCCCAATTTATTTACTTATTTAATTTAATTTATTTATTAATTTATTGGGAGTGTGAGGTAAAAGGAAAACTAAAACTAAAAATTTAAATAGCAAGAAACATGAGAATTAAACATAAAACTTCTATTTAAACCAAAGTAATTTACATTGTAATTTTACAAGCAAAATTTCAGGAAAGTACAGACTCTTAACAAAACATATCCAAAACTATCTGCAACTCATTCTTCTTGTTTCCTTGTCACAACTAAACTTCATATTCAAAACCTGCAATAAATTTATTAAGGGGTGAGCATTACATGCTCAGTAGAGGCCCTATATGATTAGTGAGATTTTTAATGTACAATTTATGCAATGTATGAATGAACTTCAATTCTACCCAACCCGTTAATTTATATAATAGGGCAAGCAAATCTGCATGTTCCATATCATGCATTTTACCACTGTGATTCCGAATGCCCCATTATATAAACTAACACCCATTTCAATCATCCCATAATTCCCCTTTTGCTAGTCATCTTGTCCATACCATTGATCTCCAAGCCCAAATCACCCAATCGACAATTATACCGTTGATTTCCTAATCTACTGTGCACACGAGCTCACCTGAACTTGGTCCCTACAATGGTTAGACTCAACTACACAAAAGATTCTTCCCATTATCCTCTTTTCCATAATTTCTTTATCAACCCAAAAATTCCAACCACCACCGACAACATATGAACATGTCAATATTAATCAAATTATAATGATAATTGACAATCATGTAAACACCCAAATATCAAGGATAATAATCAAACAATATTACCAAGCATAATATAGTGTTCACAATATTTAATTAAATCAATTTTTGCAAAACCTCCCCAAGAAAGAACCCCTACCTCAATTCCAAAGCTATTGTGTAACTCCCAGTTGCAAGTTCAAAACACCTCGAGTTCCTTCAACAAATTTCTTGTTCTACACTTTCTAATATTTTCTTCTTCTTTCTATCATGCATTACTGTGCATTCTGTTTAAACAAGTTAAGGGAATTGGTCCCTATTTATAGTAGTGAAAGGCAGCAACTTGATGGTTTGTGATTGGTGGAGTGTAAGTTTGATGAAGCTTAATGTTGTGCCACCTAATTAGTCTATAGGTTCCTAGACTCCCAAATAGCCTTTTGTGTTGGCTTGGTAGAGTGCTTAGTGAGCACTCTCCTATCAAGTTTATATATATAGTGTTTACACCATAATGAACGGTCAATTAGAGAGACACGTGGACAGGATCGAATCTGGTCAAAGTCGCCTTCAGCACCCAGATCCTGGTCAAGATAGCCTTCGGCAATCAGACTACCGATCCCTCCATTAGGGCAACGCCCACTCTCAGGACACGTGGCGCGCTCACAATCGACGTCCACAGTCCCACATCGAAATTCTACATCAAGTGCACACCTCCCAAGGCCTATAAAAGAGGCCAACTACCCCAAAATAGAGGTAATCAGAACGTACGGCATACAAGCCTATTAATCTGTCAGTTGAACTTTCTAAATCCCGAACTTACTTAAGCATCAGAGAGCCTACGACCGGTACCACACCGGTGCCCTAGGTCTTACCGAGCAATCTCTTATTTTGCAGATCACGCTCCCTACCGAGGCCTCAGGCATTCTATGCCAGTTGAGATCGGCGAGTCTTCCTACCGAACGGAAAGCTTCGAGCCGAAGGCAAACGAAGCCGCAGTCGCGTTAAGCCTAGACTTGATCGAGGAACGCCAAACGGTAGCAAACCTTCGGAACGAGGCCTACAAGCAGCGCGTCTCTCGGTATTACGACTCTAGGGTCAGGCCCCGCTCCTTCAGAATCGGAGACTGGGTTATGCGCGAGGTCTCACTTGCAACCAAAAACCCAACGGAAGGAACCCTCGGACCTTCCTGGGAAGGACCCTATGAAGTCATTGGCATCCTTAGATCGGGTACCTACAGACTCCGAGGCACAGATGGGAAGACCCTCGGTCACCCATGGAACGTGGAGCATCTCAAAAGTTATTTCAAGTAAAGCCCCCTAGCCAACGGCAGGGAGGAATTTGTATTTTTGCCAACGGCACTTATATATATAAGATGAGATTGTTCAGAGTTGCCCATGTTTGGAACATCATAGCCTATCGGCATCTTTTTCTAAAAAAATGTTTCGGTAGGGCTCACTATTAACGAGCCACAGCAACATTGCCTACGGCAATTAAAAGCTACACTCTTCGAGTTTACTGCCGATTCAAAGATGGCTTGGCCCATTTTTACAATTTCTTGGCAACAAGCATTAAGTACGAGCCAACGGCAGTACAATGCTCTAGAATTACCCACGGTAGTCTCATCGCTCTCGATATCCTAGACTTGCCCACGGCACCCCTATGGACGAAAGGCTATTGGGGCCTTGTCCTTACCGATGCCTATGATACTAGCTCAAAGCGAATAAACAACTAAGTGGCCAACGGCCCGATCGGTAACCATCCTAAACGGTTATTAGCCTACGGCAGTAACAAACATGGATCGGATTCAAAAAAAAAAATAAAAAAATCAACCAATCAAAACACAAGTTAAACGAAATGTTACTTGAAATAAAAATGCCCTCGGCATTAAGATGTTCAGAGATTTGGCCAACGGCAATTTAAAAATACATAACGAAATTACAAAGTTATGAAGTCGCTCAGGCCTCGGCAGTCCGATCTCCCTGGTCATCGGCAGTCTCAACCACGGCGTGAACGGTGGCGTCAGGGGGACCCTCGGCATCAGGACCATCGGCATCTTCGGGAGCATCCTCCCCCTCATACTCCTCGATCATCTCTTCCGTAGTGCCTTCCGGTAGAGGAGAGGGATCGGCAGCGAAATTCAGGTTCAGCTTCTAGCCTGGGTTAAACCGCTTGAAACGGTAGATGAGGTCCGCCATCTCGGCAGCCACTTCATTGTCCACCAGAGAAGTGAACTCAGCGGAGGAACGGTAGTTCCTAATCGCCTCGCTAACGGCATCCTGAACCTCTGCCGCCTTCGTCCGCTCGGACGCCTTGAGTGCCGCCTGCGCTGCCAACTTGGCCCCCTCGACATCCCTTGCCGCCTGCTCCGCGCCATCCAGAGCCTCACGCATCTCGGCAAGCTTCACCTCGTGCGCTTGGATCTGCCGTTCGGCAGCATGCATGTCCTGCACGAGACTGGCGTGGTCCTGGAGGGCCTTCGTTGCGTCGGCAACCTTGGAGCGGCCGTCCTCGTACAGCCTCTTGGCGCGTTCGGCAGCCGTGATAGCCCTCTTCATGCATAGCCACATGTCTATTGACGCCTGAAAGGTGGAACCAGTGATTAGTGCCGAACAAACCCAAAACAACAACAGAAGACCAGAGGACTTAGAAGATTACCGTGGCCTGGAGACGGAAGGCACGCCCCGCCTCTTCCCGAAGAGCCTTCTTCAGTAGCTCCTCGATTTCAGACAAGTCCATCTGCGAGCACACGATCATGTGGTTGGCAAACTGGACTGTCTTCGAAGGACACGCCAGCGTCACTGCCTCGGCAGGCTCGCCCTCGTCCTCGGCCGCAAAGATGGCCCTCGGAGGATCAGTAAGCCGTACCCTTTTGGGGGTGGAGGCGGCATCCAGATCTACCGTCATTGGCCGCTTCCCAGATGCCTTGGAGGAAGCGGCATTGGCAGCCACGCCCGGATTGAGTACCGGCACCCTTCTACTCGCGGGCTTGGCATGGCGCTGCCTCTGCCGTTTGGCAAGGGGCTGCTCCTCGAGGTCTGCCTCCGAGACCCGTTCGGCAGAAGCCTCCGGATGCTTCTTCTGCTTCTTCCCCTTTGCAATCACCCCAAGGCGCCGCTTGGAGGTCTCGGACATCTTCTTCATCTCGGCAATCTTCCTGGCCTCAGACACTACATGAACGAGACACGAGTCAGCCGAAGGAAATCAGTGAAAATAGAAAAGAAGTCAAAGTGAACTTACTCTCGGCAGGGTTAGCAAGGCGTGCTCTGATAAGGTTCGCAGTGAAGAGGAACTGTGGGTATTCCCTGTCAACGGCAGGGACCTTCAACCTCACTCTGTCTATCTACCGAAGCTCTGACTGGGTTGCCGTAGGCTGCTTCAGTTTGCCTACAAAAATAACAAAACAGATTAGTGCATTAAACAAAAATGTGGCCTACCGATCGGCATGGTTGCAACCTACCAGCAATCTGGAAAGTGGTGGGGATGTGGAAGCGAACAGGCACTCCCGAAGGCGATTCCCAATCGCCAGAAAGTAGCACCCGCCGATTCCTCTAGGACTTCTGAGAAGTCGGTACGGCAGCTAGAAAATGGCCCCTTTCGGAAGCCCTGAGGCAGTTCGCCTGAACCCAGCCTCCATGATCGGTACTCTTGGACTTGGTTATGCTGTATAAATGGGAGAACTGCTCGTATGAAGGCCCCTCCTCATCGGCAAGTCCGAATGCCGTTACTACCCCCATCAGAACGGCCCAGAATTTCGGATTGAACTGCCCAGGAGCATACCCAATTTGGGCCAAGATCCTTTGAACTGGAGGCTGCAACGGCAGCCTAACGCCCTGCTGAAGGACGTCGGTGAAGAATGCAACCTCACCATCCTTGGGGTTGCTCAGGGACTCGGTAGGGCCTGGGATCCTCATCCCTACCGAATGAGGAATCATGTACTCCGCCCTGATCTTCGCCAGCTCTCGGTAAGTCAGCTTGTTGGGCGGTAAGTAGTCTACATCAAACAGCTGCTCCTTCGCTACCCCCATTGGCACCCTTGGGTTCCCGCTGCTCACTATTGTCACCCTCGGCATGGGAATTGGCTCGGAAGACTCTCCACGACCAGAAGTGGAGGCCTCCGGACGGTGACTAGAAGATGCCTCCGGCACCCGAACTTCCTCCTCCCGAGGCTCGGAATGCAGGTCCGGCCCCACTTGCCGACCGTCGCTATACACGACCACCAGCGGTAGGGGCTGGCTAGTCATGAGCCCCTTACCGATCCCATGGGTGGGTGCAGTTCTAAACCTCTCACCAACCATTTCCACCTCTGAACCACTACCGCTCTCGGTATCCTGGTTTGATGCCTCACTATCTGTAGCTTTTCCCCTATCTGGGGACTCATTCTCGAATCCTGACTCGCTATCAGACATCTACAAAAAACAACGGAAGGAAACTAAGGGCCATGCAGAGAACTATCCTACCGATGCCTACGTCTCTACCTATGGCAACTAGACTACCGAACCACACCCCACTTGCATAAAGTTCTAGTCTAGTTCAAACCAAGGAAGGACGTACGCATAACGTAAGGAAAAGAAATAGAGATTACCGAACGGTACCTTGTGAGAACTGGGGTGTAAGGACGAGAATCGCTTCGCCTTCCGAACGATCACGCCGAAAATCGCCTGTGTTACCGTTTGCTCTCGCCGGAAATCGCTTCTGTTACCGTTTGCTCTCGCCGAAAAACGCCTGGACAGAGCTCTCGCCTCACTCACATATGCAAAGTGAGTCTTGCCTCAGACACCTCTTCTATTTATAAGGCAAAGATCGCAACGGTACGCCTCGAGAAACCAAACGGCGCATTAATGGCGCCGCTCCTCGTGATTAGACGCACCACGTGTCGTGCGCGGAGTGGAACCTCTGACAGCACGCCGGGTACAGAAGACGAAGCGTCGCTCTGTCCCATCACTGCCCCTCTCTATGCGTGGAATGCGAGAGAAAAGATCAAACTCGCCCAAGTCAATGAACAATCGGCAATCCTCTCTCGGAACCCAGTCAACGCACCAAAGGCTGCCGAATGGTAATCCTCCCAGTGGCGACCCTTGAGCACCTCGGCAGATTTCCTGGGAGAATCGGCACTGGGACAAGGCCCCAGCGCGCCCCCCTCGATGGGTTACCGAACGGTAATCCCCCCCAGTGGCGACCCTTGAGCTCCTCGGCAGATTTCCTGGGAGAGTCGGCACTGGGACAAGGCCCCAGCGCGCCCCCCTCGATGGGTTACCGAACGGTAATCCTCCCAGTGGCGACCCTGGGCTCCTCGGCAGATTTCTTGGTGAATCGGCACTGGGACAAGGTCCTAGCGCGCCCCCCTTGACAGCCTACCGAACGGTAGGGCAACCTTAGCGGCCATCGAAGAACGAACAAGTCCCCAGCCGAGAAATCTCACCTGAGAACTTGGGGGACTCCTGTTTACACCATAATGAACGGTCAATTAGAGAGACACGTGGACAGGATCGAATCTGGTCAAAGTCGCCTTCAGCACCCAGATCCTGGTCAAGATAGCCTTCGACAATCAGACTACCGATCCCTCCATTAGGGCAACGCCCACTCTCAGGACACGTGGCGCGCTCACAATCGACGTCCACAGTCCCACATCGAAATTCTACATCAAGTGCACACCTCCCAAGGCCTATAAAAGAGGCCAACTACCCCAAAATAGAGGTAATCAGAACGTACGGCATACAAGCCTATTAATCTGTCAGTTGAACTTTCTAAATCCCGAACTTACTTAAGCATCGGAGAGCCTATGGCCGGTACCACACCGGTGCCCTAGGTCTTACCGAGCGATCTCTTATTTTGCAGATCACGCTCCCTACCGAGGCCTCAGGCATTCCGAAGGCTCAAAATTACTAAGTTGACCCTCTAAGTCAGAGAACCACTTTTTGGCATCAACATATAGGAATAACTATCATTCTTACACCTCAAGCTTTAATGGGTTTTGAGGACATTACATTGCAACACGTTAGTTTTCAACAATGCTTAGTAAGCATAAATGTTTTTCTAACAATTTTTGTAAAGTAGGTATATATATATATATATATATATATATATATATATATATATATATATATATAATAATGCTGAAATGAGTTGAAATAATTAAAACCATGCAATAACATTTGATAGGCTATACTAGTTAATAGCTATCTTTACGTAACTTACTACAATTAATATATATATATTATTAATTATATAGTTTTTGGAGATTAATAATTGTAAATATTTAATTTTATGAAATATTAAAAATATGGGGTTTCACAGAGAGAGAGAGACAGAGAGAGAGAGAGAGAGAGAGAGAGAGAGAGAGAGAGAGACAGAGAGACAGAGAGAGAGAGAGAGAGAGAGAGAGAGAGACAGAGAGACAGAGAGACAGAGAGAGACAGAGAGACAGAGAGAGAGAGAGACAGAGAGAGAGAGAAATTGTAAAACCTTGTTCTAAATACATAGAATGTGGAAGACCACCATTACATCCATTACCTCCACCTTTTGATATATTGTAACCTATGTTATTAGTATTGTAATTAGTTGCCTTCAACTCATAATTTGTGGGTTAGCTTCCTATCAAAGAAGAAGACAACAAGTTTTAGAGACTAATTTCTATTGTCTTCCCATACTACTCATTTCTCTCTACAATTCCCTTAGTTATATAACAAACCTCACTTTTTTGTTCTAAAAATTGGGCCTTTTTAAAGTTGTTTTTCAGTTGGGATTTTGCAAAATGGGCATTACCAAACGTGAATTATGAGCTTTTGACTCAAAAATTGTTATTCATTTTAAGAACAAAAAAACTGAAGATCAAGGCTTTCAAACTTGAAACCAATGATCTTCAAGTTAAGACCCTTTTTCATTGGGCTAGACTCCGTTAATTAGCATCGAACACTCTACTTTTATAAGACCACAATTCGGCTCTTAGGCTAACAGACTCTAACTAAGCCCAACTTATGAGCTAACTAACTTTGATAACACTTCTATTACTACAACATTTGACAGCCTTTCCCAAATTAATTCGGCAAGTTCAAGGTTGTTGTAAAATTTACAACTCTTGGCGAACAAAATATTTTATTTTACATCCGATTCCTTTTCTAATTCATTAGTACTACCCTTGACAAGGATTTTTGGCAAACATAGGTAAAATCTGATACTACAAACAAGAGGACAAAAGGTAGGTCGATAGGAACTTCCCAAGAATTGGAACTTCAGATTTCTTAGTAACCAACTGATAATACTAACGAACGGAATAATCTGTTGTGTCCTTAAGCCACAACCACAACTCATATTATAACATGAAATAATTTTATAAAAAATTTCCAATATTTGGTTCTCTTCATGAACATAGGAATTTTCTCCACAAGGCAACTAAAAAGTACATATTAGTTTGGTACTGTGGTTTATAGTATTTCCGTTTTGTATGTTAAATAACTATCCTACTGATAACATCTCTTGTGTCCTTAAGCCACAAGACATAAACTTGATATAATTTTGAACGTCTCTTGTGCAACATTGAAATTATCACCACCAAGCAACTAACAAAACTAGGCAACAAAGTACTACGCCAATATATAACTACTTAATTTCAAGCGTTGTCCCCACTAACAGAACATATATATAAATAGGAAAGCAATCCCCATTGTCCTCCATCAATCAGTCTTTAGCATTCTTGAAAATACACAAAGTTACGTACTGTTATTGCTCCATTAGGTCAATTTATATATTTCCATGGACAATATAATCATCAGCCCTAAGAGGCTTCTTAAAATTGCTAGCAAGTGGCAGAAGAGAGATGATTTGGGAAGGAACAAAAATTCATCCCCAAGAGCAGTTGGCAACAATTTGATGAATAGTATGGTGGGTGAAAAGGGAACTTTTGTTATCTACACCATTGATAACACCCGTTTCGTGCTGCCTTTAACCTATCTCTCTAACTACATTTTCCAAGAGCTCTTCAAGATGTCTGAAGAAGAGTTTGGACTCTCAACTAGTTCCGGGCCTATCGTCTTGCCGTGTGACTCATTCTTCATGAATTACGTAGTCTCACTTCTCCAACGAGGAATGACTACAGATTTGGAGAGAGCTTTGCAGGCCAAATCTCTCATTAGTTGTAGCTGCTCAAGTTCTACATTACATCAAGGACAAACAAGCAACCCAACTATTCCTTTGTGGTTACTGCTGAGCAGCTAAAATCGTACTTGAATTTTTGTAAATGAGCTCTAAACCTTGTCTTTCATTTGTGTACAAACCTTGTATTGAATGTATGTCTGTGCGTATGTACAGATATATAATGGAGACCATTCTCTATATAAATTCACACTTTTTAATCTTTCGTGGCTTCAACTTATACTTTTGTTTAAAGTTTACACCTCTTATCAACTTCTTCGCCGTTATTTCCCCTCAGCAGCGAAGCAGCAAAGCAAAGAGTCAAAATCCATTCGTAATTCTCTCTTTATATTTCTTTGGTAATTTTTTTTTTTCTCAATCTTTTTCAATCTCAATGTTTCTCCAGTTTTCAGTTCACTTTTAATTTATGTTTCTTCAACTTTCCGTATCGGAAAATCTCAAGATAGGAAATGGAGTTTGCAGGTAGAGAAAAATGATTTAGGTAATTGAAAAGTAACATAGCCAGCATGTATCATGAAGGTTCTATTGAGTTCTAGGTATTAGAGAGCATGTCTCTATTAAGTTATAATATTTACTTTGTTCAAATACAAGCTAGTGGTATTTGAGATAGGTACAATTTCATGTCACGAAACAAAATAACAAAAGAGCAGTTAGACAAGAAAGATCAATTGATTGGAAAAGTTAAGGGGCGTTTGGTATCCTATACAAATAGGAAACTCAAAAACTTTGATTTTTCTTAAAAACAAGGAGTTCTTAAATCTATTTTTAAGATTCAAAAACTTGTTTGGTATGCAACTTGAAAACTATTTTAAATCTTAAAAATTTGAGAACTTGTGGGTTGTTAGAAAAAACTGAAAAAAAAACATATATTTTTCGTTTTTAATAATTGGGGTGTTTTTTAGTTGTTCTTGAGTTTGAGTTTTTAAAAATAGTACCAGGTTTTCTTTATTTTGGACTCAAATTCCGTTTTTGAGTTTAAAAAGTTGGATTCAAGTTGAATACCAAACAGACCGATTTCTTGTGTCCTAGTAACCAACGCATATAATCGGTATAGTGTCCTTAAGCCACAATACATTACAGCTTTATAAAATAAATACCTGTTAGTTTGGTAATACTGTGGTTCTTAGTATATACGTACGGGATTATTGGATAAATACGTGTCCTTAAGCCACAAGCCAGAAACTTGACATCATTTTTAAACATCCACATGTGTCGGTTGCTACACATTGAAATTTTCACCAAGCAGCAACTAAAGGAATTCTCTCCGTCAAGAAACTACGTACTCTACTATTCCAAAGTTAAAATGACCCACTTAACTCCCTTGACCATGATTTCTTGTTTCACTTTACCCCTGCCGTTATCTCCATTAATAACTCTGTCAGTTTTGATAACGTGGCAGTGCTATTTTAGTCTTTTTATCACAAGTGATGATGTGTCATGTGAATGGCCCACTTTTTTTGTTTAAAAATAGGGCTACCAAACAGGTTTTCTTTATTCTGTATTTTGCTGTGTATTAATTTATACGGAAATGCTCTCAAACACCACTATTAGCAAAGTTCCCAAATAGCACTATTATTACAGTAGTAAATAGAGTATATCGACAAAATATTGATTAATGTCACATCAAGATTCTATGGAACTATTTGCTATGGAAATAATGAGGCAATTTTGACAGTATCGAAATAATATCGATATAATATGGGATTGTTCGCTACAGAAATAGTGCTATTAATATTTGAGATAATTTTCCTAATTTTTTTAGGTCAGCTCTAGGTTGGTATAAAAACTTACAATTCTTGACATACAAAACACTATATTTCACACATCTAATACCTTTTCTGATTCATCCGTATTAGCTAAACGCTTTGACAAAGATTTGTGGCAAACTTATTTAGGTACAATTTGATGTTATATATATATAAACAATGGAACAAAACGGTAGTTAGATAGGAACGTTCCAAAGATTGGAAGTTATAAGATTTCATGTGTCCTGGTAACCAACTGGTAATAGTATCTGATCATGAACGTTGGAATTTTCTCCACTACAAGTACTAACCAAGTGCGGCTTCATAAAATAAGTACATAAACAGATCCAAAACTTGTCGGTTGCAACACATTGAAATTTTCACCACCAACTAAAGGAATTTTCCCCACTAACAAAACTAGGCAACAAAGTATTATGCCAATATAACTAATTATTAATTTCCAGCACTCGCAGGTAAAGTAATTGATTTGAAATGGATTTCCTAACGTAAGAATTTTGGATTTTCTCACACACACTACCAACGTGCCATGAGTGTTCGAACCTGAAAACGTTGTCATCAAACACTTTGTTTTTATATGAGTACAATTTGGCTCTTCGCCAAGTTAACTGACTCTAACTAAGCCCAACTTATCAGCTAACTAACTTTGATAACACTTCATAAGCAGTTAACAACACGTGGCCTCTATTACAAGCATATTTGGACAAAACGTAGTTAGATATATAGGAACTTTCCAAGAATTGGAACTTCAGATTTCTTAGTAACCAACTGATAATACTAACGAACGGAATAATCTGTTGTGTCCTTAAGCCACAACCACAACACATATTATAACACGAAGTAATTTCAAAAACTTTCCAATATTTGGCTCTCTTCATGAACGTTGGAATTTTCTCCAAGGCAACCAAAATAATTTTCTCCATTCAAAGTACTAAGCAAGTACGGCTTTATAAAATAAGTACATAAAATCACTTTTGGGGAGAACCACCTCTTATATATGTGCTTTTCCGTATAATCACTTTAAGTGATTTTAAGTGATTTTGGGCAGAAGCAACTCCCATGTGTTTCTCCATAAAATCACTTAAAACCACTTAAAATGATTCTCCATAGATGTGCTTTTTGGCCTATCTAGAATTCCTCGCAAACAAGCCTATAGTTTGGTACTGTGGTTCATTATACGGCTTTAATTATATCATAATGAACTATCCTACTGGTAAGATCTTTTGTGTCCTTGAGCCACAAGACATAAACTTGACATAAGTTTAAACATCCAAAACGTGTCGGTTGCAACACATTGAAATTTTTACCAAGCAACTAAAGGAATTTTCCCAACTAACAAAACTAGGCAACGAAGTGCTATGCCGACATAACGAATTATTAATTTCTGGCGTTGTCTGGAGAACATATATAAATAGGTAACCAATCCCCCTTGTTCTCCATCAATCAGTCCTTAGCATTCCTAGAAATACAAAGTTGCTTTTGTTGCTCAATTGGGTCATTTTATATATCTCCTCCATGGAAAATATAATCAGCCCCAAGAGACTCATTAAAATTGCTAGCAAGTGGCAAAAAAGAGATGCTATGGGGAGGAACAAAAATTCATCGCCAAGAGTAGCTAGCAACAACATGATGAATAATATGGTGGGTGGAAAGGGAACTTTTGTTATTGTTAATGTATGAATTTTTGATTATTTCTTTTGGCTTCCCTTGACAATTTTGTAATAGGACTTTTATATGTATTTATCAAGCTCAAGGATAGATTAAGTTTAGCATCTCTAAGTGTTCTTAACTCTCATCTATCCTATGGAGGTTCAAGCAATTTGACAAAGGTAAATCATGCATTGCATATCATGCATTAAAACTGTTTTCATAAAAGATGACTAGTCATCTTTGCTCAGTGCGATTTCCAGCTGGTTAACCATCTGTTTTGTCCTATTCTATTTTCTCTCTCTGCTGCCATGTGTCAGTCTGACCTAAGGGATTTCTTTGTCTGTAAAAGTAAGTAAATCCCTCATTTGGAAGCCGTCTCTTTTGTATGGAAGTTTTGGAAAGATTGGGTTTCGATCTTTCTCTTCTTCTTCCTCAAGAGTGAACCACATATTTCATCTATGAGTTTTTCTAATTGATTTCTTTTTGAAAAACTGCTTTTGAAATATGAATCTGCATCTAGCTATTTAAATCATTCTCTCATATAGATCTAGATCGGATTCGTGACTGATTTCTTCAAGAGTATGGTTTCTTGAAGAAATTGGTCTTTCTCCCTTGAATCCAAAGTTTGGTTTCGGTTTGAGTTGGAGCTTGCAAGCTAGTGCCATGGGATGAACGAGCTGGAGAAGGAGCTGCCATTGCCAAGAAGAACTAAGCTTGAAGCTTTGCTAAGTTGGAGAAGAAGATTGCACAAAGGAGGTAAAGCTCATCTTCCTAAATAGATCTAGGTTTTGCTTGAGCTTGCTTGTATTCCTTTGTAAGAATCTTTTTCTACTTAGTGGATTGCCTAGTCGGTTGATGACTCCCAGTTTTTCCCAATGGTGGGTTTCTGGGTAAACAAAACCTGTTTTGCATATCTGTAAATTTATCTGGGTTTCTGTTCTTGGTGGTTGACTAGTCATCTATATCTGCTGTTTGCTGTTTACTTGATATTGATGACTTCACACACTTTCACCATAGTTGTTGCTAGCACAGGGGATGCCTAGATTGACGGGTCCTTCTGAGTGCCTAAGCTGTCACTAGTAATCTTCTAGGGATGCAGGTACCTTGTGGCATGCTCTGTGTGTTCTCTTGATTGTTGTGGTGTTGTGTCTTGTTTGTTTAGTTAAATTTACCCCTCGTCACCTAAGTACCATTTTCAGTTATCTACACCATTGACGAGACCCGTTTCGTACTGCCTTTAGCATATCTCTCTAACTGCATTTTCCAAGAGCTCTTCAAGATGTCTGAAGAAGAGTTTGGCCTCTCAAGTGGCAGTGGGCCAATTATCTTGCCATGTGACTCGCTCTTCATGAATTACACGATCTCTCTTCTCCAGCGAGGAATGACTGTAGATTTGGAGAAAGCTTTGCTTGCCAACTCTCTCTTTAGCAGTAGCTGCTCAAATTCTACATTAATACATCAAGGACAAACAAGAAACCCAACTATTCCTTTGTGGTTACTGCTGAGCACATAAAATCATACTAGAAGTTTTGTAAATGAGCGATGGGAGACTTGAACTGATTGTGAATATATTTGTATATGATGTATAATTAATATATCATGGCGATCATGCATTATGTATCTTGGTTTTCCTGTTTCATGACTTGTTCTTGTACGTTTGTTTTTAGTTTACGGCGCGATAATTTTGCTTCTTGTACAATTTGAGGTTATAAACAATGGAACAAAATGGTAGTTAGACAGGAACGTTCCAAAGATTGGAAGTTATAAGATTTCATGTGTCCTAGTAACAAACTGGTAATATTCTCTGACGAACATTGGAATTTTCTCCACAAGGCAACCAAAAGATTTTTCTCCACTAAAATAAGTACATAAACTTGACATACATCCAAAAATCGTCGGTTGCAACTAAAGGAATTTTCCCCACTAACAAAACTAGGCAACAAAGTACTATGCCAATATACTAATTATTAATTTCTAGCGTTCTCTGGAGAACATATATAAATAGGAAACCGCGATCGCCATTGTTCTCCATCACTCAGTCTTTATCATTCTTGAAAATACAAAGTTACTTTTTAGTGCTCAATTAGGTTTTATATAGCTCCATGGACAACGTAATCAGCCCCAAGAGGCTCATAAAAATTGCTAGCAAATGGCAGAAGAGAGATGCTTTGGGGAGGAACAAAAATTCAAGCCCAAGCGTAGTTGGCAACAATTGGAAGAATGATATGGTGGGTGAAAAGGGAACTTTTGTTATCTATACCATTGACAAGAGCCGTTTTGTACTGCCTTTATCCTATCTCTCCAACTATATTTTCCAAGAGCTCTTCAAGATGTCTGAAGAAGAGTTTGGAG